>QXEO01000382.1:4206976-4806976 GCA_007115705.1 Dactylis glomerata
CATACGGCCAATCGCATAGCGAAACAGCCAACCTCATCATTGTAACCAAGCACTTGTTGCCATATAGTGAATTATAGCAGCACGTAGGGTCTCGCCACCATTGCGGGATCTGAAGCTGGGTAAACTCGTGCTACCACCGTCCTGGATCGCTCCTCCGTGTTCACCCCCTTCCACAAACCGCCATACCCCTACCTCTATGGCAGATCTGTTGACGAAACCACGACATCTAGTGCTCACGGAGGAACTCGATGAGCGCGCTTTCCTATGCAGGGGAAAGATAATTCGACACCCGCGCGGTCTTGGTTGGATCCGTCGGGTGGATCTGGTGCTCTCGAGTGTCTTTACTAGCGTCGAATGATAGCTCTGGGGCGTTCTGCTGCGCTGGTGGATCGACATCCATGTTAGTACTCTCCCTGATGTGGCTGAGCTCTTCGTGCACCCCAAACGTCTGGGACATGCTATTGAAGTCCTTGTCGCAGTTTTCAGAGCAGGCAAAACTTCCGCTGATCGTCAGTGGTCCTTTGTTTGCGGGCATCCGCAGCTTGAGATAGGCGTAGTGTGGCACCGCCATGAATCGAGCAAATGCCGGTCGCCCGAGGATGGCATGATACTGCGAGGGCCAATCGACGACCTCAAACTCAATCTTCTCCTTCCTGAAGTTTGCAGGAGTGTCGAAAATGACGTCTAGGTATATCACCCCCAGTGGGTATGTCGGCTTCCCTGGGACGATACCATGGAAGGATGTATCTGTCGGTAGGAGTTTGTCCATCGGGATCTTGATCTTGTGTAGCGTGTCTGCGTAGATGAGATTTAGGCTGCTCCCTCCATCCATGAACACTTTTTTAGAGGTAAAACATCCTATCTGCGCTTCGAGGACCAACGCGTGGTGTCCAGGGCGCGGGATCTTCGGTGGGTGATCTGACCGATCGAAGCCGATCGGGTGCTCTGACCAGTTCAAGTATTCGGGCGCTGCCGGTGGTGCATGCTCGGCGTGAAACACTTCTCTGGCACGCTTTGTCTGAACCCGATTCGTTGGGCGTCCTCTCTGGACCATAGGTACGAAACCTCACGGTGGCGGGAATGCTTCTTCTTTGATGACTAGTTGTCGCGGCTCGACATGCTGGATCGTGGCGGCTTGATGGCCTTGCTGTACCACGTTTGCTGGTGGGTTAGGAGGTGGCGGCGGCATGTTATAGGCCACGCTACCTGCGACCGGTTGCTCGGTCCGCATCCTGACCTGAAGAGCTTGACTAAGTCAAAAGAACTCCCTGCACTCGATAAGGAGATGCGCAGGTTTTCGCCTCCCATCCTTGTCGATGTAGGTGTGCCTGGTACATCCTCCGTTGAGCATCTCCTCCGCCGAAAGTGGCGGCGCATCATGACACCGACGCCACTCCGTTCTTGGCCTCAAGTCGCGGCCAGCGCTTCTACTGCTACTTCCGTAGTAGTTGTTCCCTTGCCTTGGTCCATCATGATTGTCGTTGCGGTCGTTGTTTACATAGCCTGCCGCTACCATATCCGTTGTATCCGCATCCTCGTAACGGCTTAGGCGTCCTTTCTTCCGCGAGCTGGAGTGGAATTGATCCTTTGGGTCGACGTTGCGGTCTGATGATCGACGACGGCTCATAGGGATTGCAAAAGAGTCTTCTCCATCGGCCCACTCGTTTGCTAAGCTCATAAGGTGGTCGATGGTCTTGGGCTTGCATCATCCCAACTCTTCTCTGAAGTCTCATCGGATGAGACCATCCCAAAAAGCATCGATGGCCCTCTCGGGTGAGATGTTCTTCGACGTATTTCGAAGGCTGAGCCATCGTGAGATGTATGACCTCAGGTTTTCTCCAGTCTTCTGTACACATAGGCGCAATTCTTCAAACGACGTAGGCCGTCGCGAGGTGCCTCGAAAATTTGCGATAAATGCTTGCCAAAATTCTTCCCAAGAACGGATGCTGCCCGGGGCAAGGTTATTAAGCCAAGCCCTTGCGTTGTCCTTCAGATGCAGAGATAGTAACTGCAGGGCGTTGTCTCTGGATCCGCCGCTGATGGTGACGGCGGTGATGAAGTCGTCGAGCCAAATTCGAGGGTCCTGCTGCCCGTTGAACTTGACTACACCATCACTGAGCTTTATCCCTTTTGGCAGCGGTGTGGAGCGAATCAAGAAGCTGAAGCACTCCGCGCCACAGAGTCCATGATGACCGTTCTCGAATGCCACCAGTTCGACCTCCTCCTCTAAGGGACACGCGTCCCATCGCGCACGTGCGGAATCGACTCTGTTTTGGGCCAAGCCGTGCCGAAGCTCGTCGTTTATGGGCTCTACCACCTGAGTCCTGGGCGCTACTGCTGGTGCTGCTGCTTGGTGCCTAGTCTGCTCGACTGGAGGGATATTTCTCCTTGGCGTTGCCTCATGGTCTTGCTCATTGGTACCTTGAAGCACCCTGACTCCTTCGAGCGCAAGGTTCCGCAGGTGCCGCATATGTTCATCATCGTTGGACGCATTAGCAGCGATATATACTACTGTCGCCATGATGGTGGCCTCTTTGGTCCTAGGCAGCAATTCGACCTCATTGAACTCTGCCTCCAAGTTTCTTGCGATGTTGCGTGCCGCGCTCTCGGGTGGGATGTGTCGTGGTTTTGTCAACAGATCTGCCATAGGGGTAGGTGTATGGCGGTTTGTGGAAGGGGGTGAACACGGAGGAGCGATCCAGGACGGTGGTAGCACGAGTTTACCCAGCTTCAGATCCCGCAACGGTGGCGAGACCCTACGTGCTGCTATAATTCACTATAAGGCAACAAGTGCTCGGTTACAATGATGAGGTTGGCTGTTTCGCTATGCGATTGGCCGTAAGATTGGTCTGATGCCTCAAGGGCTGCTCCACGCCGGGCTTATAAAGGCGCCTGGCGTGGGCTACACGTTGGTACCGGAGCGGATACAACTTGGAGTCCTAGACTAAGTCCTGCGCGTACGCTACAAGGTCACCCGCCATGGGCCGTCATCCGGATCCGCCATAAGCTCGCCGCTAGTAGCCCGCCATGGGCCTGTCTCCGGATCCGCCATAAGCGCCTGCGTCCAGTACCGCCGTGCCATCATCAGCAACTGGGCCGCCCGGTATGGCGAATCCGCCATACCACCCCTGATGGGCCACCCTGGCTTGCTGATTCAGGACTACGTCGCTGGTATACCTATTTGGTATATCCCCAACAGTAGCCCCCAGGGAACTTCAAGATCACCATCTGCATCCGCCATGCTTGTCCTTGATAAGTCATTTCCGTCATAGCTCTTCTTCACTAGGATGGCGGTTATCTTGAGGTTCCTTTTTCCATCTATCAATCCGCCGTAAATAACGGATCAAGCGACGTAGTTATCTTAGCGAGATTTTCGGGATCCAGTGGATCATACCGTTGAAATCCGCCGTAAATTTCGGCATACAGTTCCTTCTAGGGCAAGATTTACCAAGTTACTTTCTTACCCTTGGACACGTGTCGCCAGATTAGGGTTTCTGCGATCGGGATGAGCGGTGGTGATGGCGGGCACGAATCTCGAGGCCCGAGGTCTATATATACCCCGGCCTCTCACCCCCGGCCGGTCACCCCTTCATTCTCCCCGTCGCACTCTCTCTCTTCAGCGCCGCCGCGAGAGCTTCGCTATCTCCGGCGAGCCACCGCAGAAAACTTCGCCGCCGGCAGCATTTTCCGCCACAAGCTGGCATCGTCTTCCTCGTCCTCGCTCGAAGTTTTAGAAGTCATTACCGCCACGCCACTGGCCGCCATGGAGCCTGAATCTCCTCGCCAAACTTCAAAGTCTGAAGCTGCTGAGGGCTCTGTGCGATCCTCTGACACAGAGTCCGCCATGCCCGAAACCTCAGGAGGGGATTGGGACCCCTACAGTCCGAGCGAGGAAATTCTATCTTCCTTGGAACGGGAAGGCCACATAGCTGCTAAGGAAACCTCCAGATGGCGGGTTGTGCCTGGTGAAGCGGCGCCGATTCCTTCAGATGAAGAGGTCGTTATGCTGAAATCCCACATTGACCGTGGCCTCAGCCTTCCGCCATCCTACTTCCTGAGGGAAGTTCTCCGTCACTACAGGTTACAGCTGCACCACATTGCTCCGAATAGCTTCACTGCATTAGCAGGTTTTGTTGCACTATGCGAGGGGTATCTAGGCATCAGCCCGCGCGGAGACTTATTCCGCTTATATTTCAATATCCGCCATAACCGGGACGCGAACGGGAATCCTCGCAATTGCGGGTCAATCTCCTTCGTTCCTCGGCACGGGAAATCCTACCCCTACATTGTCCCTCACGACTCTGCTAAGGGATGGCGGGGTTCCTTCTTCTATCAGGCTAACCAGGCCCCTCCTGAAAGGAAGTTCGGCCTGCGGTCTTTTACTGATGGCCCCGCCGAGGAGCAGGATAGCTGGGGTGTCATGGATGATTTCACAATGGATGATGAATGCCAATTATGCTCACGGCGGATTTCGAAACTTGTCTTCTCTGGACTGACAGGTGCTGACACCATTTACTGCTGGATCTCACGGCGGATTCAGCCTCTTCAATATCGCCCAAGCCTGATGTGCGAGTATAGCGGAATAGACGATCCCCAGCGCTATTCCAAGGAGGAACTGTCCGCTGAAGAGATCGAGCTTCGGATCCGCAACATCATTAAGGTGGGGCGAGATGAGCCTCTGAGGCTGAAAATCCCTATGTATGAGAATGGCAGTTGTCCAAAGGTAAGTGCTTCTCCTCATTCCGCCATAACAGCTAATTTTCCTTGAGTAACTTCACATTTCTTCGCAGCTCTCTTCCCTGCCACCTTCTGAACTAAGCGGTCTCGTCCGCTATCCTCGGACGAAGGATCTTACTGACAATGAGGACGAGACATCCTCGTCTCCCAAGAGACAGAAGGTGGCGGAAGAAGAAGTAGTGGCGGATGAACCTGTAGTGGCGGTTCCTCGTGGCGTTCGCGGTGCTGGCGGGCGCATTCGTGGAATGGGCAAGAGAGTCATCTCTCGCCATTCGTCCCCTGCCCTTCGCGGCCATCTGGACACCGTGCCAGAACATTCCGCCACTATAAATCTACCAGAGCGGAAGTTAGTATACTCATAACTTGCCTTCATACCATGCGTAACTTTTTCTAATCTGTCTCTTTTGCACTCAGAAGAAGAAAGGTTTCTGGCCCGAAACCTTCGCTAGCCAAGCCCTCTCCCGCTGCCATTCCACCTACACCAGATGCTCCTGCTCGCCCAACTGGGCCTTCCACCTCTTCTCAGCATACCATCAAGGTGGCGGATGCTCCAGGAAAAAGTGCTGGGCCATCAGATCGCCCCGCTAAGGGTGCTAAGAAGGTGAGTTTTAGCGGAAAAGCAATCCAGACGGATACGGGAGCTGAGGAAGCTTCAAAATGGAAGAAGAAAGCAACTGCTCTTTTCCGTCTTGACAATATGCAAGAGGAGGCCAGTAACCATGTGTCATCTGCAATGGCGGCGTTCATTCAGAGAACCAGTATTGTTAAAGAGGTATGTACTCCCAGTAGCCCCCGAGCGTCATGGCGGATTCGCAAATTTAATCCGCTATGGGGCTCCAAGGTTGACTTCTGTAAGTTTTTGAATAGCTTAGCCCTCGAGCGCTGGTAGTTCACACAGTGCTCTATAGAGAACTTAATTTTCATACTGAGTAGCCCCCGAGCGTTATGGCGGATAATTATCCAGCATAAAGCTCTTAGAAGACAAAAAATCAGCATAAGTAGCCCCCGAGCATCATGGCTGATAATCGTTCATCATGATGCTCTAAGAGTGACTAAAAAAGAATCAGTGAGTAGCCCCCGAGCGTTATGGCGGATTCACATCCGGCATAAAGCTCTAAGATTGACTAACACTTCAAATTTTGCCAGAATTACAAGAAAGTGGTTGAGGACCTGGTCCAGGTCGTCAGCTCGCAGGAGAAGGAGCTGGCGGAGAAAGGCGCTCTTGTGGCGGATTTGCGGCAACAGCTTGAGAATAGCGGTATTTAACCTTAAGGTTCCTTTCCTTTACGCTTATTCAATCAAACGCTGAACTGACAGAATTCCACCATGCAGACGCTGCCAAGCTCAAGTCCACACTTGAGGGGATGAAGAAAGGCCACGCCATTGCGATGGATGGGCTGAATGAACAGCTCCGGAAATCGCTGGCTGAAAACGCCACCCTCGAGAGGCAGCTGAAGGACCAGGAGAACCAGGGCAAGAAGAAGGACAAGGAGATAGCGGATCTCCGCAAAGCCGCCGCTGACTTTGAGAAGCGGTGTGAAGGCTTTAACGAGCTCCTCCATCACTTCCAAGACAACTTGCTAGGTACCACCTCTTATAACTTGTTTTTCAACTTCTGCTATGTAGTTCGTGACGCATCTTCTTTTTTCCGCCATGCAGCTTCCTTGGGGCAAAGCAAGGTGGACACCGCTGAGGGCTTGCGCATGGCCACCGACGCAGCGAGGAAGGAGCTTGATGGCCTTCTCAGCGCTGGTCGCCAAGCGTGCGGGAGCCTGCAGATAGCGGGTTCTTCCAACTTTTCCGCCATCGCACTCACGCAGAAGCTGCTGCTGGTGCGAGGGCTGGTGGCGGATTGGAAGCTGTCCTCTGCTCGGGGTGGTGCCAGAACAGCGCTGACATTGGCGAAGGCCCACTACCCCGACATGGACCTGGACCAGCTCACCTCCGGCATCCCTGAGAGCGGCGAGGATGGCGCGCCGGTGGACGAGGCCGCCATCCGGCAGAGCGTGCTTGGATACGATCAACTATGTGCCCTTGGCACTCAGTTGAACGTGTACTATGAAGCATACGAGCTGCCAGGGTCGCCAAGCCAAGCTTCGGCATCCGCCTCCGCGGCAACTGCAGGTGGTGATGGCGGTGACGAGGTGTCCTCCAAGGTTCCGCCATCCTCTTGAGATGTGCCCTGCAACATGGCAGGAAAAAATACTTTGCATCAATTCGGCCCCTGAGTGGGTCTGTAATTTAAACTTAAACTGCGTGTGATGTGTCTGCACTGTGACTGATCTGCTTGTGGCGGATCAGTAAAATGCTTGTGAACTTTTGCAGTTTGTTGTTTATGAAGTGGTTTTAATTGCGCGAAGAAACTGCCAGGTCTAGTTTTATGCAACTTGCAGTTTTTGCCATGCCCAAAAAACAACACTTAAAATTTTTCACGCGTAGGATTATGCGATCCGCCATCCGGCTCTCTGTGCTTGACTTTTCGTGAGATGGCGAAATCTTCGCACGAACAATCCGCTAGGGCGACGATACTTAATAGCAACCGTCCAGAACCCTGAGCAGATGGCGGCTCGGATCGTCAAAAAGTCACTACTCTGGAATCCACACAGAGAACATCGAATGAAGATCAAAACATAAAAAAGCTACGCGGACCGCTTATGGCGGATTTAAAAGATACGCAAGTGCAGAGCACAATTGCGCAAAAGGTTCTATACGATCTAAATGAACAATAAAGGAGGTAAAAGACTCAGAAAAAATCAAGAGTGAACCAAATGCTTTATTTCATTGATCATATAGAGGTGCCTGTTACAAAGCTAAAAAATTGCTAAGTGTAGAAAGGACGTAGCTGTGCGATGTTCCATGGACGATCTGTCTCGTCGTAGATATCGTCAGGGTCTCTTCATTTGCGCTTCTTACTTGGTCGCTTATCTAGCTCGCGAATATCAACGAGGTAGTAGGATCCATTCAGTAGAGCTTTGCTAATGACGAAGGGTCCTTCCCAAGGCGGGGATAGCTTATGGGACTTCTGCTGTTTGAGGCGTAGCACCAGGTCGCCCTCTTTGAACGAGCGTTGGCGAACTCGCCTGCTGTGATAGCGGCGGAGATTCTGCTGGTAGATGGCGGATCTCTGGGCTGCTAGGTCGCGCTCTTCTTCCAGCAGGTCCACAGATAGTTGTCTGGACGCTTCTGCATCTTCTTCCTTGTAGGCCTCGACTCTTGGAGAATCATACTGAACATCACTTGGCAAGATTGCCTCTGCTCCGTAGACTAAGAAGAAAGGGGTAAGGCCGGTTGATCTGTTTGGCGTGGTCCGTAGACTCCACAGTACAGATGGCAACTCCTCTGCCCAGGCTCCGGCTGCTCTATGTAACGGTGCTTCTAGGCGTGGCTTGATCCCTGACATGATTAGTCCGTTGGTCCGCTCAACTTGGCCATTAGACTGTGGATGTGCCACAGATGCTAGGTCAAGGCGGATGCCGTTGTGATGGCAGTATTCTTCAACCTCTCCCTGAGACAAGTTTGTGCCATTATCGGTGATGATGCTGTGTGGGATGCCGAATCTGACCACAATGTCCTTGACAAACTTTAGGGCGGTTTTGCCATCAAGTTTTCTGATGGGCTTAGCTTCCACCCACTTCGTGAATTTGTCTACCGCTACCAAAAGGTGCGTAAATCCCGAAGGTGCTGTTTTTAGCGGACCCACCATGTCCAGCCCCCAAACTGCAAAAGGCCAAGTTATAGGGATCGTATGCAGTGCTGTGGCGGGCATATGGGTCTGCTTGGAGTACATCTGGCAACCATGGCAGAGCTCCACAATGCGGTTTGCATCTGCTTTGGCTGTTGGCCAGTAGAACCCATGGCGGAATGCTTTTGCTACTAGGGATCTGGCGGCAGCGTGATGGCCACATTCGCCTTCATGGATCTCTCTTAGTATTTCGATTCCATCCACTTGGGATATGCACTTCATAAAAACTCCCGAGGCACTTCGTTTGTAGAGTTGGCCATCTATGATGGTGTACGCTTTGACTCTACGCTCGATTTGTCTTTTCTGGACTTCGTTTTCGGGAAGCTTCTTGTTCGTCAGATACTCCAGGAAGGGCTCTGCCCATGGCGGATTGCTAGGCAAAACCGCCATAACAGGGGAGCTCGCTATCTCCGGATTTTCTGGATCCACCATCTTAACTGATGGTACGCGCAGATGCTCGAGGAATACTCCTGGCGGAACTGCCTTACGGCTGGATCCCAGTTTTGACAAGGAATCGGCCGCCATGTTATCTTCTCGCCGTACGTGCTTTATGTCGTAGCCGAGGAAACTTTTGGCCATCTCGTCCACTTCGTCCCTGTATGCCGCCATTATTTCGTTCCAAGCTTTGTATGTGCCAGCCACCTGCTGAGCCACAAGGTCAGAGTCTCCACAGCACATGATGTGCTGTACACCGATCTCCTTTGCGACACGTAGCCCGTGTAGTAGCGCTTCATACTCCGCGATGTTATTGGTGGTGGGGAAGTGAATCTGGAGAACGTAGCTGAGCTCATCTCCCTTAGGAGATTTGAGCGTCACTCCAGCCCCGAGCCGTGTAGCAACTTTGATCCATCAAAGTGCATCACCCAATGCTCTGGTTCTGGGACGGGCGTAGTCTCCTGTGCTTCTTTCCAATCCGCCATAAACTCCGCCAACGCCTGAGACTTGATGGCGGTGCGAGGCTTGTAGTCGATGTCGAAAGAGGCCAATTCAATGCCCCACTTCGCAACTCGTCCTGTTGCGTCGCTGTTGTTGATGATGTCCTTCAGTGGGGCTTTGCTTACCACTGTGATCTTATGGTCATAGAAGTAATGCCTTAACTTACGAGAAGCTAGGAAAACTCCGTATGCCAATTTTTGGTAGTGAGGGTAGCGCTGCTTGGATTCTGTCAGGACCTCGCTGACATAGTAGACTGGTCGCTGTACGCCATACTCCTGCGCTTCTTCCTTACGCTCTACTACCATGACGATGCTGACCACCCTATTGGTTGCCGCCATGTATAGTAACATGGGCTCCTGGTCTTCGGGTGCCGCTAGGACTGGTGCAGTGGATAACACTCTCTTCAGATCCTTAAGTGCAGCGTCTGCCTCGTCGGTCCAGACGAATTCGTCTGATTTCTTCATCAGCTTGTAGAGTGGCAAAGCCTTCTCGCCAAGATGACTGATGAATCTGCTCACTGCTGCCATGCAGCCTGTGAGTCTCTGCACGTCTTTTAGGTCGATGGGTCGGGAGATGTCGAGGATTGCCTTGATCTTCTCCGGGTTAACCTCAATTCCGCGGTGGGAGACGATGAATCCTAGGAGTTGTCCAGCTGGGACCCCGAAGACGCACTTCGTTGGGTTAAGCATCATGTTGTACTTCCTGAGATTGTCAAAGGTCTCTCGCAAATCCGCTATAAGGCCATCTTGCTTCTTGGACATGACTGCGATGTCATCCACGTATGCGTGGATATTTCGTCCGATTTGATCCGCCAGGCACTTTTGCATAGTGCGCTGATACGTTGCTCCTGCGTTTTTCAGACCGAATGGCATTGTGACATAGCAATATGTGCCATAAGGTGTTACGAACGACGTAGCGAGCTGATCGGACTTTTTCATCTTGATCTGGTGGTATCCGGAGTAGGCATCTAAGAAACTTAGTAGCTCCGATCCCGCCGTCGAGTCAATGACTTGGTCAATGCGAGGCAAGGGAAAAGGGTCTTTTGGACATGCTTTGTTCAGGCCAGTGTAATCTACACACATGCGCAGAACTTTTGTGTTTTTCTTAGGAACTAGTACCGGATTTGCCACCCACTTGGTATGTATCACTTCCTTGATGAAGCCTGCTTTCAACAGCTTGGAAATTTCCTTTGCTATGGCGCGACGCTTTTCATCTCCGAAGCGTCTCATGGCTTGTCTTACTGGCTTTGAGCCAGGAATTATCTGCAGAGCGTGCTCGGCGAGTTCCCTGGGTACACCCGTCATGTCAGATGGCTGCCATGCGAAGATGTCCCGGTTCTCACGGAGGAACTCGACGAGCGCGCTTTCCTATGCGGGGGACAAATTCGTCCCAATGGCGGTAGTCTTGGCGGCATCGCCAGCGACAAGTTCCACCTGTTTTGTATCGACTGTAGGCTTGAAGGTGGGCGGGGTGGCGGAAACGTCCTGCTTGGATGCCGGCATCTCCGCGGGGTCCGTTGCGGCGTGTATTTCTTTGAACTCCTCACCGAAGAACACTGCTTCCGCGAAGGCGGCTTCTCCTTCCTCGCACTACTTTGCCTTTCTGAAACTGCCATAAACGGTGATTATGCCATCCGGTCCTGGCATCTTCAGTTGATTGTAGATGTAGCATGGCCTTGCGTGAAAGCTGTGGAAGGCCGGGCGCCCGAAGATCACGTGGTAAGTGCTTTTGAACGGGACCACCTCGAAGGTTATGGGCTCTTCTCTGTAGTTTTCCTCACTACCGAAGGCAACCTTGAGTGTGATGGACCCGAGGGACTTAGCTTGGCGACTAGGAACCACCCCATAAAAGGTGACCGCGCTATGGCGGAGTTGGGTCTTGGTGAGGCCGAGTTTTGTCAAAGTTTCCACGTACATGATGTTCAGGCTGCTGCCGCCATCCATTAAGCATTTGGAGAACTCATAGCCATGGATTACAGGGCATACCACCATGGCGTAATAGCCATCCGGGATATGCTCTGGATGATCTTCGCGGCTCCAGTGCACCGGTACTTCGGACCATCGGACGTACTGGCGGATTTTTGGCACGGTGGCATTAAGGGAGCGCATAGCAGCTCTTTGAGCCTTAGCCGTGGGGGGTCCAAGGAATGTGTGAAAAGCACCTTTTTTGTCCTTGATTGGGTTACCCTTGCCAGTACCACCCTCTGCCTTTTCGGTGGGTTTGGGCGCAGGGTCTTCATCCATATCACTGCCATCCCTAGACTCCTTGTCTTTATCCGCTTTTCCTTTGCCACGAGGCCGTTGGCGTCGGCTGCGCTTGAAGCCAGCTTCTTGATCCGCCTTGAGGTCGTTGACAAACTTGCAGTTCCGGTTGGTGTGGTTGCACTTCCCTGAGGCGTCGCGGTGGGCAAAACATGGCATATCGCGGTATTCATCGTAAGACACGGGGGCGGATGGCGCCGAAGCGGGAGTTGCAGAACTCCGCGGCTGGCCACCGCCACCTCCGCGTCCCCTGCCGCGCTGGCTGCTTTGACCCTTGTCGGCGAAGGTTGTGGCGACCATGTCCGGAGCCTGCGGCTCTTCTGGCGGATTCTTTCGCTTATTACTGCTATTCCGCTTTCCAGTGTTCTGGATGGCGGAAGCCTTCAGAGATTCGTGGGCGTCGTCGTCGGCGGCCGCGTAGTTGCTTGCGATGGTGATCATGGAATTTAGGGTCAATTTCCCTTCGTTCCTTTCCCGCAACAGGCGATGGCGGAGCAGTTGGCCTCTCTCCAAACTGTCAATGAACGCGAGGATGGCGGATTCGTCAGTAACCCCTTCACAGGAGTTCTTCATATCCAGCCATCGCGCGAGGAAAGTTCGGGAGGTCTCGTCGTCGGCTCGTCGGCACCGTTGGAGGTCACCAATGTTGTGGGGTCTCTTGTAAGTCCCCTCGAAATTTTCCGTGAACGCAGTTTGCATATCGAACCAGGTTTGGATGGAGTTTTCTGCCAGGTCATTGATCCACTGCCTCGCAGTGCCGGATAGCATCAGGGGCAAATAGCGGACAGCGACATTGGGAGATCCCCCGGCGAATTGTACTGCGTTGAAGTAGTCTTGTAGCCAGGTCAAAGGCCTATCGACTCCATTGTACTGGCGGATATTTTTCTCGATTTTGAACCCATACGGGATGGGCTCGTCACGAATCCGTGGTCCAAAGCACTTAGGGCCGAGGAAGAAGGCCGTTTGAGACTTGGCAATCTCATTTAGATGGGTACGAGCGTCGTAGGGCTTCTGGTCTGGCGGATCCTTGCGGGAATTGCGCGATCTTGCTGGCCCGCCGCCACCGCCACCGCCGCCATGAGGGCTCCCTGGTGGGGATGGCGAAGGGTCGCGTCTGCGCTTACTCTCGCCGTCCTGCGACTATTCTCTGCAGCTACGACTTCCGTCCATTCTTCGTGAGGATGGATTATTGTCATGGCGGCGGGAGCCTTGCCCTGTGTCATCGTGGCGGCGTGTGGAGCGATGCTTATCCTTGTCACCGTCATGATGCGCGCCGTCGTCATGGCGAGATCGGTCCCTTCTCTTGGATCCGCCATCCCTGCTATTTTCCCGTCGTGGCGGATCGTCTCTGCGTCCAGCGTCACGGCTTCGTCCTCGTTTGCCATCATTGTCGATTATGACGATTCCTCCCTTAGGGACTTCGAACGTCTTATGCTTTGGCGGCGGCATGTTGGTCTTATGGCGAGGAGCAGCAGTGGTTTGTTGGTATCCGTAAGCCGGGTAATTCTTGCGGGGTGGCGATGGATTTCTCTGTGGGCCTTTGCCATGTGGTTTGTCGTCATCGGAGGATATTGGGATGGCGTGTCTCCGATTGCGAGCTTCTCTTCTTCGGATCTCTGAGGATCCGGTATGAGACTCGTTGTCAGGACGACCACCATTGTTACCAGCTTACCCATCTTCTCGACTCGCTTTGCTTCCTTGAGGAGTGCTCGCCTTTTCTTCTCGAGATCGTTCACATCTCTGACATAGTCAGGAGTGAGTGGATCTGCTAGAGTTCCATAGACGACCTTGTCCAGCGGGGTCGTGAAGTCTTCTTGGTGCTGGTCCTCGGGGATGACGGGTAGCGGCCTGGGTCCGCCATGAATCTCGGGAAGTTGCTCCGCGGCGGGATCAGCGGCTGGTGGCGGGTTACCCTGCTCATTGCCAGCATCTCCGTCGTGGACTGCCTGAGATGGCGGATCACCGGTTGTCTGCCCAGCATCATCTCCTTTGTTGGTGACAAACACCTGCTTGGCCGCTGCTTGTTGCTCTTCAAGTGCCTGCTGCGCCAATTCCGCCTCGAGTTTCCTCATGGCGGCATCGTAATGGTCAGAATCATAGCCTTTGCTATCCCAGTCATCCGATTCACCACTTTCGTTAAGTGCCTCTAGGATGGATTCACCTGGGCTATCTTCTCCATTGGAGGTGGATCCCGAAGTGATACCTGCGAATGCAACAAGGCAGTACCGCGGTGTCTCTAACGCCAGATTGCTCATGGCGGATTCACTGCGGTCTTCCACCACTTCCTCTACCTCTGGGGCGGGCTGGGTGGGATTATTTTTCAGATCCGATCTGGGCATCTTGGAAACTTCCAGATCAGATGAGTCCTCCTCCATATCCAGCTCGAAAGCGGTCCGTTTGGGGATTTCCGCCATACCAATCCGCCGGAAATTGGTTTCCGTAGCGGGAGTAGGGTTTGTCTCTCCAATGAAGATATGGATATCTCCAATCGGAATGACGGTGAATCGAGCAGGGTCTTCTCTAGCCGACATCCAGAGGTTATCCGCTGGGACGATGGGGAAGCCGGAATCGTAGAGGACGCGCCCGATGGCGACGGTGTCGCCGATGCCTGCAAAGGCGGATCCCGCCTGGATCCGCGCTCCAGACGCGCTTTGCCCCACGGTGGGCGCCAACTGTCGTGGTTTTGTCAACAGATCTGCCATAGGGGTAGGTGTATGGCGGTTTGTGGAAGGGGGTGAACACGGAGGAGCGATCCAGGACGGTGGTAGCACGAGTTTACCCAGCTTCAGATCCCGCAACGGTGGCGAGACCCTACGTGCTGCTATAATTCACTATAAGGCAACAAGTGCTCGGTTACAATGATGAGGTTGGCTGTTTCGCTATGCGATTGGCCGTAAGATTGGTCTGATGCCTCAAGGGCTGCTCCACGCCGGGCTTATAAAGGCGCCTGGCGTGGGCTACACGTTGGTACCGGAGCGGATACAACTTGGAGTCCTAGACTAAGTCCTGCGCGTACGCTACAAGGTCACCCGCCATGGGCCATCATCCGGATCCGCCATAAGCTCGCCGCTAGTAGCCCGCCATGGGCATGTCTCCGGATCCGCCATAAGCGCCTGCGTCCAGTACCGCCGTGCCATCATCAGCAACTGGGCCGCCCGGTATGGCGAATCTGCCATACCACCCCTGATGGGCCACCCTGGCTTGCTGATTCAGGACTACGTCGCTGGTATACCTATTTGGTATATCCCCAACAGGATGTGTGATCGCGTCCTATGCTGAACGCTCGACGAGTAGTGTGATGAAAGCTCGGCACGTCTTCTGCTGGACGCGTCGACATCTTCTCTGCGTCGTTCCAGTAGTCGCTTGTTAGCGTTAATCTGGTCCTTCTGCTCCTGGATGATGAACCGGAGCGCAGCCAACTCTTCGGGGCTTGGATTGGGACCCAAAGGCGCCTCGCCCGAATAGACCCTCCTTGCATGCCGGATCTGGTCTTGAGTGATGAATCGGCCACCAGTGTTTGGCCGATCTCGATTGTTGTTGGCTCTGTGTTCGTTGCCATCTCCGTATGAAGCCATCATGCAGTGCCCTCTGAACGGTGGGATCGAGTCATCGTTGATCTCGCCCAGCGTGAGAGGATAAACGTCGTCGTCTCCGATGCATGATCCGACCTCGAACATGGTGTCAGAGTCATAATCGATCACGTACCTACCGTCAGACGTAGCGGATTTGCTCGAATATGAGCTGGCCGAATTGCCGATTTTCTCCTTGGCCTCGGGGTAGACGTCATCATCGTCGGAGCATGTGTAGTCCGAGTATAGCCCTTCGACATAATCAGGGTCGTAAGGCATAGGACGGAGCGTGAGGGCATTGAGAGCCCGTTCGCACTCAGATATCGTCGGGTAGATAGCAGCAGTACCTCCCCAAGGATCTTCACAGCCGGCGATCTCGTAGGACGAGAAATCTCCTATGCCCACGAAGAGGTAAGCATCGCACTCGACGCAATAGGCGGTGGTTGGGGATGGAGGTGGATCTTGAAAGTCGTTCGACCCAACTAATGGGGTCGAAGTTTCCAACCTTGGTTCCTCCTCCGATGGCGCCAGCGGCATGGTCGTCGAGGGTTACCCTCGATAGCTGGTGACGTGCTTGGATCTGCTGCGGGCGACGTCGATTCGCTGATGGAGATCAGCTCAGCGACTCCGTCGTTGTCCACGTGGAAGTTGAACAGTCTGAAGGCCATGTCGAAGCCTCCGGTCACCGCCGAGACTGCTCCTGCCGGGCTTGAGGCGGGGTCTATGGTGGTCGCGGCCGGAGTGAGATCGGCGACGCCTGGTGATGCAGTGTCAATGACGGTCGATCTAGCGATGTCGACCTCAGTCTCTGGTGGGATGGTGTCGATGACGGCCGGCATAGTGATGCCGACGTTGATGGTTGATGCAGTGTCAATGTCGATGTTGGCGTTGGTGTCAAAGTCGATGGTGAGCGGGTCGATGTTGATGTCGAACGGCGACGCAGAATCGACGGCCATGGCTGATGACGAGCTGTCAAACCTTGTCTGTGTGGAGAGGTTGGCGATGGGTGGTGAAGGAGCCGGCGAATCCATAGATCCAGATCCCATCGTCCCCACGGTCGGCGCCAATTGATGAGGTTCAACCCCGGCAATGCCCATGCTTGAGGGCTTTCGAGACATGAAGAGCTTGTGGGATCCGGCGAACTCGACGGTGATCAGACGACACAGGGAAACACAGGTGACGAGGGTTAACTCGACAAATGTCCTAGATGAAGGACTTAGGATCGGGGAGATAGGGCGTCGGATGAACTCGAAGGTAAAATCTGTCAAACAAGGTGTATATCAAAAGTAAACATGGGTGTAAAACCTGGCTCTCTTTCAATCTGTCCCTTACCGTCCCCTCCTGGCCCCTATATATAGGTGGCCAGGTCTCAGGGATCGGGAGGGATCCGATACAGATTACAATATTGACATACGATATAAACTCGTATTTTGACTAACGTTACAATTGGGCCTAGCTTAACGGGCCTCAGGGGTACTCAACTGTTGGGCTCTATTATCTATACCCTTGTCAGTAGCCCCCGAGATTCTACCAGAATTGCAGATTTGGGTTGAATCTCAAATCTTCAAATCTTCGACTTGATCAATACTTCTTCTTCATATCTTCGAATCTTCGACTTGGTCTTTCGACTTATCGTTTTATTATAATGTTTTGCAAGGGGTTTTGATGAACAAGCCTAACAACTCTGACAGATCAAGAGGCCAGTTAACTGCCGGAACAGATACTTGTCACCTACTTCAAATTCAATCCCCTTGGTCTTGAATTCGGGAAGCCGATCAAACCCATTCTTTTGCCGCATTTAGGTCTTACAAAGAATGAATCCCAATGGTTCTTAGGGTACCCAGTGCGTCCACCAGGATTTTCTTTGCGTCGTAGACACGGATAAGTACCAGCAGAGCGCATCCATGTGCGTATACCGGGCCACACAGGACGGATCCTGGGGTCTTACCTTCATGATATATTTCAACCACGGCATTCAAGTTTTGTCGCGATGACGCAACTCGAGAATTATATTTCGCAGCCTTGTTTGACTGATTCAGTATACACAAATTTTCGAGTTATGCTTTTTAACCTTCATGAATAGCTCCCGATGGGAGTAATCGATGTTCATTTTGTCGACAATGTGGCCGAAGTTCCTTGCTGACGAAATGCAACCAATCACGTCTAAACCACGTGTCCATCAATTGGCTCTTTATTATCAACTTCGACTTCTCTCCTTCTTTCTGTCGACTTCTTTCTATCGGGTGCGCGACAGCGCTCCCGATGGGAGTAGCCCCCGAGGCTATAGCCGATTTTTTTTTGGGTATAGGCTCAAAGACTATAGACATACCCATCTCATATACTGTGTCTTTTGATATTTTTTGACATATTCCGCCCTTCTGGTAATTCTGCTCTTCTTTTCTTATGACTTAAGCCCCCTAGTCCAAAACTAGGTATGTTGTGCTTCTTGATAGATAACTTCTTTTTCTTCTTTTTTCTTTTCTTTTTTGTTCGTACCTTCTCCCTTGAAACGTTGAGCCTTCTTTTATCATCTGCACTGGGCAGAATACAAGAGCCCGTAAATATACTTTGGACCTTACCTTTGTAAAGGCCCATTAGTGCATACTTATAAATAAAGCACATCTGGTGAGGGTAAAAAACCCTAATCCAGTCATTAGCTCCTTCTTCCGCCGCATCATCTTCCTCCTCTTCATCTCATCTAGGGTTTCTTCTTTCCAACATTTGTCTCCATGGCCGATGCGGGTGGATCACGTCTGAACATCGGTGCCCCAGTGGAGAAAAGGGGTCGCGGCCACCCTCGCGGCAGTAAAAACAAAGCTACAATCGAGGCTGTGGTCGCTTCGTCATCCGCTCCTGTGAAGCGGCGCCCCGGCCGTTCGCCCGGGAGTAAAAATAAGCCCAAGGTGCCATCTGCTGCACCAGGTCCAAGTGCTCCTTCTGCTAATGCTTCTCCTCCTCCGCCTAGAATCTATTCCTTCTTTTGCATCGCCGGCGCGTAGTGTCGTGAGATTCAGCGCTTACCGCTGAAATTCACCAAGTTTATGGATGGGCGAGAACTGCGGGAAGCGGTTCTTCGTGAACACTCTGGGGGAGGAACTCCCTATGAAGTGGAGGTCTGGTACGACGGCGCCGGTGAGCAGTACTTCAAGGGCGGCTAGTCGCAGTTTGCAGAGGACCATGACCTCCACCAAGGCTTCTTTATGACTTTCGACTTTCACGTCGGCACGTCAAAGTTTGACGTGAGGATCTATGACGGCACCCAGTGCTAGAAAGAGTATGAAGCCGAAGTGCATTTTCACTAGATTCTCTTTATGCAATTTCTTTGTACTAGTTGTTCTTCCTCGTACTATCTGTAATAAGTAGTCATATTTGGATTATGTGTTGTCCTTACTTTATTAATAGACCATGGGAACGGATCATGGTTCCGAGGTATGCACTTTAATATATAATCGGGTTCCTTTGAACCGTTTGTGTTGCTGCCGAATATCGGGTTGCAATCAACCTTGTAGTATGTCTCAGATAATCACAAATCTCGATAACTTGTTAATATTATTTCGTACGACTCGAGGGTCTGAGCCCCAGAGTGGAAAGTAAAATATTTACACATATTGTCGATTTGACCCAAGGAACCCGACCTATGGCCTCATGTTCTGGGTTCGGAGGGTCATAACTCGAAAAACTCTTTGTTGCCTTATATCGCCTATGCGTAGAACCGTCATAGTTGCTCTGCATTCCACGGGTTACTCTCGTCTTTCCCCGTTTTCTTGTCTTGTAGTCGATAAGCTCCTCCTGATATTACTTCTGTCATGATGTAAGGTCCCACCCATGGGGACTCGAGTTTTCCATGACCATCTTGCTTGAGTCGTAGAACTAGATCTCCCACCACAAAAGATCGTGGATGAACTCGACTACTGTGGTAGTTTCATAGATTTTGCTGATATTGAGTAGCTCTGACTAGTGCTACGTCTCTTGCTTTGTCGAGTGCATCGACATCATCCTGAAGTGCTTCTGTGGAAGTTGTCTCATCATATGCTGCGATTCTTGGAGCTTCATGGGTGATCTCGACTGGAAGAACGGCTTCTGCGCCATGGACCAGGAAGAAAGGCGTTTCTTGAGTAGCTGCGTTAGGTGTAGTTCGGAGACTCCAGAGTACGGAGGGTATCTCATCTACCCAAGCGTGCTTGGCTTTTTCGAGGGGTGCTAACAACCTTTTCTTTATCCCATTGCATATCAAGCCATTGGCTTTCTCGACTTGCCCATTTGTCTTTGGATGTGCCACAGATGCGAATTTCAATTTGATTTCCAAACTTTCACAGTAATTCTTGAACTCCTTCAATGTGAAGTTTGTCCCATTGTCTGTAATGATACTGTGCGGTACTCCAAAGCAAAAAACTATTGACTTGATGAAGTTGATTGCCACTGTAGAGTCTTGGGTTGTCACGGGGGCTGGCTCTACCCACATGGTGAATTTGTCGACTGCTACCAGCATATAAACATGCCCTCCTGGGCAAGATTTGTGTAATTTTCCTACCATGTCAAGACCCCATTGTGCGAAGGGCCAGGATAATGGTATTGGTTGCAACTCCGCTGCTGGCGCGTATGGTCGAGATGCAAAACGTTGACAAGCCTCGCACCTTCTTACTATGTCTTTCGCGTCCTCAATGGCTGTTAGCCAATAAAATCCTGCACGAAAGGCTTTAGCTGCAATGGCTCTGCTGCTGGCGTGATGTCCACATACCCCTGCGTGGATGTCCTTTAAAATTTCTTGCCCTTCTTGAGGAGTAACGCACCGCTGCAAGACGCTTGTTATACTTCTCTTGTATAATTTTCCTTGCAACATGATGAAAGCCTTGGATCGTCGTATTATCCTTTTCGCTTGTACTGTATCTTCAGGTAGTGTTTTGTTTACCATGTAAGCCAAGTACGGTTGCATCCAAGTTTCCTTAATCATCATGACTTCTTCGGGTTTAGCTGTGCTTGTTTTTCCAGCCCCCGAGCCTGTTGCTTGGTGCTGGCCTTGTTCCTCTGTAGTCAAAGTTTTACTGCTTTTTATTGATCTCTCTATGATTTCTTCCCAAAAGACTCCTTGTGGTATGGGTAAGCACTGGGACCCTATGTTTTCTAGATTGTCGGCTTCCTCGTTACTAGCTCTGCTGACGTGCGAAACTTCGCATCCGTCGAATGTTCCCTCTAGATAATAGTATAAGTTTCTGTACGCTGTCATATTGTCATTGATGGCATCGCACTTGTTCATTACTTGTTGGACGATGAGGTTCGAGTCTCCAAAAATTTTCAGTCGCGTTGCTCCACATGCCTTGGCCATTTTCATGCCATGGAGTAACGCCTCATATTCGGCTTCGTTATTAGAAGCTTGGGGAAAACTCATCCTTAACACATACTTCAACTTGTCGCCTTGTGGTGATATCAAGACCACTACTGCTCCTGCGCCTTGTATTCTTTTTGAACCATCGAAGTACATTGTCCATACACTCGATAGATCTGGCAGTCCTGTGCTTTGTAACTCCAGCCACTCTGCTGTGAAGTCTGGTAAAACTTGTGATTTGATCGCCTTTCGCTTTTCGTACGTGATGTCCAGGGGTGATAACTCAATTCCCCATAAGGAGACACGTCCTGTTGCTGAAGGGTTATTCAATATATTGGATAGTGGTGCTTCGTTAACCACTATGATTGGGTGTACCGTGAAATATTGCCGTAGTTTTTGTGCTATTGTGAATACGCTGTATGCGAGCTTTTGATAGTGCGGGTACCTTTGTTTTGTCGGAGATAGTACTTCGCTGACGAAATATACTGGCCTCTCGACACCGTGAGCTTTTCCCTCCTCACTTCTTTCGACTACCAATACTGTGCTCACCACCTGATGTGTTGCTGCAATATATAGTAGTAATGGCTCCTTTTCCTTTGGTGCGACCAACACGGGTGGTGTGGAAAGCACTTTTTTCAGTTGTGCAAAGGCTATGTCCGCTTCATCCGTCCACTCGAATTTATCGTCTGACTTTTTCATCAATGCATAGAAAGGAAGTGCTTTCTCTCCTAGCCGCGCCACAAATTGACTCAGTGCTGCGACGCGTCCTGCGAGCTTCTGTACGTCGTGCAGCTTTGTTGGTTTCCCCATCGTTAGTATTGCTTGGATCTTCTCTGGATTTGCCTCTATTCCCCTTGCGGATACCAGAAATCCTAGGAGTTGCCCTGCAGATACCCCAAAAGAACACTTTGTCGGGTTAAGCTTGAGCTTGTACCTGTTTAAGTTGTCGAAGGTTTCTGCTAGATCACTGATTAGTGATTCTTCTTTTCTTGTGGTGATAACCACGTCATCGATGTAGACTTGAATGTTTCGTCCTATTTGACTTCCAAGGCAATTTTGCATCATCCTTTGATAGGTTGCTCCTGCATTTTTTAAACCGAAAGGCATGACTTGGTAGCAGAACACACCGTATGGTGTTATGAAGGCTGTTTTTTCCTCATCTTCTTTCTTCAATTTGATTTGGTTCTAGCCAGAATATGCGTCCAGGAAAGAAAGCCTTGCGCACCCCGCTGTTGAGTCAATTATCTGATCAATGCGAGGTAGAGGGAAGGGGTCCTTTGGACAGTGCTTGTTGAGAGATGTATAGTCGACACACACTCGTTGCACATCTGTATTTTTCTTGGGGACTATAACTAGATTAGATACCCAAGTCGACACTTTGATTTCTCGGATGAACCCTGCGTTTTCTAGCCTGTGTAGCTCGGACGCTATTGCTTTTTTTTTGGGTTCATCAAATCTTCTCAATGGTTATTTGACTGGCTTTGCTTTGGGATCAACATTTAGTGCGTGCTCGATGAGTTCCCTGGGAACCCCTGGCATGTCTGAAGGACACCAGGCAAAGATTTCCCAGTGCTCATAGAGGAACTCGACGAGCGCGCTTTCCTATGCGGGATCCAGATTTACTGCTATAGAGGTGGTCTTGTTCGGGTCCGTCGGGTGGACCTGGATTTTCTTCGAGTCTTGTGTTGCATCGAAAGCCTGATCTGGCAGGGATCGTCCAACATCGGGTAGCACGTTGTGATCAGTTTCGCCTTTCAACCTTGCGTATTCTGCTGTCATGCCGAAAGTTTGTGCCAACCTATTGAATTCCTTGTCACAAGTGTTGGATACTTCAAAGCTGCCTTGTACCGTGATTGTTCCTTTGGGTCCTGGGATTTTGAGCGTGAGATATGCGTAGTGAGGTACTGCCATGAATTTTACAAATGCTGGGCGCCCCAGGATTGCATGATACTGTGAAGGACAATCCATGACTTCGAACTCCAGCTTCTCTCTGCGATAATTGTTGCTATTACCGAAACAAACATCGAGTTCTATTTTCCCGAGAGGGTAATTTGCGCTTCCTGGCACTATTCCGTGGAAAGAATAATCTGTTGGCTTTAGACTTTCCAGTGAAATGCACATTGCCCTCAGAGTTCTCGCGTATATTAAGTTTATGCCACTTCCTGTGTCCATGAATACTCTCCCAATGTCGTATCCCCCTATTTGCGCCTTTAGTACCATTGGTGCGTGCCCTGGCCTGGGAACTTTCCTCGGGTGGTCTGCTCTGCTAAATCTGACCGGTTGATCGGACCACTGTAAGTACTCTGTAGTAGCTGGTGGTGATGAAATTGCCAAGTTGACCTGTCTGGATATGCTCTTCCTCTCTTTTTTCGACTTTGGTACTGGTTGGATCATTGCCGATATATATACCTTTGACTCTAGCTGTTTTGCGAGTCGTTGCATTTGACATCCTTGGCTCATGCTTTTTCCTCCCTGTCGTGCTCCTTGGTTTGAATCCATGGCATTTTACAACCTTAGGAAGGTTCTGCAATCCTTCATCTGGTGATTGGAAACTCTTTTCCCATCTAGGTACGCATAATGGATGCGACAAGGACCATATAGCATGTCTTCTGCCGAGGGACCCGAGTACCTTGGTTTCTCTCTCGTTTGAAACTCTTTGTTTTCATAGCCTTCCTCGTTCCTTCCTTCATATCCCGCGGCTATCTGATTTCGCCTTCCGTAGTTGTCGCCATTGCGGTATCTTCGCTTTTGCCTGCTTGTTTTGTCGACTTCTGGTGAACGCCCCCCTTTGTTGTTATACGCATCTTCTCCATCGGCAAATCTGTTTGCTACTTCCATTAGTTCTGACACTGTCATTGGCCTTGTTCTCCCTATCTCTTCCACGAGGTCCGAACGACGAAGGCCTGCCAAAAAAGCATCTATTGCTCTTTCGTCGGAGACGTCTTCAGCTGAATTTTTGATTACACTCTAGCGTTGTATGTAAGAGCGTAGGGTTTCGCCTTTCTTTTGTACGCACGACTTGATTTCCTCCAGCGACGCTGGGCGCTTATATGTTGAGCAAAAATTTCTTGCAAATTGATTTTCTAACTCTCCCCAACTCCCGATGGAATCGTTGGGTAGGGTGTTCAACCAGGACCGTGTTGCGCCGGTGAGGTGTAACTGCAAACTTTGTATGGTTGTTGCTCTTGTTCCTCCTAGGATCTGTACTGCTTGCAGGTAATCTGACAACCATAGAGTAGGTTCTTGCGACCCATCATACTTTTCTTGATCGTGCGGCAACTTAAAACCTTTAGGTACCCGCATTTTGCGAACCCTGCGGGTAAAGCATAATGCGTCCATCTCTTTTTCATCGTCTTCGTAATTTTCCTCTTTCCACGCATAACACGAGTTGTTCACTCGTGCTTGTGCTAATATGTTTCTTGCGTCCTCCTGCCGTTTTGTCGCCTCTCATCACCTGATGACTCACTGGATTCGTTTCGCGAGGACTTGCGCTTGAATTCTTCCTTTCGCCTTTCCTTATGATGTGTCGCCTTTTCCTCTGGAAGTTTTCCCATTAACTTGTCTTCTATCAACCCGAGGCTTCGTATTGCGGCCTGATGCATGTGCTCCCGCGGATCTCCAGGCTCTGGTTGTGTGGTTAGTAGGTACGTTTGTGCTGCTACCAATGCTACTTCTGGTGTTTCTTGCACGAAGTCTTCTTCCTCTTCTGACTGCTGCGCGCTTAGACTTTTTGCATAGCTTTCTTCTCTTGTCTGTGCGGTTGTCCTCCTGTTGTGCTTCGGGTCTCTGCGCCTTTCCATGCTGTACTCTGATGCATCGCTATACTCATCCCAGTATCCTCCACTTGACGTACTGTTGTCATCTCGGCTTCTCATGAACATGTCTCTTTCCTCCCTTAGCTTCTTTTTGTGCTGGTGCAGCGCGTATTGATACCCCATTAGAACTTCTCTCCTTGAATCTGTGGGTACATCTGTGCCGTGATTGATGGCTGACATGATGATTCTCCACTTTTCGGTTGAAACGTGAATTTTCTCTTTTTCCTTTTTGCTGTTACTCCTTGGATTGTCGACTTGCAGGTCGACCTCTTTGTTGCCTTCGTGATTATCCTCTTTCGCTGCTTCAGTGATAATAACGCATAACTGATGTACGCTTCTAGAGACGCCACTGCTTTCGATGGCGAAGTCCCTTGAATTATCGTAAGTTTTAACCACTGTTGCTTCCACCTCAGGTTTTCCCTGAGTTTCGTCGAATTCCTCGAGTTTCTCTTGCATATCTTCTATTGCTGTGAGACTGACCGGCGAGTTTACCTCACTGGAGGAGCCCACGGATGATCCAGATATTGTGATTCTCTCGGCTTTGCTTGCCGACGGACCCGATCTCGTCGGATCCGAAAGGCGAGTTGAACCCGAAGGTCCAACGTAGAAGCTTAAACTTCCGATCGTCAGCTCCATCTCTTGACTTTCGTCGACTTCTGGATTGCTGTTGGCTAAAAGCGAAAAAGCCGTCGAATTCATGATTCCAACGCCCAGAGTCCCCACGGTCGGTGCCAATTGACGAGGGTTAACTCGACAAATGTCCTAGATGAAGGACTTAGGATCGGGGAGATAGGGCGTCGGATGAACTCAAAGGTAAAATCAGTCAAACAAGGTGTATATCAAAAGTAAACGTGGGTGTAAAACCTGGCTCGCTTTCAATCTGACCCTTACCGTCCCCTCCTGGCCCCTATATATAGGTGGCCAGGTCTCAGGGATCGGGAGGGATCCGATACAGATTACAATATCGACATACGATATGAACTCGTATTTCAACTAACGTTACAATTGGGCCTAGCTTAATGGGCCTCAGGGGTACTCAACTGTCGGGCTCTATTATCTATACCCTTGTCAACAGGTTTTACCCAGGTTCGGCCCCCTTGTAGGGTAAAGACCTACGTCCTGCTTGTCTGACTTTTATTGATGAGGTGGCTTACAGTGGATGAATACAATGGCGGCGTAGATGCGATCTAGCCGAAAGGTGGAGAGCTCTCGAGATCGCGAGCGCTCAGGTGGGTGGTGGCGAAAAGTGGCTAGAGAGGCTTTAGGATCTCCTTCCCAACCTTTTATATGCGAAGGTTGGGTCTCAGGATTGTTTTCCAAGCCAATTACAGATAGAGTCGGTTTGAATAAACCCTAGACAAGTCCTAATTTGACTAGGTCTCCTCCTTCGAGTCTTGCATTGCACGCCAAGTCTTGCTCCTGGGCTGCGCCAGATGACTAACTTCATGGGCCTCGCTATCTCTTCGGCAGATGTCCAATCTGGGCCAAAAACCAGGTAGGCGAATATGGAGGGCCCATTCGGCATTCCTTCATCACATGTCTACATATATCCGAACCCACTGAGTCACATACTTAAGAGTTTCGCATCTTTAGAATCTGAGTTTGGTATTAGGTCAAAAGAGAGAGGGGGCTCCAAAATTGGTTCGGGGAAGTCTCGGAATGCTTCCATTAATTCACAGTTGGTTTCAGAAGGATCCAAAACCCTACCATTGATATATAGAAGGTATCAGAATAATATTAGGTCAAACAAGTTTATTTATTGAAAGTCTAGAATATGCCGGAAGGTCAGACCTGGAGCACGCATAACATTAGGTGGAGCACCATGGGCCTAGGGCCGCATGGGGACCACCCTGGTCGGTCGCACCACTAGGAGGTGGAGCCCAAGTCAAGGACTCCCTCTAGGGCGGTTTGGTAAAAGGGAAGGATGAGTTCCTACTCGAACTCGGACTCCCTCCTAGGTTTGGAAAGTGACGGGAGGTGTTCGAGTAGGAACCCAAACCCCTCCCCTAGTCGGTTTGGGGCAGGGGACGACCGGGCTAGGGCTTGGCCGCCTATCTAAAGGGGGCGGGAGGGTGGAGGCCAAGGGCACTCCAAGCCACGAAGCCCCCCATGCCCCGAAACCCTAGCCGCCGACCACCGCAACCATCACGCCGCCACCACCGCTCGTATTCTCTGGGAACCCCTTCCTTGTCGCCGTCGCTCGTCGTTGTTGATTTTTCCTCTCTCTCTCACGGAGCGCTGCCCGTCTTCTACCCCGATTCCATCGGTGACGCGAAAACGCTGCCGGATCTTCACCGACATATTCCGTGTAATCTGTGTGCTTGATGACACGTTTTATGCGGTGACGCCAAGCTCGTACGTGTGGATACCATCAAAGGTGTTGCACATGTGGCACTAGATCGTGGGATCCGAGGAAGGATAATACATCTTCTCGCAATTAACTAAGGTTAGTTGTGGGAATCGACCCGTGACTTCATCAATGAAGTATGTGATCCGTTACCTCCTCCTTGCAAGCTTGATCTTGGTTTAAGCGCTAGAAAAAAGTTTTATTTTGCGTAGCGCGATCGCAAACAAGGAGTTAGCAGGACAACACCAGCGGGGAAATAAGTGGATGTGCGGGTAGCCGCGCTGGCCTCAAGCTCGACTGGGAAGCGAAGCTAATGCACATGCGGCCGGCGTCGGAGGAGAGCTGGGGAGCTCACCGCCTGTCCTACGTGGAGGGCCCTGATGAGCTCACGGCCTGGCTGCGGCAGTAGTTGCCCTGGGCCGTACAGGGAGTGGTGGAGGGAGGCTTCTGGCGTGGGGACTAGCCGGCGGCATGAGGCACCGGCGGGGAGCACGATCGGTTTGCCGTTGCGGGGAATGATAGGAGGTGGCCAGGATAAGGCTATGGGTGGGAGGTGGGCTTTGGTCAAAATTTTAAAGCCACGGCGTTACATCCGCTTTTCCTCTGTTAAATTAGTTTGCGGTGCAGATTGTCATAGGTATATATATATATACTTATATCCGCATGTTCTATACATGCACACATAGTTTCATAAAAAAACTGATATTTTTTATAAATGTGCGAAAAGGACAAAAATAGTTTTGTGAAAAGGCTTATTTTAGCACTGTTTTTTGTCTTTTTATACATGCTATACTTCTTGAAACGACTTTATGATCACGTAGGATGTGAATATCTACATGCATTATTTTTCTTTGGAACTTCTTAAATTTTTAAATGTCTTAAAAATATATTTAAATAAAGGAGCATATGCACCCTGGAGCCAAAGCACCTTCTCCGTATTAAATTTATAAAAATTTCATGAAAGTTCATATAGGGTACATGAGTGTTATACGTACACGAAATTTGGATGTGCCATATTATAACGAGAAAATCCTTAATATTAATCAATCTATGATGGTAACTTGGTAAGGCGTCGTTTTCAAGATTCGTGTTTCTATGCATGCTTTTCCTTGGCTGGACTTGCGCATCATCCTGGTTGGCTGATGGCAGGCAATGTGAGAGTTCCGTATGGCGGCTTGTGTGGCAATGAATAGCGTTGATGAGCGATGGTAGGGTTGCCGCAAGACTTTGTTAGTCGGCTTCTGCTTCAGCATGTCCGAGTATTTTCATGTTGCTCTTTCCTTGGTGTGAAGTCGGATTTGCTATGTTTCTTGAGCTTCTTCATTTGAGCGTTGTATGATGACTTACAAGGCTGCAAGGGGCGGTCCGGGGGAAGATCTTCTTTGGGGCAGGGCTTGCACATCTCCTCTTTGGAGTTGCCATCAGAGTCGAAGCTGCCTGCCCCTGTGCGAGTAGACACCTGTTTGGCATAGGTCGAATTGAGCTTCACAATGCTGCTACGACGAGATCTTCTTCGATGACGTTTTTTATGTGGAGAAGTTAGAGATGCCGCAGTGTGATGCCAATAACGCTGGTGGGCAACCACGGCGACTATCCTCACTTCAATGGTGTGTGTGCATCATATGTCGGTAACCATGGTGGTTGTGTGTCCTGATGATGGTCGTGTTTCCACGACGGTTGGCGAGGGTGGTGGTGTATCTTGTTTTGGCTGATTTCCCGTTAATAAATTAAAAAATATTATCATCAATTCATAATAGTACTGGCAAAAAGAGATGAACTTCCCGGAACATTCAGACCATACCCATCCATTAGTAAACTTGACCTAGTGCTTAAATATAAAAGAACTTTTTTTGCTAGGCCTACTTAACGTTGGCTCTAACTCACAACCAAATTTGTCCCATCTAGGTGTCTGAGGCCCGACACCATCTCTACAGCTTGTTCAGCCGTTATATCAAAATGGAGTCCAATGACCGATTCAGGCCCGAAACAAAACCCATCATCTGTCATCTAAAAAAACCAGCATCTGTCATGAGGCGATGCTGGCCTGAGGCGCCCGTCCATGGCAGTGCGGTACTTCCGTTTAGCGGAGCAGTATGTTGTGGAGCGGATCCCGCGGGTTCTGCTGAATGTGGCTATCCAGGCCGTTTGTAGTGGGGCGCCAAAAGAGCGAGCACCCAAAGAGGGCGAGCCTTGATTCCCACCGTAAGGGTATTTTTAATGGACCGATCTAAAATAGATAGTGTGTATCTGAATCGGTCTGGTCGAAGAGGAGGACTCGCAACGTAAACAGACAGGTGGGAGAGGACCGACCCATCCTCAGCGTATATGTGGGCGAGAACTCGGTTAGCACAAACAAGGGAGCGCCCCGCGCACGTGTCCGGGCGTGCCCTTTGATGTTCTCCCTGGGCCTGCCTGGAAGTGACCACATCAGTTATCTCCCACGCGTATACACAGGGCAGTCTGTATTTTGGATTGTGACCAGATGTCAGTGTTTTTCCACGAGGGAGATGATAGATCAGGCGAGCTAAAAAGCATGAGCTCCTACAGTACGAAATGGAGAACGATTCTAAGCATTACACACTTTCAAACATATGAGATGAAAGGTAGGGTGTGTCAGTTTCATACAGTCAGAGGAGCAACATTGAGCACATAGCTCGGGGTAGAGGAAGAAATCAGCGGGATGATGGTCGTTGTGCTAGATGGAGAACACGGAAGGACCACGGTCGTCGAACTTGATGGAGAACACGGAAGAACCACCATGGCAATTTTTCTGCTGCCATGATGGACTGCTGGTATGAATTAGAGGGGTTAGCTTCTAGTGTCCAGTATGATGGGAATTGTGATTCCCTCATCTGGCAGTACACCACGAATGGTGTTTACTCCACTGCCACTCTTTACAAAATTATCAATTTTAGTGGTGTGGTTCCTCTTTTTATTCCTGCAGTCTGGCAGCTCCACATTCCACCCAGGGTTCACATCTTCCTGTGGCTTCTTGGGCACAATAAACTGATGACTAGGGATAACTTAAAGAAAAGGAATTTAAATAAACCAGAATGCTGTGTTTTCTGTGCAGAGTCTGAATCTATTCATCATTTATTTTTTGACTGCATTGTAGCTAAGCAAATCTGGATGCATATTTCCTCTTTCTTTGAGTTACCCATTGGGGATTCTTATGAGTCGATTGCTAGATTCTGGATCTCTAATAAAAAGCATGCTTTGCTTAATTCAGTTTGTGCTAATGTTTTATGGAGTCTATGGAAGGTGAGAAATGACCTTATTTTCAATGGTCAACCTTGGATGGATACAAAACAGGTCTGGAGGAGAGTGCTTGGATCGCTCAGAAGATGGAAGTTGATCTTCAAGGACAGCATGATGACCACGGCGGATTGTCTCTGTCAGGAGATCACCTTGATCTTGCGGGCTCCGATGCAGCTGGAGAACGGCTGAATGATTCCAGAGTCGCCTCCTTGCCAAGCTCGCCTGCAATGAAGAAGATGGCTGGCCCTGGTACCTGGACGACGCCGACTTCGGTCCTGGTGGATGGTTTTGCCTCACCATGATTGCTGCTTTCGCTGTCGTCACAGTTTCGCTCTCCAATTAGCTTTTATTTTCGTTTTTCGTTGCAAACTAGAAAGCATAGATGGCTTTTGGTGGTTGTATTTTGCGACTTTCGGTTCGACCCCTCCGTGTAAAAGGGGAGGCTGTAGGCTAGCGGTGCGGTTCCCTAAACTTGTTACTTGTTGGTTTCGTTTTCAATGAAAATGGAACTGGGGGTGGCGAGCCCCTGTTGCTCTAAAAAAAAAAAGAACCACCATGGCCATGCTGGATGGAGAAGATGGAAGGCCCTACAATCGAACGCATCCAACCTGGCACATGTAAGTCGCAAAACCACATCATCCACATCTACCACTATCAAGATCGCAAGCATATCTACCAAAATCACAAGCAGGTCTACCAAAATGATAAGCGCAGCTACCACATCTTCCGCATCTACATCTTGCTTATGGATCTAAGGTAGATTTAGGGTTAGATATTCTTATAACCACCTGAAGATCTGCAAGCACCAAGGTTGCCGCACAGGAAGAAGCCGGCTGGAGGGTAGGGTCGTCGCTGTAAACTTGGAGGACCTGCTGGTGAGGAAGCTCTTGCCTTCTCCATGGATGTCGACTGGTGGTCGAGCTCAAAAGGGGAGAAATGGCAAATTTAGATTTCCACTGTGATAGAGCAGGCCCTAAACAGTGGGGCGAAAGGCGATGAGCGGATTTGTCCCATCAGAAATTTGCAGCGCTGTGTGCAAAAGCTTGCTAGAGCCAGCTACATCGATGGCTCTGCAGTGAAGCGGCGTTGGATTTTAGGCGAGACGTGGATAATTTCGCTGAAACTACCGACTGACCGTTCCTCCCAAACCTGCCCGAGAGGCGATTTGAGGTTCATGCGGGCCACATCGCAAATGAAAAGCAGTCGTCCAATCAAGTCCAATGCCGCTCCATCTAGCTTGGCCGGACCTCATGCAAGCTGCCAAATGCATCCATATAGGTCGGAACAGGTTATATTTTTCATCTGAATATGCCATGGATAAATTAAATCTCCGATTCCAAAGATACCAGACGAATTCATGCGCATAAAAAAACACATCAACTCAGGAGGTTAAAAAATACAAGATCATATACATGTTGCCGCATCCGGTCAGTTGGCGCAACCGATCGCCGCCGAATACAGAACCCCATTCATTCATCAGCACCGGACCACGTACGCAGGTACGCACGCACACCGATCATCATTGCATTGCCTTATCCTTCACCAAAACGCACACCTCATCACATCCTCTTTCGATCCCCAGGAAAAAGAACATAAAAGGAACGCGCGCACACAGCCCTACATCTGGTCGCCCGATCAGGAAAGCTCGGATCAAAACGCACCGCAAATTTCCCATCAGCTCACGCTGGCTAGGGCACGTAGGCGCCGGTTCGGCCGATCATGGACCGAGCGATCTCTGAATAAACAAGTGGTTTCCTGCATAAAGAATCATATCGGTCCGACGAAACCGAGCGCCACCATAACGTCATGTCCCTCCACGGCGACGCCTCGGCGCCGCCAGCCTGGCCCTGGCCCTGGCCCTGGAGAGAGGCAAAAGCGTGCGTAAGCAACAAACTCGTGAGTTCCGTTTCAGATGGGGAATCTAGCTACCTCGCCGGGGATCCATCCATCGGGAATCAGGCACAGTGTGTAGCTTGTGCTGTGTGCGCGCGCCGTATAATGGTGCTGTGGTCAAACATATATGCGCACGCAGCACCATCGATCGCCATTGCTTGCAGGCTTGTAGAGTAGAGTTCTTGTTTGCCAGCCGTTCGTGTATGTAGTCGAGTTTAAATTATTCTGGCAGCCCATCTCAATTAGGTCAATGTTTTCGACAGCCAGCACAACAAGCTAGCGGCGAAAGAACTGAGCGCTGCTGTTCTGATCGCTAAACTAGGCATGCTCGAGTCTTCAGTCTTGGCTCCGAGTGAAAAATTATCGACATGATATCTTTTTCAATCTTTGATAATCTTTCTATCGGAGATCTTTGCATACATCCCAGGGAGCATAATTCCAGGCCTCTCTGATTTATTGTTTCCGATAAAGGGAATATATTAATAATAAAAAAGTGAGAAGTAGAAAAACAAAGACCCCAGCGCGATGATTGAACACCCGCAACAGCAACACTCGAACCATCACAGAAGGCAGCACCTGGACCGTAGAATAGATTCTCCAAAAGCAACGCCTCCAAAAAGGAAATAATGCACAAGCGTTGTGGTCGCCCGGTCGAAGATCTTGGATTTTCACAAGGCCAGACCTTGGGCTTTCACCCTGGAAATAATGACTCTGTACTCAAGGAGCACTATTACAAATGCAAATCACAAGAGCTGCCAACCCCTCATGCCAAGCCCACTGCTGCAAGATACCAAACATCTGACGCCATCTTCATCGCCTTCAATATGCCTCACCGCCGTTTCAAACCTCCAATCACAGCCACCATGACTTTCTCCACCACTTTTAATACCTTGAAAATCAAAACTTTGACATGTCCCATGACACCGGCGAGAAGGCAAAGTTTCGCGCTCCACCCTAGAAAAGGGCATGCACGACCGGTCAATTCCGATCTAGAAATCCAGTGGCGCGTATGCCACACATCGCAAAAAAATGTACAAGCAAAATGATTTCTTTGCATGACTTATAAGATAAGGTCTGTTTAGTAGCTACTGGCGAAAGAGGTTCAAAGGTGGTGCGGCATAGCATCGTTCACGTCGACGTCGAAGAGTTTTGGCGGCATGGAGCTATGGAGTAACGATGATGGATGCGTCTTGATGGACGTGCGCAGAGCGGGGACGCTGTCTGTCGCCTTGGAGGCGTCGATGATGGTCCTGGAAAATATCTTGTGGATCTTTACTTTGAAGATTGCTCGGCAGATCGATAATGGTGGCACCTTCTGTAGCATGTCCATGAGATGATCGCTAAGAGTTTGTTAAACTGGATGAGCGCTCTCATGTCGTCTAGAATGTATCTCAGGGTATAAGATGTTCCCGACTCCTAGATGATGGGGGAGGGGGGCTTTAGCGTCTTCAGGGCATGTGGGCATGTTGATGTTATCTTCACTCATTATTATAGATGTTGTGTGATGCCTTTGGGTGTTTTGATGTATGGTCTCTGTAAAAAAAGTCGTATGCATTGATGCAGTGGCTAGGGCTTAGCCTCCTTTTCGAAAAAAGGTTCAAAAGATTTTTACAAAAAAATTGAACAATTGAAATCCTTGCAAATTTTCTATGAAGATTGTTTGATTTGCAGAATTAAACTTCACAATTTTTGTCCCAAGGAATCATTGAATTTCATTTCATAAAAAATTTAACTGCCACTCAAAACTCTTGGTAAAAATTATATTCTTTTCATGTGATAGAACCAAAGTCAATGCATATGAAATTTTGGAGGATTTTATGGGGATGACATTACAACAATTTGTTTGTCATGTTCTTGAAATTTAAAAATTCTATGACTTCGACCGACGGGGCTCAATACTCGATTCAAAGGAATAGAGCATAGGGAAAATGGAGGGTTTTGTGTCATCCCTGATGGCTTGTATAATCTTCCGGTCCCCTTCTAAATGCAAAAGGAGAGCTTCTGCCATCCAGGCTCAGAAAAAATGGAGGATTTTCTTCTTTGAGTTCGTTTTCAAGGGAAAATAAATGAGTTCTACATTATACTCACACCACTTCTGTACATTCATATGCGCATAAGAAAAAGGCAAAGTCCGTTATTTACATCACAAAGATGTGATACTTCAACATATGTTTTGACCTGGACCTGACTATGCTTTTAAAAGTTCCTGTTACGTGAACAACAACTCTCATATATTGATACACATTTCTATGTTCTTACAGTCCTCCGTTTTAATATGTGCCTGATTCTATTATATATGTTGTGAATAGAGAGCAGGATTTATGCAAAGATAAATTTTCTGTATTGTGTCAGTCGAAGGAATTTCAGATTTAGTTTAACCTCTCCTTTTTTTACCTGTTTAATTAATTTCTCGCAATCCTCCGAAAGCTGTTTCTGAAGCTGCTGTACAAACCAGACTGCAATTTGCATGTTCCAAACAGATATATTTCCTGGGTCTACGTATCGAGTGACCATTTTAGAACAATGCAAAACTATAATCGAAACACCAAGGCATGCACGGCAGCGTTCCTCTCTGCTTGTTAGACGAATTGACACAAACAAATAAGGTATGGTCATGCATGTACATGGGTTACTACAGGGTTTAACGAACCAAACCACGCACTCTTTAGTTGTCACATCAAACTGATAGCTACTTTAAATACCATCATCCCTAAGGCTACAGTACCACACGGATAGTCATACACCGGGAGATCGATTTGATCATCAACATCATGTATACATGAGCTAGCTAAGTCTTCAATGTGGATCTGATTGATTTTTTTTTGTTCCTTCAGGTGCTCACCGCCATCTGGTTCATCCCCTTACAGCTGCCTGCTTCTGTGGCGCCGCCATCTTCAGCACCCACCTTCACGTTGGAGGTGCCTTCTTTCTCTAGACCCCCATGCTTGTGCTTGGCTTGATCCTGCGCCATCGGTCTTACCTTTATACCACGTATCAGCTGGCCGTACACAGAAATGCTGAAGTTAGCTACTGCATAGGCAATTCAAATCCTTATTAAAAAGATGTACTACTTAACTGATTATCCAAAGACAAATTCTCATTGCATGCAGATTACATGTTGATGGTATATTTAGTGCTGATTTATACCAGCACAAATGACAGCCATTGATGGACTGATAAGTTTGTTGCATATAGATATATGTATGCATATGGTATAAAAAAGTATATACAACTCGGTTTATGGTGAGCATTACATATTTGCCCGACTTGGCATCAGAGTAAATGACGATGAAATCCCCCTCCTGCAGCTCGTTCGAGCGAACAAAGTCTCCTGCAAGTTTGTGCAAAAGTAATGTTTGTGATCATCTACAGAAAGTTATTGGGTTGCAAGATTGAATTACATAAGTAGACTTGAATCCTCTCTCTCACCAGTGTTCTCAAGAAGATACATTCTGCTCTTGTTATTAGGCCAAAACCTGCATGCATGAAAACCAAGACACATTCACCATGTTAGCAATCTCTTATCATACAAAACTATGGATACAAAACTACTACATTCTGCATGCAGACTAACATGGAAAATATAAACTATGTTATCACAAACATTGCCTGATTGCTATGATAATGAACTGATGCGCAAAATATTTCTTTTGTAAACCACTTCAATATTTTCTTTTGTAATCTACTGTACATGTGAAATGTTAGTTAGAACTGAACCAATATGTCTAGAGGGAAAACAAATTTTCTGCATGCTCTTGTTGTGCACTCACGTAGACGCAACACTATGAATGCATGCTACTATTTGGCTCCCAGATTCCCATCATGTATTCATATGACCCACTTGCCCAATTGGGAAAGGAACGTGCGTGTCCCACAGTGATGCGGTACTCATGTCATTTACTATATCTGGTCCAGTTGGTAGCCTAATTAACAAAGACAAAAGTGGACTTAAGCACGCAGGTTAATTTATCCCCAAATCGAAGTACAGTACTTACCGGTACCGCATGCTCCACAGCCGAGAGGTGCCGATGTCTTCCATGGGGATGGTGATGCCGTCCCTGCTCTTGAGCTCCGGCAGGTGAGTCTCCGCTTCCTTCTGAAACAATCCATTGAAGAAGAGACAGGTTTTAGTACCAACCGATCGATCAAGAAAAGATGACTCAAGACGATTTGTTCATACATCCATGCAAATCTAGCCCTTGTCAATCAATTTAATCAAAGGGGAATTAAGAAGAACAAAGCCTTGCAAGTGGATGCATGGATCCATGGAGCTACATTTGCAAAAGTGGACGAGAGGATGGAGAAGGAAGACGAAATGGAGGAAGGTGGCTGCCTCACTTTGGGGAGCACGATGCGGCCGAGGGTTCCGACGTCGCTCTGCTTCAGCACCTTCTGCAGCAGGAACCGCAGGTTCTTCTCTGCCGCCGGCTTTGCACCCTGCGCGCATGCACACGAACGACGCTGTTGAGATGCAATGTAACCCGTACAGGCAAGCGGATGCATGCGCGCGCGCGAATCCTATCGCTGGACAGCGATGTGCGTCTGTGAGAGATGAACAGAAGAAATCGCGCTCTAGCTTCGTGATTCTATGCGAGATAGCGATGTGAAGTAGTGCTCGTGCATGCATGCACCTGCTGCCCCCCGGCTGCGTCCGGCGAGGGTTTCTGCTGCTTCTGCCTCGAGGAGGAATTGGGCTTCGTCGACAGCGGATTCGGGACCTGGACCATGAGTTGGCCCTGGCCTTGGAGTTGGACGCCCGGCGGCGACCAGAGTCCTCCCCAGCAGCCGGAGGACGACGGTGTGACAGGGGCCGAGTGCGCGGGGCGAGGGGAGAACGCCTCCTGCTGCGGATGGATCATGGCGCCGCTCTGGATCTGACTCAGATTCAGCTGCTGGCTCCGCTGCTGCTGCAGGCACGACAGCCGACGCTGCCTCGCCATCCGCTTCTTCCGGGCCTCCTTGCTCGCCGACGGCTCCATCCCGGTCATGCGCTGCGGGCACACGCCGAATCCGGGAGCCGCCACCGCCACCGGCGTCGGCATCGGGTACGCCGCGTACTGCTGCGGCCAGGTCATGTTCGCCGCCTGCATGTCAGCCGGCGGGGAGAACGGCTGGCTGCTCACGACCACGCTGCTCGTGCTGCTGCTCTGCTGGTACGGGTACTGCCCGGCAGCGGCGGCGTTCGGGTAGATCGCCTCGCCGCCGTAACTTTGATGGTAGGGCATCGGCCAGGATGTGGCGGCCGCGCCCGTCTCCGCAGGGAACTCGTACCCTGGGTTGGCGCCGGGGCTGTGGAGCTCGTCCATGGCGCCGTCGACTCGGGGGCGCTTCTTCTGCAGGTGGTGGTTCTGCACCCAGGTGAGGATGAGCTTGAGGAGCTGCATGGTGCCCTGCCGCCCTCCGCCGAGCCGCGCGGCCGCGGCCTCGATTGTGGAGCGGCGGAGGCGGATGCTGCGGAGGTCCTCGGCCGAGATGCAGTCGCGGTTGTTGGTCAGCCACTCCATGAAGAAGCGCGGCAGGTCGTCCGCCGGCGACGAGGAATCCTGTCCACCACCACCAGCCGCCTCCGATGCGGCGTTCCTGCGGGCGCCGTGGCCCGTCGTAGGCTGGTGGTCGGAGATGGCGTCCTCTATCATCATGCCAACGTCGTCGGGGAAGAGCGGCTCGTCCTCCCAGGGCATGGAGTCGGAGAGCGTCGCGAAGTTGAGGAGCTCGTCGATGTCGTCGAGCATGTCATCCTCCGCGGCGGCAGGTTCGGAGGGCTCCCCCGCTGCGCCTTCGGCCGCGCATCGGCCACGGCCACGCCCGCGTCCCGCGGCGGCGAAGGTGCTGGATGAGTTGGAGGAGGAGGAGGAGGAGAAGGTGGAGCTTGTCGGGGAGGAGAGGCAAGGGAAATCCGGGAGAGACGGGAAGGTATCTTCCGCGAACATGAAGTCATCCGCCGCCGCCGCCTCTCCCTTCGGCCGGATCTCCCCCGCGGGGGCCTTCCCACGCCCTCCAGCGCGCTTCTCCTGCGAGTGCGGCGGCGACGAGCCGGCGGAGGCGTCCATGCAAAGGAAGGCACGGAGAGGAGAGAGAGGGAGGGTGAGAGAGATGGGTGTGTGTGCGGCCAAAGCGTTTGTCGCTCTGTGTGTAGGTGTGGGGGTGGGTGCAGTTACTGAGAAGAGAGATGAACAGGGGAAGCAGGAGGTGGAAGGGAGAGAGAGAGAGAGGCGAGATGCGCTGCGCTCCACACGTGGCGGCCGCCGGCGAACCACCGCCCACGCCAGCCTCTCCTCGGTGGCCCTTCTTTTCATGGCCCGCTCTCACCATCTCTTCCACTGACCACAGGCCCCACCTCTCGCGGGCCCAACGTCAGTGAGTGGTTCCGATCTCAGCAGGTGAGGGTTGTCTCTGCATGGTCCTGCTCGATGACAGCGGGGCCTTGTGACGTGAGCCCACATGTCAGTTACTTCGTCCCGGAGGCGTTGGCGGAAGACTTCGGCGCGTGCTAAATTGACCGCTGCAGAGAAGCCAAAAGAGAGAGCGTCGCCTGCTGTGACGTCGCCCAACGGGAGTGGATCCCAGCTGCCATGGGCGCTGTGGGTCAAACCAGGGTGCGTCTAGCCGTTACATCCCGCAGGATGTCCGTGTCGCGGGGGCGCCGACTGGGCGCTGCGGCGTTGGGTCGTTTTCGGGCCGTCCGATGGAGACTCCTTCAAGATCGAACGGTCCCAAGCTTCCCACCGTGCCTGAGGGCTGCCTGCAAACATGAAGCAGTTTCTCTGCGGGGACGCTTCGAACGTACACGGACGGTTACTCGTGAGGTGGAGGTGGGGCATATGTGGTTTGGATGACATGGTGCCCAATGATTGGCTGTGGAGGTGGCGTGTATGGGAACCACGCCCCATGCATGCAGCGGCCAGCTCAACCGTGGCCGTGAAATGCATGTACCTGGTGTGGGCGTTGCGTGTGGATGGAGCATTTGCCTTGGCTTATTCGCAGTAGGTTGTCGTTGTGATAGTCAATATTTTAGTATCCTGTTCAAAAAAATAGTTTTTTTCACTTAGCTTTTGTTTGAAAATGTCTGATTTAGCATCGCATTGAATATTCGTTCCCCTGACATGAGCGACACAATGATGAAATACCATTCCGAGAAAAAAGACATGATGCAATACCATTCCGCAAAAAGAGACCTGATGAAATACCAACTAGAACCGATAAAGTATTTGCATCTGTTGTGCCATTTTTGTTTTCTGTTAGTTTCTTGTTTTCCCTTCCAAATGGTTGACTTGTTAAAGCCTTTGCAACAATGGTAGACATGCAAGGTACACCAACCGATGGTGAGATAAAGTTTTCACTTGCCCAAAACTCTCACAATGTTGTTTGAAAGACATCCACTCATAAAACCATATATTTACTTTGTATACAAGTAATCATGGGCATTGCTCTACATTGCATTGAAGCATTTGTGCCAAACTGCCAATGAGGTCAGCTACACGGTATGTGTTTAATTTTTCTTATTTCTTTACTTTTGTGTGTGCTTCTAGAACTATACATGATTGCACTAATCAACGATATTGTTCCTATGTGTTTGGTAGACATTTTTTAAGATAATGTAGCTTATGCATTGATGAGTGAGCAACAAAAAATAAACTACCTCACACCTAAACATATTGTGGTGCGCTCGTTCAACCGTTTCTATATATAAGATTTAACACTTTAGATAGGCCAACCAAACATGCGATGAATGCGTAGCTCGCTCTAGCAGCCACCACACACAACCACACTCCACCAGCACAACCCATGCTCACCACGGCCTTCTCTCTATTCGTTAACGGTTGCCCTGACATAGAAGGCCCTCCCATTGGGAGTGGCGGCGCGATGATGTCGGCTGGGTGCTTTGGCATCGCGGGGGTTGGTCCAGGTAAATCTTTTTAGATCCATGTCCCCTCTACCTTCCACTACCCTGTCTTCGCCTCCTTAACTGGTCCAGCCGTCGAGAACATCGGTGCGGACATGTGGGTCTCCCCTTCCTTTATCTCTCCATTCTTCTTTGTGTTGTGCATCTAGAACCTCTTGGGATACTTTTTTGTGTGTCTCCAAGGAAATTAGAGATCTCCCTAGTCTCCAACGGCGTCTTATGGATTAGATTTGCTAGTCGCACAGTCTTGCCTTCGTCGCTGCCGTCGAAGAGGCCCACATAGCTAGGTTTTCCCAATGTTTACATTGGTCATTGGCCTCCACCATGGACACGGTCCAATGCATCCACCTTTGCTCCAACATGTCACTCCTAACAGATCCCGGTACAACAGACTGTGCTCCCCATGCATGTTTGTATGAGGTCGCTCAAAGATCAGGTGGCCCTCCCTTGCTTCCAAAACCCCACGGTAATGATTGTACGGAGTTATGCACATATGGCATTGTCACCTCAACAGAATCCTCCATCCCAGCTATTCCAAACCCTAAGACCTACCATTATGTTCTTCTCCCTGTTTCAGAAAGGGCGCCAGTCTTTTTGTCATGTCTGTCTGAAAGGATGAGATGTCGCCTAGAGGGGGTGAATAGGCAATTTTAAAACTATTACGAAATTGGCTTGAAGGAATGCAGAATTAAACTAACGTTTATTTTCTTCAAACACAAAACCTAAATATGTTAGGCCCAACTAAGTGCACCAACAACAACTAAATATAAGCAGGATAGCACAAGATATATTTTATAAGTGATAAACAAGATATAAGTACTTCAAGCCAATTCTGAGGCATGCAGAGATGAAGATGTATCCCGATGTTCACTTACATAAAAAAGCTAATCACCATTGGAGAGATGTGGGAAACCACGAAGGCCCCCGAACGCCATGAAGGCTCACCGTCTTCTCTGAGTCCCCCACGAATTTAGGGACCCCTTCTTATGGTTAGCTTTTACTCCACTCCGGAGATGGCAAGCTCCACAACCACTTCACAAATCACACGAAGGGAAAATCCCAGGCCTTTTCACAATCTTCCATGAAGAGGTCACCGCGACACCAACCGCCAAGCCAACTAGGAGGTCACCCTCCAAGAGTAACAAGCTCACGGTCTCTCACTCGAACAAATCATAATAAAGAGCTCAACACTATGCAAGGATGCAAAGCAAGAACACAAAGGGAAGTGCTCAAATCCTTCTCTCTCAAAACTCACCAAAGCAACAAATGCTATTTGAGGAGTTAGAGAGGAAGAACAATGGTGTAGGTCAACCAATGACTCCAAGATCTTGATCTAATGGGTTCCCCTCACTTCGAGGAGGAATTGATTGGGTGAGATTGTAGATCTAGATCTCCTCTTCCAAATCCCTCAAAAAATTGCAAGAATCATAGGAGGGAAGTGAGAGGAAGCAAGCTCAAGATGTTATACAATGGAGGAGAGAGAAATGCTCAAGAATGGCCTAGGAGCCCTAAAACCGTTGGGAAAGAAGCCCCTTTTAAAGGAAATCAAAATATGGTTGTTGGGGGAAAAATTCAAGCCAATCCGGTCAAAAGTCGGTCACATCGACCCTGGCGCCGGAAATCCTGGTGTGCAGTCCGGTCACAACCGGTTCATAACCGGAATACAATACAGAGAGCTAAATCGGTGAAAACTCGGTGTCGTGACCGGAGTTCCCGACATACAGCCCGGTCACGTCGGGTTGAAATCAGCTTTCCGGTGTACAGCCTGGTCACGTCTGGTTGAAACCGGCCTCCCGGTGAAAATCCCGGTGCACACCAGATTTGCACCAAGAAGAAAACTAGGAAGACAAAAACGGTGAGAACTTTTGCGTCTGGACTCCGATTTCAGTAAACTTGGGCTTTTTAAAAATCTAAGAGAAAGATCTATTCAATGGAGACCATAAAGCCCAAGAAGGAGTAAGAGATAAAATACCAAATAAGGAGAGTTGAAATCCTCCCTTAAGAAAGAACCAGTAAAACCTCCAAAATCGAAAATGCAATAAAAGATGCATATGAATTCCATTTTCAATGAGCTTGGAATTGTTGGAAAGCTAACAACAAGCTCAAGAACCTCAAACAAAGAAACACCAATAAGCAACAAACTAGGGAGAAGCAAAGTATGCAAAGGATTGAGCTCCCTAAGACGATGTGATCAAGTTATCCAACTGAAGGCCCCTTTTGATAGTGCGGCTATCTATCCTATAACCCGGTCTCCCAACAAACACCTTGAGACCGGTAGAAGTAAAAACCTAGCAAGGACACACCTTTGCCTTGCACATCCCACTTGATCTTGATGACTATGCTTCATGCTTCCCTCAAGCCGGAATGCTTCACTTGATCATTGTTGCTTCATGAAAACTTCTAATTTGCTCCCCCATACACCACTATGGGGTAGCTTCACTAAGACACGTCCTCGCAATTCCATTATCACCAAATGGATGACAAGCTTCAAGCATATGATCTTCTCGAGATGTTTATCTTGAACTTGCACTTCTGAACCTTGATGACAACCTACTTGATGTCATCCTTTCATGGGCTATATGAAATCTCACTAGTGATGCATATCTATGATACAATACATAACCCACATAGACAACACAAACACACATATGTAATGGGCTAGTTGATAGTGCTTGTTAGGCACCCAGTTGGGAACCATAAGAGAAAGGTATGATGAGCACAACAGCAAGTCTTCCTTCAGTATGAAACCGAGGTTTATCGAACCAGTAGGAGAAAGAACCAACTTCCGAAGGTTGATGCTCGCTGGCTTGGCGACAGCTCCAGACAATTTATATATGGCGCCTTATCTGGGGCGTAGCTTTGCACCAGCAGCAACATGGAACATGCACACAACACAACCAAAGTACTTTGCCCCAACTTACAGTGAGGTTGTCAATCTCACCGGTTTGCTGTAAACAAAGGATTAAACGTATCGTGTGGTAAAAGATAGTAGTTTGCGAGAAAGTAAATAATGCGAGTAAATAGTAAATGGTAATAATAATGTAAAATAATGGACCGGGGTCCACAGTTCACTAGAGGTGTCTCTCCATAAGATAAATAACATGCTGGGTAAACAAATTACAGTTGGGCAATTGACAGAATAAAGAATGCAAACAAATGCATGTACATGTCATGAGGATCACTATGAGATTCACTTGGGCATTACAACATAATACATAGACCGTAATCCAACTACATCTATGACTAATAATCCACCCGCCGGATATCATCCGAACAACCGTTGGATATTAAGTTGCAAGCAACAGATTATCGCCTTAAGCAAAGTGTGTAATGTAAACAATACAAATGTCCTTGAACACAAGATTGTTGTTTTCTCCCTAGTAGCAACAACACATCTACAACTTTAGAGGTTGTTGTCACTCCCCCAAGTTACGAGAGGCATGAGCCCACTATCGAACATAAATACTCCCTCTTGGAGTCACTAGCATCTACTCGGCCAAGATATCTACTAGCAACGGAGAGCATGCAAGATCATAAACAACATAGAGATGATAAATCAATAAATCAACTTGACATAGTACTCAATATTCATCGGATCCCAACAAACACAACATGTAGAATTACATAACGATGATCTTGATCATGATAGGCAGCTCACAAGATCTAAACATGAAGCACATGGAGGAGAAGACATCCATCTAGCTACTGCTATGGACCCGTAGTCCAAGATAGACTACTCACACATCACTCTGGAGGCAGGCATGGTGATAAAGAAGGCCTCCGGTGGTGATTCCCCTCTCCGACAGGGTGCCGGGAAGAGCTTCTGGACCCTCCCGATCTCGCGTCGATGATGGCGGCGGCTTGCAGTATGTTTTTTGGAAAATTGATTGGGTACTTAGGGTTTCCTCGTCGAGGAGAATATATAGGCGGAAGGGCAATGTCAGGAGGTGGGCCAGGTGGCCTCACCACCTGGTGGTGCGGGCCAGGGGTAGGCCGCGCCACCCTATGGTGTGGTCGCCCCTTGGCTCCCCTCTGTCTCTGCTTTGGACTCCGTCTCGTATCGGGAAAAATAGGAACTTCAGCTTTTGTTTCATCCAATTCCGAGAATATTTCTTGTGTAACTTTTCTGAAACACAAAAATAGCAGAAAACAGGGAACTGGCACTGTGGCATCTCGTTAATAGGTTAGTTCCGGAAAATGCATAAAAACGCCACGAAGTGTAACAAAATAGAAGCAAATGGTGCATAAACAAGCATGGAGCATCAAAAATTATAGATACGTTTGAGACGTATCATTAGTTCACAGAGCATAATTGACAAACCTTACCATACCACAAGACCAATTGATCTCATGTGGCATATTCCTTATGCTTCATGTGTTGACCAATCTAGAATCCAATCTTTGATCTTTATCTTGGTCAACCTTGTATCTTCTCATGCTCTATCACAATATTTTGAGCCACATGAAGACTTCTTCATTTGATAGCATGCTCTATGTATTAGTCAATCATATCTCAACTCATGAGACCATCATGACCTCGACATAGAGCCATATCTTGAATTCTTCTCTTGTAGCCAAACTCTCAAGATATTGAAACTCCTTGGTTTAGCACATAAGCAAGAGCATGGAACACTTGAGTTCTACACGAGAACTACAACACTATTTCTTATTCTTGATTATATTGGATTCATCTCTTTTATTCAATGATCTTGATGCCAATACTTAAGATATATCTTTATCTTCATGGCATTCAAACTTTGAATCTAACACATGGACTTCAAGCAATTACTATAACTTCATATAAAGCTCAATGAAAACATTACTCCGTAGGGATTGTCATTAATTACCAAAAACACACTTAGGGGCAATTTACCCTTACACTGTCGAGCCTTGAGACCAATTCATGGCACCTCCTTCATCTCCCCTCCCACTTCTATGCCTATTTTGCCTCACCCAACTCCCGCATTCAATGATTCTCCCAAAACCTTCCTATAACCTTTGTTAACATGTGCTCCCCCCTTCACCCAAGCCTCACACTCCACCGCTGCTCTTTTTTCTTGACAACTACTTTCACTGCTTGTTGCCATGCCACCTTGTTTAGGACTGCAGAATCCCCACCCGGTGTCGCGGCTGCAAGCACTCAGGCCACTGCCTCAAGAAAGCACCATGACGCTCCAATATCCCACAGTTAGGCCCTCGCCTTCCATAATAGCAACCCCGAATCTAGCCATCACTAGCACTACGTGCATTGCCACTTCATAACCTTCTGTGCTCAACCACACATGTTGCACCCGCATGTGACCCATGTCTGCATGTTCACGCCTCTCACTCACTGTCACTTTGAGGATGGTGTGTCGTCCTCATGGATGCACATGGATCTTCCTCCCTCCCCGCTGCCCTCATGTCGGCGATGCTGAGATTGTCCAGCCGCCTGCCCATATGCCTTCCCCTAGGCATGTGGTCACGCATCTCGCGATGGGCGAATCCGAGGCTGAGTCTATGATGTGCTACGTCAAAGTGTTCATGCCTCCGGGAGACATGGTTGTGGTGCTCTACCTTGCGATTGTCTACATCGACCCTCTAGTTGCCTTCTTTTCTCTATCTCGATCCATCAATGAGGCTTTGTTCAACACCCCGTCCTACCTCATGGTACAATGGTTCCATCCTCGTTCAGTGATGCATACTCTCGCTTACTCTCCCACGAGGAACCTAAGATGGCCATGCACCAGTATTCCTTCATCAACGAGGGTATGATGGCAGTAACTCTATTCTTCAAAATGCCACTCGTTGGGACTCCAAGCGCAGAGTGATGCAACAAATGAAGTTTTCCCCCACAAGGGTGACTCGGGATTATTATCAAACTCTCAGGGAAGCATGAGGTTGGTTCCTTTTCCTTGCTCTTTGAACAACCTGCAACAACGAACAAACAGCTTTGTGTCCCCCAGTTAACTGTGGTGGTTGTCAGGCACCAATAGCTCGCAAGTTTACAGAACCAAAGGAAACAGTAAGAATAAAGTTTTTGGTGATTTTCAGGTTTAAAGAACTATAAGTAAAATAGATCAAAAGTAACTAGAGAACTTCTTATGATTAAAAACTGAACCGGGGATCATGGTTTCACTTGATCTCCCTCCCTCATAAACATGGTGGTAATAAAGCACAAACGACAAATTAAGAGCATGCAAATACACAAGATGTCATTGATAACCATAAATATTGGCATCACGTCCAAACATAGAATTGATGCAAATCAACTCACTTATACTCCTTTTACAAGGGAGTCCACCTCAAGTCAAATTTAAGACTTAACAAAGTATTGCATAAAGAACTGCAACATGATGTTGAAAACACAGATGCATTATTTAAACAAGGGGTCCTTTTGGTCATTGGACTTTTATGCATGGTTAACCATTCTCCCTAGCGAGGCAATGATAGAAAGGTAAAAACCATAGCTGTTCAGAGATTTCTGTCACTTCCCCAAAACAACTACAAGGTTTCTCCAACTAATGCACACACCCCCACACGTGCCCTAGCATACTAATTTGATTAGAACAAGCAAAACAAAACGGGGTAACACATACATCTACTCATACATCAAGAACATAAATCTTTGCATCTCATAAATCATCCCGCAAACATAGGATCCACCACACAGGTAATACAGATATGGTCACAATCATGATAGACAACTCATATGAGTCTAATCTATGAAGCACGAGAGAGAGTTTGATACAAGTTACTTCCACAACCCCGTAGTCCATGGGGTGAACTACTCCCTCTTCATCATATTGTTGAAGGCAATGGTGTCGATGGAGTCGAAGGGGCAATAGGGAGCGGCTCTAGCAGCGGCTCCCCTCCTATCCTCGCATTCTTTAGATCAGTTTTGTTTATTCTGTGTTCGTCCACCGCTGGTCACGAAATCACCCAATGGGTCCTATATATAGTCGATTTTAGGTAAAGACGAGTTAGTGGAGTCCAAGATTGTGTCAAAATAACGCACGAGCGGGGAGATGGGCCCCACCATGCTACCAGGGTGAGCCCGCATGGTGCCCTCTCTTTCCATCCTCATTGCGTTCCCCATTGACTTCTTCTACTCATGGTCTTCTATTTCCCAAAAAAAACTTGGCAAAAAAGATTGGGTCTATTTGACGTCTGGAAGGTCCCTAAAAGTCGAAAACATGCAAAAACAAGAAAATCTGCTTCGTCGTGTTATGACACTAAGCAAGTGTGCCAAATCATTGGGACTCCAAGTGTTGAGTGATGTAGCAAAAGAATTTTCCCCACAAGGGTGACTCGGGGTTTAATATCGAACTCTCTGGGAACAAAGGGTGAAGCTTATTCAAGCCTTGTCCAGCAACCTACAAAGCAAGTTATTTGTCTTGTGTCCCCCACTCCACCGTGTGGTTGTCAAGCACGAGGCTTCAGTATTAGTAAAATAAAATAAAAATAAATAATAGAAAGTAAAATGCATGAAAGTAAACTAAAGCTAAAATGTAAACTAATGCAAAAACTAAAGATGTTTTTGGGTTTTGGTTGTAGTTGTAAGAAGTAAATATGTTTTTTGTAATTTCAGATTTAATTAGTGCAGAAAATGTAAAAGCAAGTAAAAGGTGTTTCTTATGATTAAAAATGGTCCGGGTTCATGGGTTCACTTGTCTACTCTCTCATAAAGGTGTGGGGGCATTAAGAACAAGATAGATAACTCAATATTGATGAGATTTAATTATGTGTCTTGATAAGCATTCATATGGGCATCACATCCTAACATAAAGATGATACTATACATCTTACTTGTACTCCACTAAAAAGGGATAAAATCCATGCAATCTAGATTTAAGAATTAACATAGTATAGCCTTAAGTACTTTGACATGATGTGGAACAACAAATGTGCTACCATGCATTAAAACATGATGCGATCGGGGATGGCTCCAGCAGCGTTTCCCCCTCCAATCTTCGCAAGTTCAGCCTTTGTTTCGTGGTTTCGTGTGTTCTCCGATGTCCCCTTGCAAGAACGCTTTGGGAGGTATTTATATAGGGGGGTTTTAGGTCAAGCCCGTCAATCTGAGATCAAGACGGATGCCATTGGACACTGAGGGAATAAACGAGACAGTGTGGCGCGGCCAAACCTGGGGCCCGCACCACCTGGGCTCATTTGGGCCTTGGGGCTCCCCACGTGTGCTTCTTCTTCTCGTGTTGTCTCTTCGGGAAAAATATTGACATCGGAAAAATCCTAGCTCAATTTGAGTTCCAGAAGTTACCTGAAATGCAAAAAAAAAATACTCAACACAGGGTTTCTGTTCTATAGAGTTATAAACCAATAAAAGGGGATCGATGGAAAATCCCCATAAATCAATGCAAAACATGAATATAACATCTTATAACATGCAAATACATTGGAATATGTGGCAATAAACTACAAAGTTCATGCATGCATTTTACATGCATCACAGTGTTAGAACCAAATGAGAGGGGATTGTTTAGAAAACCCCCAGAATCAATGGAACAAGTCCGGGTCCTCATAAAACTATCAAATAACTAAGAATATGACCTAATAAACTACAAAGATCATGGATGCATTTTACATGCATCAACATCCCCGAGCTTAACCTATGCTCATCCTCGGGCATGAAGGTGATAAAAGACTTGAGCTTTGTAGTTTATTAACTCACCAAAAACTTTCAAGTCTTTAATATAATTGCTGCAACTTCAAAGTATAACTGAAGAATTGAAATATTACAAGGTTAGAGTAATAATAATCGCAAAGTGTAGCACAAATATATTAATGATCATAAGGTAATATAAGATGAATAACATGCACTGACTATTATGATGAACAAAGTTGCAAACCAAGAGCCAAGATGGTCATTCTTGCTTTTTCTTTTTCACTTTTGCTTTTCTTATTACTTTTGTTTATTTTTATTTTGTTTTTTTCAAAAACTTGCTAAGCTCTTCCAAGGTGAGGAGTTCCATTGTCCCTATCCTCGCATCTTGCATGTGTGCAATACCTTTTTGACTCAATAGCAGGTGTCTTATGCCCCCAAAGATGAAGCATAGCACCGCATATTTTTTACTCAACTCCATAGCACCTGTTTCATATGCATGACATATTTAGACACAATGAACCTTGAGTACCTCGTGTCCCTTTGTACGAGTTGCCACACCACACGTTTTCGTCGATGACAATCCATGCTCTAATGACATGAAAATCAGCCTTTTGCTTTCAAACCATTTGCATAGTTTTGGGCAGCTAAAAAATCGTCCACCACGAAACATGGCTTATCGTTTAGCGGTCAAGGCTTGTATCAGAAAGATCCCATACATAAGAAAATATTTACCGGTTGCATTGTCAGTCCACACCGACTAAGATCCAAAAGTAAAATGACATGAAGATCGATCATAAAGCTAAAGAACATCCACCATGTAAGCATGGCTTATATGTTCAACACCATCACAACACTAAATCAAACATATTATACACTCATCATCTTACCCAAACTGGGCCCGTGCCATCAATTTTGTGGTCCTCCCACAACCTTTTCTTTAACTTAGCTTATCTCACCTTTTATTTATTTCCAAAAACTGCAGGTTTGAAAGTTGACCACTAGAGAATGCAACCATGTTCATCAAAATAGCTCATGATGTAAAACAAATTATAACACCCTTATAAAAATGAATACATAAGAACCACAACTGAATGAAAAGTATTGCAATCACCTCATAAGTATCAATGAATCGTTACACTCTAGAGTTATAGCAATCATGCCTTCACACTTGTAGCTATTACCTTCCTCTTTCCCAAAATATTTTCTCAACTATCACTTATTTCTCCTTCTCTCTTTTCGTTAAGAGATATAAGATCTTCTAATAACTTCAAAACTGAAGGTGGTCTACAAAAGGTAGAGATGTTACTCCAAAAACAAAAACAAAAGACTAGACGCTTGAAGCTTAACTAAGCCCTCATAGTGCTTGAAAAACAAAAGTTTGAAGATTTGCAAACTGAGGTTTTTGTTGATGTAGAGGGATGTCGGGGGCATACCCAAGATTATGTTCTTGACCATCCTTAGGTTCTCCTTGGTTTAACTTGGCTTCATTCCCCTGTGAAAAAACTTCACTATAAAAAACTTCGCCCCCTCTTTTTCTGTGGGGTTAGATTATTAGAGCATAAAATATATAAATCTTACCATTCTATAAACACCCAAAAAATTGTTACTCATTTACAGAGAGTTTTAAAAGTGCACAACATCTTAGCGAACTCAAAAGACCCATAGAATTGAGACTCAAAATAAGCACTCAACAAAACAAAGACATAATCTGCCTTAAAAATATTTGCTACTTTGAAAATACTAACGGCCCTCTTAAAAATTAAATAAATAAATTCCTAGTACAGAGTGATAGAGGGTGATAATCGGAATCCATCCCGGCAAGAATCACTCAATTCAGAGCTACAAAGATTTTTCTATGATTTCTCATAAATAGTAGCACACAGAAAACATAAACTCGTGAAAATATTTCATCTTTTCAACCCAAGTGGGCAAATCTTGCCACTTTATTTTCAAAACCATATTAAACGAATACACAAAATAACAAGCTACAGCAACCTAAAAACAAAAAGAGAAGGTTGGGTTGCCTCCCGTAAAACGCTTTCTTTATAGTCATATAGCTAGGCTTCATACCTCGAGTTTCTAGGAGGTGCACAAGTCATGAGGGTAATTCTTTGTTTACCTCCTTGTTCCTTGCAAAGTGCTCCATGCACTTCTTACTAGGATCCCATGGTGTTCTCAATTCAATCAAAATGATATTCAAACTAAAACATGACAAAGAGCAACACAAAGCATAAAAGCGACAACAAAGTATCACTTTCTTCCTATGCATTGGCATTTTATAAATCATCAAACCATAGCAAATAAAGGCATGCCTTTGCATATCATCATTAGGTACTAGCATCATTGGATAATTTAACATACAAAGAGGATCACTAAAATCATCATGGCAATCAATAACATGCTTTCCTCTTTCAAAGCAGTTGTTGATTATGTAATATTCATGCATGAACTTTGTAGTTTATTGATGCATATTCCAACATATTTAGGTATTATAAGATGTCATAATCATGTTTTGCATTTATTTATGGAGATTTTCCATCAATCCTCCTTATTTTGGTTATAATTCTGCAGAAGAGGAAAACCATATTTTGTGTATTTTGATATTTCAGGAACCTTCTGGAACTCAAATTGATCTAGGATTTTTCTGGCGTAAATATTTTTTACAAGAGAAGCAACCTGAGGACAAGAAGTATGAGAGTGGGCCACCAGGGACCAAACTCCAGATTGTTCAACTTGAACTAAAACGCCTATATAAAGACCCCTGAGGCGTTCTCTTGAGGAGGCGGTGAAGAAACACAAAACCACAAAACAAAGGCTATTGCAACGAAGATTGGAGGGGGAAACACTTCCGGAGTTGCCCCCGGCCGCTTCTCCAACCTCTCCAACATCTCCACCATGATGAAGAGGGACTAGTCCACATCTGGACTATGGTTTTGTGGCAGTAACTTGTTCTATTTCTCTCTTGTGCTATGATGTTTAGATGCCATATGAGCTTCCCAACATGATTATGGCCATATTATGTAATTCCTATGTGGTGGATCCTTATTTTACTAGATGATCTATGAGATGTTATACTTTATTATGTTCTTGATGTATGAGTAGATGCATATTGTTACCCCGTTCTTTATTACTTGTTCTGATCCAACTAGTATGCGAGAGCATGAGAGAGATGGTGTGTATTAGATGAAGTAACTTGGTAGTAGTAGTGAATTGTGATAGCAAATTCATGACCTGCTATGGTGTTTGCCAATTCCATAGTTACCCCCGTGGGATAAAAAAGAATGCATGTGCTATATTTCTTAGTGACAGCTAAGAATCCTAAGTTGACATTCATGGACTTCGTTCCATCGTAATATGTCCAAGCGATAACATACTTGTTGTTCACCATTATGTCAAAGTACATAAGGCTATACTCAGTTAATTCCCAATACAAGATTGCTTGAAGGTTATTTCTTTCCAGTGGAGTATAAGTAAGATGTGTAGTATCATATTTATGTTAGAACATGATGCTTATATGAATATTATCAAGTAACATTATAAAATCATGTTGTTGTTTTGGTCATCTATCTTGCGCTTAATGCCACCACAACTTTATGAGAGAGTAGGCAAGTGAACCCATGAACCCTGGCCCAATTTTAATAATAATAAACACCTTTCCAATGCTTGCATGTGTCCTTTTATTTTCAGCGTTAATTAAATCCGAAAATACAAAAATATCTTTTACGTTTTGCAATCATATAAAAACACAAAACACCTTTATTTACATTGTTGGTTTATTTTCTACATTTAGTTTATGTTATTTTATTAGTTGTACTAATTCTGAAACCTTGTGCTTGACAATCACTTGGTGGAGTTGAGGAAACAAGACAATGGGATTGTTTTGCAGGTTGCCTGATGAGAACAAAGAGAGCTTTCTCGACTATTCCCCAAGAGTTCGGTATTAACCCTGAGTCATCCTTGTGGGGAAAATTACTCTTGCTACAACACTCTGCACTTGGAGTCCCAACAAAGTAGCACATTGCTTAGTGTCATTTGTTGCTAGTTCCTTTCTCAATAACAACATCATGGTTACAAACAGAGACTTCATAAGCATAAGATAATTGCAAACCATACAAATGATTCTCAACACAAGCATACTTCTCCTCTATTTGTGTGGTTAGAAGATTTAATGAATACTATAGGACTCTCATGAATGAGAGTATCATCAGAAATATCAAGCATATCATTTTCAACCTCACGCATAGTAGTAGCAATTTTTAAACATGGAGGATCATCAAGTATCATAGGACCATCATCCAAAGCATTATCGTAAAGCATATCCAAAACATACTCCTCACTAGGATAATCATCATTATTTTGAACAAAAAAATCATGCATAACAAGGGAGTTTTTGGTTTTACAATTACTATCTTATGTTGATGGTGAAAGTGGAGCCTCTCACTCTCACATATCCCCAAGCTTAGATGGGACCATCTCTTATTTTGTTCTTCTTTTACTTCATGTAAATCTCCAGCTTGGCATATGCTCTCATTTTTTTTCCTGCAAAATATTAGTGTTTTTCTTGCCATCATAAAGGTTCTTAACAAATTGGCCAGTATAATAATTACCAGGGAAATTTTCTAAGAAATCATTATCCAAGTAAGAAATTGTCTTCATAACCTTAATAGCCATAGCACAAGTCTCAAGTTTTTAAATTATGAAAGAATATGTCTCATAGGCAGCGATAAAAGCAACATATTGATTACCTTGCTCCAAGCCATAATCGAGATACCCACCTTTTAAAATGGTGGCAATTGCAGGATCAACATTATTCTCACACTGAGAGATGAAGTATTTATTTTTCTATCTAGAGCAACATGTTATATCATAGAAATCACATAGCTCAGTGGAAACGCCTGATACGTCTCAAACGTATCTATAATTTTTTATGCTCCATGCTTGTTTTTACACCATTTGCCTATTGTTTCGTTACACTTAGTGGCATTTTTATGCATTTTCCGGAACTAACCTATTAACGAAGTGCCACAGTGCCAGTTTCCTGTTTTCTGCTGTTTTTGTGTTTCAGAAGTGATACACAGGAAATATTCTCGGAATTGGACGAAACAAGTTCCTAAAGACTTATATCACGGGGAAGCTTCCAGACATCCGAAGAAGAGACGGAGGAGGGCCACGTGGGCCCCACACGCACAGGCGGCGCGGCCAGGCCCCTGGCCGCGCCACCCCTGTGTGAGGGGGCCTGGTCCCTCCTCTGACATCGCCCCTTCGCCTATAAAGACCCCCCGACGAGAAAAACCTAAGGGCCCCGATCAGTTTTTCAGAATACATCACGATCCGCCGCCGCCGTCGACCCGAAGATCGGGAGGGTCCAGAAGCTCTTCCCGGCACCCTGCCGGAGAGGGGAATCGCCACCGGAGGTCTTCTTCATCGCCATGCTTGCCTCCGGAGCGATGAGTGAGTAGTCTACCTTGGACTATGGGTCCATAGCAGTAGCTAGATGGTTGTCTTCTCCACCATGTGCTTCATGTTTAGATCTCATGAGCTACCCTACATGATTGAGATCACCGTTATGTAATTCTATGATGTTGGTTTGTTGGGATCCGATGAATATTGGTGTTTATGATTAAGTTGTTGTACTGAATTATATCTTTTGTTATCTCTATGTTGTTTATGATCTTGCATGCTCTCCGTTGTTAGTAGCTATCTTGGCCGAGTAGTTGCTAGTGACTCCAAGAGGGGGTATTTATGCTCGATAGTGGGTTCATGTCTCTATTTCACCTGGGGGAGTGACAGAAACCTCTAAGGTGGTAGATGTGCTATTGCTACTAGGGAGAAAACAACATTCATATGCTCAAGGGCATATGCTTTGTTTACATTACACACTTTGCTTAATGCAATTATCTGTTGTTCGCAACTTAATACTTCTAGGGTGTTCGGATGATATCCCCGGGAGTGGATTATTAGTCATAGATGCAGTTGGATGGCGGTCTATGTATTTTGTTATAATGCCCAGAGTAAATCTCATAGTGATCTTCTTGACATATCACGTTATCTTTATTCTATCAATTGCCCAACTGTAATTTGTTTACCTAGCATGTTATTTATCTATGGAGAGACACCACTAGTGAACTGTGGACCCCGGTCCTATTTTAATCATATTGCAATCACCTGTTTACTTTTCCCGCACTGTTTACTTTACTCGCACATTACTATTGTTTTCCACTCGATACACTCATAACCTTTGTTTCAAGCAAACCGGTGAGATTGACAACCTCATCGCAAGTTGGGAACAAAGTACTTGTTTGTGTGTGTGCAGGTTCCACAACACCTTCAGTCGTCATCGTCTCCCTTCTCCTGTTCGATAAACCTTGGTTTCTTAATTGAGGGAAAACTTGCTGCTACACTCATCATACCTTCCTCTTGGGGTTCCCAACGGGCTGGTCATTCACCACGCACAAGGACAGTTTGCTCCCGCATCAACTTGGAGTAGCAGCTATTTTTCTGGCGCCGTTGCCGGGGAAGAGAGAAGACTTCTGCGAGGGGAGTTCTTCGCACACACATTCTTTACTTTGTTATTTGTTTTGCTTTACTTTATTTTATTTTACCTGCATTGCTTTATATCAAAAACCCAAAAAAAATAGAATCCTTGGTAGTTGTTATTTCTTTACTTTAGTTTATCATGTTGTTCCCTGAGTTCGTTCTGGAGGACCTCTCTGTAGGGAGTGGTTCGATTATTGGCAAAAGTAACATTGAGGAGTTCTTTAATCACATTAGTATGCATAAGGAAGTTGAGGAAAAGTCTTTGGTTGAGTTAGCTCCTAGTTATGAAGTTGCTTTTGCTCATTTAGTTCACATGTTAGAAGCTAGGTTTGCTAGTCTTAATCCTTCTATGCAATACATGTTCCTTAAGCTTCATGAAATTGAGGATCCCGAAAAGAAAGCTTTTATCTTAGAAACCTTGCGCACAGAATTTAGAGACGTTGCAATTGAGGCTAGGGAAGTTTTTAAGAAGTTTAATAAGCTTGGCTCGCCTGTTAAGGTTGTTGGTACGCCCGATGATTTTAAAGTACCAATACCTTATGAACTTATAGGAATTCATGATGCTTGGGAAAAGAATTCCAGTTGGATTTGCCCTGAAAATCTTTTTGATGAAAGTAGTGTGCCAATGCGTGATCGTAAAGGAGTTTCAAAAACTCAGTTGAACATGTTTTCCTTCATTGTTGAAAAGATCTCTGCTGTCGATCTTAATGCTTCTGCCGATATTACTTGATTCGCAATTTTCTGCGCCTAGCTCAAAGGCGTTAAAGAAAAGCACTCTTGGGAGATAACCCATTGTTTACTTTTCAGTACTTTTTCTTTTATTTGAGTCTTGGAAGTCATTACTACTGTAATGACTGCTCCTTATCTTGTTTATTTCGTTTTTGTGCCAAGAGAAGCCTCTAATTTGAGCGAGGTAAAGATTTGGGGATGTTGCTGTCCTGAAACTGTTTTCGGTGCTGCACCGTAATTTTTTTTGAAAATTCTCTGTTTATCTTTTGGACCTGCAATTTCTTGTGCATATGCCCCAGGTTATATCCAAACTTTTCTTAGTTGAACACTTTTTGATTTGAGCAACGGAAAATCCCTCAAAAATTCGTCCTTTGTCAGCTGTCCAGTTTTGACAGATTTCTGCCAATATTTGTTTTTGCCACTTTATCGCTTTCTTTTGAGTTCTTTTTGATCATGGAACTCTTGTGGAAGTTGCTACAGTAGTATATACTTTATATGTGGTGGTTTTGGGTTGAAACCTGAAGCTAAAAGAGGTTGAATATATTTTATGCTTACACTAATGTTGCTAATAGAATTGTGTTTAGTTTTGTATGAAGGAAGTTTTCAAGTGTAGGGATTGGAGAATGATGAGATGAGTTGAAGAATGGAAAAAAGCTCAAGCTTGGGGATGCCCATGCATCGCCCCAAGAAATATCCAAGAAGTACAAGCGTCAAAGCTTGGGGATGCCCCCGAGGCACCCCTTCTTCATCAGCAAAAATCAGGTCACCTTTCAAGACACTATATTTTTATTGCTTCATGCACTATGTGTTTTTCTTGGAGCGTCAGTTGTTTTAGTTTTCTTAGTTGGTTTAGTTTGTTTGTTTGCTGCAATAAATGGTTGGACCCCAACAAATTTCCTTTGGAGGAGATGTACTCGTTTTCATTTGCAAAGAATGCTCTAGTTTTCACTCTTATCAAAAATCGAGCGTTCTACTTTTTCTGCTACTGCTTTTGGTTTTCGTTTTCGCCTTGATTTGCGTTCAGATCTTGTTATATCTTTTCATCAAGGTGTATTTTTGCCTCTGATCTTTATTGGTTTTCATCAAAAGAGGTGTTTATTAAAATTTCAAATGGTGTTGGAAAAGAGAAAAAGCTTTGTGCAAAATAGTGGTACAAGAAGGAGCTTGTGTAGACTGCGGCTTAGGCTTTTTCATGTCATGCTTGATGTCTTTTTGATAGTATGCTTAGTGGTTTTGCTGTAGCATGACTTGTCTCAAATAACTGAGATTGCTTAATGAGCCTTTGAAAAAATCATGCGTTGTTTTTATTGTATGGAAGCATTATTTTGGTTTTCTCCTTGATGCTTTATTTGGGTTGACTTGGCGCATGCTCACACATGTTAGACTCTTACAAAGTCGCCATTAGCCTTCATGATCATTTAGTTTTTGATTTTTGATGCCATCGTATGCTTCTTTTAATGTCGCTTTGTCGCTTTGCATGATTATGGCCATTATTGCTCTCTTAGTTGGTCGCTCCCAGTCTTTTGCTAGCCCTCGCCTTGTACTGAGTATGAGCTCTACTCGTGCATCCAACTCCCAAAAGCCAAAGTTTGCCATTGTGTCCACCATACATACCTACTAGCAATTTGCTATTCCAAGTAAATTTGACTTGCTTTTATTTTCTCTTCAAATTAAACTCTTACCAGTGTTATGCGAAATTCGGTCAGTAAAGCTCTCACGAACCGGAAGGCACACTTTACTTTTTCCTGTTCTTAAAAATTTGACATTGTGGTCTTTTATGTTGAGTTGTTATGCTTGCAAGTTGTAAGTTGGATTCTAGCCCAGCCATGCTGTCATGGGGCAAGCTTTCAACATTGCACTTCTTTTTGAGTTGATATCGTGATCTTTTGTTTATGGATGCCCGCGGTGTGAAATGAATTGGGAATCTTGTGAGGATCATGGAGTTTTTATATGTGTTAGGGAAACGCCGGGCCGCCAATCTAAGCCATGCATAATTCATGGTGGAAATTTGCAGCATACCCTTGGTGAACATTCGACGACGCATCTCATAATAAAAAGCTAAACAATATAGCAATAAAAGAGATGTCGAGGTGTTCATTGTCTGCTTGTCCTGTCATTTTGGTGTGGGCTTGTTCCATGTCATCGGGCACGGAGGTACCCCATTGGCGGTTCTCAATGATATGCATATACTTACAATGACAAGAGCCTTGCTTGGGACTCTAAGTAAAGTAGCATGGTTTGGGTACTCATATTCACGGGACACGAGGTTTTCAACTTATGATTTGTCAAGCATATGCATCATAATTGTTCTCGCATTAACTTTAACCATTCAAGATGCTTATGATGGGGGCAATGAGAGCTCAAAGCCGGTAAGTACCATAATTTTTGAAGGTTATAAAACTTGCAATCACTGCTTCCCTCTGCGAAGGGCCTTTCTTTTACTTTTATGTTGAGTCACCACCTTCTTTCTTTATGCACCATTAAGAGAGCATAGTTGTCATTCTTAGTGTGATATGCATTGTCCCAAAGTTCATTGATCGATTCATATTGTTGGCTTCACTTGTTCTTAAATTATTTGTATCTAGTCGCCCTCTTAAACTTTGAGGTGTCCTATGCATTTATGTTTTGCTCTCTTTGAAGGACAAGCTGAAAACCATTTGTATGTTTTTCCTTATGATTTGAACACACGTTTGACTTTCATTGTTTCATTATCATGATCTTTTGTTTGTGTTCATTTACATGTTTACAACATGGTTGCTAAGTTCTTATTGTCATGATTATATCTTCATGCCCATGTTTCAAGTTCTATTGATCCCATCTCACCAATGCTTGCATATATGATCAAGATTGTGTAGGTGCATGTCACCTCAAAAATTATTCTTTGTTATCACTTACCTACTCGAGGACGAGCAGGAGTTAAGCTTGGGGATGCTTGATACGTCTCAAACGTATCTATAATTTTTGATGCTCCATGCTTGTTTTTACACCATTTGTCTATTGTTTCGTTACACTTAGTGGCATTTTTATGCATTTTCCGGAACTAACCTATTAACGAAGTGCCACAGTGCCAGTTTCCTGTTTTCTGCTGTTTTTGTGTTTCAAAAGTGATACACAGGAAATATTCTCGGAATTGGACGAAACAAGTTCCTGAAGACTTATATCACGGGGAAGCTTCCAGACATCCGAAGAAGAGACGGAGAAGGGCCACGTGGGCCCCACACGCACAGGCGGCGCGGCCAGGCCCCTGGCCGCGCCACCCCTGTGTGAGGGGGCCTGGTCCCTCCTCTGACATCGGCCCTTCGCCTATAAAGACCCCCCGACGAGAAAAACCTAAGGGCCCCGATCAGTTTTTCAGAATACATCGCGATCCACCGCCGCCGTCGACCCAAAGATCGGGAGGGTCCAGAAGCTCTTCCCGGCACCCTGCCGGAGAGGGGAATCGCCACCGGATGTCTTCTTCATCGTCATGCTTGCCTCCGGAGCGATGAGTGAGTAGTCTACCTTGGACTATGGGTCCATAGCAGTAGCTAGATGGTTGTCTTCTCCACCATGTGCTTCATGTTTAGATCTCATGAGCTGCCCTACATGATTGAGATCACCGTTATGTAATTCTATGATGTTGGTTTGTTGGGATCCGATGAATATTGGTGTTTATGATTAAGTTGCTGTACTGAATTATATCTTTTGTTATCTCTATGTTGTTTATGATCTTGCATGATCTCCGTTGTTAGTAGCTATCTTGGCCGAGTAGTTGCTAGTGACTCCAAGAGGGGGTATTTATGCTCGATAGTGGGTTCATGTCTCTATTTCACCTGGGGGAGTGACAGAAACCTCTAAGGTGGTAGATGTGCTGTTGCTACTAGGGAGAAAACAACATTCATATGCTCAAGGGCATATGCTTTGTTTACATTACACACTTTGCTTAATGCAATTATCTGTTGTTCGCAACTTAATACTTCTAGGGTGTTCGGATGATATCCCCGGGAGTGGATTATTAGTCATAGATGCAGTTGGATGGCGGTCTATGTATTTTGTTGTAATGCCCAGAGTAAATCTCATAGTGATATTCTTGACATATCACGTTATCTTTATTCTATCAATTGCCCAACTGTAATTTGTTTACCCAGCATGTTATTTATCTATGGAGAGACACCACTAGTGAACTGTGGACCCCGGTCCTATTTTAATCATATTGCAATCACCTGTTTACTTTTCCCGCATTGTTTACTTTACTCGCACATTACTACTGTTTTCCACTCGATACACTCATAACCTTTGTTTCAAGCAAACCGGTGAGATTGGCAACCTCATCGCAAGTTGGGAACAAAGTACTTGTTTGTGTGTGTGCAGGTTCCACAACACCTTCAGTCGTCATCGTCTCCCTTCTCCTGTTCGATAAACCTTGGTTTCTTAATTGAGGGAAAACTTGCTGCTACACTCATCATACCTTCCTCTTGGGGTTCCCAACGGGCTGGTCATTCACCACGCACAAGGACAGTTTGCTCCTGCATCAACTTGGAGTAGCAACGCCTTTCAAGTAACTCATCATGCCTTATACCCATTTCCCTTCATCGAAAGAGTAGAGCATGTTGTAAGTCAAAAAATTCATCCGAACAAGCTTTGATAAGCTCCCCCATAGCTCATCAAGCATAGTAACAGAAGCAACACGGGTTGTTTCACTTTTTTGTTTTTTCGAAAAGAGCAACAAAAGCAAGAACTAGAATGAAAAACTATTGCAAAGTATAAAGCGAAACTTGCTTGAAGGTTGTTGGACAAGGCTTAAAGAAGCTTCGCCTTTGTTCCCCAAGAGTTTGGTATTAAACCCAAGTGATCCTTGTGAGAAAAATTCTCTTGCTACATCACTCTGCACTTGGAGTCCCAACGAATTGGCACACTTGCTTAGTATCATCACCCCTTGGGTGATTTTGCGATGGGGCGGAGGAGAAACATAGAATACACAAAACTGATCTAAAGACTGTGAGGGTAGGAGGGGAGACACTGTCGGAGCCGCTCTTGGTTGCCCCTTCGAATCCATCTCCTTCAGCAACATGATGAGGAGGGAGTAGTTCACCCCCTAGACTACGGGGTTGTGGAAGTAACTTGTATCAAACTATCTTTTGTGCTTCATAGATTAGAGTCACATGAGCTGCCTATCATGATTGTGACCATATTTTTATTACCCATGTGGTGTTATGTTTGTGAGATGATTTATAAGATGCAGAGATGTTTATATTCTTGATGTATGAGTAGATGTATATGTTACCCTATTTTTGTTTGCTAGTCCTAATCATACTAGTAAGCTAGGGCGTGTGGGGGGGATGTGTGCATTAGTTGGAGCAATCTTTTAGTTGGTTTGGGCAAGTGATAGAAATCTCTGAACTGTTATGGTTTTTACCTTTCTATGGTTGCCTCACTAGGGAGAATGGTTAACCCTGCATAAAAGTCTAGTGACATAAAGTACCCCTTATATAAAGGAAGCATATGTGTTTTCAACATCATGTTACAGTTTTTTATGCAATACTCTCTTAAGTCTTAAATTTGACTTGAGGTGGACTCCCTTGTCAAAGGAGTATTAGTGAGTTGATTTGCATCAATTCTATGTTTGGACGTGATGCCCATATTTATGCTTATCAATGATATCTTATGTGTTTGCATGCTCTTAATTTGCCGTTTGTGATTCATCACCACCATGTTTATGAGTGAGGGAGATCAAGTGAAACCATGATCCTTGGTAAAGTTTTTAATCATAAGAAATTTCCTAGTTACTTTGGCTTGTTTTACTTTCAGTTCTTTAAACTTGAAATCACCAAAAACCTTGTTCTTACTATTTCCTTTGGTTTTGTAAACTTGCGAGATATTGGTGACTTACAACCACCACAGTTAGTTGGGGGACGCAAAGCTTTTTGTTCACTATTGCAGGTTGTTTGAAGAGCGAGGAAAAGGAACCAATCTCAGGCTTCCCTGAGAGTTCGATAATAACCCTGAGTCATCCTTGTGGGGAAAACTTCTCTTGCTGCATCACTCTAGGCTTGAAGTCCCAACGAGTGACATTTTGAAGATAGAGTTGCTGCCAACAGATGCGTCTCCATGTAATGGATGCCGCATCAAACCTTGTACAAATACCTAGTTTTGGGAACCAATGTATCACTCGGTCTATTACATATAATCCATTTCTTACATACTTGACGGTATGTTCTTTGTGTGCCAGCGAAAAAATTGTAAAAAAATATACCACATACATGCATCATTTTTATGTGTGATATATTAGATATTCGTGGTTCTAAAAAATACGATAGTGCATGCATTGAGTGCTAATTCATTAGTAGAATATATTAGATATTCGTGGTTCTAAAAAATACGATAGTGCATGCATTGAGTGCTAATTCATTAGTAGAAAATCTATAATGCGGATGATGGTTATCTCTTGCATCGCGTATTCAATAGACATTCATTAGGTGAAAATCTATGATCCATGTCCATATATCTTTGACTTGGCTAATCGTACTATGAAAATAATTATAGTTAATAAATGCACTATATATATTACAAAATCATATATGATTCTTCGGTTACCTGTATGTATACATATATATATATGTACATATCTTTTGTGACTTGTCTAACCCAATATCCCTAGTTTTCATCGCCTTCCTTTCTCGTTCCTAAATTTCTATTTTTCTCGTGGGACTTGGGAAAAGATGAGTTGGTGGGAAGTCTCGAGAGGGTGGCTATATGCTGAGAAAAACTTCATCAATAATAAGAAGACCACGGAAGAAAGTGATATGGAGATACCATCATCTGAGAAGACTCCAATCTCAGTGGGAAAGCTAAAGCTCCATGGAAACCACTCGGGTCATAAGCAAGAAGCAAGAATTCTAATAGGAGGTGGGGTTCCAAGACATGCACTATCCTTCAAGATGTATGAAAACCCTGTTGCAAACCTTTTTTGTAGAGAAATAATGCGTGTACCTACAATCTTCCTGCCTGGAGAGTGGGATCGTCACATCCCCAAAAGAAGAAAAGTCTCAATGTTGGAACAAACTAAGGAATGGAAGAAGATAAAGGTAGAAGAGACGTTGATCGTTGGCAATAAAGTTGAAGAATCCTTCATAGTTCCAGTCAACAAGCCTTCCTCGTCTCCAATACCACTGAAAGATGAAGTTTAGACCTTGGGGTTTTGGCATGTACCCAAGCTCGTCCCAAGTTTCTCATAGTTTTGCTAGTACCTTATTTAATTTTTCCTTTTTAAGTTATCTTTTGTAATGCTTCCTTTACCTTGTGAGTGAGCCTCATCTTCCTATATCATATTTATGGTTATTTCATTGATGAGATAATATTAATTTGGTTTATCTTTGATCCCCATTGGTTATTATTTTTATAGTAGCAATTCTCTTTTGCCTATTCGTCTATAGGATGTGTTTTGGAGAGCCCTTAGGCTCGACACCGAGACTGGCGTTTTTGTGGGTCACTTTGTGGTGCTTCTTTAAGTTCTGAGATAATGATATCTCTAGGTCACCATCCCTCACAGTCTTGTTCTTGTTCATGAACTTTCCCATCATCTGTGTAGTATTCACTCTTTGAGACTTCCTACCAATCACATCTTTCCCCAATCTCAATGCAAAAAAGTGGAGTTTCAGTAACATGGAACAAATAATCGAGCAAAAATGATGATGCATGGTTAGGCATATCAATGAAAGTATATATAGGTGAAATTTTGTTGATAGGGACAAAAAGGCACCTTGAAACATGCCCAGATGGAGCCCACATGCCACCTAGGCATGCTCCATGGCATTTCCATGTTGGGTTGGCATGAATGCCCAATGAGTCTCCGTATGCCATATGTTGATGTTTCTGTGTCAAATACAAATTAAAATTTCTTTCATCAATTTTGTGGCGTTTTCAAAATATCAAATTACCACAAATTTTAGGATCCTATTATGTCTTGGATTCCTCCCCCAGTAAAATTATGCAAATGACATCCAAATAATTTTCGAAGAGCTTTACTACATGATGAAGTTTTAAGCATTTACCATTAGAAAGTCCTCGCTCACAATTGTCATGAAGTCTATGATACGTCTCAAACGTATCTATAATTTTTGATGCTCCATGCTTGTTTTTACACCATTTGCTTAGTGTTTCGTTACACTTCGTGGCACTTTTATGCATTTTCCGGAACTAACCTATTAACGAGTCACCACAGTGCCAGTTCCCTGTTTTCTGATGTTTTTGTGTTTCACAAAGTTACACAGGAAATATTCTCGGAATTGGACGAAACAAAAGCCAAACGTCCAGAAATTCACCGAAGCTTCCAGAGAACCGAAGAGGAGACAGAGTGGGGCCACGAGGGCCCCACACAATAGTGCGGCGCGGCCTGGCCCCTGACCGCGCCCCCTATGTGTGAGGGCTCCTCGGCCCACTCCTGACGATGCCCCTTCGCCTATAAAGACCCCCCGTCGGGAAAAACCTAAGGACCCGATCACTTTTCCAGAACACATCACGATCCGCCGCCACCGTCGACCCGAAGATCGGGAGGGTCCAGAAGCTCTTCTCGGCACCCTGCCGGAGAGGGGAATCGCCACCGGAGGTCTTCTTCATCGCCATGCTTGCCTCCGGCGCGATGAGTCAGTAGTCTACCTTGGACTATGGGTCCATAGCAGTAGCTAGATGGTTGTCTTCTCTACCATGTGCTTCATGTTTAGATCTCATGAGCTGCCTTACATGATTGAGATCAGCGTTGTGTAATTCTACATGTTGTGTTTGTTGGGATCCGATGAATATTGGTGTTATGATTGAGTTGAAGTACTGAATTCTATCTTATGTTATCTCTATGTTGTTTATGATCTTGCATGCTCTCCATTGTTAGTAGCTATCTTGGCCAAGTAGTTGCTAGTGACTCCAAGAGGGTGTATTTATGCTCGATAGTGGGTTCATGCCTCTATTTAATCTGGGGGAGTGACAGAAACCTCTAAGGTTGTAGATGTGCTGTTGCTACTAGGGGGAAAACAACATTCATATGTTCGAGGGCATATGCTTTGTTTACATTACACACTTTGCTTAATGCAATTATCTGTTGTTCGCAACTTAATACTTGTAGAGTTCTCGGATTGATTCGCCACAAGTGGATTATTAGTCATAGATGCAGTTGGATGGCGGTCTATGTATCTTGTTGTAATGCCCAGAGTAAATCTCATAGTGATCCCCTCATCATATGCACGTTGTCTTTATTCTATCAATTGCCCAACTGTAATTTGTTTACCCAGCATGTGTTATTTTATCTTATGGAGAGACACCACTAGTGAACTGTGGACCTCGGTCCTATTTCCTTTATATTGCTATCACCTGTTTACTTTATTCGCACTGTTTACTTTACTCGCATATTACTATTGCTTTTCACTCGATACGCTCATACCCTTTATTTCAAGCAAACCGGTGAGATTGACAACCTCATCGTAAGTTGGGAACAAAGTATTTGGTTGTGTTGTGTGCAGGTTCCACATTGCCGCTCGCAAAGCAAAGCTCGGACGAGGCGCCCTATAAATTGTCCGGAGCTGTCGCGAAGGTAGCGGGCATCACCTTCAGTCGTATTTCGTCCTCCTACTGGATTGATAACCTTGGTTTCTTACTGAGGGAAAAACTTGCTGCTATATTCATCACACCTTGCTCTTGGGGTTTCCAACTGGCCGATACACACCATCACCGCGCCATCAACAAGTTTTTCTAGCGCCGTTGCCGGGGAGGAGGAAGAAGACTTCTGCGAGGGGAGTTTTCGCACGCACATCCTTTACTTTGTTTTAAGTTTTGCTTTTACTTTATTTTTACTTGCATCGTTTTATCAAAAACCCAAAAAAAATAGTATCCTTTATAGTTGTTATTTCTTTACTCTAGTTCATTATGTTGTTCCCTAAGTACGTTCTGGAGGACCTCTCAGTAGGTAGTGGTTCAATTATTGGGAAAAGTAACATCGAGGAGTTCTTTAATCACATTAGTATACATAAAGATGTTGAGGAAAAGTCTTTGGCTGAGCTTGCTCCTAGTTATGAAGTTGCTTCTGCTTATTTGATTCACATGTTAGAAGCTAGGTTTGCTAGCCTTAATCCTTTTATGCAATACATGTTTCTTAAGCTTCATGATATTGAGGATCCCGAAAAGAAAGCTTTTATCTTGGAAACTTTGCGCATAGAATTTAGAGATGTTGCTATTGAGGCTAGGGAAGTTGTTAAGAAATTTAATAAGCTTGGCTCGCCTGTTGAAGTTGTTGGTACACCCAATGAAGATTCTAGAATACCAATACCTTGTAAACTTGTAGGAATTCATGATGCCTTGGAAAATAATTTTAGTTGGATTTGTCCTGAAAATCTTTTTGATGAAAATAGTGTACCAAGGCTTGACTACAAGGGGTAATCAAAACCTCATTTGGACAGAATTTATTTCTTTGTTCCTACAATGGATCTTAGTGCCTTTCTTGATAATACTTGATTCGCACTTTCTGCGCCTATCTCAAAGGCGTTAAAGAAAAGCACTCTTGGGAGATAACCCAATGTTTTTACATTCAGTTCTTTTTCTTTTATTTGAGTCTTGGAAGTTATTACTACTGTAATAACCTCTCCTTATCCTTTTTATTTCGTTTTTGTGCCAAGAGAAGCCTCTAATTTGAGCGAGGTAAGATTTGGGGATGTTGCTGTCCTGAAACAGTTTTTGGTGCTGCACCGTAAAAATTCGTGAAAATTCTCTGTATATCTTTTGGACCTGTGATTTCTTGTGCATATGCCCCAGGTTATCTCCAAACTTTCATTAGTTGAACACTTTTTGATTTGAGCAACAGAAAACCCTCTAAAAATTCGACCTTTGTCAGCTGTTCTCTTTTGACAGATTTCTGCCAATATTTGTGTTTGCCGCTTTATCGCTTTCTTTTTGAGTTCTTTTGATCACAGAACTTTTGGGGAAGTTTCTACAGTAGTATATACTTTATATGTGGTGGTTTTGAGTTGAAACCTGAAGCAAAAAGGGTTGATTCTATGTTATGCTTACACTAATGTTGCTAATAGATTTGTGTTTAGTTTTGTATGAAGGAAGTTTTCAAGTGTAGGGATTGGAGAATGATGAGATGAGTTGAAGAATGGACAAAAGCTCAAGCTTGGGGATGCCAAAGCATCAACCCAAGAAATATCCAAGAAGTACAAGCTTCAAAGCTTGGGGATGCCCCCGAGACACCCCTTCTTCATTGGCAAAAATCAGGTCACCTTTCAAGACACTATATTTTTATTGCTTCATGCATTATGCATTTTTCTTGGAGCGTCAGTTGTTTTTAGTTTTCAGTTTAGTTTAGTTTTGTTTGCTGCAATAAATGGTTGGACCCCAACAAATTTCTTTTGGAGAAGTTGCCTTGCTTTTCATTTGCCAAGAACACTCCGTTTTTCATTCTTATAATTTCAACGAGTGTTCTCTTTTTCTAGAACTGCGTTTAGCTTTCGATTTTCGCCTTGATTTGTGTTCAGATCTTGTTATATCTTTCATAAAGGTGTATTTTTGCCTCTGTTCTATATTGGTTTTCATCAAAAGAGGTGTTTATAAAAAGTTTGAATGGTGTTGGAAAAGAGAAAAGGCTTTATGCAAAAAAGTGGTACAAGAAGGTGCTTGTGTAGACCGCGGCCTAGGCTTTTGCATGTCGTGCTTGATGTATTTTTGATAGCTTGCTTAGTGGTTTTGTTGTAGCATGACTTGTCTCAAATAACTGAGATTGCTTAATGAGCCTTTGAAAAAATCATGCGTTGTTTTTATCGTTTGGAAGCATTATTTTGGTTTTCTCCTTGATGCTTTATTTGGGTTGACTTGGCGCATGCTCACACATGTTAGACTCTTACAAAGTCACCAATAGCCTCTATGATTATTTAGTTTTTGACTTTTGATGCCATTTTATGCTTCTTTTAATGTCGCTTTATCGCTTTGCATGATTATGGCCGTTATTGCTCTCTTAGTTGGTCGCTCCCAGTCTTTTGCTAGCCCTTGTTTTGTACTGAGTATGAGCTCTACTCGTGCATCCAACTCCTAAAAACCAAGTTTGCCAAAGTGTCCACCATACATACCTATTAGCAATTTGCTATTCCAAAGTATATTTGACTTGCTTTTATCTACTCTTCAAATTAAACTCTTACCAGTGTTATGCGAAAATTGGTCAGTAAAGCTCTCACGAACCTGATGGCACACTTTATTTTTCTCGTTTTTAAAATTTTGACATTGTGGTCTCTTATGTTGAGTTGTTATGTTTGCAAGTTGTAAGTTGGAAATTTGCCCAGCCATGTCGTCATGGGGCAAGCTTTCAACATTGCACTTCTTATTTGAGTTGATATCGTGATCTTTTGTTTATGGATACTCGCAGTGTGAAATGAATTGGGAATCTTGCGGGATCATGGAGTTTGTATATGTGTTAGAGAAACACCTGGGCCGCCAATCTAAGCCATGCATAATTCATGGTGGAAATTTGCAGCATGCCCATAGTGGACATTCGATGACGCATCTCAAAATAAAAAGCTATACAAATGGTAAATAAAAGAGATGTCGAGGTGTTCATTGTCTGCTTGTCCTGTCATTTTGATGTGGGCCTGTTCCATGTCATCGGGCATGGAGGTACCCCGTTGGCGGTTCTCGATGATACGTATATACTTACAATGACAAGAGCTTGCTTGGGACTCTAAGTAAAGTAGCATGAGGTTTGGGTACTCGTATTCACGGGACACGAGGTTTTCAACTTATGATTTGTCAAGCATATGCAGCATAAGTGTTCTCGCATTAACTTTAACCATTCAAGATGCTTATGATGGGGGCAATGAGAGCTCAAAGCCGGTAAGTACCATAATTTTTGAAGGTTTATAAAACTTGCAATCACTGCTTCCCTCCGCGAAGGGCCTTTCTTTTACTTTTATGTTGAGTCACCACCTTCTACCTTTATGCACCATTAAGAGAGCATAGTTGTCATTCTGAGTATAATGTGCATTGTCCCAAAGTTTTCATTGATTGATTCATGATCATGGTTTCACTTGTTCTTAAATTATTTGTATCTAGTCGCCCTCTTAAACTTGAAGGTGTCCTATGCATTTATGTTTTGCTCTCCATGAAGGACAAGCTGAAAACCATTTGTATGTTTTTCCTTATGATTTGAACACACGTTTGACTTTCATTGTTTCATTTTCATGATCTTTTATTTGCGTTCTTCTTCATGTTATAACATGGTTGCTAAGTTTCTTCTATCAAGATTATGTCTTTCATGCCCATGTTTTAAGTTCTTTGATCCCAGCGCACAATGCTTACATATATGATCAAGATTGTGTAGGTGCATGTCACCTCAAAAATTATTTCTTTTGTTATCACTTACCTACTCGAGGACGAGCAGGAGTTAAGCTTGGGGATGCTGATACGTCTCAAACGTATCTATAATTTTTGATGCACCATGCTTGTTTTTACACCATTTGCTTAGTGTTTCGTTACACTTCGTGGCACTTTTATGCATTTTCTGGAACTAACCTATTAACAAGTCGCCACAGTGCCAGTTCCCTGTTTTCTGCTGTTTTTGTGTTTTAGAAAAGTTACACAAGAAATATTCTCGGAATTGGACGAAACAAAAGCCAAACGTCCAGAAATTCACCGAAGCTTCCAGAGAACCGAAGAGGAGACGGAGTGGGGCCACGAGGGCCCCACACAACAGGGCGGCGCGGCCTGGCCCCTGGCCGCACCCCCTATGTGTGAGGGTGCCTCGGCCCACTCCTGACGATGCCCCTTCGCTTATAAAGACCCCCCGATGGGAAAAACCTAAGGACCTGATCACTTTTCCAGAATACATCGTGATCCACCGCCGCCGTCGACCCGAAGATCGAGAGGGTCCAGAAGCTCTTCCCGGCACCCTACCAGAGAGGGGAATCGCCACCGGAGGTCTTCTTCATCGCCATATTTGCCTCCGGCACGATGAGTGAGTAGTCTACCTTGGACTATGGGTCCATAGCAGTAGCTAGATGGTTGTCTTCTCCACCATGTGCTTCATGTTTAGATCTCATGAGCTGCCTTACATGATTGAGATCAGCGTTATGTAATTCTACATGTTGTGTTTGTTGGGATCCGATGAATATTGGTGTTATGATTGAGTTGAAGTACTGAATTCTATCTTATGTTATCTCCATGTTATTTATGATCTTGCATGCTCTCCGTTGTTAGTAGCTATCTTGGCCAAGTAGTTGCTAGTGACTCCAAGAGGGGGTATTTATGCTCGATAGTGGGTTCATGCCTCTATTTAATCTGGGGGAGTGACAGAAACCTCTAAGGTTGTAGATGTGCTGTTGCTACTAGGGGGAAAACAACATTCATATGCTCGAGGGCATATGCTTTGTTTACATTACACACTTTGCTTAATGCAATTATCTGTTGTTCGCAAATTAATACTTGTGGAATTCTCGGATTGATTCGCCACAAGTGGATTATTAGTCATAGATGCAGTTGGATGGCAGTCTATGTATCTTGTTGTAATGCCCAGAGTAAATCTCATAGTGATCCTCTTATCATATGCATGTTGTCTTTATTCTATCAATTGCCCAACTGTAATTTGTTTACCCAGCATGTGTTATTTTATCTTATGGAGAGACACCACTAGTGAACTGTGGGCCCCGGTCCTATTTCCTTTATATTGCTATCACCTGTTTACTTTATTCGCACTGTTTACTTTACTCGCATATTACTATTGCTTTCCACTCGATACGCTCATACCCTTTGTTTCAAGCAAACCGGTGAGATTGACAACCTCATCGTAAGTTGGGAACAAAGTATTTGGTTGTGTTGTGTGCAGGTTCCACGTTGCCGCTCGCAAAGCAAAGCTCGGACGAGGTGCCCTATAAATTGTCCGGAGCTGTCACGAAGCTAGCGGCATCACCTTCAGTCGTATTTCGTCCTCCTACTGGATTGATAACCTTGGTTTCTTACTGAGGGAAAAACTTGCTGCTATATTCATCACACCTTGCTCTTGGGGTTTCCAACTGGCCGGTCATTTACTTCATTAATTATACACACCATCACCGCGCCATCAGTCTACTGGCTCCTACTCGATGAACTTGTTTGATCACCATATGTCCTTGATACATTCATTGCAAGTGATAGGAGCAACGATGAATTACATGGACCATCCATCTAAGTATTGGGTACAGTAGACGTTGATGGCTTGTAAGTACAGCCCGTTGGGAACCCCAAGAGGAAGGTATGATGAGCACAGTAGCAAGTCTTCCCTCAGTTGTGAAACCAAGGTTTATCGAACCAGTAGGAAAAAGCCAAACTTTAGAAGGTGATGCTTGCTAGCTTCGTGACACTCCGGACAATGGCGCCAGAAAACTTGTTAATGGCGTGTCTTCCCCTAGCAGCAACGTGAAACCTGCACAACACAAACAAGTACTTCGCTCCCAACTTACGATGAGGTTGTCAATCTCACCGGTTTGCTGTAAACAAAGGATTGAGCGTATCGAGTGGTAAAAGGATAATAGTAATGCAAGTAAAGTAAACAGAGCGAGTAATAGTAAAACGGTAAAGCTATGTAAAGGAAATTGGACCGGGGTCCACAGTTCACTAGTGGTGTCTCTCCATAAGATAAATAAAGCATGCTGGGTAAATCAATTACAGTTAGGCAATTTATAGAGTAAAGATAACGTACATACATCACGAGGATCACTATGAGGCTTACTCTGGGCATTACGACAAAATACATAGACCGCCATCCAACTGCATCTATGACTAAAAATCCACTCGCGGGGAATCATCCGAGGACCCCTTGAGTATTAAGTTGCGAACAACAGATAATTGCATTAAGCAAAGTGCGTAATGTAAACAAATCAAATGTCCTTGGACACAAGAATGTTGTTTTCTCCCTAGTGGCAATAGCACATCTACAACCTTAGAGGTTTCTGTCACTCTCCCAGATTAAATAGAGGCATGAACCCAACTATCGAGCATAAATACTCCCTCTTGGAGTCACTAGCATCTACTCGGCCAAGATAGCTACTAGCAACGGAAAGCATGCAAGATTATAAACAACATAGAGATAACATAAGATATATAATTCAGCACATCAACTTGACATAGTACCAATACTCATCGGATCCCAACAAACACAATATGTATGATTACATAAAGATGATCTTGATCATGTAGGGCAGCTCACAAGATCTAAACATGAAGCACATGGTGGAGAAGACAACCATCTAGCTACTGCTATGGACCTATAGTCCAAGCTAGACTACTCACACATCACTCCGGAGGCGACCATGGTGGTGTAGAAGGCCTCCGGCCGGGATTCCCCTCTCCGATAGGGTGCCGGGAAGAGCTCCTGGATCCTCCCGATCTCGTGACGGTGACGGCGGTGGCTTGCAGTATGTTTCGTGAAAAAGAGATCCGTCCCCTAGGTTTTTCCTATCGAGGGGACTTTATAGGCGAAGGGGCAGTGTTAGGAGGTGGACCAGGCGGCCTCACCATGGGTGGGCGCGGCCAGGGGCTGGGCCGTGCCCCCCTATGGTGTGGCTGGCCCCTAGCCCCCCACCGTCTCATCTTCGGTCTTCGCGAAGCTTCGGTAAAAATAGGAGGTTTGGCTTTTGTTTTATCCAATTCCGAGAATATTTCCTGTGTAACTTTTCTGAAACACAAAAACAGCAGAAAATAGGGAACTGGCACAGTGGCATCTTGTTAATAGGTTAGTTCCGGAAAATGCATAAAAATGCCACGAAGTGTAACAAAACACTAAGCAAATGGTGTAAGAACAGGCATGGAGCATCAAAAATTATAGATACGTTTGAGACGTATCAAGCATCCCCAAGCTTAACTCCTGCTCGTCCTCGAGTAGGTAAGTGATAACAAAAGAATAATTTTTGAGGTGACATGCACCATCACAATCTTGATCATCAAAGTAAACATTGAGTGCCGGGATCAAAGAACTTAAAACATGGGCATAAAAGACATAATCTTGACAATAAGAACTTAGCAACCATGTTATAACATGAAAAGAAACACAAATGAAAGATCATGAATAATGAAACAATGAAAGTCAAACATGTATTCAAATCATATGGAAAAACATAGCAAATGGTTTTCAGCTTGTCCTTCATGGAATAGCAAAACATAAATGCATAGGACACCTTCAAGTTTAAGAGGACGACTAGATACAAATAATTTAAGAACAAGTGAAACCAAAATCATGAATCAATCAATGATAAACTTTGGGACTATGCACATTAAACTCAGAATGACAACTATGATCTCTTAGACGGTGCATAAAGGTAGAAGGTGGTGACTCAACATAAAAGTAAAAGAAAGGCCCTTCGCAGAGGGAAGCAGTGATTGCAAGTTTTATAAACCTTCAAAAATTATGGTACTTGCTAGGTTTGAGCTGTCATTGCCCCCATCATAGGCATCTTGAATGGTTAAAGTAAATGCAAGAACGTTTATGAGCATATGCTTGACAAATCATAAGTTGAAAACCTCGTGTCCCGTGAAGTACGAATACCCAAACCTCATGCTACTCGACTTAGGGTCCCAAGCAAGCTCTTGTCATTGTAAGTATACACGTATCATTGAGAACCGCCAACAGGGTACCTCCTTGCCCGATGACATGGAACAAGCTCACATCAAAATGACAGGACAAATAGACAATGAACACCTCAGCATCTCTTTTATTTACCATTGGTATAGCTTTTTATTTTGAGATACGTTGTCGAATGTCCATTATAGGCATGCTGTAAATTTCCACCATGAATGATGCATGGCTTAGATTAGCGGCCCAGGCATTTCTCTAACACGTATACAAACTCCATGATCCCGCAAGATTCCCAACTTATTTCACATCGCGAGTATCCATAAACAAAAGATAACAATATCAACTCAAATAAGAGAAGTGCAATGTTGAAAGCTTACCCCATGACGGCATGGTTTGGCTAATTTCCAACTTACAACTTGCAAGCATAACGTCAATATAAAAGAGCCACAATGTCAAAATTTTAAAAGCAAGAAAATTAAAGTGTGCCATCAGGTTCATGAGAGCTTTACTGACTAATTTTCACATAACACCAAAAGAGTTTAATTCGAGGGATAGATAAAAGCAAGTCAAATGTACTTGGAATAGCAAATTGCTAATAGGTATGTATGGTGGACACATTGGAATAACTTGGTTTTTGGGAGTTGGATGCACGAGTAGAGCTCATACTTAGTACAAAATGAGGGCTAGCAAAAGACTGGGAGCGACCAACTAAGAGAGCAATAACGGCCATAATCATGCATAGCGACAAAACATCATTAAGAGAAACATAAAGTGACATGAAAAGTCAAAAACTAAATGATCATAGAGGCTTATGGCGACTTTGTATGAGTCAAACATGTTGTAAGCATGCGCCAAGTCAACCCAAATAAAGCATCAAGGAGAAAACCAAATTAATGCTTCCATAAAATAAAAATAACGCATGATTTTTTCAAAGGCTCATTAAGCAATCTCAGTCATTTGAGACAAGTCATGCTACAGCAAAAATCACTAAGCATACTATCAAAATGACATCAAGCATGGCTTGAAAAAGTCTAAGCCGCAGTATAAACAAGCTCCTTTTTGTACCACTTTTTTGCATGAAACTTTTTCTCTTTTCCAACACCATTCAAACCTTTTTGGGACAACTCTTTTGATGAGTACCAACATAGACCAGAGGTCCAAATACACCTTGATACAAATATAAAACAAGATCTGAATAAAAATCAAGGCAAAAAACGAAAGCTAAACGCAGTTCTAGAAAAAGAGAACACTCGTTGAACGATAAGAGTGAAAAACGAAGTGTTCTTGGCAAATGAAAAGCGAGTAAATCTCCTCCAAAAGAAATTTGTTGGGGTCCAACCATTTATTGCAGCAAACAAAATAAAAGAAAACTGAAAGCAAAAGTAAAGACGCTTCAAGAAAAACGCATAGTGCATGAAGCAATAAAAATATAGTGTGTTGAAAGGTGACCTGATTTTTGCCGATGAAGAAGGGGTGCCTCGGGGGCATCCCCAAGCTTTGACGCCTGTACCTCTTGGATATTTCTTGGGGTGACATGGGCATCCCCAAGCTTGAGCTTTTGTCCATTCTTGGACTCATCTCATCATTCTCCAATCCCTACACTTGAAAACTTCCTTCATACAAAACTTAACACAATTCTATTAGCAACGTTAGCATAAACATAATAATGAATCAACCCTTTTTGGTTCAGGTTTCAACTCAAAAACACCACATATAAAGCATATACTACTGTAGAAACTTCCCCAAAAGTTCCGTGATCAAAAGAACTCAAAAAGAAAGCGATCGAGAGGCAAACACAAATAGTGGCAGAAATCTGTCAAAACAGAACAGCTGACAAAGTCGATTTTTTTGAGGACATTCTGTTGCTCAAATCAAAAAGTGCAAAACTAATGAAAGTTTGGATATAACCTGGGGCATATGCACAAGAAATCGCAGGTCAAAAAGATATTCTGAGAATGTTCACGAATTTTTACGGTGCAGCACCAAAATCTGTTTCAGGACAACAACTTCCCCAAATCTTACCTCCCTCAAATTAGAGGTTCTTCTTGGCACTACAACGAAATAAAAAGGATAAGGAGTGGTTATTACAGTAGTAATAACATCCAAGACTCAAATAAAAGAAAAAGTACTGAAAAGAAAATAATGGGTTATCTCCCAAGAGTGCTTTTCTTTAACGCCTTTGAGCTAGGCGCAGAAAGTGGAAATCAAGTAATATCAAGCGATGAAGCATCAAGTTTATATTTTTCTCTAAGAATAGAGTCAAAAAGTAATTTATTCCTCCTTCTAGGGAAGAGTTCCATACCTTTCTTGAGTGAGAATTGATATTTGATGGTGCCTTCCTTCATATCAATGATGGCACCTACAGTTTAAAGAAAAGGTCTTTCCAAGATAATAGGACATGAAGCATTGCATTCAACATCCATAAAAAGAAAATCAACGGGAACAAGGTTATTGTTAACCATAATAAGAACATCATTAATCCTCCCCAAAGGTTTCTTCTTAGCAACATCAGCAATAGGAACATCAAAATAACACTTTTCAAGCGGTGGTAAACCAAGCATGTCATAAATCTTTCTAGGCATAATAGAAATACTAGCACCTAGATCACATAAAGCATGGAAATCAAAACCATTAACATGCATATCAATGATGGGCTCCCAACCATCTTCTAACTTCCTGGGAACAGAAGCTTTTTGCTTCAACTTTTCCTCCCTAATTTTCATGAGAGCATTTGTAGTATGATTTGTAAAAGCAATATTCAAAGAACTAGCATTATGACTCCAAGCAAGCTTTTGTAAGAAAAAAATAACTTCAGATATATTGCAGCCATCAACATCAAAATCATTAAAAGAAATAGAGATGTCATCTCCTACACTCCGAAAAATTTCAGCACTCTTTTGAGAAAAAGTTTTTGCAGTTTTGGGCTTTTTAATACAAGGAGTAGGAGTTTTCTCTACACCAATCAGAGTAAGAGGATTGCTAGCATTTGTAACAACATCATTAGAGGTAGTAATGGTACATACCTTCATCTTTCTAGCCATCTCATCTTCTCTTTCCCACCTGGCAAGCAATTCTGCTAACATCCTAACATTTTCATCAATCTTAACTTGAATGGCATTAGTGGCAGCAAAAGTATTATTTTCCTTCACATCATTAGGCAAAACTTTTAGTTTCAGAAGTTCAACATCACGAGCAAGGCTATCAACTTTAGAAGCAAGAGTATCAATTTTACCCAACTTTTCCTCAACAGACTTGTTAAAAGCAGTTTGCTTATCGATGAAGTCCTTGAGCATGACTTCAAGCTCAGAGGGCGCGCCCCCTAGTGTTGTTGGAGGAATTACCATAAGAGTTACCATAACCATTACCATTGGTAGAAGGATACGGTCTATAATTGTTGCTAGCAAAATTGTTCCTATAAGCATTGTTTTTGAAATTATTATTTTAATAAAGTTTACATCAACATGCTCTTCTTGAGCAACCAAAGAGGCAAAAGGAACATTATTAGGATCAACATGAGCTCTATCATTAGAAAGCATAAGCATAATAGCATCAATCTTATCACTCAAGGAAGAGGTTTCCTCAACAGAATTTACCTTCTTACCTTGTGGAGCTCTCTCAGTGTGCCACTCGGAATAATTTACCATCATGTTGTCAAGAACTTTGTTGCGGCACCCAAGGTAAGGGACATAAAAGTGCCTCCAGCAGCTGAATCCAATAGATTTCTTGAAGAAAAATTCAATCCTGCATAAAAAGTTTGGACAATCATCCAAGTAGTTAGTCCATGAGTAGGGCAATTCTTTATCATAGATTTCATTCTTTCTCAAGCTTGAGCAACATGTTCATTATCAAACTGTCTAAACTTCATGATATCACTACGCAAAGCTATAATCTTAGCAGGAGGATAGTATTTTCCAATAAAAGCATCCTTACACTTATCCCAAGAATCAATACTATTTCTAGGCAAAGATAGCAACCAATCCTTAGCTCTTCCTCTTAAATAGAAAGGAAACAACTTAAGCTTAATAATATTAACATCTACATCCTTATACTTTTGCATCTCACATAGCTCAACAAAGTTGTTGAGATGACCTGCATCATCATCAGAACTGGCACCAGAAAATTGCTCTTTCATAACAAGATTTATCAAAGCAGGTTTGATCTCATAAAAATTTGCCTCAAGAGCAGGTGGCGCAATAGGAGTGCAGATAAAATCATTGTTTTTGGTGCTAGTAAAGTCACACAACTTCGTGTTTTCAGGAGTACCCATTCTAGCAAAACTAAAAGCAAGTAAATAAAAGCAACTATAAAGGAAACTAATTTTTTTTGTATTTTTTATAAAAAGATGCAAGAAAAAAATAAAGTAAAGCAAAACTAAAAACAAAGTAAAAGATTGTGTGTGCGAGACTCCCCTTGCAGAAGTCTTCTTTCTCCCTGGCAACGGCGCCAAATAACTACTTGATGGCTTCTAAGTACAGCCCGTTGGGAACCCCAAGAGGAAGGTATGATGAGCACAGTAGCAAGTCTTCCCTCAGTTGTGAAACCAAGGTTTATCGAACCAGTAGGAGAAAGCCAAACTTCAGAAGGTGATGCTTGCTAGCTTCGTGACACTCCGGACAATGGCGCCAGAAAACTTGTTAACGACGTGTCTTCCCCCAGCAACAATGTGAAACCTGCACAACACAAACAAGTACTTTGCTCCCAACTTACGATGAGGTTGTCAATCTCACCGGTTTGCTGTAAACAAAGGATTGAGCATATCGAGTGGTAAAAGGATAATAGTAATGCAAGTAAAGTAAACAGAGCGAGTAATAGTAAAACGGTAAATCTATGTAAAGGAAATTGGACCGGGGTCCACAGTTCACTAGTGGTGTCTCTCCATAAGATAAATAAAGCATGCTGGGTAAACAAATTACAGTTGGGCAATTGATAGAGTAAAGATAACGTACATCCATCACGAGGATCACTATGAGGCTTACTCTAGGCATTACAACAAAATACATAGACCGCCATCCAACTGGATCTATAACTAAAAATCCACTCGCGGGGAATCGTCTGAGGACCCCTTGAGTATTAAGTTGCGAACAACAGATAATTGCATTAAGCAAAGTGCGTAATGTAAACAAAGCAAATGTCCTTGGGCACAAGAATGTTGTTTTCTCCCTAGTGGCAATAGCACATCTACAACCTTAGAGGTTTCTGTCACTCCCCCAGATTAAATAGAGGCATGAACCCAACTATCGAGCATAAATACTCCCTCTTGGAGTCACTAGCATCTACTCGGCCAAGATAGCTACTAGCAACGGAAAGCATGCAAGATCTTAAACAAGATAGAGATAACATAAGATATATAATTCAGCACATCAACTTGACATAGTACCAATACTCATCGGATCCCAACAAACACAACATGTATGATTACATAAAGATGATCTTGATCATGTAGGGCAGCTCACAAGATCTAAACATGAAGCATATGGTGGAGAAGACAACCATCTAGCTACTACTATGGACCCATAGTCCAAGGTAGACTACTCACACATCACTCCAGAGGCGACCATGGTGGTGTAGAAGGCCTCCGACAGGGATTCCCCTCTCCGGCAGGGTGCCGGGAAGAGCTCCTAGATCCTCCCGATCTTGCAACGGCAACGGCGGCGGCTTGCAGTATGTTTCATGAAAAAGAGATCCGTCCCCTAGGTTTTTTCCGTTGAGGGGACTTTATAGACGAAGGGGCGGCGTCAGGAGGTGGACCAGGCGTCCTCACCATGGGTGGGTGCGACCAGGGGCTGGGCCGTGCCCCCCTGTGGTGTGGCTGGCCCCTGGCCCCCCTCCGTCTCATCTTCAGTCTTCGCGAAGCTTCGGTAAAAATAGGAGGTTCAGCTTTTGTTTCGTCCAATTCTGAGAATATTTCCTGTGTAACTTTTCTGAAACACAAAAACAGCAGAAAACAGGGAACTGACACTGTGGCATCTTGTTAATAGGTTAGTTCCGGAAAATGCATAAAAACGCCACAAAGTGTAACAAAACACTAAGCAAATGGTGTAAGAACAAGCATGGAGCATCAAAAATTATAGATACGTTTGAGACGTATCAGACGTCTTCAACGAATGTACCAATAACCATACGAGCCACAAGGAGACTTGAGAAAGATCTATTGTAAGACCTTGATTTTTTAAATTGGAAGTCCCCTATTTATTTGATGTAGCCAGTGCTCAATCGATTTCTTTGTTTTATAGCTATCTACTCTGTATGATGCCTAATATGGTTCTATTGCTTATTTTTTCTTTTTTGAGTTGGATCATGTAGTTAGAATTAAACAATGCCTCATTTTTCTTAATTTAAATGATCTGACACTTTATGCAACCATATAATGTTTACTTGCTTCAATGACCTTCTAGGTTGTCTATAGGAGGCACATAATGTTTCAATTGATTGTTTTGTAAGCATCAAAGGCACTCTCTAAGTTAGACAATGATTAAAACAACAAGATATTTTTGCTATGGGATTCAATCACGCATGCGCTTTTTTTGACTGTTATTGTTTAATTTTGTGGTGCAGTAACCTGGTTACCTTAGGAGGCACAAAATTTCTAGTTGCTTGGTTCATTATATACACGGTCGCTATTCTAGTTTGGTTGTTCTATGATGCACACTTGTTGAGTTGTTTCCATAATCGGTCCTAGCACACACAAGCCATTTTCTTATTAGTTTGTCTAGTTTTTTTTTCTTTAGTGTGACTTATTTGAAACCCAATTCTAAATGCCTCAACTTGATAAATTGACTTATTTCTCACAATTCTTCTATATATGCCTTCTCCTCTTTACTTTTTGTACTATGTTATTTAATAATATAATGGAATGCTTGGAATTAGCAGAATTCTCAAACTACAAAACCAACTGCTTCTGCGCGGGGGAACAATATACAGAGAAAGGACCCTAGGAATTTGGAAGATATCTTGACAAAAGGTTTTAGCACTGGTCTCTCATATATGTAATCTAGTTTATCCGAAGTATCCCAATGGTGTATGACCATCGACTATTTGGGAAAAGGGAACAAAATCACTTTGATATCTGAGAAATAAGTAGCTCATAAGGAATTAATGAAGAGACATGTCCTCGTATATCACTTATTCCAGTCAGATCACTTGTTGCGGAAACATAATGCTCACACATATTCCACGTGGACAGGAAGGCATAATATAATGAAAGCTGCCTGAGATTCTTTCTATAGGAACCCTAGAGAGAAAGTATCCTTGCCTAGAAGAGAATAAGGGATCCAAAATGGGATGTAAGGAAGATGAAGCAAAAATTCAATTCTTGGGTGAGAGAAGGTTGAAGGAGAAATCATAGGTAAGCTAGTTAACAAACTTACTCAAAGAGTGCTATAGCATCGAGTCTAATAAAGCCACCTTGTTTTATTTTGTTAACCTCAGAAAGTATCATGCGCGGGGTACCTCACATTGCACTAATTCACTACTATTATGCCCTTCCTATCATTCCACAATCTGAAGGAAAAAAGAGTATCCGATGAAGGAAATTTTATCTGATCTATCACCTTCATCGTATCGATGCTTGCCACTGCTTGTTGCGGCGGTGTTGATGTAAATCACCGTCCCATTGGGAACCCCAAGAGGAAGGTATGATGAGTACAACAGCAAATTTTCCCTTAGTAAGAAACCAAGGTTTATCGAATCCAGGAAAAAGCCAAATGTCTGAAGGTGATGTATGCTAGCTTCACGACAGCTCCGAACAATTTATAAGGCGCCTCGTCCAGTGCTTTGCTTTGCACCAGCAACAACGTGGAACCTGCACACAACACAACCAAGTACTTTGCTACCAACTTATGATGAGGTTGTCAATCTCACCGGTTTGCTGTAAATAAAAGAATGAGCGTATCGAGTGGAAAGCAATAGTAGTATGCAAGAAAGTAAACAGTGCGAGTAAAGTAAACAGGTGATAGCAATATAAAGGAAATTGGACCAGGGTCCACAGTTCACTAGTGGTGTCTCTCCATAAGATAAATAACACATGCTGGGTAAACAAATTACTGTTGGGCAATTGATAGAATAAAGATAACGTGCATATGTCGAGAGGATCCGAATGAGATTTACTCTGGGCATTACAACAAGATACATAGACCGCCATCCAACTGCATCTATGACTAATAATCCACCCATGGGGAATCATCCGAGGACCCCGTGAGTATTAAGTTGCGAACAACAGATAACTGCATTAAGCAAAGTGTGTAATGTAAACAAAGCTTATGCCCTTGGACATAACAATATTGTTTTTTCCCTAGTGGCAACAGCACATCTACAACCTTAGAGGTTTCTGTCACTCCCCCAGATTAAATAGAGGCATGAACCCAACTATCGAGCATAAATACCCCCTCTTGGAGTCACTAGTATCTACTTGGCCAAGATAGCTACTAACAATGGAGAGCATGCAAGATCATAAACAACATAGAGATAACATAAGATAATATTCAGCACATCAACTCAATCATAACACCAATATTCATCGGATCCCAACAAACACAACATGTAGAATTACATAACGGTGATCTCGATCATGTAAGGCAGCTCACGAGATCTAAACATGAAGCACATGGTGGAGAAGACAACCATCTAGCTACTGCTATAGACCCATAGTCCAAGGTAGACTACTCACTCATCGCGCCGGAGGCAAGCATGGCGGTGAAGAAGACCTCCGGTGGCGATTCCCCTCTCCGGCAGGGTGTCGGGAAGAGCTTCTGGACCCTCCCGATCTCGGGTCGACGATGGCGGTGGATCGCGATGTGTTTCTGGAAAATTGATCGGGTACTTAGGTTTTTCCCGTCGGGGGGTCTTTATAGGCGAAGGGGCAGCGTCCGAGGTGGACCAGGGTGGTCTCACCCATAGGGGGCGCGGGCCAGGGGCTGGCTGTGTCGCCCTCTAGCGAGGCCAGCCTCTGGCTCGGCTCTGTCTCCTCTTTGGTCTTCTGGAAGCTTCGTTTAATATCTGGATGTTCGGCTTTTGTTTCATCTAATTTCGAGAATATTTCCTGTGTAACTTTTCTGAAACAAAAAAATAGCAGAAAATAGGGAACTGGCACTGTGGCATCTTGTTAATAGGTTAGTTCCGGAAAATGCATAAAAACGCCACGAAGTGTAATGAAACACTAAGCAAATGGTGTAAAAACAAGCATGGAGCATCAAAAATTATAGATACGTTTGAGACATATCAGCATCCCCAAACTTAACTCCTGCTCGTCCTCGAGTAGGTAAGTGATAACAAAAGAAATAATTTTTGAGGTGACATGCACCTACACAATCTTGATCATCTATGTAAAGCATTGAGTGCTGGGATCAAAAGAACTTAAAACATGGGCATGAAAGATATAATCTTGATAGAAGAAACTTAGCAACCATGTTATAACATGAAAAAGAACACAAATGAAAGATCATGAAAATGAAACAATGAAAGTCAAACATGTGTTCAAATCATATGGAAAACATACAAATAGTTTTCAGCTTGTCCTTCATGAGAGAGCAAAACATAAATGCATAGGACACCTTCAAGTTTTAAGAGGGCGACTAGATACAATTAATTTGAGAAAAAGTGAAACCAACATCATGAATCAATCAATGAAAACTTTGGGACAATGCACATTATACTCAGAATGACAACTATGCTCTCTTAGACGGTGCATAAAGATAGAACGTGGTGACTCAACATAAAAGTAAAAGAAAGGCCCTTCGCAGAGGGAAGCAGTGATTAAACATGTGCTAGAGCTTTTCATTTGTAAAATAGAGAGATAAAAAATTGGGTTTTGAGAGGTGGTTGTTTTTGTCAACGACTAGCAATGAGGTTCTTACTATCTTCCATACAAAAATGAAGCAAGTTTTTGAGAGAGAGATGGGCACTTTTGTGCTATTTTATAAAGCTTGGCACTCCTCCCCACCTTTTTCCTTTCTCAAACCATGGCCAACCGATTTCATCGGGTGCCCACCAACATTCACATACCATGGAGGAGTGCCTTTTTTCTTTTCTTTTTTCTTTTTTGGAATAAACAATATGGCAGATAGCAAATCTGACCACTACGTACCCATGAGCTGAAAATAGTGTCACAAAACGAGAAGTATTTTGAAGTTTTTTTCAAAGGTAGCACATGAAAATTTACTTGGAATGGCTTGCAAATACCATGCATAGGAATTTATAGTGGACACATTGGAACAACTTGGTTTTTAGGAGTTGGATGCACGAGTAGAGCTCATACTCAGTATAAAATAAGGGCTAGCAAAAGACTGGGAGCGACCAACTAAGAGAGCAATAACGGCCATAATCATGCAAAGTGACAAAGCAACATTAAAAGAAGCATAAGATGGCATCAAAAGTCAAAAACTAAATGATCATAGAGCCTTATGGCAACTTTGTATGAGTCTAACATGTGTAAGCATGCGCCAAGTCAACCAAAATAAAGCATCAAAGGAGAAAACCAAATTAATGCTTCCAAATAATAAAAACAACGCATGATTTTTTTCAAAGGCTCATTAAGCAATCTCAGTCATTTGAGACAAGTCATGCTACAGCAAAACCACTAAGCATACTATCAAAAAGACATCAAGCACGACATGCAAAAGCCTAGGCCGCAGTCTACACAAGCTCCTTTTTGTACCACTTTTTTGCATAATTTTTTTTCTCTTTTCCAACACCATTCGAACCTTTTCGAAATAACTCTTTTAATGAAAACCAACATGGACCAGAGGTCAAAATACACCTTGATGCAAAGATATAACAAGATCTGAACACAAATCAAGGCGAAAAATGAAAGCTAAAAGCAGTAGCAGAAAAAGATAACACTCGTTGAACGATAAGAGTGAAAAACGGAGTGTTCTTGGCAAATGAAAAGCAAGGCAACTTCTCCAAAAGAAATTTGTTGGGGTCCAACCATTTATTTCAAAAAACAAAACTAAACAAACTAAAAACTAAAAAAAACTGACGCTCCAAGAAAAACGCATAGTGCATGAAGCAATAAAAATATAGTGTGTTGAAAGGTGACCTGATTTTTGCCGATGAAGAAGGGGTGCCTCGGGGCATCCCCAAGCTTTGACGCTTGTACCTCTTGGATATTTCTTGGGGTGCGTGGGCATCCCCAAGCTTGAGCTTTTGTCCATTCTTCAACTCATCTTATCATTCTCCAATCCCTACACTTGAAAACTTCCTTCATACAAAACTAAACACAATTCTATTAGCAACATTAGTGTAAGTATAATAATGAATCAACCCCTTTTTGCTTCAGGTTTTAACTCAAAACCACCACATATAAAGCATATACTACTGTAGCAACTTCCCCAAAAGTGCCGTGATCAAAAGAACTAAAAAAGAAAGCGATAAAGAGGCAAACACAAATAGTGGCAGAAATCTGTCAAAACAGAACAGCTGACAAACGTCGAATTTTTAGAGGGTTTTCTGTTGCTCAAATCAAAAAGTGTATAACTAATGAAAGTTTGGATATAACCTGGGGCATATGCACAAGAAATCGCAGGTCAAAAAGATGTTCTGAGAATTTTCACGAATTTTTACGGTGCAGCACCGAAATCTGTTTCAGGACAGTAACTTCCTCAAATCTTACCTCACTCAAATTAGAGGCTTCTCTTGGCACAACAACGAAATAAAGAGGATAAGGAGAGGTTATTACAGTAGTAATAACTTCCAAGACTCAAATAAAAGAAAAAGAACTGAAAGTAAAATAATGGGTTATCTCCCAAGAGTGTTTTTCTTTAACGCCTTTGAGCTAGGCGCAGAAAGTGCGAATCAAGTAATATCAAAAGAGGCATTAAGATCCATTGCAGAAGTCTTTTCAACAATAAATTGAATTGTGTCCAAATGAGTTTTTGAGGATCCCCTGTGATCACGCTTTGGTACACTACTTTCATCAAAAAGATTTTCAGGACAAATCCAGTTGAAATTCTTTTCCAAAGCATCATGAATTCCTACAAGTTTACAAGGTATAGGTACTCTGAAATCTTCATTGGTTGTACCAACAACCTCTACATGCGAGTCAAGCTTATTAAAATGCTTAAAAACTTTCCTAGCTTCAACGGCAACATCTCTAAATTCTCTATGCAAAGTTTCCAAGATAAAAGCTTTCTTTTCGGGGTCTTCAATATCATGAAGCTTAAGAAACATGTGTTGCATAAAAGGATTAAGGCTAGCAAACCTAGCTTCCAACATGTGAACTAAATAAGCAGAAGCAACTTCATAACTAGGAGCCAGCTCAGCCAAAGATTTTTCCTCAACATCTTTATGCATACTAATATGATTAAAGAACTCCTCAATGTTACTTTTCCCAATAATAGAACCACTACCTACTGAGAGGTCCTCCAAGACGTACTTAGGAAACAACATAATGAACTAAAAGTAAAGAAATAACAACTAATAGGAAACTAATTTTTTATGTTTTTGATAAAACGATGCAAGCAAAAAAATAAAGTAAAGCAAAACTTAAAACAAAGTAAAGGATGAGCGTGTGAAACTCCCCTTGCAGAAGTCTTATTTTTCCCCGGCAACGGCGCGAGAAAATTTGTTGCTTGTTGCGGCGGTGTTGATGTAAATCACCGTCCCGTTGGGAACCCCAAGAGGAAGGTATGATGAGTACAGCAGCAAATTTTCCCTCAGTAAGAAACCAAGGTTTATCGAATCCAGGAAAAAGCCAAACGTCTGAAGGTGATGTATGCTAGCTTCGCGACAGCTCCAGACAATTTATAAGGCGCCTCGTCCAGTGCTTTGCTTTGCACCAGCAACAACGTGGAACCTGCACACAACACAACCAAGTACTTTGCTCCCAACTTACGATGAGGTTGTCAATCTCACCGGTTTGCTGTAAACAAACGAATGAGCGTATCGAGTGGAAAGCAATAGTAGTATGCAAAAGGGTAAACAGTGCGAGTAAAGTAAACATGTGATAGCAATATAAGGAAATTGGACCGGGGTCCACAGTTCACTAGTGGTGTCTCTCCATAAGATAAATAACACATGCTGGGTAAACAAATTACAGTTGGGCAATTGATAGAATAAAGATAACGTGCATATGTCGAGAGGATCACTATGAGATTTACTCTGGGCATTACAACAAGATACATAGACCGCCATCCAACTGCATCTATGACTAATAATCCACCCACGGGGAATCATCCGAGGACCCCGTGAGTATTAAGTTGTGAACAACAGATAACTGCATTAAGCAAAGTGTGTAATGTAAACAAAGCTTATGCCCTTGGACATAAGAATGTTGTTTTTTCCCTAGTGGCAACAGCACATCTACAACCTTAGAGGTTTCTGTCACTCCCCCAGATTAAATAGAGGCATGAACCCAACTATCGAGCATAAATACCCCCTCTTGGAGTCACTAGTATCTACTTGGCCAAGATAGCTACTAACAACGGAGAGCATGCAAGATCATAAACAACATAGAGATAACATAAGATAATATTCAGCACATCAACTCAATCATAACACCAATATTCATCGGATCCCAACAAACACAACATGTAGAATTACATAACGGTGATCTCGATCATGTAAGGCAGCTCACGAGATCTAAACATGAAGCACATGGTGGAGAAGACAACCATCTAGCTACTGCTATGGACCCATAGTCAAAGGTAGACTACTCACTCATCGCGCCGGAGGCAAGCATGGCGATGAAGAAGATCTCCGGTGGCAATTCCCCTCTCCGGCAAGGTGCCGGGAAGAGCTTCTGGACCCTCCCGATCTCGGGTTGACGACGGCGGCGGATCGCGATGTGTTTCTGGAAAATTGATCGGGTACTTAGGTTTTTCCCGTCGGGGGGTCTTTATAGGCGAAGGGGCAGCGTCAGAGGTGGACCAGGGTGGTCTCACCCACAGGGGGCGCGGGCCAGGGGCTGGCCACGCCGCCCTATGGTGAGGCCAGCCTCTGGCTCGGCTCCGTCTCCTCTTCGGTCTTCTAGAAGCTTCTTTTAATATCGAACCAGTAGGAAAAAGTCAAACTTCAGAAGGTGATGCTTGCTAGCTTCGTGACACTCCGGACAATGGCGCCAGAAAACTTGTTAATGGCGTGTCTTCCCCTAGCAGCAATGTGAAACCTGCACAACACAAACAAGTACTTCGCTCCCAACTTACGATGAGGTTGTCAATCTCACCGGTTTGCTGTAAACAAATGATTGAGCGTATCGAGTGGTAAAAGGATAATAGTAATGCAAGTAAAGTAAACAGAGCGAGTAATAGTAAAACGGTAAAGCTATGTAAAGGAAATTGAACCGGGGTCCACAGTTCACTAGTGGTGTCTCTCCATAAGATAATAAAGCATGCTGGGTAAATCAATTACAGTTAGGCAATTTATAGAGTAAAGATAACGTACATACATCACGAGGATCACTATGAGGCTTACTCTGGGCTTTACGACAAAATACATAGACCGCCATCCAACTGCATCTATGACTAAAAATCCACTCGCGGGGAATCGTCCGAGGACCCCTTGAGTATTAAGTTGCGAATAACAGATAATTGCATTAAGCAAAGTGCGTAATGTAAACAAATCAAATGTCCTTGGACACAAGAATGTTGTTTTCTCCCTAGTGGCAACAGCACATCTACAACCTTAGAGGTTTCTGTCACTCCCCCAGATTAAATAGAGGCATGAACCCAACTATCGAGCATAAATACTCCCTCTTGGAGTCACTAGCATCTACTCGGCCAAGATAGCTACTAGCAATGGAAAGCATGCAAGATCATAAACAACATAGAGATAACATAAGATAATATATTTCAGCACATCAACTTGACATAGTACCAATACTCATTGGATCCCAACAAACACAACATGTATGATTACATAAAGATGATCTTGATCATGTAGGGCAGCTCACAAGATCTAAACATGAAGCACATGGTGGAGAAGACAACCATCTAGCTACTGCTATGGACCCATAGTCCAAGGTAGACTACTCACACATCACTCCAGAGGCGACCATGGTGGTGTAGAAGCCCTCCGGCAGGGATTCCCCTCTCCGACAGGGTGCCGGGAAGAGCTCCTGGATCCTCCCGATCTCACGACGGCGACATCGGTGGCTTGCAGTATGTTTCGTGAAAAAGAGATCCGTCCCCTAGGTTTTTCCCGTCGAGGGGACTTTATAGGCGAAGGGGCAGCGTCAGGAGGTGGACCAGGCGGCCTCACCATGGGTGGGCGCAGCCAGGGGCTGGGCCGCGCCCCCCTATGGTGTGGCTGGCCCCTGGCCCCCCTCTATCTCATCTTCGGTCTTCGCGAAGCTTCAGTAAAAATAGGAGGTTTGGCTTTTGTTTTATCCAATTCCGAGAATATTTCCTGTGTAACTTTTCTGAAACACAAAAACAGCAGAAAATAGGGAACTGGCACTGTGGCATCTTGTTAATAGGTTAGTTCCGGAAAATGCATAAAAACGCCATGAAGTGTAACGAAACACTAAGCAAATGGTGTAAAAATAAGCATGGAGCATCAAAAATTATAGATACGTTTGAGACGTATCAGCCACCATGTCACTAGGTTGTTCATATCTCTTGCTTAGTCACTAGGTTCATTGCTCTTGCTTAGCTTAATGGATCATTCAATTCTATTCTGGGATGTGTGCATTCCACAATACCTAGGAAGAGTTCACTACATCCTAGCTTGTAATGGGTTTTTGACTTCACATTATAGTGCTAGACTATGGATAAGCTGGATACTAACTTCTTTCCAAGAGCTCCATTAGCACTACTTAGCCATAAATCAGCCCTACCATTACAATACACATTCTACATACGCTTTTATGGAAAGAAAGAAGAAAGGTTGGATGGTTGACCCACACAAAAATAGTTATGTAGGCCAAACATTCAATTGCAGAGAATAGCAAGCCCCCTTTGGTGAACAGATGTATAGAGGAAAAGGTGACCCACATTGCAAGGGATTTCTGATTATGTGGATCGGATCCCAAGAGAATATCAATTCATTAGGAGACAAGTATCGATGCTTGCTAGCAGGAGAAGATCACGAGGTTCATTATCTAATATGATCAATAGGGTTTTCTAGGGCAAAAAAAGTTAGGTTATCTGAGATTTTCTCTTATTTCCAGGTTTTTGGAGTGAAAATAAGGAATGCTCATCCATTTAAAGTGCTAGTCTAAGTTCCCCTCTAGGCTACAAGGTAAAGGGAAGACACAAGTTCAGAGTGAGGGGAAAAGATCAAGGGTGCGTAGTATGCTTCTTACCCGCTTTATCTGCGAGGTATAGGATTTGGTTTTGTTAACTATAGATCTTTTCCTGAGCATTTACACCTCTTCCATTTAGAAGCTAAGGTCATTTAAGCATAGCACATATATATATATATTACTTGCTACTTGCCAATATGTTGATAAGTGAGTGTAAAACTTCAATGCCTGACATGGCTATTGAATCATCGAGGTTGTGTTAGTGATATGCTCTTTAAGTCTACCTTTTACCCAAGGATGTAGTTGTCTATGCATACAGAGTAGTTACCTCTCAAAGTGTAGTCAAAGTCTTGAGGGAAGGATATAGTGCCAAAAGGCATGGTCCTTATAGTGGATAGTACGAGTCAGATAACAATATTCCCAATAAAGATACTTTTCAAATCCAGTTTCAAGCTCTTTGATTAACAAGGGCAAGGAGGAAAGGAAGAGAGTAATGCAAGGGGTGTAAAGAATGAGGCGCTAGAACAGGCTAGCCAGTAGGCTTCCAACCCGACACCACTGATGGTTATGAAAAACAAGCATCTTTATCCATCTTTAAAACCTGGTACGAGTCAAGTAACTAATGAAATATCTCTTTGATCATCTTGCCACTAATGACTAATTATTGCAAAGTTGTGAAAATCCTTTCTTTATTTTTCCCCTTACAGATTTGGACACTTTCTAGGCAAGATTAAGGCTAATAATGAAGATTTGCAAGTTGCCAATATTCCTGAGTCAAAGAGACCATAGAGCCAAGCTCCAGAAGGTTTGGCGACCAATGGTGCAGGCAGAGCGCACCCATACCATGCGGCCGTACCACCTGCCACCGCCTCCATCATGTCAATCCAAGCAACTTTCGTGAAGGGAGAGCCAAGCTCCAGAAGGTTTGGTGACCAATGGTACGGGCAGAGCGCACCCATACCATGCGGCCGTGCCACCTGCCACCGCCTCCATCAGGTCAATCCAAGCAACTTTCATGAAGGGACCAGTATAAAAATCACAACATAACCGCTGCAAATAGAGAGATGTGATGTCTCACAGACCCGTTAGGAAACCCCAAGAGGAAGGTATGATGAGCACAGCAGTAAGTTTTCTCTCAGTATGAAACCAAAGTTTCATTGACCAGTAGGAGAAAGAAATCACTTCTGAAGGTTGCTGCTAGCTGGCGCCAGAAGACAGTTGATGGCGCAGTGTCGGCGCTAGCAGCAATGTGGAACCTGCACACAATAGAACCAAACTACTTTGCCCCAACTTACAGTGAGGTTGTCAATCTCACCGGTTTGCTGAAAACAAAGGATTAGACGTATAGTGTGGAAAAAGGTGTTTGCTTACAGTGAAGTAAAATAATATTTGTGGAAAGTAAATAGTGCTTGCAGTAGATGGTAATATAAATGTAAAAGAATGGATCGGGGTCCACAGTTCACTAGAGGTGTCTCTCCATAAAGATAAATAACATGCTGGGTGAACAAATTACAGTTGGGCAATTTACAAAATAGAGAATGCATAACAATGCATGTACATGTCATGAAGATCACTATGAGATTATTTGGGCAATACAACATAATACATACACCGTAATCCAACTGCATCTATGACTAATAATTCACCCATAGGATATCATCTGAACAACCTTTGGGTATTAAGTTGCAAGCAACAGATTACCGCCTTAAGCAAAGTGTGTAATGTAAACAATACAATTATCCTTGAACAAAAGATTGTTGTTTTCTCCCTAGTAGCAACAACACATCTACAACCTTAGAAGTTATTATCACTCTCCCAGATTACTAGAGGCATGACCCACTATCGAGCATAAATAATCCCTCTTGGAGTCACAAGCATCTACTTGGCCAAAGTATCTACTAGCAACGGAGAGCATGCAAGATCACAAATAACAGACATGATAAATCAACAATCAACTTGACATAGTACTCAATATTCATCGGATCCTAACAAACACAACATGTGGAATTATATAAATATGATCTTGATCATGTAGGCAGCTCACAAGATCTAAGCATGAGGCGCATGGAGGAGAAGACAACCATCTAGCTATTGCTATAGACCCATGGTCCAGGGGTGGACTACTCACGCATCACTCTAGAGGCAGGCATGGCAATGCAGAAGGCCTCCGGTGATGATTCCACTCTCTGGCAGGGTGTCGGGAAGAGCTTCTAGACCCTCCCGATCTCGGGTCGATGATGACGATGGCTTACAGTACTTTTCATGGATAGATGTTCTGGCCCTTAGGGTTTTCCTAATGAAGTTAATTTATAGGCGGAAGGGCGATGTCAGAGGGCGGCCAAGGGGCCCACACCATAGGGTGGCACGGCAAGGGGTGGGCTCGCGCCACCACCTGGTGCGGCCGCCTCCTGGCTCTTCTCCGTCTCTACTTTGGACTCCGTCTTCGTGTCAGGTAAATAGGAACTTCAGCTTTTGTTTTGTCCAATTCCGAGAATATTTCCTGTATAACTTTTCTGAAATACAAAAACAGCAAAAAAAAAAGGAACTACCACTGTGGCATCTTGTTAATAGGTTAGTTCCAGAAAATGCATAAAAACGCCATGAAGTGTAAACAAAACATAAAGCATTTGGTGTAAAACAAGCATGGAGCATAAAAAATTATAGATATGTTTGCAATGTATCAAGATGCTGCAGAAATAGTCACGCACAGCTCTAAGATCCATTTCATCTGAGGAGAGGGGAACCGCTGCATCACCGCCACCATCTCCATCATCATGTCCATCCCTCTACCTCTCCATTCCCATAGATTCTACTTGTTTAATCTCATCACAATTGGTGGCATTGTAAGACTATTTGATATTGTTCCTATGCATTTATATACAATGTTTATGATTGTTGATCTCATCATGTCTGAGTACTCCTCATGGGCTAAGGGCTAAGGCCTAGCCTTGCAGCTAGATGTGCATATTTATACTTGGGTATAAAATTTAATTTGTCATGTGTAAGATTGTATCTTTGTCTCCCACCTCAATCTAGGACTTTCTAGGTACCCAAGACCCCGATGATCGAATGAGTAGTGAGATGAGATTAGTGGAGAATGCCTTCTTCAAGTGAAACCCAGTGACAGCAGGGGGAGTACGATAGTTGGCTTGAGTTCCACTAGGGAGTAAACGGTGATGTCACTAATCTAATGCTTTGGTCTATGCATAATGCCACTTAATAGTATAACTAGCTCGAGTGGAGTGCCATGGTTGGACCAAGAGTGTTATAGCCATAAGTGTCTTGCGGAAGCAATAGTGCTTGAGGATGCATTGCCCGTGAGATTCTTATCCTTGTTGAATTAACACACTTGCACTCATCAGTTATATTGCATCCCATTTTTGTATTGCACAGCTGCAGGTGAACCCTTAGCCCTAGCCTATCTCCATCATCGACACACAACCCTATAGTAAACACGAAGGTCCGGTGAGACTAAGATATTACTAGTAACCAAGGTATTGCTAGAGTAAATCAACACAACATTTGATTCCCAAGGATTTGATATAAACCTAGGTCTACTAGGGAAAAATAAAGTTATACTACATCTGGTATTCTGGATCGAAGGTATCAACTCTTTTTCTAGCGTCGTTGCCACGAAAGCAATTTTGCTATCCTGGTGAGGTTATTAGAGACCTCATTTATTAGTTTTGTTTTTGTTTCGTTGTTAGTTTACTTTTTACTTATTGAATACCAAAAAAAAATAGTTAGTCCTTTATTGCTAGTCTTATTACTTGCTTTATAAAAAAACTCAAAAAATAGGAACCATGGCACAAAATAAGATTGGGGAGTATGCTACTCCTAATGATGAATATTTACGTGTCCCTATCACTCAACCTGTTGTTACTGCCGAAAACCATGAGATTAAGACTCACTTTTTAAGACACAGGTATGCATCTCAACACTTTCACTGAAATATGTGATATGATGTGAATTAAAGATGTTCAACAAGACGTAATTAAGCTATGTTTATTATTATTGCTTGCTAGATTTGCCTAAAGGTGCTATTACTTCGTGGGCACAATGCACTAATGCTTTCATGTCTAAGTATTTCCCACTAGCTAAAACTATGCAACTCCAATCTAACATTACATGCTTTAGACAAGAAGAACGTGAGCCACTAGCGCTTGCATGGGAACGGATGAAGGAGTCCATAAGGAGTTGTCCTAACCTTGGGATGGAAGAATGGTTAGTTATCCATCTATTTTATAATTCTCTTAACCCATTGTCTAAGTCTATGCTTGACACTGCATCAGGAGGAACCTTTATGGGAAAACAAGTTGAAGTTGTCACTGAAATCTTGGATGATATGCAGGACAACCATGCCCAATGGCATGCTGAAAGATCCTCCTCAAGAAAGGTAATCTCTATTAATGAGTAGAGTAATGAAGAACTCACTTCGAAGGTATATGCGCTTATTTCTTTGATTAAGGGCAAAGAAGAAGCCCAAGTGCATGGCATCACCAATGCTAGAGTAGAGGATGTGGACTTTATTGCCCGCAATCCTTATAACCCTACATGGAAGAGCCAAAAATAAGGTTCTAATTTCCTAAGAAATATCCTAACCCTGCAGGTGCTCCTAACAGCAATACAGGAGCAAACAATGGTAATGCCTCCGCTCTAGAGAGTAATTTTAAAGCTTCTATGCAAACTCAAACTGACAAAATAACATCTCTATGAAAATCACTGAAATCATGATTATATCATAAATAAATTTTCTACTCAAGCTATTAGTATCAAACACGATGTGTAGGATTTGAGGAAAGAACCAAAGTCATGGAGACACAACTGGGCAATATAGCGGAGAGTCAAACTTTCTTACTTGCAAGCTTTGCTGGAAAACCCGAGCCAAACCCAGTTGACGTACTCAAGATGATGCAAGTATAATAGGAAGAACCTCATGAACTGGACTATAGCAATGCTCCAACACTGGAGTACACTGTAGAGGATCTTGTCAAGATGATCACTCTCAAGCGGTATTGGAGGAGGTAATGAAGCCGTGTTACAAGAAATTTTAATCAAGTAGCTATAAAGGTGCACGACTGATGCATACTTCTTATTATTTATCAAGTTTATTATATTTACTAGGAAATTGCCCGTGTTTTGCAATGGAATATATACTTTAAACCATAACAAATAGACTATGACCGTGAGAATATGAAAACTAATGCGTTTGAGCATTCTAGTTAGAATATATCCTTGTCGAATAAAGTCTCTCTACCAGGTTTTGTTCTACGCAACATGTTCATCTGGGGAGAAATCAGCTTGGTATTCTCCAAAAGTAGATGATGTAGTAAGTTAAGCCTTGTGCATGTCTTAGGAAGTAGCTCCCATGTAGGAGAGATTGCACTTTTTTTATGATACAACCTAGTGTGTAGTACTCATTATGGTACGCGTAGTACAAATTATATCTGTTTGTCTGTCCGTTGATTTCTAAGGTTAGTTTAGACATTTTTATCTAATCTCTTAGACAACTATCACAACAATCAAAATTAATATGAAGGCGCACACCAGGCTAGCACGGCAGCCGCTTGCTGGCCGGAACATCGTCGAGAATGCCATTTCAAACTTGCCTATATGCAAGCCCTGGACATCATTGCTTCGATGGATGCCAATGTGAACAAATGTTTGTGTGGCGCATGAGCATGACCATCGTGCCCGCGTACATTCGGCGACTTGATCTTAACCTTTCAATTAACAAAGAGGAAGGCTGGTTCATGTGTTGCAGGCCGTGGCCTTGTGTCAGCTGACCAAATTATATGGCTTGAAATCATATCCGCGAACAAATATTTTTGGGCAATTCCATGAATCAATGTAGTTCTGACAAGGATGCAATCCTAGAGACGAACTTCCGGGCAGGGAGCAGGCGAGGAGGTGTAGCAACCGAGCAGCGCTGGCGGCCGAACGAACTGAGGCGTCCAGGAACCCAACAGGGAGCAGCCTAGCGGACCAAGGCAAGGGTGGAGATGCGCTGAGTGAGGTGGAGGCGGCTGTGGCCAGCGGTCAGGGGCGCTGACGGCATGCGCACGCAGGTGTATGTCGAGGTCGCTGCAGCGCCTGCGATCCCTTCATTGCTTCCTATTCGAAGAGAAAAAGGTTCTCTCGACCTTGGAAGGCAGAAATAGATGGAGAGGAAGTGTACTTCCTTTTCCTTTTCTCCGCTGCGGTTTGGCGTGATCGGCGACCTCACATCAAAATATGATGGCGAGCAGTAGCTCGTGGCCACGGCTCGACGCGGCGACCCGGACGCAGGACCACACGCTGAAGCGCACGCGGATCACTCCCTTGCGGTGTTGCACCTAAAGCTCACGCATCTCGAGGGCAAGAGACGCCACGGAAGCTCCTCCTCTGCTCACCCCATCGCCCTCCCATCCGGCTTCCTACGCTCGATGTTGTGCGATGCCGCCTACCACCTCAACGCCTCTGTCGCGTGCTCTGTCTCGGTATGACCAAGCGCTCGGTCTTGTTCGACCCGCAGGCCGCAGCGCAGATCCCGGGTAGCACTGGCTCGGTGGCGGGTTCATGCGCGGCGTAGCGCACACATGCGACGGCCGCAGTGAACGGGCGCAAGCTGTTGTAGAGAGGCGGCCCTGCGTGGAAGGCCGGTGAGAAAGAGGACCTCACGACATAAACGAAGGATGTGAGGAGAAATAAACAAGACCACGAACCGGTACGAGGGGCAGAATGTGTTATGTAATTTGGTGGAAGGACAAATTGGTCACAAAAAAGTGATTGACGACGGAAACCTTATTATTTTTATTATTAGGTATAGAGGTATAGATTGGGATTAACTTGCTAATAGTTTCAAAAGTGCACAAATTCTTGTTTTACACTTTGTTGTGTATAAATTTGCAAAAATATGGAAAATCATCTCAATTTGGTGAAATTCGGAGTTTCCTAAAATCTCTCTCTGCAGTAAAGATTATGAAGATTTCCCGTTTTCGACCTGAAGACGACGTCAAACGGAATAGTTCTCAACATGACAGTTGTTGGAAATTTTCTCCTGATGCTGATTGATATAAAATTCGTCCAAAACGGAGGGTATATGCGCCAGATGGACCCCGATCTCTGAATCAAACAGATGCTGTTTCGAAATTCCGAAAGTTGGTGACGTGATTGACTCAAACTCTTCCCATATGGGATCAATTCATCTAAGACACGATTGGAAGACTTTTGTACCTTTGTTGGAGTCACCATTAAGGTTCTAGAGGTGCCCAAGAGCCCTTATATCCAAGGGTTTAGATCCGATGACTTCGGTGAAGCCTCCAATACTATATATTGACCGGAAACCCTATTTTCTGGAGCCTCCAACCATAGCCACGAATTTGCCTCCCCTTGGCGGCCGCCAAGGAGGAGGAGAGATACCTCCACACCAGCACCATCACCAAGGAAGAAGGAGGCCAAGGAACCGCCGCCCTCCTTGGTGGTCGCCAGCGCCGCCCTGCTGCCGCCACCGCCTCTCCATCGCCATCTTCATCCTTGGGGCTGCACCTCTTCATCAACAATCTTCACCAACGCCTCCTCCCTTGATCTCCACCATGAGAGGTGAGTAGTTCACCCCCTGGAATATGAGTTTGTGGTGGTAGCTTGGTCCAATCTCTATGTATTTTGTTGAAGTCTGTATGATGTGCCTTGCATGATTATGGAACTATCTATGTAATTCTTATGGTGGTTGTTGTGTTATGAGATGATATTTGTTATGCATCTACTATTGTGTTGAGACTTTATGGTTTGTCATACTTTTGGATTGCACCTAGATACATGCAATGAATTTATCTATGCATAATGCCTTGTCTATCATGTAATGAGGTGCTTAACACCACCAAGTGTTGGTAGATGAGAGAGTTGTGAAAGCAAATAAATTTATAAATCATTGCACTAGTACCTAGGATGTTTTCCTATAGAGTATTATGTATGTGGGTAAAATGGTGTCCAAGGTGATAGCCGACATAAGCATCGAGCGACAAAAACGGTGTAGAAAGCATCCTTTATCTGAGGATAAAAAGGGAGAAGTATGACGTGGTAGAGTGATAGTCCACGCTCTGGGGTGACATCAGAACACATATGAGTACTTCTTTCAACTATGTGTTTTAGTACATATAGCCGCCATATAGTTATCATTAAAGCATAACACTTGTATTTACTTTTATCATCTAATACATGATCATCACCATAGAGAGAGAGGATTGAGTGAACCATGAACCTAGGTCCATTGTTCCCATTAGCGCAGACCCCTTGTATTGTCCTCTTGCATTTAGAGGATTGAGACATTTTTTATTATTGTTTCGTTACATTTTACTTTATTTCATTCAATCAACCCTCCTTGTTAATTACTTTAATTGTTTAGTGTGACACTCTAGTTGGAGAGAGTAATAGCTTTTCCTTCTTCCTCTTGTGGATAGATACTCATACTTTCACATTGAGAGGTGCTACAGTGATCCCATGCACTTGGGGGTTATGAACGACTTAGAAAATAAATATAAGAAAATATCTGAAAAGTTACCTGTTAAGCTAGAAGATATCTTTGAACCAAATTTTAAAATTTCTACAGGAGTCAATGAGATAGCTGCACTTTGTTATTTTGGTGCAAGTGTTTCAACCATTCCTAGAAGTCTTTTTCAAAGACTTAATCTTGGTTCATTTGAAATTACTGAGTTAAAGCTTCATCTCGCCGACTCTACTTATAAGCAAGCTGTAGGCATTAAGCACAACGTTCTTGTGCAACTAAAATGGTGTCCTGCACTCATTGAATTTGTCATTGTTGATATGCCTGAAGATGTTATTGCACCAATCATTTTAGGAAGACCTTTCTTAAGAATGGCCAAAGCCCTTATTAATCTTCACGAGGGAAATATAAGATTTGAATTTCCTTCTCGAGAACCTTTTGTTATGCATTTCCCCAGGAAGAAGAAGAACAAGCGACATGATGATGGTATCATCACGCCGAAAGCCAATTACTTTGGAGTGGTAATTCCACTCGCCAGGCCTAAATGATAGCTACTACGGACAAGGTAAATGAACGAAACTAGAAGTGTTTCATGGGAGGCAACCCATGCGAATAAATTCTCATAAGTTTTGCTTTTTAGTTGTAGTTTTTGTTTTGTTTAATAAAAGAGTGTTCAATTCATCTTGAAGGAGAGAGGATTCAAGGTAAAATTGCTTCTAATTATTTAATTATTGATTATCAGAGCTATTCCTGTCATTTAGCTGCCTTTTAGAGTGCTAGACTAATCTTTTAGGTTTAAAGAAAAAATCTTGCTAAGGAAAGCAAGCCATTCAGGGGTCCAGAAGTTTTGGCGACCACCAGCGATGAGGACATCCCAGCCATCAACACTACACCGACTATCAATGGACCTATCACAAGAAGCCGTGCAACACAAATATGTGATCAGGTGAACGCAAACTTAAGTTTATCCTATAACCTTGACCTTGATGAGATGGCTATGCTTTCATCTACCTTGTTGTTGGTTTAATTAAGGAACAAGCTTGAAGGGATCCCACGACAATGAAGAACAAAGTTCCAATAACAAGTTTTCAAGCTACCAACAACAAGTCTTCAATAAATATGCTGCTCTCAATACTGCCTCTGATTTTTTGTAGTGCCAACACCATATGGCTGAGAGACGGGGCAATTGGGGGCATATCAACAGAAGCTCCTTTAAATTATCTTTCCAACAAAACAAACCTTGCATCATTTGAAGTTTTCTAGCTCAAGATATCACCGTTTTGGTGGAAGGTGTCCAGGCTGTCAAAGGATCGCAATTTTTCGAGAAGCTTCTCAATAACTCCCCAAGTTGACTCGTTTTCTGAAACGTTTCCCCACCTAAGTTGGATACTTATGTTGCCTCCTTTCACACCCAATCAGGGGGGGTTGTCTCTTAGTATAAATAGGCTAGTGCTTCCTCTTGGAAGGACTTTTGGGATTTCATTTTCAGAACAAAGACGTAGGCTCATCCTGAGTTTGGAGAGACCTTATGACGAGGGGTTAACTCGGCAAATGTCCTAGATGAAGGACTTAGGATCGGGGAGATAGGGCGTTGGATGAACTCGAAGGTAAAGTTAGTCGAAATAGGTGTGTGTCGAAAGTAAACTTGGGTGTTCAACCTGGCTTGCTTTCAATCTGGCCTATACCGTCCCCTCCTGGCCCCTATATATAGGTGGCCAAGTCTCGAGGATCGGGTAGGGTCTGGTACAGATTACAATATCGACATACGGTAAAGACTCGTATTCGACTATCATTACAATTGGGCCTAGCTTAACGGGCCTCAGGGGTACTCAACATACGGGCTCTATTAACTATTCCCTTGTCAGTAGCCCCTGAGATTCTACCAGAATTGCAGATTCGGGTTGAATCTCTAATCTTTATATATTCGACTTGATCAATTCTTCGACTTCTTCTTATCTTCAAATCTTCGACTTGGTCTTTCAACTTATTTTTTATGATAATATTTCGCAAGGGGTTTTGATGAACAAGCCTGACATCTCTGACGGATCAAGAGGTCAGTTAACTGCCGGAACAGATACTTGTCACCTACTTCAAATTCAATCCTCTTGGACTTGAATTCGGGATACCGGTCAAACCCATTCTTTTGCCGCATTTAGGACTTACAAAGAATGAATCCCAGTGATTCTCAGGGTACCCAGTGCGTCCACCAGGATTTTCTTTGCGTCGTAGATACGGATACATACCAGCAGAGCGCATCCATGTGCGTATACCAGGCCACACAGGACGGATCCCGGGGTCTTACCTTCGTGACAAGTCACGACATTCAAGTGGCGTTGCGATAACGTAACTCGAGAATCTCATGTCGCAGTCAAATTTTGACTGAAAATATTCGGGTTTCTACAACCATAAAATTCGCTCCCGATGGGAGTAACACTCCTGCACTTTTCCAACTTTAATGCTTTACCAAGAAATATCGTCGGGTGCGCGCTCAGCGCTCCCGATGGGAGTAGCCCCCGAGGCTATAGTCGAAAAAGACTTTTTCGAGTATAGGCTCAAAATATAATGTGGTCCATCATATTTCAACTTGAGATACTTTCAATATCTCTCCTAAGGCTATAATCAAAAATTCTTCACATATAATCTTGTCTATAAATTTTGTACCTGTCGGCGCCATCCTTCTTTTTTCTTATATCAACTTCTTTATGACGTTAATGAACACGTCACTCTGTATGAGTGCGAACCGTTTTATGGGCAACACTATAATTTTCATGATTTTTGACCGTTAGTGGGCTGCCGTTTCCGCTCTTTGCGCCACATCTCAGCCCACGATCCTTCTCCCAGAAGTTATATAAGGGGCGTAGTGGGGGATTTACTGTTTACCAGCTCGTTCCCTCCGCCGCCTCCATTGCTAATCTCTGCTCCTCTTTCTGTTCGTGCATAGCCCCCGAGCGCGGTGCGATAGATGCGCGTGAAGCACCTAGCCACCAAGAACACCATGGCCAAGAACTCCTCTGTCACCAAGTTTGTATGCTCTGCCATCACGCCGAAGGAGGTGGAGAAAGCCAGGGCAGATGGCCTCATCTCCGCCCAGGATTCCATCAAGTTTCCCAGTACTGAGCGGATCCCGGAGCCCCCGAGTGGTTATCGGGTAATGTTCCTCGCTTTCCTCCTCCGTGGTCTTTCTCTTCCTGCCCACGAGTTCCTTCATGGGCTTCTCTTTGTTTATGGTGTGCAGCTTCACCACCTCACACCTAACTCTCTTCTGCACATTGCGTATTTCGTGACTCTTTGCGAGTCATTCTTGGGCATTGAGCCCCACTTTCTTCTCTGGAGGTCAATCTTTCGGCTTCGCCCCAATGTTTCCCTGGCTAGAAAGCCTGAATTGGGCGGAGCCGTTGTCTCTGTGCGCCCTGAAGCGCAGTACCTCGAGTTTTCCTTTGCTGCATCTGTCCAGGGGTGGAGAACCAAATGGTTCTATATCAAAGATCGCAAAGCCTCCCCTGAAGACCAATACGGTTTAGCCCCTTTCGAAGCCTCCAAGGAAGTGAAGAAATTGGCTTCGTGGGATGCGCTTCTCTCAGATGCGGAGATAGCACAAGTTCTTCCTCTTCTATCTCGCATTCAAGCTTTGAAAGGAGGCCAAGGAGGAGCTTTGTCGGGTATCCAACTCATGGCGTTCTTCATACAACGTTGAGTTCAACCCTTGCAGCACCGCCTCACCAAGTTCTAGAATTACTCTCGCTTGGAAGATCCTATTCGCGTCTCTGAAGATTTGATAGAGAAAAAAGATGTTGACAAGCGAGTTAGGAGCCTTACCAAGCTCACCAAGGATCATGCGGTTGCTGACTTAACCGCTGACTACTTCGACTCCATGCACCCTTTACCCGAGGTATGCATCTTTGTGTTCACTTGTTGTCGATTTTTGTTTGCTTCGACTTACGTTTGCCTTTGTACTCTGCTGACTTATTTTATATGCAGGGTCACCAATTCCTTGTTTCGCACCCTCCTCTTCCAGAGGCAGGGCCCCTTCCAGCTGATCTGGCCTCATCTGTATCTGAAGCCCCCGAGGCTGACGATAATCAGGATGGGGATGATGCCGAAGAATCGGAAGAGGAAACGAGCTCGTCGACATCGTCTCCCTCCGTGCCTGCTGAAGATGCTGGTGTCGACAAGAAAAGGAAGCGAGTCAAAGAATTTGCTTCTTCGAGTTCTGCAGCGGCTGATAAGACCTCTGCTCCTGCAGAAGATGAGGAGTACTTCGACCTCCTGGCATCATAAGTGTTTTTTATTCGAGTTCTTCAATTGCACTTCTTTTGCCTTGTTTCTATCGTGTTACACATAACTTTTTTGCTTCGTGTAGAGATGACGAAGAGCCGCCGAAAGCTGCTACAGCTATTCCTTCAATTCCCCCTGCAGTTCATGATGAGGCCCCTGCCCAAGTAATTGCGCCTAGGGTTACCAGGGCCTCTGTAAAGAAGGTTCATGCGCCCCGAAACCTCAAGCGCTTGAAGAAGGCCAAAGAACCCGATGCCTCTCTGGAAGCCCATGAATCCTTGGCTTCCCCCCATGATGTAAGCAATTTTCCCTACTTTGTTTCCCTTGCATACACTTGTGCTTCTTACACGCTCTTTCTCTTCAGGCGTTATTGGAGAGATTCGTCGCCTTGGGCACCGAATGTGCTGAGTACCTAAAGGTTGCGAAAGCTTCCGAAGGTGTGTTCTATATCCAGTCGTGGTTTTTTTCCACGCTTATCTTTTGCTGTTTATCTGACTTCCTTTCTTCTTCCACTGCAGCTGCTCTAGCGACAGCCAATGCCCGAATCGCATCATTGGAGGCTGAGCTTAGTGCCTCGCAGAAGGCATATGATATTGCGGCCGCTGCCAACAGGGAGCACGCTCAGCGAGAGCAGGCCGTAATGGAGCGCCTTCACACAATGTCTACCTCTGCTGAAAGTAAGTGCTTCGTCTTGCCTTCTATTTTGACTTCTTGTTATGTTTGTTGATCTTTACCAATTCTTTCCTTTACTTCTTCCTTTTTGACTTCCTTTGCCGTGCAGGATTTACCAAGGTGTCTCCTTCATCTTTGCCATCGGGCGATGATCCTTTGCTGACCGCGGTTAACCTACTCGAGGCAAACTGGATATCTATCCAGGAGACTTTTGAGTTGGTTAGCCGCGTTCTGTCGCGGTTGTTTATCGGGTTGTGGCCGAAGAAGAAGGCAGAAGTCCCAAAGGATAACTTGGAGAATCTTGCCAAGTCCTTCGATACAGTTGAGGACCCGATCCTCCAGCTGAAGGGGCTCTCTCTTAAGCGTGGCACTGAGGGTGCCATTGCACTTTCTTTTGCTCATGGCGCGGACTTCGACTGGGAGAAGGTGAGCTCTCCCCATGGCCGCACCCGCGATGAGATGAAGGTTTTCATCGAGAAGGCGAAGAAGTTAGCGCCTGCACTGGCGGCGATTATTTCTCCTTCTGCAGCCTCCGCGGCATCTACTACACCGGCTCCAATGATGGAAGAGCCTGTACCTCCATCGACTTCTGGCGACGGATTTGCCATGTCCTCTTCTGCCACGGAGCAAAATGCTAAGGTGGCATAGACTTCGGCTCCTCTGCAGCTTTCAATTTCTTCTTTTGAATGTAACAATCTTTAGTTGCGTGCAACCCGAGAACTTTTAGCCAAAGGGTTTTGCACTTGTGTAAATATATTTTCTTCATATAAAATCTTGTGCTGCCTCTCTGAAATATTTATTCTCTATTTTCTTTTGACTTCCAGTCGATGCATACCAACGATCCCTTGACTGGCGGGCCTGCTCATTCCGCTGCCCGTACATTCGACTCGACGATTTTGCCGCCCCCTAGTCAGTGCAGTCAATGCGCAGAGTACTCTTTAAGGATTTCTGATCTTGAAGCTCGCTTGACTTTGGCCAAACGCCAAGCTCAGATGGCATTTGACAAAGCCAGCAAGACTTCTAATTTGACGAAGCAGGTATCTATTCTTGATGATAAGGTGTCCAGCTTGATGGCAAAATTTTTGCATCACGAGGAATGCAATTCTTTTCTCCTTGGCATTATCGAATCCGCCTGCGAGATGTTGCGATGTAAGTTTCCCTTTGACTTATCTTTTCTCTCTTTTTGCTCCACTGCTGTTTTTTATGATATCCTCTTGCCCTCGTAGGCACTTGTTTAGATTTTGCTGCTGAAGATCATCGGGTTACCGAGCGAAATACGGCCCTAGAGAAAATGTCCGCAAACTTGTGGTCTGATCCGCGATGCCGGAGTGCTGTTGTATTGCTTCAGGACCGTGCCCAGCACGTTGGTGAAGCGGTGGATGGCTGCAGAAGTTCTCTCGTAACTATGCACTCTGTTATGCTTCCTCGCAATCCTCTACCTGCGACTTTCCCACTTCTCCTCGATACTTTTAGATCCAGCCAGCGAATTCATCGGTTGATAGAACTGAACTTAGTGGCAGGTGCCAATTTTGCTCTTGGGTGGATACGCAAGTGGAAACCAAGACTCAATTATAGTTCTATGTCGCTGAGCTACCCTCCAGGTGGAGCTAGCCTTCGAGTACACTTGGAGAGTACCGTGCAGCCTGCCCGACGAATTATAGCCAGGCTGTTGCAAGAAGATGCCGCATTTTTCCACGAGTTTCACTATTTAGACCCTTTGGGTGTAGATGATTCTGACAACCCGATGTTGTAACATATTTTTGTATGTGTGCAACGCGAGAGTATTTTATTTCGCGACTTTCATGGCGAAAATTTTGTTCTCAGAGCGTTATTGTATGATTCGTGCGTTTGCCGCATTTTCTCTTTGAAAGACTCGTAAACTCGAATATGAGAAACGTTTCGTCTTCATTATACTTGTAATGTAAGATACATGGGGTAACCCAAGAGATCCGACCTGTGACCTGTGTTCTGGATCTAGAGGGCATTGCCCCTGGTATAACTTGTGGCTTTTACAGCCTTACTGTTCTATTCTACTTTATTGTCTGTTGATGTTTATGTCATCGTGGCTTTCCCTTCTTCTCCTGTGTCTTTGTCTTCTCCTGATGTTCCTACTCGTGGTTTCTTCGTTTCAGGCTCCGCAACGCGTCCTTCGAGTAGCTTGATGCCCTCTGTAGTTGTGCTTTTTGCCTTCTCTGCATAGTTGGCTATCATGCCAAAGTTTTGTGCCATCTTGTGGAACTCCCTGTCGCAGAGATCTGAAACTTCAAAACTTCCTTTTACTGTAATTACTCCTCTTGGTCCTGGCATTTTGAGTACCAGATATGTATAATGGGGGACTGCCATGAATCGCGAAAACCCAGGTCGTCCGAGGATCGCGTGATATTGAGATGGCCAATCCATGACTTCAAAATCTAACTTTTCTCTTCTGTAGTTTTGTCGGTTGCCGAAGCAAACGTTGAGTGCTATTCGACCCAGTGGGTAATTGGCACTTCCTGGCACGATCCCATGGAAGGAACAATCTGTTGGCTTCAGGAACTCTAGTGATATATGCATTGCTCGGAGTGTTTTTGCGTATATCAGGTTAATTCCACTCACTGCGTCCATGAATATTCTGTCGACATCATACACGCCGATTTGAGCTTTGAGTACCAAAGGCGCGTTTCCCGGCCGAGGTACTGTTATAGGGTGGTCTTCTCTGTTGAACTCGATTGGTTGTTCTGACCAGTGCAGATACTCTGTTGTGGCTGGAGGTGAGATGACTGCTAGATTGACTTGTCGAGTTATACTCTTCTCTTCTTTGTTCGACTTGGGCACAAGTTGTATCATTGCTGTGATGTGTCCTTTTGATGGAACGTACCCTTCATCGTCGTCGTGTCCCTGGTTTTGCTGGTCTTGTCCTTGAGGAGCTCCGTTGTTTCCTTGTTGTTTTGTTGGAGGATTGCTGCTTCCTTCAAATCCTTGTCACCTTGCTTCAATTTGCTTGTTTAGTGCTGCCTCTTGTAATTTTAAGAATGTTGTGCAATCTTTCATTGTGTGCCTTGATACTCGCTTCCCATCGACGAACGCTGAGTGTATATGACAAGGTCCGTTGAGCATATCTTCTAGCGAAGGGTTGTATTCTTTGGATTCTCTTGCGGAAATTTTTTTATAGTCCTCTTTTCTATAGCTTCGATATCCTGAACTTCTTCGATCGCTTCCTTGGTAGCTGTTGTCTTTGTATCCTGCGGCGACTTGGCTATGTGGGCCGTAGTTGTCGTAATTTTTGGACCGTCTCCTTTGACTTCCATATCCATTTCTTCTATCGTCTTCTGGGGATCGCGTCCGTTTGTTGTTGCATGCATCTTCTCCATCTACAAATCTATTTGCTACATCCATGAGGTCTGACACTGTTTTTGTCTTGATTCGACTGCTGAATTTTTGATAAGACTCCATCTTTGGATGTATGCCCGCAGTATTTCGTCGCGTTGTTGTACACATGCTTTGACTTCTTCTATTGATGCTGGCCGCTTATATGTCGATCTAAAGTTGCTTGTGAATTGCTTTGTGAGGTCTTCCCAGCTTCCAATAGTTTCTTTCTCTAGTTTGCTCAACCACGACCTTGCTGCGCCGGTGAGGTGTAGCTGCAAACTTTGCATTGCTGTTTCTTTGGTTCCTCCTAGTATTTGCACTGCTTGTAGATAATCTGATAGCCACGATTGTGGTTCTTGTGACCCGTCGTACTTTTGCTGATCATGAGGTAACTTGAATCCCTTGGGAACTGGAGTAGTGCGAACCCTTCGGGTAAAGCACGATGCCCCCATCTCTTTTTCGTCGTCTTCATAGTCGCGTTTTTCGTTTGGGGATCGTGATCTTCGAGTTCCACCGTGCTGTTTTGGTGATGGCGATCGAGATCGGTGCTTGCTGCTTCTGCACCTAGGACTATTGTGACGGCGAGGTGACCTTGCTTTATGCACTTCCTTGTGATGATATGTTTCTTCTCCTTTTGCTGATAGCTTGTGGCCCACCATGTTGAGTCTGTTCAATGCTGCTCTATGCATATGTTCCATAGGATCTCCTGGACTTGGTCGAGTTGTAAGCAGATATGCTTGCGCTGCTACTAATGCTGCTTCAGGGTTTTTTGGTAGGATATTCCCCTGCTCGTCGACTGATAAGAAGGACGAGTCGAGGTTTTTGGAGATACTTTGCCTGTCGGAGTACTCGAGGTTGTCGTACCTTGAGCTGTGTCGACGATTTTTCCTTGCGTTACTATATGATGCGTCGCTTCGTGCTTTACGAGCAGCTTCGCTAGCTGCAATGGCTGAATCTTTTCTTCTTTGTATCTCTATTTTCTCCTTTGCTAATTGCTTGGCCTGCTGCCTTAGGGCGTAATGATACCCCAACAACATGTCTTTGCTAGAGTTTGATGGTATTGGCGTGCCGTGTTCTACGGCTTCTCTTATTATCCTCCATTCGTCGACTGATAGTCGAATTTTTTCCCTGGTTGTGAGGGATTCTGGTGTTTGCCCTTCTGCTAGGTGATTTGCTCCTCTGTCGATATTTGCTGGGTTTAGCACTGGATTGTCGTTTTCATCGAATTCTTCTGAGTTATCTCCTATAATGGCGAGCACCTGGCATTGTTTGCCGATGTTACCCTTGAAGCTTGAGAAGATCGAGTTACTATCCTCAGAAAGCTCTAATCCTGTCTTCCATGTATCTGTTGACTTGTCTGAAATATCGTCGAGGCAGATCATGAGATCGTCGAGTTGGACTCCCGCGTCGAAATTTTCCTTTTCTTCGTTGTCTTCTGCGATCTTTCCTTTTTGCACTTCTTCTAGGCTGACCGGCGGGTTTACCTCGCTGGAAGAGCCTTCAGAATATTTCATCATTACTATTGTTTCGGGCTCACTTGCCGACGGATCTTGTTTCGCCGGATCTGAAAGGCGAGATGAACCCGATGGCCCGATGAGGATGCTTAAACTTTCGATTGTCAACTGTATCTCTTGATTTTCGTTGACTTCTGTACTGCTATTGGCTAAAAGCGAAAAAGCCGTCGAATTCATGATTCCAACGCCCAAGGTCCCCACGGTCGACGCCAATTGACGAGGGGTTAACTCAGCAAATGTCCTAGATGAAGGACTTAGGATCGGGGAGATAGGGCATTGGATGAACTCGAAGGTAAAGTTAGTCGAAATAGGTGTGTGTCGAAAGTAAACTTGGGTGTTCACCCTGGCTTGCTTTCAATCTGGCCTACACCGTCCCCTCCTGACCCCTATATATAGGTGGCCAGGTCTCGAGGATCGGGTAGGGTCCGGTACAGATTACAATATCGACATACGGTAAAAACTCGTATTCGACTATCATTACAATTGGGCCTAGCTTAACGGGCCTCAGGGGTACTCAACATACGGGCTCTATTAACTATTTCCTTGTCACCGGTTTGCTTGAAACAAAGGTTATGAGCGTATCGAGTGGAAAACAATAGAGTATGCGAGTAAAGTAAACAGTGCGAGTAAAGTAAACAGGTGATAGCAATATGATGGAAATAGGACCGGGGTCCACAGTTCACTAGTGGTGTCTCTCCATAAGATAAATAACACATGCTGGGTAAACAAATTACAGTTGGGCAATTGATAGAATAAAGATAAACGTGATATGTCAAGAAGATCACTATGAGATTTACTCTGGGTATTACAACAAAATACATAGACCGCCATCCAACTGCATCTATGACTAATAATCCACTCACGAGGATATCGTTCGAACACCCCATGAGTATTAAGTTGCGAACAACGGATAATTGCATTAAGTAAAGTGTGTAATGTAAACAAAGCATATGCCCTTGAGCATATGAATGTTGTTTTCTCCCTAGTAGCAACAGCACATCTATAACCTTAGAGGTTTCTGTCACTCCCCCAGGTTAAATAGAGGCATGAACCCACTATCGAGCATAAATACCCCCTCTTGGAGTCACTAGCAACTACTCGGCCAAGATAGCTACTAACAACAGAGAGCATGCAAGATCATAAACAACATAGAGATAACATAAGATAATATTCAGTACAGCAACTCAATCATAAACACCAATATTCATCGGATCCTAACAAACCAAACATGTAGAATTACATAACGGTGATCTTAATCATGTAGGGCAGCTCATGAGATCTAAACATGAAGCACATGGTGGAGAAGACAACCATCTAGCTACTGCTATGGACCCATGGTCCAAGGTAGACTACTCACTCATCGCTCCGGAGGCAAGCATGGCGATGAAGAAGACCTCCGGTGGCGATTCCCCACTTCGGCAGGGTGCCGGGAAGAGCTTCTGGACCCTCCCGATCTTCGGGTCGACGGCGGCGGCGGATCGCGATGTATTCTGGAAAAGTGATCGGGTACTTAGGTTTTTTCCGTCGGGGGGTCTTTATAGACGAAGGGGCGATGTCAGAGGAGAAGCCAGGCGCCCTCACGCCAGGGTGGCGCGGCCCAGGCCCTGGCCGCGCCAGCCCTATGTGTGGGGCCCTGGTGGCCCCCCTCCTACTCTTCTTCGGATCTCTGGGAGCTTCCGGGTAAAATAAGACTCCAGGAACTTGTTTCGTCCAATTCCGAGAATATTTTCTGTGTATCACTTCTGAAACACAAAAACAGCAGAAAACAGGGAACTGGCACTGTGGCGACTTGTTAATAGGTTAGTTCCAGAAAATGCATAAAAGTGCCACGAAGTGTAACGAAACAGTAGGCAAATGGTGTAAAAACAAGCATGGAGCATCAAAAATTATAGATACGTTGGAGACGTATCAATGGGCGTGGTCATGGCCCCCGGGGGTTTGCTGCTGGCCACCGGCGGCGTGCTGCACATGATGTTGATAACATACATAATGATGAGTTTTCAGATCATGATGAAGAGCTTGACGGTGTGGGAGAATATGAACCACATTCTCCACCATGCCGGGGTGCTATTTTTGGTCACAATGGTCGTCCCTATGCCCATCGTGAGAGAGAAGATCATGACAGCCTTGCAAAGGTGAAGTTAAACATACCATCATTCACGGGGAAAGAGGATCCAGATGCTTATATTGAATGGGAGGAAAGGTGTGATCAGATTTTTCGTGTTCATGGGTTCTTTGAAGCAAAGAGGTCTGATATTGCTGTTATGGAGTTCTCCGGTTATGCACTTACTTGGTGGAATCAGCTGCAAGAAGATCGGTTTGCATCGAGTAATGAATATGTTTGCAGCTCGAATATGATGAAAAAAATCATGAGGCACCATTTTGTTCCTTCATACTATGAGAGACAATTATATAAAAAAATTTGCAGGAGCTTACCCAAGGCTCCCGCATCGTGGAGGAATACTATAAGGAGATGGAGGTGCTGTTGATCTGAACTAGGACTCAAGAGAGCAATGAGGCGAAGACGGCCAGATTTTTGCATGGACTAAATGATGAGATCTCAGATTTGTTGAGATGTTTCCTTATGATACGCTTCAAGATATTTTCCATCAAGCTATGCGAGTGGAGAAGAAGAACAAGCGTAATGGGAGGTCTCGCAGTTTTCAAAACCGCACCACTTTGTCATCATGGCAGCGACCACATCAGCCCTACAAGTCACAGTCCGAGGGTGCACCACCAAAGCAACCTTCGGACTCAACAGCCTCCTCACCCGCTGTTCGTAATCAAGATAGGAGACCCGCTGTTCGTAATCAAGATAGGAGACCCGCTGTTTCAGTAGGAGCATCCTCCGCACCACCAGCAACAAAAAAATACTACACGCAACAGCAACATACAATGTCACAAGTGCAAAGGGAGAGGGCACATTTCTACGGAGCGTCAAAGTAGAAGAACTATGATCATCAATGATCAAGGTGAATGGGAGTCCGAGAGTGATACTGAACATGGTAACAATGAAGTTGTGGATGGACATGAGTGAGAAGTAGAAGGAAACATTTTATCACATGAAGAACTTCATGGAGAGGCGCTAGTTGTATGTCGGTCCCTTAATGCCCAGGTTGTGGAGGAAGAGAAGGGGCAACAACATAATCTTTTCCACACACGTTGCCTTGTAAATTCCAAGTTATGTCGAGTTATTGTTGATAGTGGCAGCTGCAACAATATTGCAAGTACGGAGATGGTTGAGAAGTTACAATTGCAAACAAGGCGTCATCCTCACCCGATCACTCGTGCCAGCGCCCCTAAAAAACCCAGCGCGCGTGCCGAGCGCCATTTCAGGACGGTAGATGCTCTAAATATCTGGCGAACATATGATATGGAAGCAAACTATTTGTAGTCATATGTACCTTCACATTAATAAGAGCACATCACCATTTTCCCACGATTTCCATGTTCATAAATATTTTATCGTTTAGTCTATAATCTTTTTATCTCCCAACAACTTGTTGTTAAGAGGTGCATAAATACGATGAGGTATACAACCTTTTTGGCTCCTTGCCGTTCATGGATTTAAGTTCTCTTTTTCGACATGGGTTGCTCGCACAAGCGAACCACACCTGAAGAGTGAGTGAGTTGTCGCCGGGAAGAAACCACCAGCTGATTCTGCTTGCCACCAACACCAAAGCGTGCGACCGCGACGACGCAACAGCAGCACAGCAGCAGCAACAAGCGAAAAAAAAAAAAAAGCTGGTCGGACTCCACAGAGACCGGCCACGAGGGCAGGCAGCACAGCACGAAGCACGCACCAAAAATAAGCCTTGGAAGACGAAGCCGAGGGAGGCCCAAAAATATTTGGGGGCCGAGCGGAAGCGCGAATCCCCCCTCTCCTCCCCGATCCCAATCCCGAATCCGACCCCGTCGCCAGATCTCGCCCCTCCTCCGGGCCCGATCGCTGCCGGCGGCGGCGGAGGCTGGACCGGCCGGCCGGCGGTTGGAGGAGATCTCACCGAGATTTGGTGGTCTGGGCTGGGTTGGGCTGGTGGGAGGAGCCGGGTGCGTGGACATGGCGTCGTCGCAGGCGTCGTCGTCCTCCACCACCGCCCCGTCGTCGCGCGAGGCGAGCCGCCAGGCCGGGAAGAAAGCGGTACGTCTGCTGCCTGTTGCTTGGAGCATAATAGACGTAGCTGTCGGTCATCCGCAATTGCTGGCCCCAAAGATGTCTGTCGGCATAGGAGAATTAGAGGTGTTGCATTGCTTGGCAAGCTAGCGTCACAATTGTAGTTCAATCAATCATTTTACTCAATGTAAAGAAGCCAAATGACATGGAATTGCCTTGCCTCCCATCATGCCAATTGTTGAAATCTAGCTGCGGTGGCAAAACTTATCTTGAATGCTAGTTCAGCATAATTTTCAGTAGAGGTTGGCCCCGGAATGATGCTGTCCTGTTTTCTGAACCAGCTAGAGGAGTTCCGTAAGAAGAAAAAGAAGGCGGCGAAAAAGGCCACCACAATTGCAGACCAGGCAGCGCCGGCTGCTCCCAGTGTAGTGGAGACCCCCCTGCCAAGTTCCAGTAATGGTACCCCAGGAGAAGGTCCGGTGTCTGATTTGGTCTCAAACGCACCGAGCACATCATCTGCGCCATCTGCTGTCCATGACAATGGCCCGATGAGGTCTTCCAGAAGCGAGGACTTCCTGTCAAATGGTCCTGTTGCTGTGAATGCATCAGCTAATGTTAGTAATGTTACCCCCCTGCAAGATGCTGTTGGTGATGGAGGGAGTGAGTTTTATGGAAACTTGAGCTTCTCCGATCTAGTAAATGGGCATCATGATGGTTGGAGAGGCGATGCTGCCCGTAAAAGGGTAGATCTCAGTCCTGACAAGGATGTCCCTATAACATCTAAATTAAGTGCATTCGGAAACAATAACAGTGGTTCCAATTCTGCCGAGGTCTTGTCGAATTGGGGAGGAAATTCTTCTTTGAGTCAAGTATATGGTACTGAACAATCTAGTTCATTTTCATCTGGCAGCCTTTTTGGGAAGTCTGAAAGCACTTACTCTCAGGATTACTCCCCACAAAATGATATCTTCGGCCGCTTACGAGGTAAATTGGAGCCTTTATTTACTTTTCTCTTTGTTGCAGTGCCGGATCGCTGCCTTGACTATGCAGATCTTTTAACTTTTGTTTTTCCCCCTCTATGCAGCTACCTCCAAAGACTCTTCCCAAGTAGAACACTCTGCATATGCCAGCAACAGGGACTATGGCAGTAATGTTAGTAGTTCTAAGGTCGCCGATGGTGTAGATCATGATGCAAATAGTGGAATGCTTCGGAATGCATCAGATTCTGCACCTGCTAATTTTGATAAACAGGATCCTTTTATGTCACCTGCTTATCCAACTGCATACAATCGTTCTCGGCCATCTTTTCTTGATTCTATTGGAGTACAAAGAGCTCTTCCCGCACAAGCCCCATATGGGGAGCCACCAAAAACTAATAATACACTACTCAGCAGTTCAATTTCTGAAAGTTCTCTTCCGCAGCCAAATCAACAATCCACACATAGCAATGTTGTGGATAATTTTGTTATAACCGGAAGACAAGAATATACTAATGACAAGGGGCTATATGGAAATTCCATACCTCCTGATTCCTCGCCTTCCAAAGATGAAGCAAGTCCACAGTATGGTAATCAAATGTTCCAAAATTTCACAACTCATGAGAAAGATGATGGTTTTGCGACACTAGAGCAGGTGAGGAATACAAACCATATCTTTTTGTTAACTGTAATTTACTCTTCTGTTTTATGAGGATCTGTGCTTTCCTTAGGATATACTACCTCCGTTCCTATTTAATCGACACACCATGTATGTATGACTCGCCGCCACTTGCGTCGATTAAACCGGAACTGAGGGAGTATATTTAATTCACATATGGAGAGTTCTCCTAGCAAATTTCATAGCAGAAATGTATCACTATTAGCCTTTTGCATACAAAAGCGAATGTTTACTTAGTGTTCTTAGGTTCAATGCCAGTGACACCTGAAACTAGTTACGCATGCAACACCGAGTGGCGACTAATTGAATTGATGGCATAGTTTCAGTTTGAACTGAACCCAAAGTTTGCATTCCAGATCATCTTTCCACCAATGATTCATCTGGAAGGTTCTCTTACCACATATATGCATAACAGCTTAGATACAATCACTTCTCTGTCTGCGTTTTGTCATATCATAATTTTTCGTTGGTGTATTTCCTTAGTCCAGATTTCAAACGCTCACATAATCCCATGTGGTGTGATAGGGTATCCCATCTTGTCACGATTCATACTATATTCAATCAAATGTACATTTGTGAAAGTTTCTGACGTACCTATCATTTAGATATGATTTACTTGATGCTTGTCTACTAGATAGAGTACTTCAGTTAGCAATTTAGCATGCACATTATGTGATTTAGGCCCTTTCAGCATAGGCTCATAGCTTCTCTGATTTGGCTGCCAGCTTATTGAGGATTTGACAACAGAGAAGTTCTCCTTACAAAGGACTCTAGAGAAATCTCAAGAACTAGCCCAAAATTTGGCCACAGATAACTCAGCGTTGACAGATAAGTTCAACCAACAGGTATGTGCACGTTCAAAAGTTTCTGTGGAGGTTTTCTTGCAATAGGTGGCAACTGGATATGGTGTTGTCACACTTCGCAAAAAATAATCTTTTTTTACTGCAAAAAATACATAACAGTGAGATGTTCACATCATATGTAAGAAAAATAGTAAGATCAACCAAACTGCAGTCTGCTGCTTGATCAGTGGATCATAATTCTTAAATAAATGACAGTGAATGTTGCATAATACTTAGTATCATTTTCTTAATTTTACTGGATTGTATGCATTATTTTTTTCCTTTTGCAAATAACAGGCACATGTTATCAGCCAGTTGACATCCGACATGGAGAGGTTGCAGGATGAAATTCAAGCTCAACTGGTTAGGACTCTTCCATCATTTCCAGCATTTTTAGTGATTCCGCGTTTAAGAACTTTGCTGTGCAAACTTCCCACCATGCTAATGCGCTGTTATTCTCTGTGTCCAGTAGTAGTATGGTCTAATATAAAGATGATTAGTTTCAAGAAATTTAGTGCCCTGGAAAGTGGAAAGACTGACGTTAACATGAAATTATGATGAGTGTATGCATGTGGCCCAAAGGAGCCAGGGGAATAATTGAAGATTTTCAATATTTTAAACATTGATGGATAATCAAGTTAAAGAGCGTAGTTACCTCTATCACTGTCTTCTATACTGGCTGCACGATATGCTTGGATTTGGTTTTTGTCAGGTCCGTAGGCTTCATTATGCTGATGAATTGTTGGGATATTAGAATTATCTTCGCCTTTATGAATGCATTGCCCCTAAATGCATGGCTCTTGCTCATAGTGTATGTCAGTATTATATTTATGATATGTTGCCTTCTCTTCCCTTTGAACCCTGAAAAGTACCACTTACTACCTTGTAAGAACCCTTATTAATTTCTTTCTATTTCTACTTGTACAACAGCTGGCACTTGAGTCCATCAGAACGGAATATGCTAATGCCCAACTAGAATGTAATGCTGCAGATGAGAGGGGAAAAGTACTTGCAGCAGAAGTCATTCTATTGGAAGATAAGGTGCCTTGCTATCTCCTTAATTGCTCCTGTGTAATAGCATATATTCTTGCAAGTCAACGTACCCTACTGTGGTTGATGCTATTTGAGATCACAAGTTGTTAGAGTATATTATGCCCCTACAGTTCATAATTACCAGGCATATTATGGGAACGATTCAAGTAATAGAAAACATCCAATCCAACTGCAGCACATTGCATAAACCCGCATCTGGAAGTCTTGACTTTAGTAGCCAAGTTCATCATATCTTACTAATGAGTACACATCATTTTCTGGTAGCTCTTGAAAATTTTGCAAGCATGTCGGGTGCACGCACCCGCTGCATATGCTATCTGGCCGCGCTATACCAGTTTACGTTCATTGTATTGTAGCAAGGTTTTGTTCCAGCATTTAGCTTCAGTTGAACTGTTGTGTACCAATGGGGTAAACACCACCGGGAGGATAGCTAGCTGGAGTCAGCTTGATAGTGGATGGGATTAGATCATAGGTGAGATACATGAATTTGGGATGATTAGATTGGTTTCTTGTTGCTTCAGTAATTTGAACAAGTGCCTAGCCTATATATAGCGGGCTGGGTGTAGATTTAGAAATAACAAACTCATTCCGTAATTCATAATAACTGTCTAATCTATCCACTACCACATGATAGCTAGATGTACCGCTTGGTATCGTTCCTATAGCTAAGTGATAGGCACAGCTGTTGCTTTCCAAGCTAGTGCCGCCAATCTTCTGTGCTACTGGCTGACCCTATGTCCAAGACCCACATCCCGTACACACAGCATGGTTTTTAAACTCTAGTGCTTGTCATTTTGATATATCTTTATGCTCTGTAGGCTCTTAAGCTGAGGTCAAATGAGTTGAAACTTGAAAAGGAAGTGGAGGGTTTAAATTCAGAGATTTCTTCATACAGGTGTGGTTTTGAGCAAATTTATCTTGCTAAACTGCATGCTGCAATTTTTTGAATGCATTTTCTTTGAAGGATACAGAGTAGGGAAGTTCTCCTGTTTTTACTGATGACTGAAGAAAAAACATGAATGCTTCTGGAAATTTCCGTGCAAATAAACATGAAAATCATATGTTGAATTGCCAAAACATGGAGCTAGTTAAGGATACTGACAGTATGTTTCTTTTCCTTCTCGTTTTTCTCTTACTATACACAGGCGCAAAGTTTCTAGTTTAGAGAAGGAACGTCAGCATCTCCAGTCTACTGTCGAGGCCCTTCAAGAAGGTACATGGGTGTTTACTGTAGTTTAAAACACAGACACAATTCTTACCGGAATTTTGTTTTTGGTGAACACTAGAAAATTACTACTCATCCGGCCCTAAATACTTGTGGCAGATTTAGGCAATATGTAGGCTAAAATATGTCTAGATTCATTGAAACTGCGACAAGTATTTAGGGCCGGAGGGAGTAGGTAATTTGTATATTTTAGCCTCATACACCCTTGTATTACTTTCTTTCGCTCTCTAATAATGAAAATTGCACTAGATATTGGTTGTAAGTTGTAACAAGAAAAACAGCGTGTAGACATGACCTGTATATGCAATTGTTGCCACGCCATTTGACTTAACTATCAATGCATTCGGACAGAAAAGAAGCTCCTACACTCTAAATTGAGGAACATTCCTGTGAGTGAGAAGGTAAATGTCATAGAAAAACCACCAGTCGACAAAAGAGATGCATCAACCGCGACGGAAGATTTAGGTTTGGTATCACACCCTTGTCTTTTTATGCCCATCCCATCTATGCCAACTACTTTTCAGACTAACGCCAAAAAATGTTTATTCGGATACAGGGGAAAGCAGCTCTTCAGAAACACTGGCCAGTACCAGTTACCAATTACAAGATGGTGGAACATCTATTTCACGACCCAACAATACACCCGATTTTCCATCATTCGAGGATTTGCCTTCTAGCATTCCCGACGACCAGCTTAGAATGATTGACAACATCAACTCCTTGATGTCAGAGGTAACCTCTCAAGTTCTTAGGGATAATTTCTGATATAATCAATTGTCCCCAAATGACGTCGGCTAACTTGGTTTTGGTCCTCAAAATGTTACTATTCTTTTTTCTTCCAAATTGCAGTTAGCAGTGGAGAGAGAAGAGCTACTGCGAGGATTGAGGATCGAGTCATCCAATTGTGCCAAGCTGAAGGTATTGTTCATTTCTTAATTCTTATGCTGCACATTTGTCTCTTCCAACCTTATATTCATGAGATGCCTTACTATATGAGATAATTAAGCCCTAGGTACTTCTACACCAGACTAGCTGAAACCCTTTTTACTGGCCGACATTCCAAATAAGACCCCCCTGTGTTATTTTTGTTACAGTGCATCATTCTTATGCAAGTTGTTATTTTGTCTTAAAGGAGTTGAATAGGGATCTTACACAAAAGCTGGAGACCCAGACACAGAGACTTGAATTATTGACTTCACAAAGAATGGCTAACGAGAATATCCTTGCAAAACCGATCGACACACGCTCCATCAATGATGCAACCATGTATGCTGATGAAGGAGACGAGGTAATGCAGTTTTATCATTAAACATCTGATGGTGGATCTTTGAGTGCTTTCTTGTACTCTCAGTCTGTCACCTTGACCTTTTAGAAAAATTAATGTACTCTAATATGTGTTCTAGGTGTTTGATTGTTTTTATTGACACATCATATTCTTTGAACTACCGTTTCATGTCATACGATAATCACCTTGAACAGTTCATGTATAGTCCCCTAACATATAATACTATCTAGGTTGTCGAACGGGTGCTTGGCTGGATTATGAAGCTCTTCCCTGGAGGGCCAAAGCGTCGTACCAGCAAACTCCTCTAGTGGAAATGAAGTTTTAGTATACCATAATGTCTCTTCCTTTATATATTTTTCCTTTTGCCCGGTTTTGGTCATAGCATCGTGAGAAGCTGTATATTGGAGCCATTTGATGTAACCATTCTTTTTTCTACAGAAAATGAAATGAAAATGTTGAAGCTACAACATTGTATTGACAGACAGAAAACACAATAGCCTCCAAGAACACATTCCTCCCATCTTATATTTTGTCGTTATGGGTTGGGGTGGATATGTAAAAGTGGTGATTCAGTAAAGCTTGTACTGATTTTTTCTTGCATACTTTAGTTTGGCAGAAAAGTTTTTCTAAAATCAAAGTATTCTAAAACCGCAGTATTTATGTGCCTGGGCAACCAATACTCAGTTTTAAAGAAATTACTTCAGTTTAGAAAAAAAAAAGAGGTCGCGCCTGAAGTTTTCAGTAAGGCAAAAAAATAAAGTTTTGGAGGACACTTCAGTTTCACAAACCACAATATTTACTAGATCCAAACATCTTGAAGTATTTGATACTTCAGTTTTTTTAGAAACCGAAGTATCCAGATAATACTTTAAAAATACTTTAATGCCAAACGGAGCCTTAATTTCCAAATTCAGTATGCACTTTTTTCTTTCAAGTTAGTGCACATCTTCTCATCTGACTTGTCCTTCCAAGAGTATGCCATATACAGAAGTCACGTTGGCATAGAATGATTATCTTAACCCTCTTCCTTTTTTTTTGAAAATAATACAATGGTACAAATCATAAGCAAATTAAATTTCTGCATAGGTTTATGACATTATTCACTTCTGTAACAACAAACAAAAACAAAATTTATCAAAAGAACTTGACTTTCTGAGGTCATTCAAACAAAATTCCAAGACTTTCCTATCTTCTGTTGAAAAGAAGGCCTAATAGTATATCCTTGCAAACTTGACTTTCTGAGGTCATTCAAACAAAATTCCATATTCACCAGCGTCTAATGTAGTGCTTCATAAGCAGATTAAATTTGTGCACAGTTATGGCATTTATTCACATCTGTACCAACAAAAGAAAAATGCAAGCAAAATTTATTGAAAGAACTCGACTTTCCAAAGTCAGTTCAAACATCCTAAGACTCTGCTCTCTTGTATATATAAAAGAAGGCCTAAATAGAAAATAGCATGCTCTCACAAACTGATTGCTGACTGGTAATTGCATATTCCACATTCACTAGCTTCTAATGTATTGCTTGATGGGCAACCAGAAGAAGCAACATAGGCTGGACTACGTCTTGTTGTGGGTCGGAACACTGAGATAGAACTTTGTGTTCCTGAAATCATCAAGAAGTGGATTATATCCATCTTTGGTCTTTGTCTTCAACGGTAGACCAAACTCCTCCATGAAGGCAGCGGAATCAAGCTGGATGATAAAAGCCAAACAGAAACTTTTCAGTACCGAAGAAGCCAGAGATATAAGCAAAAATCGGAATTCTGTGCAGTACTAGCAATCCGGTGCTGAACTTACTATGATCGTTCTCCTACTCTTTACTGGTTTAAAAGCACCACGATTCTTCTGCTCTCTTGAAAAGCCAGAGCAGTGATGGTCGATCTGCTCCAAAAGCCAGAAATTGGTTGGGAAGAAGATATCTGCGTCACCCTGGCACAATGGCTTTTGATTTTAGGTGCTTTTGTGGCTTATAAGACAAAATCTACAAGCCAGAAATAAGCCCAACCAAACAGCCCCTTGGCTTTGGCTTTTGACTGGACATTGTCAGTTTGTCAAATGATGGTATAAGCCAAACGCCAAAATTAAGCCTAACCAAACATCCCCAGCTTATTGGGGGTCATATAAACGCTGAAGTTGTTTTACAAAAACATATTACCTCTGTTCCATAATATGAGATGTTTTGGTAGGCAGGGCCTACCAAAACATCTTATATTTAGGAACGGAGGTAATACCAAATTACATCAGGACCTGTTTTTATTTATTATTCTTGTTCTTTTTTCAAGAAGACATACACAGCTAAGAATTTGTTTGTTTACGACATAACGGCACATAACCTAATGCATCAATAAAACAAAAAATGCTAGTTCTGTGCAAACCTGTGCATCAAGATAGTTGTTATGATCCAAAGTTTTCCCATCCTTCTACAAAAAGGAAACAAGATGAATGAGACATTGAGAAGTATGGCCACGGTCTTCATATCCAAATATGATGGTAATTGCATGAACATCAGGTGTAAGGACACCAATATTGAGAACTAAAAAACATGATATTCTAGCATTCTCAGGGCATATAAATTGACACCACTTACTGCCTTGTTAAATAAATGCACCAAATAGTCAAAAGTAAAAGCCTGTCACCTTTGAAGAAACCAATGGAGCTCTATCACCAGGGATGCTAACATCAGGAAGATAACTGAAGTCCGAAGCAATAAGGGACATGCTTGGCAAAGCTTCATGTAAAGTATCCAGTAGTTTCTGCATAGTATAAGAAAATCTGGACGTAAGCTGGCCACGTAGACCGGCATCTAAGATCAACGGTAAAACCGTACCCTATAGTCTAACTTAGCAGCAGAGGGGCCGGAATACATACCAAGCATCCAGTTGGTAGCCAAGCTCGCCGAGGCCTTGGAAAAACTTTTGAGACGATTCCTTTTGCAGCAAATGATAGTTTTTCTCTCAAAGATGGATTCTGTTCATTCATGCTAACAATCTGACTGCAGCGGGAGACCAATGGGTCTTGTAATGGTTTGTAGACTTCACAGACTTGTGAACTTTCTTAAGAAAAAAAGTAAGAAAAATGATTATAGAAAGAGATTAAGATAAAGAGTAGCTGCTAGCTAAATAATTTCCCATAATAGTAAAACCAGGTCCTTTGGAATAAAAAATAGTGAACATACATGGAATATTTATTTGTAAAATATAAAGGAGTGTAAAAACAGAGTCCTCTATAGTATTTTTCACAATGAAACTTTCCTAGTTCAGTCTGGGAATGGAAAGCACATTAGCATAGAACTATATTTCCACCACCATGAACAATTCAACAAACTACTAAAATGGTTTAATACATGAATCATTAAAAATATGATAACTAGCAGGTATCATAAGTTAATTCTGTTATAATGCCTTTCAAACTATAGGATATCATTCAACTATGGCTCCATATAAACAGTGGATCTAAGAGCAAACAGAAAGAGAAGGAAGATATTTCAGATTGTGTTTGCCAAGTCTAAGGATCAACAAAATTAGATATAAAAGCAAATAAAATACTTCAAATATGGTAGAAAGCAATTGCAGGGAATCTTAAAGTTGAGACAGAACATTACAAACCTGCCGTTTACTTTTTCAATCCACACTTCCATCCATGGGGAGACCTGATCTGGTGAATAGACAAGGTCATGAGGTAGATTGTCAAGTACCTGAAATTCCGCAAAAAGAAATTTACTGTTGGAACTGCTGTCTGGATCTCCCTTAAGTTATGATCGCAAAAATAAAGTTTCTATATGATTAGCTTCGTTTCTTCAGAACCAGGATATATTAGCAATGCAAATAATATAGCTGCAAGAATTATCATAAACCAGTAGCTCCAGTATGGAAATCTCTAAGGAGCTCTAACCTTCCTAGCTTTGAGCCCATGTCATGAATCGGCATGCCGTTATCATGGGGTCCACTTGCAAGGACCCACATGTAAGCTACCTCTTGCAACGAATACAAAGAAAAATAGCCTTTGCTAACTAGGGACCAAAGTTTTCATGTCGTCGCCTAATCGTCGCTTTTTGGACGCTATGTCGTCCGGTCGCTCTGAGAGGGACGACTGGGAGCGACGCCCAGAAAAATCGACTGGGACCAAAGTTTTCATGTCGTCAGGCCAAAAAGTCGTCGCCCTGGTCGACTGGTTGTCCGCTTCAATGATTGAGGCGCACGCCCAGGGTAAAAAGCGCGGGATTCTCCCAGATTTTGGCGCGCATAGCTGGGTCCTTGAGGGAAAATGGTGGGGAAAGTTAGATCGACCTGGAAGAGCGGGGAAAGGGAGCTCGACCTTGAGGGATTTGGGCGGCAGAGAGGGCCGACGCCACTCCAAGACTCCTCCGTCGCCAAGCTTCAATCCCTGGTAAGCCATCGTCCCTGCTCTGTCTCCGCCTCCTCTTCTTCCTCTGCTCCGATCTCCACCTCCCCCAATTTCTCCTCCTGCGCTCACATCAATTTCTTTTGGTCTCCCTCCAATTTCTCCTCCTGTGCCTCCACTCGCACCAATTCCTCTGCATCTCCCCCCAATTTCTCTCCTGCTGGACCAATTCTTCCACTCCTCTGCCTCCGCTTCTTCCTCTCCTGCTGACATGCACCTCTTCTTCTTCTTCCCGTCTGCTTCTTCTACTCCTATGTATGCTCTAGTCTGATTCTACTATCTGTTGCTTTTACTTGGTGCAGATTGACCATGGCTGAGAATGGTGAGGCTTATGATCCAAAAAAGATCCAAAGAGGAGGGCCTAGACCTGGTTGTTTGGCTCATGGGTGCTTTTTGGGAAATGAGATTTGATGTTTTAAATTACTCTAGTAGTGAACGTTCTGAACTTGTGATGAATTTATGCTGTTATGCAGCTAAGCTCTCATTAGTAGTTATTCTAAGTTTCTATATCTCCTGATTTACTGTCATTTGAGATATAATTTCTTATTTCCTGCCATTTCATATATTGTTTATTATTATTTCGCCCAACGCTTAGTTGTCGACAGAGCGTCGACATGTCGACTCAATTTCTCGCGCTCGACTCGGCTCGACTTAGCGACATGAAATCTTTGCTAGGGACTGCAATGTTCAGGCTTAAGCACACACACATTCAGACTAATATGTATCCTGATGGCAAATTTACGAGCCTAAAAGTTATTTGCAAAAGAATATATAGTTGTTACTTTCTTTTTCCTTAATTTTTATAACCTAATTAAATTATTCATTTAGTCATGGTACTACCTCTGTTTCGTAAAGTAAGACGTATAAATTTTTTCAAAAGTTTTTACACAATATAAACTTTGACCAAGCTTATAAAAAAATTATTGACAAAATAAAATTTATGATAATAAATTAAACACGTGTACCAGAGGACGGCGCGGCAGAGCGCGCTAGATCCATCTAGTAATACAATGGCATGCTTGACATGGCTGGTGTTTCCATTATTAAATCATGTAAATAAAAAGAAAGATAAATGGAACGAGAAAAGTGCCAGTACAATGTTCCTTTTGCAATATCATGTCCAAGCAGACAAACTGATTAATTTGTGTAAGCTAGTCCTACAACCATCTCACACTGCCAAAACTCCAGAAGTTCTGATACTAAAAAAGCTTCTAGCAACTATGAACCTATTGCTGATACACTGCAGGAAAATGATGGTGGCACTTTGTTTGACTGAGCAAGTCCAAGCAGTACATACCTCAAGCATGAGCACCCAACATGGTTGGGGATCCTTAGAACCTGCAAAGGGAACAGGAAGATTGAGATCACAACCATTTCAAAGGTATTAGTAAATACTGAGACCCGGAGACTAATTGGTGGATACGAATGTGATGGTGGACAGAGGTATAAGGAGTCCATGTAATCCACAATTAATTTATTTAAGCTATCATCAGAATATTTCTAAGTCTAAGTACTTATATGTAGAAGAATATTTGCTATTGCAGGCTGGAAACAGTGTAAGATGGTGATCAAAGCTCAGGTAACTTATTTGAGTCAAGGATTATTGTAGAGAAATCCAGCACCAATAGCTAGGCACAAGAAGCCTGCTTACCCCATCCAGTTCTGTCAGTTGCATCACGATGCTCCACTGTGAACTTTGACAAATGGCTCTGTACTTCACCAACAGTTTCCAACTGCTTTTCAGCAAGGGAGGAGCTAATCTCTACTGAGCTAGCAAATGAAGATAAAAGGAAGGTCAAAGTATATTCAATCACAGAAAAGGAAAATGCTGGAATGGTAAATGCAAGGCATTGGGTATTATGAATGTTGATATGCACATGCCCAAAGCACGTTGTTCTGCCTTACCAAACAAATAGGACTATGTACTCTCGATGAGGAACTTCAATTATGTAAGCACTAAGCAATGTGACAGAAGAGCTGCTTACATGTATTTCATATTATTGTAGACTTTTGGCGGAGCATTTAACATCATGTAATCAAGTACACCCTTAGCACATGTTCCAGATCCACCACCAATTTCATATATCTGACCAGTACAAAAATCGATTTCAAATGGTTGGGTACAAAAAGAAAATAAATATGATAATGTGCTGTGATATGACAAAGTACACAAGTGAATTTGGAGCTTTGTCCATCGAGGGGTACGAAGCTATATGAGAGAGAAAATTGTCAATGCACCTTCAATGGGACTGAAAGATTAGCTGTGCGCAGGATTGATGCAGCTATTGCATGGGCATACCATGGCTGCACCAGAGAAGCAAAACATGCATCAATAGCTAAAACTGGACAGAAGTCACATCCTCTTTAACAGTTTAAGCACAAAAAGGCACCTTAAAAAGTTCCACTGGAGTAAACCAGGCGATATCATGCTTCTTATACAGCTTATCAAGATGCTTCATGTATGCACTCCTCCCTGCGTTAATACAAAAATATTTGCATTAAATGTCTCATAAAGTAACACAGCATTGCACAGAATCAGCATCCAGAAAACATCAATAGAGTTTTAGCATGCAGGAAAGAACATTCCAGGTCCCAAATCGTTCTACTAGCTTGAGTAAAAACTGTCGAAAACTGTTCCGCTTGGACAACACACACGCATACAACATGCTCGTGGAAATGCCGCTCCAGCAAACAACTGAAGAAATCCGATTCTCGGAATGCGGGAACGCAAAACCAAACATCGCGCAGCAAGTCTATTCCGAGTAACTGAATTCAGCGAAGGAGCAGGAGGAGAGACATAACAACCGTAGTCAAAGAACCCGAGAGTACGCACCCTCCAGCTGGTTGAAGCGGATGGCGGAGTCGAGCACGCCCACGGGCCCCGAGCGCTTGGAGAAGTAGCCGTGGTCGGTATCGTACAGGGCCGACTTCACGAAATCCCGGACCTGCGAGGGAAGCTCCCCTGTCAAAGCAGCAGGGAGATCTCTGAGGAGTCCCCGGAAATGCGTCGACGCTTACCAGGACGGGCTTGTCGCCGGCGACGATGCCCGAAGAGAATAGCGCCACCGGGGCCCACCGCGCCACGCGCCGGAGCGCCGGGACGGTTGCCAGGTACGCCGGCGCCATGGCGTGTCGTTGCGGCGGCGGCGGCGCTTCTGGACCTTTCCAAAACAGAAATGAAGCAGCACTTTCTGGGCCCGAAAGTCTCGCGTGGTTTGGAAGGGCGTTTCTGGCCCAGCTCTGAGCCCGTTCATTCGAGGCGGGCGGTCTATAAAACAAGGAAGCCCAAGGCTGCCCGCTGCCGTCGACTCGCCGGCTCGCCACAAAAGCGGAGAGGAAGAGAGCAAAGCAGAGCAGAGAGGAGAGGGAGCGAGGGAGAGAGCAATGCCGCCGCGCGCCCGCGGGCGCGGTAGAGCGAGGGGCAGGGGGAAGGCTGCGACGCCCCCAGTCCCGGTGACCCCCGTCGCCGACGGCAACCCGGAGCGGCAAGCGGCGTTCGAGGCGCGCAAGGCGGGGCTGATAGAGAAGGCGGTGGAGCTCGCGGAGATGGAAGAGGCGGACGTCGCGGCGATCTGCACGGGCATCGACGGGCAGGGCGCTACGGATTACTGGCCGTCCTTGGAGGCCGTGAAGGCGCTGGCGGAGAAGTTCCACCAGCTCCCCCCGGAGATCAGGAGCACGGTGGAGCACGCCAGCTACGTCGAGGGCCTGCGCGACGCGCAGATGTCCAAGGTGTGGGAGGACAGCATCGCCGCCGAGCTCGACGGCTTGTCGGAGGAGGCGCTCCGGGAGATGCTCGCTTCCATCGAGGCGTCCCAGGAGGCCACACGGAGCAGGATCCTGGACTTGCAGCCCCAACCCGATGAGAGCGTAGCGGAGAACTCCGTGGCCGGCGAGGAAGCCGCGAGCCCCGCGAGCGGCGAGGTGCAGGGGAAGCTGAAGCAGCTGCCGGAGGATCTCACGGAGAAGCCCGAGCCAGCGAACGGGAACGCCGGTCCGTGGCGGGCGAGGAAGCCGCGAGCCCCGCGAGCGGCGAGTGTCCAGGTTCGGGGGAGGCAGAAGCAGCCACAGCACGCCGACGAGGTGCAGAGAACGCAGAAGCAACCACCGAGCGAGGGCGACGGCGATGACGACGATGCTACGTGGATGAAGCAGCTGGAGGAAGATCTCATGGAGAAGCCCGAGCCGACGAACGGGAATGCCGCTCCGTACGACGCCGGGATGATCGAGCACGTCAACGTGGCAGGCGAGGAGGACGCGAGCGCCCAGGTTCGGGGGAGGCAGAAGCAGCCACAGGACGCCGACGAGGTGCAGAGAACGCAGAAGCAGCAACCGGGCGAGGGCGACGACGACGATGATACGTGGTGGATGAAGGAGCTCGAGCAGCTGGTGGAAGACCTCACCGAGAACCCCGAGCCGGCGAACGGGAACGCCGCTCCGTACGACACCGGGATGATCGAGCACATCAACGTGGCGGGCGAGGAGGACGCTAGCGTCCAGGTTCAGGGGAGGCAGAAGCAGCCACAGGACGCCGACGAGGTGCAGAGAACGCAGAAGCAGCCCCCGGGCGAGGGCGACGACGACGACGACGATGCTACTTGGATGAAGGAGCTGGTGGAAGATCTCAAGGAGAAGCCCGAGCCGGCGAGCAGGAGCGCCGCTCCGTACGATGCCGGGATGATCGAGTACATCAACGTGGGCGGGTACGTGATGGAGCAGGACGCCTACGATTTCATCCGGTTCGATCTCGGGATGTTCCCGCCCAGCCTCGAGCCCGAGTCGCCGGACTACGACGAGCCGCTGCAGCTGTGGTCGTCGGACGACTTCTCCTTTCCCCAGGGCGCGCCGCCGCCGCCGCCGCCCAACTAAGCTGCGTACGTGCTGATTGCGGAATGGTCGATGTGACGAGTTCGCCCAATTCTGAAGGATATCGTAGGTCTCTGATCATCGCCGTCGTCAAGCTGAGTTCCGAAGTACTAGTGACAAACGGCTTCACCTGCAGGACCGCCGGACCCGGACTGACAGCATCGGAAGCCAATGTAGTAACCGGCATTACTATAGTCCAGAACTCCAGATATGCAACTGTATACCGGACACTGTTGACCGACTTCGTGTATAAACAACGATGAAATGTGAGTAGTATAAATACAGTGCTAAGACCAATTTTCTCAGAGAAATCTCTGCTTTTTTTGCGATCAACCATAGAAATCTCTGCTTATGCTTTTGAGGAAATACCGCATATGCAGAACCATTGAGCAATTGCAGACTTCTTTGGTTGTTCCAAATTATTTTCAAAAGGAATTATGGAAAGTTGAAATCCTTGGTAATTTTTCGTATATGGTTTGTTTTCCGACAGTAGTTATTTGCAAAAAAGTTTCTCCAATAATTTGTTCGCATTATATTCGTAGAACCATTGCTATCTATTCAAATTCCTTATAAAAGAATCATAATTTCCTAATTCCTTATAAAAGAATCATGCGATCAAACAAACTTGGATGTCAGTAAAATCATGTAGGATTCAAGTAGATGTGATATTACAATTCAATATTTTTGAATTATTTGAATCAAAGATGTCCCAGTAAGTTGGCCGGGTAGACCATCGATGTCTTTGATTTACATAATTTAGAAAATATATAAATACAAAAGATGTTAATTGCAATGATTATGATCGGTCAGAGGTCATTGTGTTTGCACCAGCGCAAGGAGTCAGCGTCTGGACATGTAAGAGCAGAAGCTCTAAATTTTGACACTCTAAAAAACAGTTTGCAGCACGCTAGATCCACTTTCAGCAGGTGAGGTTATGTCTACCTCCAACAGAAGCTCTAAATTTTGACACTCTAAAAAACAGTTTGCAGCACGCTAGATCCACTTTCAGCAGGTGAGGTTATGTCTACCTCCAACAGATGCTCTAAATTTTGACGCCGTAATCATGAATAGTAGTTGGTGTGCGTGCTCGCCTTATTCTTTTGCCGCACGCTCTTTTCTAGGCTGTACATATAGCGTCCGAGATAGCATTTTTGCCGCGCGCTCTGTTTTACAACGCATATCACAACATCTGTTGGTGCATCAATATGGGCCTCCTCGCGCTAAACTAACGGATTTTTTAGCGCATACGTGATATACAACACCTGTTAGAGATGCTCTAAGCTCTAGAGTAACCGAAAGTTCAAAATAAATTACCTTTTAAATTATTAATCTAAATGATGATCTGTTTTCATCGCTGAGGTGTCTCAAAGAGAAATTTAAAACAACATCTCATCTTTTATATTTTGATGATTTTTTTGGTCACCAGTTACTAGGATTGTGTATTATAGCTACCAGGTTAATAGTTAACAGTAACCACCCCAATAATACAGAATCACGAGAGAAATTTCATGCTTTTGTCATAGCAATGATCTACATAACTAGAAAGTGAGTAATTTGTCCACTCTAAACATGCAAAATATGACATTACCATCATACAAGGTTTACACAGACATAACAAGCGCTAAATAGAGGCAGGAGTACGCTCCAATAAAGAGAGGAAATGGACTCATTTCTCGAGAAGCGTCAATGAGCGGAGTTTCCAGTCAAGCTTGCAACTTAATAAAAATTAGGGTACATCCCAAAAAAATTAGAACCAGTATAGCATCGGAGATAAAAGGTCTTATGGGCTAACATGTCACACTTTGGCGGTTCTATTAAGAATAGGTCGTATTGATGACCAAGAAAAGTATGGAAAAGAAGCAAGCTTCAACGCTCCCCAAGACAACAGAGCCCTCATAGTGGGGAGGGTAAAGAGCATCCAACGCAAAGCGACCTTTCATTCCCTTGTTTCGTCGTGGCACCCCCCCCTCCCGCCCCTAGAAAACACCATTCAGTATATCTTCGGAAAGCTACAATAATTGATGCACGCAGACGATGCTCAATGCTTTCTTGATTTACTAATAGGTGGTGTCTAGACGCTAGGAAAAAGTAAGGATTCTAGCTTCTGCCCTATAGACCATTCGAAAATGAGAGGAATTTCACTCCCATCGCTACCAAAGGGTCGTGCTTTTCATGGGCCGTCCCAAAGAATGCTAGCACGACCCACAAGGCACATCACTAGAGGGGCCATGTGCTGGCACGTGAAAGGTCGGGGCCGTGCCTAGGCCATGGTCTAGAGCACGCGGGCTAACCCTGACACGACACGACAGAGGCACATGGTGCACACGAGATGTAATTATACGTACCATGTAAAGATTTCAAATGTGAAGTGTGTATAATAATGCGCTACCCAGTCCACACAACGAACCCTATTTGACGCTTGTCGCGTCCTTTACAGACTTTGGTTTTCATGATTTTATGGTTTTCGAGAAAGTTATGCTAATGGATTTTCATGGTTTTTGCCGTGGTTTTTTCTAAACTTTTTTTAAAACTAAATTTCTGGAAATTTGATTTTTTTAAATCTGAACCTTTTCAAATTTGAGTATTTTTAATCTTATCACTTTCCAAATTTGGTTTTTTAATCTGAACATTTTTAAAATTTGAACATTATTAAATCTGAACACTTTTCAAATATGAACATTTTAGAAATCTAAACGTTTTCCAAATCGATGATTTTTAAAACAAAACCGAACAGAAAAAACATGGCCTTTTTCCTAAAACAGAACGAGAAAAGCCGAACTACTGTAGAAAGGGAGCGACAGAGTTAGTGGGCTGGCCCATGCGGGTTCCTCCAGGCGTCGATGCGTTCACAGACGCTACACGCGTCAAATAAGAGGTCCCGGCGCAGATGCTAAAAAAACGAGGCCCACGCGGCACGCGACCTCGAGTCCCCATCTTCCTCGTCCTCCACGGTTCCAACAACGCCACGCCGCCTCCTCTAACTCCGGCGGCCGCCGCCGCCTCCTCCTCCAACTCCGGCCGCCGCCGCCTCCTCCTCCAACTCCGGCCGCCGCCTCCTCCTCCTCTAACTCCGGACGCCTCCTCCTCCTCTAACTCCGGACGCCTCCTCCTCCTCTAACTCCAGCCGCCGCCGCCGCCGCCGCCGCCGCCACCTCCTCTAACTCCGGCCGCCGCCGCCGCCGCCTCCACTATCTCCGGCAAGCGTGCTCGACGTGCCACGTGCCGGCCCGTTTAGGCGAGGGGCCGTGCCAGGGCCTTCAGGCGAGGCACCTGTGCCGGCACGGCACGGCACGGCCTGTCTCTATCCGCCGCCGTGCCAGGCACGCGAAGCACTGTGCCGTGCTAGCACGTTGGCCAGGTTTCGGAGAGCGTATTGGCGCCGAAACCCATAGGGACGAGATCGAACTCCCCGCGGCGGCGATGGCGGCGGCTGGAGAGGAGGCGGAGAGCTCCGCCGCCTCCGGCGAGCGGCCGCGCGTGCCCTTCGCCCGGGGCGGACCGGTGTTCGTCCCCTTCATGGTGGGCCCTATCTCCACCGTCCCCGAGTTCCTGTCCTCCACGCTCCGCGAGGTTCAGGTGCCTGCCCCCCCACCCCTGCCAATCTTCGATTCCCTCAGATTTTCGGAATGATGACACCCTGTTTTCGTTTGCGTGCAGTCCCTGCGTGACGAATTGGGCGACCCCGGGGACGAATTCGAGGACGAGCTCTGGTAAAGCCCGTGATTCCATCCTGTTATATCAGAACAATCATTTCCTGTCGGGGGTGTGTCGGCGTGTGCCCTTTGATATTAATCATGTGGCTTGTACTTTCAGCGTTGATGAGCTGAGGGTGCTCTCCGAGGAAGAGCTTGTGGAGCGCGCTCTCCGGGAGGCTATGGAGGTTGTGACCTCTCTTCTGCTATTCTGCTGCTCTATATCCCTGTGCTATAACGGCATCTTGATGTAAAATTTCTTGTTGGTGCTCATAGGAGGACTGGGACTCTGGCGCTAAATCACAACCCGTGGATCAAAGGTCTGGCACTCCATCACAACTAGTGGATCAAAGGTCTGACAATCCATTGCAACAATTGAATCAAAGGTCTGACGGAGGGTAAGCAGTCTGCTTTGGTTGCTGCTTGGTTGTGTGCTTTTGGTGTGTTTGATTTCTTGTCTTGTTATGATGGTTTAGGCAAGTCAGATTAGATGCAACACAAGCAGGGGATTCTTGGATAATGTTGGCATGGTAGTTACTAATTAGCTTCCATGCCAATCAAATTTTTTAGCAAGGAAGGCTTTCTAAGGTGTGTGCTGTAGTAAAATTTACACGTTGGGATGTGCATGTTGAACCTTTAGCAAGTGCACCTGCGAATTACTGTTGTAGTGGCACTTATGTGAACTTTGCTACTCGTAGCTACATTCTCGATATTTTTCATGTACTACATGTTTTAATGACTTATGTGGCTGATAGGATCTGATGTGGTGGTATCTTCTTTTCGTCTTGCACATGCAGAATGTCAGGGAGTTCAACCCCTGGAAATGAGACAGTCACCTCCAGCGCATCAGTTGAAACACAGAGTTCCATATCACCTCTTGATGATATGGCAATTGGACTGGTTGAACCACATGGCAACCATGGAAAAAAAATAAGTGAGCAGAGAAATGACAGGGAGAGGAAGGAAAATAATGGTGTCCCTACCTCAGATTCAACAGCTGAAAGAGAGACAGCTGGATCACCTGTTGACATGGCAATATTACCGTATGAACCACAGGGAAGCAAGGGGAAACCCGGTGGCGGAAAGGGTAAAGTTAGAACCATTTCAAATTCATCAACTGAAAGTAGAAAACCTGTATCACCCAGTAAGGATATGCCAGTTATTCCACATGACCCAGAGGGCGCAGGACAAACAAAAGGTAGAAAGGGCAAAAAGAGAGGCAGGCATTTTGATAGGGAAGTTCGAGCGCATATTTTACAAGTATGTCACTCCATTTCTTTCCTATGTGCTTTTTAAATGCAGTTTTTGATTAATTTCTCTTGTGTAGCAGTGTAGTTGCTTTGTGCCATTGTTGCATCAGTTCATTGCGGCATATTCATCTTGGATTGCTTTAGGTCTCGGGCTAGGAACTAAGATATACATGGTTTGGCCATTTTGGCAAAATATATTACACATTTACCAGTTATAATAGAATAGCTGGAATATCTGCAAAATCTATTATATAATTACGCTTTGTATTTCATCTAAAAATATTCCTCCAAAAAATAGGCCTTAACAAGAGTCAGGCCCATGTTTCAGTGATATCTGTACCATGTAAGGGCTGAATGTTAGTTTGTTAGTTGTATCCTGCGATTTCTATTGTTGCTGAAGTGCATCCCTTTTTAGCGTCTGCAAATTCTGATCGTGGTTTTGCACCATATTATTTTCATGATGCCACCATTATCAGGGGAGGTATCTTACTAAAGCAGAGAAGATGGCAGAAATTAAGGTCAAACAAGAGGAAGACAAACGTGAAGCTAGGCTGCACTCGTTCAGGTAACACGGTAAAACTTTGTTCCTCTATATTTGGTCATCAGTATTATGATTGTGATGTGGATATATACATTTTGCCTTTTGGACTATGGTTTTTATCCAATCTCAGTTGGGTGTTATCAATTGTTATTCAAGGCGTCACATACAAATTATGTCTGCATAATGCTTGATGAAATAACAGTCTGGTACTAACTAACTTTCTGGCATCCTCAATCTCTTACATATAGAAGAAGTGAGTTTGTAATTTTGTTTTACGAAAACATCGCTTGAGAGTTTTACTAAGTAGTAAGCAGAATCAGAGTTCATTCTGGTTCTGACACTGAAATTGAACTCAGAATGGTTGGTGCCTTGGGAAGTGCTGATTAACTTCAGTTAAACAAGCTTCATTGTATCCTCTTTCGTACAATCTTTCTATTATAGTCGCTTTCTTTCACTGCACATGTCCTCAGCCCACCGTGTGCAGCACAAAAAACCATTAGTGTAGTTGAAAATAGACCTTGCTACCTCTAATCAAAGCGTCGAAACAAACTAATCACTCCACATACTACTCTGTTGTCTGAGGCTCTGAGCTTACTCGACCAACATCAATCCAGGCAAGCATGCATCTTGGCATGTCCCCGCAGGCCCGCACCAGTGCTTTTTGAGCATTTTCTTGCGCTGGTTAAGGTGGAGCTAAATTATTTCTACACTCACTACAATTTTGTCAGGAAAATTTGAAGGCAGTATTTTTGTGTGAGACATCAAATAAAATTTCCCTTTTAAGCAAACATAAAATAGGACTGTCAGCTGTAGTTGCATAAATTGGTTTCACTTCATTTATTTTGGAATGCATAGATTCAGCAATTTGCATGCAAGTGTACAAGAGTTGTACTAACAGGAACAGAGCATACAGATTTAGTAGATGAAATGTGAGTTTTTGTACTTTAAAAGCCTTGTAGGTGGAGACATGGAATACTAGGAGTAGATTAAACATGAGTTTTTGCATGGAAAAAGGTTGCTTTAAATAGCGTGAAACTTGGCAACACAAAGGATCAGAATCTTTTATCAGGGCAGAAGGTAGAAAGCATCACCAAAACACTGTGAATTCATTCCATGTACATATGTTGAAACAGAGTTCCTGAAGCTGAGGACACACCTAGTGAAACGGACGAGTTTTTTTAGTAATAACTGGTACTATTAAGAGCAATGTAACATGGTCTCAGTCTTTGTCTCAGGTTGGACCTAGCTCCTTTTGGACGTAGATCAGCCGGCGTCGTCATCTACGCACCTAGGATTTAGCCCATAGAAATATTGTGCTCTCAGTTATTATTTAACGCTAGAGAATCTAAATAAAACCTTCTGGGATTTTCTTATGCTATCCAGTTAAAACCATAATCTAAATAGTTTTGTTTGATCTGTCCTATTCTTTATCATAACCGTTTATATGATATCATCCTTTGAGTGCAGTGGTGGTGAGTCTGTGATGTCCAAAGGTTCCAAGGGATCGATGGAGAAAACTGACGTGGCAAAATCCCTTTCATACAATAGTGCCCCTTGGAAGGTTTGCATTGTAGTTATAGTTATTGTCATTTGCAGCATTTATTTACACAAGCTCTCCTTTTGTCTTCTGAATTTTTCTCTTATCAACAATACTTTTTGTTTGCAGCACAAAGCTTCGAAATCTGAGAAACACATACCTATAGTCTATCCAGAAGTAATTCTTTGTGTCGAAATTTATGAGCAGAACCATAGCTCTGTGAAAGTAATATCTTGAACTTTAGTTACACATGCTAATCTGTAATGTGAAATATGTGTTGATAAGTTTTGTGGTGATCTCTGTGCTTTGCAGAGCCAGGAATTTCTTGTGTTAGGAAGTCAGCTCCTTGCAGATCTTAAGGACAATATCTACTGTTCAACTAATAAGTTGATGGAGGTGAACAAACAACACGATCATTCTAGCTATTTTCTTATTGAGGTATGCTTTCTCTTATATCTGTTTGCAACTTTATGACAAGTTCTTACAGAAGTATTGCAGCTTTGCTAATATCCACACCTTTTATCAGGACACATTCTACAATGACACAAGACATTATTCTGCCGTTGATTACAGTAAGCCTATACTTGAATGGCTTAACGATTCCAGTGATGAGGTGGCAGAGAAGTGGGATGCCATAAGTTCTGGCGCATTAAAGAAACGACAAAAGGACTTGCTGAGGGGTTTGAATATTTCAAATGTACCCGAGTTCAAATCTGCAAAAATGCAAAGTACCCACTTTTCAGATCTTCACTTCCGAATTGGTGCTGGGTACCTCTACTGCCACCAGGTTCCAATCATATTCTCTTTATGTCTTTCCACAGTTCCATGTTCTTGAGAATAAAATTGGTGTCTAGCCTCTAATTCTCTTCATCATCCTGATGTTTTTTTAATGTTATACTCCATGTATTTACGTTGTCCAATCAAATGGTCATTAATTGCTATAAATAAACCTGTCCTTGGGTACCCATTACCCATACCGACGCTTTTGGGTAGGATATGGGTAGAAAAGAAATTACCCATTTTACTTTGGGCATGGGGAGGGTGATACTCTACCCACCGTATTACCTAACTATGATTTTTATTTACTTTTGCGCCCAGCTCATTACTCATTCTCCCTCTATCCTGCTTAAATCCAAACTCGCTGTCTCCTCGTCATTATTCTCTGCTATGGCCTACAGCTCCACCGAAGCAAGACAGAGAGAAACATTTTTCTATGTTACAAACTAAATATCCATTGGGTCCTACCTGGTTGGCAATAATCCATTTTTTTTGGGTGTGGACAATATAAGCTCAAATGGGTATGGGGAAATTTGGGTGTGGGTTTGGGTACACCCATACCCTACCCAAGGGCAGTTTTTTTTTTTGAAACGAGGCAAAAGATTTGCCTATTCCCAAGGGCAGGTTTAGCTATAAATGTTGTGATGGGTACCATTTTTTCCATAAAGAAAAGATGGTATAACCGTATAAGAATGTGATTTACTTGTTCCTTTGTTATTGTGTTGTTTACACTAGAATCTGAGAACAGTTAACTTAGATTTGTAACACTCTGATGCTCATTTTGTACTTCAGTGCATAAACATGTGCAGCAAAAACAGAACATCCTCTTTCTAAAAGGAAAATATGACATCATTTCCTTAATGTCTCTGACCCGCACAACATTTTCAGGGGAACTGCAAGCACACGTTTGTAATTAGAGACATGAGGTTGATCCACCCGGAAGACACACAGAACCAAGCGGAGTACCCTCTCTTGACGTTCCAGATGCAGAAGCGTTTCCAGAAGTGTTCAGTGTGCCAGATCTACCTTGCAACGAAGATGACGGTTGACGACAAATGGGCTCCTAATAATCCCTGTTATTTCTGCAAGCAATGCTATTACCTCCTCCACTACAGGGAGGACGACTCACTGTTATATCATCATACTGTGTATGATTACCTCCAGGAGTAAATAGTTTTTTTTCAGACAGAAAGCCATGAAGGCTCGGCTTAACTTAGGTGTCTTGTATGATTTTACAAGGCTTAATGTATATCTTGTACAGCTAAAGCCATTCGAATTTTGAATATATGAGAGCCTGTTTTCCAAATTACGATTATATTCTCTTGTGCTCACTGATGTCTAGCTGCAAGCGAGTTTGAGCGCCCTCTCGAGGTCGACCACAACGTCGGATATGTGTGGCTGGTCCTCCACCTCTGGAGCAGGAGCGATCTCTGCTGAGAATAGTGTTATTGCAGCAGGGGCGCCTGGCGCGCTGGCGTGAGCCGAGAGCTGTCGATAGATGTGGCACATGTGATCGAGGCGGCGGGTGATGGCGATGTGGCTGACCACGGGGAAGACGATGAGGTAGGCGTCGATCCTGCCCTGGACGTCCCGGAACCTCTCGGCCTGTCTGCCGGCCATGACGAACCGGTAGGCCGCGCTCCTCCCCTGGCAGGACAGCACCAGCCCGTGCGCCTCCCGCAGCGCGTCCTCGAGCCCAGACAGCGGCAGCGCCACCTCCAGATCCTGCAGCTGCAGGTGCGGCAGCAGGTCGGCGATCATGGAGACGCGGTGCGCGAGCCTCTCACACTTCTTCTTGTTCCTGTGAGCCGTCTCCGCCGCCTGTATGATCATCGAGATGAGCCCGCCGGCGTCCACCCCGACCATCTGCGCCACCGTCGCCGCCTGCCCCAACCCGGCCCACACCGCCATCACAGCGGCTGCCTGGCTAGAAACCTGTCACGTACACACACTTCAAGAGCCATCAGGAGCAAAATTAAGAAGAACAAGTATGCACGCTCCGTTCGAACAAAAGAGAATTGCGCACACAAGAGTCAGACCTTGCTCTCCGACGAGACGGAGAAGTTTGAGGCTTTACATAGGCTTGTGCCCCAGACCGCCCCACGCCGAAATGGCACTGAGTAACAGCAAGAATGAAACTTGTCACGTAAATGAAAGTGAGCCACTAGGAGCAAAATACACAAGAACAAGAATTTACGCACATACATAAGAGTCAGACCTGGCGCTCCGACGAGACGAAGACGATGATACAAGTACTAGGGCTTTTATTTAGGCTTGTGCCCCAGCCCGGTCAACCCCGCCATGGCAGCTGCTTAGCAGCAAGAAAGAACCTGTCACGTAGAGAAAAATGATCAAGGGTGAGTTGGAGAATTAGTGTTTCGGTGATCCTACTAGACGGGGAAGAAGATGCGCGTACGAAGGCTTTATATAGGACCGGCATGTATGTCGCTCCTCTATACGGTCGGATACAAGTTGCTACTAGTAGGAATTCTTTTGTCACACATCTCTGACTCCAGTCACCCATCCCACTGCCTTTACCACTTGGCCATGCCGCCAACTCCGTTCTTCTCGCATAGTAGACCATGTTTGCTATCGTTTCGCAGGATACTCTGTGAAGATAGCCAATATGTCCAGATACGATTTCTTCCGTCCACATTTATCTTCCGTTGTTCGCTTACACCATCTCCTTTTGTTGGGTTTCAATCTCCCTCAAAATTTATCAAGTGAAACGTTACCGGTCTTGTTTTCTTTTTTACTGAAAGCCTCTTCAAGCAATAGCCCAAAATTAATTTATCAGTATGTAGTTTTTTTTTTGTAAACTAAGGCTGAAACTCTGCACCAATCTTATGTCCTGAAGAAAATTTGAAGCATCTAATTTATACTACAATTTCGTTCTTTAGTTAGATGTTTTCAAATCGATCTAACCAACAATCCTCCTATTTCGAAGTGGTCAAAGTTGCTCTTGGAGTTCGTAGTGAGCCATAGTGCTCTTAAAAAGACATCAAGCATAAAGCTCAACACATCGATTTACAAAAAAAGGGGTCATTTGGCCTTGTGATAGACAAAGTCTTAATTATCTACCATGAACAGCTTGGGACCATACTCCTCTGATAACGCGTCATGACCAAATAAAGCACACAATTCACGACAATGCCTTCAAGAAGGGATCATTGCTCATATGTCTATGTTGCCAGGTTAAACCAAATGAAAGGTCGGTCCTATTGTTATCACTCCCTCAAGCTAAGCTTAGAGGCAGCATCTTCAACAAGAACACGACACATGTGCTCCGACGCCATGTTATCTGATAAAAAGAGTCTGATCAAGGATTTATCTAGAGAAACCACATACTCGTCATTTATCTGCGCTAGTGCCATCATCCACCGTCTCCACTGACAAGCACATATCGTGCTAGGAGGTTCCCGCACATCCATCGACCAACTATTGTATCTCTCATGATCCATCGACTCGTCCCGGGTTCATTGGAGAGTTTCATTGGGCTCAACCTCTTCGTAGTTTTTGCCCATGAACCATCATTGTCGCCTCTCCGCCCAAGGTGACGGATCACCCCTGACCACATTTCAACTTGAAAGTGCATTCCCTAAATTGAAAACTCTACCAGCTTCAACGGTATCTGGAAACGGGCTTGTCAATCGCAAATATATGCTCTAATTCGCATAGTTGTATAGTTGCTTTTTCTCCATATTGATTGTTGCGCACGGAGGATGTCCTAACATTATGAATCTAAGATATAATAAGTTGTCCGCGAAAAGGATCGTTCCTTGATATATTTACTACTATTATAAAGGGGTGTTGGGTTGGTCGCCCCCGCGTCGCCCTCCTCTGGCGACACGGGGGAACCCTAGCCGCCGCCGCCTGTAGCCCCCCCCTCCTGCCTCCCCCGCTCCGTCGCCGCCGGAGGGGACGCCGGCGAAGCCGCGCGTGCCTCTGTGATGGTGGCAGCAGGGCGTTTTCTTCCCCAACTCGGGCGGCTGATGGATTCACGGCGGTGCTGGGGCCTGCGCGTGGCGCGGCCGTGGATGCGGTGATGGCGACGACTGCTGGCGGCGCGTGGCGCGGCCGTGGATGCGGTGATGGCGAAGACTGCTGGCGGCGGGGCGCGGCCAGGCCAGAGCCGGCTCGGGGCTTGGTCGTGCGTGCTTCGCTGCGCACGGCCGTGGCTTTGGGCGACGGCGTGGATGGCCTGCGCGCGGCGTGGCTGTGGATGTGGGATGCGTCGACGGCGCCGGCGCCGGCTGCTGGAGGTGCGTGGCGGCGGGGCACGGCCGGGCCGGATCTGGGCCGAGCGGGCCGGTTCGGGACCTGGTCGTGCGTGCTCCGCTGGGCTCCGCCGTGGCTTCGGGCGATGGCGTGGAGATGGTGCGGTCTACGGACGGAGGTGGAGAGACCTGCGTGGCCTGCGTGCCTCCTGTGCTTGGGAAGGCCCGTGGCGGCGTTGCTGGCCAGGGACAGCGGCGAGCGCGTGGAGGCCGGTGCGGTGTCCGTGGCCGTGGCGTGGAGGCAGCCCCTGTTCGGTGGTGGTGAGTGGCAAACGACGCTCCCTGCTCCGCCTTCGACAGATTTGGCTCGCCTCTCTTCGGTGTGCCTAAGCCGGCTCTTTTCTGCGCGTATCCGATGGACTATGGGGTCGACGGCCGGACCGGGGCGAAATCCCTGCGTGAAGCTGACGACGGCGACGCCCGCGGGCGCCGTCACCTTCTTGGAGGCGTCGTCATGGTGCTGTCCGTGCTTTCCCGCCTCGAGCACCGGGGGAAACCCTAGATCCTACCTTCGGATCGGGCGGCGGCGGCGTGGCTGCGTCGTTCCCTCCTTGGAGGCGTCGCCTTGGTGGTTTGTGGAGTCTTCGGTACGGCAGTTGTAGTCGGTGTCAGCCGCTGCTCAGAGCGTGGGCTTCCGGGGCGCTATGTACACCCTTGGCGGCACTTCTTGGTCGGCGTCTCGTCCGGTATGGTTCGGCCCCGCCGTCCGCTTGCCAATCTTGGGCGCTTATGGGCGGGCGGTGCGTTGGCTTGTGCTATATTGGAGTTGAAGTCGGTCTCATGGAGTTCTTAGCGTAGGTTGTGACGCGGCCTAGAAGCTCGGTGTATCCCCTCCTTTGTCATTTTTGGCGGGAGTCGATGCAAGGCGAGTCTTGTCGCTTGGCTGGTGTGTTGTCCGCGTGGTGTCGTGTTTGTATCGTGGTGCCTTTTGGCGTTGTATCGGCCGTCTTGGCCTCTTCTTCTTTGAAACAGATACACCTCCTAGGGTGTATCCTTGAAATAAAGGGGTGTTGGTTGCGGCCATGCACACCGCTGAACATAAACTTTCTTGGTAAATTTGCATCATTGACCATGTATGCCCCCCCCCCCACACACACAAAATGTATTTTCTCTCTTGGTGCACCAACCTGATGCCATACGCTCTAGCTCTGCAACTGAAGCTAGTAATCCATGTTGAACGTGTAAACTGTAACGTATAGATTGTAACTTCCTCTCCCTAGTCTTAGGGTAGTCCGGGTCTCTCGCCACGGTATGCTCCTGCGTGCGCCTCTACCGTGGCCGCCCCGTTAGGTTCTTCCCCTTCTTCTATATTGTAACCCTGGTGAATCAATACAGTTAAGGGACTGAATCCCATTACTCAACTTGGTATCAGAGCGAGATCGCTCCTTCTCTCTTCCATGGCCAACACCGGCTCTGCTCCCTCTGCCTCCTCCATGCCCTCCACTAGCTCCACCCTCTTTCCTCCAATCAACCCACTGGACTCCGATCCCCAAACCCCTCTCCAACAGCGCCCTCCCACCATGCCTCGAGCTCCTCCTAGCCCCCTTGCCGCGGCGGACTTCTCCTTTTCTGGCGGCCCCTCTGCTCCTCTAAACACTGTCGCCACCACCACCTTTGCGCCCACCCTCGGCTTCACCTCTGTCCCTCCCTCTCTGAATCTCCGAGACATCCACATCTCCGACCACATTAAGTTCCAGGTTCAAAATACTGGTGCCAATTTCTCCAAGTGGCGCCAGATCATGGTGTTTCTTCTGACGATGTACAAGGCGCTGGATCACATCACTGAAGGTGCCGCCCCCAGCAACCCCGACGACGCCTGGATCGCGGACGACATCGCCATCTCCCTCTGGTTCATCGGCACGATCGCCGACGACCTGCTTCGTCTCGTTCAGGGCTCAGACGGGAGGGCGTGCAGTACGTGGACTCGTCTTCACAACTTCTTCCTCTCCAATCAGGCCTCTCGCCACACGTACCTCAGCAAGGCATTCCGGACGACGGCGCGTGGCGACATGACGATCTCCAACTACGCCAGCCGTCTTCAAGGCCTCGCCGACGACCTCGCCGCCATCGGCCGCCCGGTGGACGACCACGATCTCACCCTCCAGTTCCTCGATGGGCTTGGACGCAAGTACTACATGCAAGCTGAGATCATGCGGAACGACGTCCTCCCGTCCTTCTCTGAAGCCTGCTCCCGCCTCCAGCTCACCGAGATGAACATCGACCAGCGCCAGAAGGACGAGGGCTCCCAGGCCCTGGCGGTCCAGAACGGAGGCGGCCGCGGCCAGGATCGCGCTGGCGACTGCGGAGGAGGCCGTGGCCAAGGACAGAACGGAGGTGGCCACGGCCAAGGCCAGAACGGCGGCGGCGGCCAGCATGGTGGCCAAGGGCACTACGGCGCCCCCGGTCAGCACGGCAGCCACGGGCAATATGGAGGCCACGGCGGGAACGGCGGCTACCAGCAAGGCAGCCACGGCGGCTACCAGCCCGGTGGCCACGGCGGGAACCAGCAACACGGCGGCGGCGGCCGTGGGCGCGGCTGCGGACGCGGTGGCGGCTACCAGAACGGGGGGGCTGGTGACCAGTACGGCGACGGCGGCGGTGCGCCTCAGACCTGGATGGCCTACGTTGCACCCTGGGGCACTCCGTTTCCACCACCACGCCCCACCTGGATGCCACCGAACTCGGCTGGCATTCTTGGTCCTCGCCCTGGCGCGCCAACTCAAGCCTACCCCGTCATGCACTCCGCTCCAGCCCCTGCTCCCGCCTTCCAGGCTCCCTACTGGGACCACAACGCCATGCTCCACCAGGCGATGAGCTACGGTTCTGCTTTCCCTGCTCACGGCGGGGAAAACTGGATGATGGACTCCGGTGCATCGACTCACGTCACAGGCAACCAAGGTATGCTCACCTCGTCTCGTTCCCCTTTAGACTTAAATTCTCAACATATCATTGTTGGTAACAGGTCTCGTCTTCCTGTTGTTGCCACTGGTACCGCTCACCTCACTGATCGCCCCTTCCATCTCAATGATGTTCTTGTTTCCCCACATATTGTTAAAAGTCTTATTAGCACTCGCAAGTTTACTCGTGATAACCATTGTTCCGTGGAATTTGACCCATTTGGCTTTTCTCTGAAGGACCTTACCACCAAGAACCTTCTCATGAGGTCCAATAGCTCCGGGGAGCTGTATCCCTTCTTCGGCGACGATGGTGGCTCCTCTCCCTCGGCTCTACTCACCACGCACGACGTGTGGCATGATACGTCCAATTTGCATCACTATTTTATATCATAATTTACTGTTATTCATTGATATATTTCATATTTAGAGTTGATACTTATGTTATTTCCTTTGTTTTCACATGTTTGATGATCATCGGAGGAGTTGCTGCCGGAGTCAGGATTCTGCTGGAAAAGGGACCATCAAGAGACCATATTTTGAAGATCAGGAAAATTCTAGAAAAATACCCAGAAATTATATTTTCCCAGAAGACCTACGAAGCCAGAAGGAGGAGTCGAGAGGAGCCAGGGGGGCCCCACACGCCAGGGCGGCGCGGCCAGCCCCCTGGCCGCGCGGGCCCCACGTGAGGCCATCCTGGCCCACCTCTGGTCTCTCCCTTTCGCGTACATCATCGTCCCCGAAAACCTAAGTCAGGGGGGCTCAGAGTTAGACACAGCCGCCTTTGCGGGGCGGAGAACAGAGAGAGAGAAAAGCTCTCCGGCAGGGAGAAATCTGCTGGGGAAATTCCTTCCCGGAGAGGGGAGATCGTCACCATCATCATCACCATCGCACTGGACTTCATCGGGATCATCATCATCATCTCCATCACCAGCACCTTCATCTCCACCATCACCTCGCCATCCCGCTGTAACATCTTGAGTTGGATCTTGTTATATTCATAGGGGAAACTTTCCCGGTGTTGATTACTCTTGTAGTTGATGCTATTGAGTGGAACCGTTGAATTAAGGTTTATGTTCAGATTGTTATTTACCATTATTTCACCTCTGATCATGATCCATATGATGTCTTGTGAGTAGTTCGTTTAGTTCTTGAGGACATGGGAGAAGTCAAGATGTTAGTAGTGAATTATTGTTGAGAAATATTTAATGGTTTGATATTGTTGTGGTGCTATTTCACTAGTGGTGTCATGTGAACGTCGACTACATGATACTTCACCATTTATGGGCCTAGTGAGATGCATTGTGTATTTGGCTACCGATTGTGGGGTTGCTGGAGTGACAGAAACCTAAACCTCCGTTGGGAAACCATTGCACTAGGGAGCGTAGGATCATAGAGTTTAAGGCTGTTGTTAGATTCATCTTAATTACTTTCTTGTATTTGCGGATGCTTGAAAGGGGTATAATCACAAGTGTGTATTTATCCTAGTAAGGGTAGTGCGCTAGCACAGGTTCACCCCCATAACACTTACCAAACCAATAAATACTATTGGCTCTATGAAGCGAAAGCTCTTGACAGAAACCTCCCGTGTGTCCTCGAGAACGTTTGGTTATTATAAGAACACAACCGGCTTGTCCTTTGCTGAAGAAAGGATTGGGCCACTTGCTGCAATTGTTACTACTGTCTTTTATTTACTCTCACTTTATTTACTCGTATTACCAAATACCCCTGAAAACCTGTTTGCTAGTATTTATAGTGATTCCTTGATAAAAACTGCTCATCAACACCTTCTGCTCCTCGTTGGGTTCGACACTCTTATTTATCGAAAGTACTACGATACACCCCCTATACTTGTGGGTCATCAAGACTATTTTCTGGCGCCGTTGCCGGGGAGTGTAGCGCTATTGAAGAGTGGAATTGGTAAAGGTAACCGTCACTGTGAGTATCGTTTTTATTTTGTCTTTTATTTTTTGTTTTACTCTGCTATGGAGAACTCTCCATTTGGTTTCCTATTTGGAAACACATCTACTACTACTACTGCTGCGCATGCGGAGGAACCACCACCGCCGCCGCCTGCTGAAATTGATCCTTTTAAAATACATATGAAAATTGTTGGGCGTATTATGGATAACTGCTATTCAGGAGATGGAACTGTCCATCCGGGTGATCACTTATTATTTATACATGAATTATGTGAGTTGTTCAGATGTGCAGGTATTTCACCAAGCCAGGTCAAGAAGAAATTATTCTCTATATCATTGAAAGGCAGAGCTGAAGAGTGGTATCGACTACTCCAAGATGGTCCATCTATGGCATGGGAGGATATTGTGCCTCTCTTTTATTCCAAGTTTTATCCTCCAAGTGAAATTCACAAAGACCATAACAAGATATATAATTTTTGGCCTCATGATGGAGAGAGTATTGCCCAAGCGTGGGGGAGATTGAAGTTACTAATGCTCAAATGCCCCATTCATGAGCTCCCCAATAATATTGTTATTGATAATTTTCATGCGCGGCTTACTCTTCCTGATAAGGATTATTTGGATGCTTCTTGTTTTGGATCATTCACTCATGTGAAAGAAGATGCTAAGTGGAAACTTCTTGACCGTATACAAGAGAATGCTGAAGGTTGGGAAAACGACAAAGGTAGGAAGTCAGGTATAAATTATGATTATGAATGCATTAAATCTTTTATGGGGACCGATGACTTTCATAGTGTTAGCGCTGCTTATGGTCTTGATTCACAAATTCTTGCTAATTGTCTTAAGGCTTTTGCCTCTTATATTGATGTTCCAAAGAAAGATTGGAACAAATATCATGCGCCTTATAAAGACTCTATTAGTCATATACCTGCTGCAGCTACAGAAGTTTGTACGGTTGATAGCATCGTTCCTGAACCTTATATTGAGAAGACACCTTTCCCTGCGAAGGTAAAAAAGTACTCTACTTTGGTAAGTGTGTCTAATAAAAGTACTAAGAAAGCTGCAGAGCCTGATGAGCAAATTACTATTAAGTCTCCTGTTGCTATATTGAAAGATCTTGTTACTAAAGATGTAGGAGATGAATATATTCTTTTTTGTGAAGATGCTTCTAATATTCTCTCGCATCCTAAAAAGCACAGGAAATCAAGTGTTCCTGTTATTTCTGTCAGGATTGGAGATCATTGCTATTATGGCTTATGTGATATTGGTGCTAGTGCAAGTGCTATTCCTTTGGAGCTTTATAAAGAAATTATGCACGAGATTGGCGCTTGTGAACTTGAAGATATTGATGTGGTTGTTCAGCTTGCTAACCGAGAGACTGTTTGGCCTCTTGGTATTGTTCGAGATGTGGAAGTTCTATGTGGTAAGACTAAGTACCCTACTGATTTTCTAGTACTTGGTAAGGAGGCTAGTAAAACTTGTCCTATTATTTTTGGTAGACCGTTTTTGAACACTTGTGGCGCCGTGATAGATTGTAAGAAGGAATTTTTTTTACTAAGTTTAATGGAGAGTCTTATGAGTTTAATTTTTCCAAGTTTGCTAAGACTTCTTATGAGAATGAAACGCCTAATGAAAATTTTCGAGTTGAGCAGCTTGCTTCTATTGCTCTTGCTCCTAATAATGCCTTGCAGCAATTCATGGAATATCACGAAAGTGATGTTTTTAGCAAGGAAAGAGAAGAGATTGACGATATTCTTCTTCGTCAACCACCATTGATGGGTTCGTAGCATAGAAAACAAAAATTTCCTACGCATGAACGCATAAACTGGCCAAGATACTCTACGAGGTGGTAGCAACGGATACTCACCCTCGACGACCGTAAGCGGGGATTACGTTCCCGCACAAACGTTGACGATGGAGAGTTGGTGAAGACGCACGTAGTCGACGTAGTTGTTCATTTGACGTAGTCGATGTCGTGGTTCACTTGACGATCACAAGATCGTGTACCCGGCGCCACAAGTGGCAGCGCCCCCATACTCGCACACACGTACAGCTCGACGTCGACTCCTCCACGCCCTCGGTCCAGCGGGGCAGCGGAAGAAGGGATCCGCCGGACACTCCTCCACACACTTCACCAAGTGTATGAACTATGAACTACAATTCCGGCAGAGCTTCGCTAAGCCAAGACGGAAAGTGGGCAGCAACTATGCAAGGGAGGGAGGATCAAGAAGTGTGTCACAAGGGAGAGAAAGGGGGGTTTATATAGAGGAGGAGGGCAGCCAAGGGGTGGCCGGCCAAGGGTCTCCCCCTCTCTTCATTGCCCCCTTCTTCATTCCCTTTTATGGTGATTACTCCCTCATCAACATGAGGTAACCCCCATTTTAATGCATGACATTCATGCCAATTAAAATTCACACTTATTGATTTAATAAAACATTTTTATTTCTTTAATATTTGTTAATTCATTCAATTAACAAACATTAACAAATACACCCTTGAGTTATTTCGATATCCCGAAACAGTTTCGGTACTTTTCTGAAACAACCCTTATGCTGTCCTGTAATTCGATCGGAGTATCGTATCCACTCAAAAAACGACGACGAGCCTTAAGTGTGTCACCCTACGGTTCGTGAATAACGTGGACATGATCGAGACTCCTCTCCGATCAATAATCAACAGCGGGATCTGGAAATCCATGATGACTCCCACTTACTCAACGATGAACTAGTGATCGTGTGAACCGGTAACGAACATAGTTAATTCCTTTTGTCTCGCGATATTATTACTTGTCCGAGATCCGATCATTTGGTATCAACCATACCTAGTTCGATCTCGTTCCCGACAAGTCTCTTTACTCGTTCCGTGATAATGCATTCCCGTGACCTAGTCACATGCTTGCAAGCTATTCCAATGCAATATCACCGAGAAGGGCCCAGAGAATATCTTTCCGTCATCCGGATGGACAAATCCCACTCTTGATCCATGAGCCTCAACTAATACTTTCAGAGTACCCAAATCAACCTTTATAATCACCCTATTACGGTGTGACGTTTGATATCATCAAAGTACCCTTCCGATATTAGTGATTAACATGATCTCATGGTCTAAGGATTAGAACTAATTCGCATGAGTTTGATATAGCAATGAACTTGATGACTTGATCGTATTGCTATTCGTACTATGGGTGTGAGTGTTCATCACATCATTCTTCTAATGATATGACCCTGTTATTAACAACATCCAATGTTCATGATCAGGAAACCTTGATCATCAGTTAATCAACGAGCTAGTATAAAAGAGAGGCTTTACTAGGAACCTTTTTAGTTTATTAATCACACAAGTATTAATGTTTCCGATTAATACAATTCTAGCATGAGAAATAAACATTTATCATAAACATGGAATATGATAATAACCACTTTATTATTGCCTCTCGGGCATATTCCCTTCAGTCTCCCACTTGCACTAGAGTCAATAATCTAGTTGATACTTGCGTATATAACACTTATGGCTTTCATGTGTTATCCGTACGCGTTGCAGTGGTTAATCTGATCTCCAGATCTGACACTTTCAGCTCTGTGTGTATTTGCATGTCTTTGCGTCTCTACGCATCACTCATTTCTCAAATGAGATAGCTGGGTATAAATTTGGTCCTTTGGTGAGACCTTAGTTCCTTTAGCTAAAATCATGTTGTCACTATTGTCGCACAATAGATCTTCACAGTAATAGCCAGCTTGGAACTACACCTAGTTTGATAACAAACTTCTTGACACAAATGCCCTCCTTTGCTACTTCTAAAGCAGCCATATACTCAACCTTTGTTGTAGAATCCATCACAATGTCTTAACTTTGGAACTCATCCAAATCCATCATGGAACTTCCTTCCATTACATTGTGCCACCTAATGTATAGCTAAAATTGAGATAAACTTAATTTGTATCTTGTGACAAGCTTAGTATCAATGTAACACTTTACAATGAATTATGTGTCACTTTGTCATACATAATATATATCCTTAGTCCTTCCAAAGCACATAAGGATATCTCTACTATTGTCCAGTGATCATCTTATGACTTTTATCACTCTGGTATATGCTCATAACATTTAGAGCATAGGACATATCTGGATATGTACATATCATGGTATACATGATCGATCAAATCATTCATGTGGCTTCACTCATCAAGTGTCAAAAACACCCGAATCTTGTTTCAACCTCTTCCATGCGACAAGAACTTTTCTTGTCGTTTCCATATTGAACTTCATGCAATATTTCATCTATGTACTTTGGCACAACCATATTGGCACCTCGATCTATCTATATAGACATCGAGACCCAATGTTTTGGTTTTGCCTAAGTCTTTCATTGAAATCTAATTTTAATGAAATTCTTAACCTATGCCAATAAAAGATACATCATTTCCAATTTAACAATATGTCTTCTACATAATGTACCGAAAATATGTCTGAGTGCTCCCACTTAATTTCTTGCAAATGCAAGCATATTCATCGTATCTGATGAAACTAAACCTTTTAATTATTTCATCACGGTGAATATTCCAACTCCACAATGCTTACTTCAACCATTGAAGTTTGCATGCCTTTTAGCATCCTTTGAATTTACAAAACCCATTGGACCATGTCATGTACATGTCCTAGGTAACCATTCTATTAGAAGAATGTTGTCTTGTTTGTTCAACTAACATATACCAAACTTGGCATATGTAGTGGTTGCTACAGTAATCCTTCCAGACAAAATATCGCTATGAAAGATCAAATCTTGTCATAGTCAACTCATTGAACACAATCGTAAACTCTTTTAACGATGTGTCGACTATTTCAAAGATGTTAAACATCCATGTCTGTCTTTATAGATCCAAATACGTTCATTAGGCTTCATGCCTTTTGAGGGTCTTCCAAGTTCATAAACTTGGTTTCTCGTGTATGGAACTATCATGGATTTTATGGCTTCTAGCCATTTGATGGAGTCAGGGCCCATCATTGCTTCTTTGCATGCAGTCGGTTCATCATTGTCAAACAATAATGATTCATTCTCAAATCTAACTATTTGATTGTTATCCGACTCACGCGGTTCAATAGGAACTTAGATATCTGTGACCACAACTTTTGAGGTACTATATCCATGCGCATTGTGGCCGCCTCCGGGACACTTCCCGGCGCTGCGCTACTCAGCACATATAGCTTAGGTTCAATAACCCAATCAAAGTTCTATTGTCCTCCCACTTGACTTTTTGCGAAAAAATTCCTTCTCAAGAAACTTGACGTTTTCAGCGACAAACACTTTTGTCTTCAGTGTTCTGGAGGAATACCCAACAGTTACTTTGGGATAACCTACAAAGACATATTTATCCGACTTTGGTTGTAAACATTTTACATATGCCTAGCATACCAAAATTTTAGAAAAGACAACTTGGGTTTTATCCCATGCCATAACTCATATGGTGTCATTTCAACGGATCATGATGGCGCTCTTTTCAGTGTAAAAGCGTTAGTCTCTAAAGCTTTATCCTTCAAATATAATGGCAGTTTTATAGATGACACCTTTGATCCAACGATGTCAAACAAAGTTTGATTTCATCTCTCGAACACTCCATACTCCTATGGTGTTTCGGGAAATACAAGTCTATGGAACGATTCCTCAACTTTTAGGTGTTTGCTAAACTTGTAACTCAAATATCTTCCTTTATGATCCAATCATAAATTCTTTATTCTCTTGTTACAATGATTTTCTACTTCATCTAGAAATACTTTGAACAATATTCAAATATTTCATGCTTCTTCCTTATCAAGTAAATATACACATATATCTACTCAAATCATCGGTTAAAGAAAATGAAGTTCAAGAATTCACCACACACGGCTACACATAATGGACTATATACATCAACATGTACAATATCCAATAAGTTAGTCGTCCGTTCTTCTTTGGCCTACAAACAGAGTTTTAATCATCTCTAGGAAATTTTCACAAGCGTCAATTGATTCAAAATCAAAAGACTCCAAAATCCCATCAACATGGAGTTTCTTCATGTTCACTTTCCAATATGATTTAAACGGTGGTGTCACTCATAAGTGATCTTCTAATCATTTGTCTTAAGACATTTTTAGCATCAGTGTTATGGATGTGATTTCTCCAACAAGATAAGCGTTCATCCATCTTTTATGAATACGGTAATAATTTGAACAACCATTGTTCTCATAATACCAGAACAAAATAACAATTATTCAAACAAATCTTGAAGGCTAGGTTTAATTCCAACGAAACACAATAACACTTTATTTGTTTTCGATGAGAATCATCCCATATTCATTTGCTAGTTAATTAGGCCATTGTAGTTCTTGTATTGCGTTGTTTGTATGATAGTTCATACCAACCAATTTAGTATCAAATACCCAAGAACCACATTGTTTTAACAAGCAACGAATACACCCATAACATGTATATCTTCTATATACCTGAGCTGGACATTTCCAGTCTTTTCTTTTCCGCCAGAATAAATTTCGGATTATCTTTCAGCAATTCTTTTCCTTCTAGAAGAATCTATCAACATCAATAGTGGCGCCATACACATGGCACATAGTTCAAGGCATGATTAGTCAAACACTAATACCCTTGGACTCACACTTTGAAGTAGATCACCATAATCAAATATTTGGTGTTCTTCCAAATTCCATTCTTTAGTAATCTTTCAGTGTAGTAAACATTTTACCTACATCTTCTATTCATCTTATCATGACAACTTTCATGATCAAGCTACTATAGCTCATGAGGACGAATTGTGAGTATAATGTTAGTTCCCAAAATCTTTTTAGGAGATTTGGACGCCTAGCGTCTCCAATCTTTACAAATTCTCATACAATATGACAACATGTGTCTTACTAAATTATACTCTATCACTTTGCAACCAAACATTGTTTCAGATATCACAATATCTTCCACACATGATAGTTTATGAAACAATTCTTTCAACTCCTAGATAACCTTGATACTAAAAACAACTTTTGAATATCAAGGATCATGGAGGCAAGTGTGATACTCAGATACTAACACTGGAATTGTTACTCTTGATTTAATACTACTTATTAAATTTTATCGAGTAACAAGGGTTTGCTAAAAGTTCGCAATAGGACTTTAAACTTTAGATTGACATTCAAACAATACGATACCAGTTCGTAAAGTTAATATCCAGAATTCTATAGTTCTATTATCTCAATTATAGCTAATCGCAAGGTAGTAAACGGATGCCAATAACTACAACAAACTATGCAAATTCACTTTGATTTAGTTCATGATAAATTGAGTTCTATAATTCAAAATTACTAAATGAACTCCCACTTAAAAACAACATCCCTCTTAGTTTTCTTAAGTGATTACACGAACCAAATTCACTATACCGCAACCGATCATCACGTGCAACGGCATAGTTTCAAAGGCGAACATCACCATGTTCATCATATCAAACATATGACTTATGCTTAACCTTTCGGTTCGTGTTCCGAGGCCATGTCTGTACATGCTAGGCTCGCCAAGTAGAACCATAGCACTCGCGTGTGTAAAACTGTCTTACACCCGTCGTATGTGAACGTAGAGTCTGTCACACCCGATCATCACGTGGTGTCTCGAAACGACGAACTTTCTTGACGGTGCATGCTATGGAGGAACACATTTTTATCTTGATATTTATGTGAGAGGGATCATCTTATAATGCTACCGCGCGATCAAATCTAAGCAGAATAAGATCCATAAAAGGATAAACATCTCATGCATATATAATGTGATATGATATGGTCCTTCATGCATTCGATCTCCATCTTGTGCGTCATGGAATAATCTCCATCATTCCACCGGCGTAGCACCAAGGTCCATGGCGCGCCACCTTGGTTGTCTTCCTCCATTACAATATATCACTTGGATATATATATTTGGCACGCAGGCCATTTAAATGTAAAGACAACAATATGGCTCCTGCCGGTTGTTTATAACTTACAAAAAGGATCATCGCATACAATTTGTAACATAAACAATTTAACCATGTCACATCACATGCCCTGCAAAAACAAGTTAGACGCTTCTAATTTGTCTTGCATATTTTACGTGGTTTAGGGCTTTTTAGGAAGAACCGTTCTTACCTACGAACGTGTAACCACAACGGTGATAAAAATATTATTAACAACTATTTGTAAAATAGATCATAACTATAGTGGGAGAAACGTGCACCCGCAAAGCCATATATGCCGAAGCATGTCAAGTGTGGGATAAGTCTCGTGAACGCGGTCACGTAATGTTAGTCTCGGGCAGCTTCAATCCCACTATGCCACTATGATCCAAAATACAAAAAATTGCAATAACATGATCATCAACGCCCACATCCACATGTGTTCTAACCGTGCATACCAACTACGCATAGAGATGGCTCTGATACTACTGATGGGTTCATAGCATAGAAAACAAAAAATTTCCTACGCATGAACGCATAAACTGACCAAGATACTCTACGAGGTGGTAGCAACGGATACTCACCCTCGACGACCGTAAGCGGGGATTACGTTCCCGCACAAACGTTGACGATGGAGAGTTGGTGAAGACGCACGTAGTCGACGTAGTTGTTCATTTGACGTAGTCGATGTCGTGGTTCACTTGACGATCACAAGATTGTGTACCCGGCGCCACAAGTGGCAGCGCCCCCGTACTCGCACACACGTACAGCTCGACGTCGACTCCTCCACGCCCTCGGTCCAGCGGGGCAGCGGAAGAAGGGATCCACCGGACACTCCTCCACACACTTCACCAAGTGTATGAACTATGAACTACAATTCCGGCAGAGCTTCGCTAAGCCAAGACGGAAAGTGGGCAGCAACTATGCAAGGGAGGGAGGATCAAGAAGTGTGTCACAAGGGAGAGAAAGGGGGGTTTATATAGAGGAGGAGGGCAGCCAAGGGGTGGCCGGCCAAGGGTCTCCCCCTCTCTTCATTGCCCCCTTCTTCATTCCCTTTTATGGTGATTACTCCCTCATCAACATGAGGTAACCCCCATTTTAATGCATGACATTCATGCCAATTAAAATTCACACTTATTGATTTAATAAAACATTTTTATTTCTTTAATATTTGTTAATTCATTCAATTAACAAACATTAACAAATACACCCTTGAGTTATTTCGATATCCCGAAACAGTTTCGGTACTTTTCTGAAACAACCCTTATGCTGTCCTGTAATTCGATCGGAGTATCGTATCCACTCAAAAAACGACGACGAGCCTTAAGTGTGTCACCCTACGGTTCGTGAATAACGTGGACATGATCGAGACTCCTCTCCGATCAATAATCAACAGCGGGATCTGGAAATCCATGATGACTCCCACTTACTCAACGATGAACTAGTGATCGTGTGAACCGGTAACGAACATAGTTAATTCCTTTTGTCTCGCGATATTATTACTTGTTCGAGATCCGATCATTTGGTATCAACCATACCTAGTTCGATCTCGTTCCCGACAAGTCTCTTTACTCGTTCCGTGATAATGCATTCCCGTGACCTAGTCACATGCTTGCAAGCTATTCCAATGCAATATCACCGAGAAGGGCCCAGAGAATATCTTTCCGTCATCCGGATGGACAAATCCCACTCTTGATCCATGAGCCTCAACTAATACTTTCAGAGTACCCAAATCAACCTTTATAATCACCCTATTACGGTGTGACGTTTGATATCATCAAAGTACCCTTCCGATATCAGTGATTAACATGATCTCATGGTCTAAGGATTAGAACTAATTCGCATGAGTTTGATATAGCAATGAACTTGATGACTTGATCGTATTGCTATTCGTACTATGGGTGTGAGTGTTCATCACATCATTCTTCTAATGATATGACCCCGTTATTAACAACATCCAATGTTCATGATCAGGAAACCTTGATCATCAGTTAATCAACGAGCTAGTATAAAAGAGAGGCTTTACTAGGAACCTTTTTAGTTTATTAATCACACAAGTATTAATGTTTCCGATTAATACAATTCTAGCATGAGAAATAAACATTTATCATAAACATGGAATATGATAATAACCACTTTATTATTGCCTCTCGGGCATATTCCCTTCAACCATTACTCAAGCATAATTTACCTGTGGAGGATCTTGGTACCACTTTGCCGCCTAAGGAAGATCCTGTTTTTGAATTAAAGCCTTTGCCTGATAATCTTAAATATGCTTATATTGATGATAAGAAAATATATCCTGTTATTATTAGCTCTAAACTTTCAGGAAAGGAAGAAGAAAGATTATTGGAGATATTGAAGAAACACCGAGGAGCTATGGGATATACTCTTGATGATTTAAAAGGGATTTCTCCTACTTTATGTCAGCATGCCATTAATATGGAGAAAGACGCGAAGCCAGTCGTGGAGCACCAACGCCGCCTAATTCCCAAGATGAAGGATGTGGTAAGAAATGAGGTATTAAAACTCCTTGATGCTGGTATTATTTATCCTATTGCTGATAGTAGATGGGTTAGTCCTGTTCATTGTGTTCCTAAGAAAGGAGGTATGACTGTTGTGCCTAATGAGAATAACGAGCTTATTCCTCAAAGGGTAGTTGTTGGATATAGAATGTGCATTGATTATAGAAAGGTAAACAAGGTTACTAAAAAGGATCACTATCCTTTACCGTTTATAGATCAGATGTTAGAAAGGTTGTCTAAGAAGACTCATTTTTGTTTCCTTGATGGTTATTCTGGTTTTTCTCAAATTGCTGTTAAGAAAGATGATCAAGAGAAAACCACTTTTACTTGTCCCTATGGAACTTATGCTTATAGACGTATGCCTTTTGGTTTATGCAATGCTCCTGCTACTTTTCAAAGATGCATGTCTGCTATTTTTCATGGCTTTTGTGAAGAAATTGTGGAGGTCTTCATGGACGATTTTTCCGTCTATGGAACTTCTTTTGATAATTGTTTGCACAACCTTGATAAAGTTTTGCAGAGATGTGAAGAAACTAACCTTGTTCTTAATTGGGAGAAATGCCACTTTATGGTAAATGAAGGAATTGTCCTCGGACATAAAATTTCTGAAAGAGGTATTGAAGTTGACAGAGCAAAAGTGGAGGCAATTGGGAAAATGCCCTGTCCCAGAGATGTTAAAGGTATTCGTAGTATTCTTGGTCATGCTGGTTTCTATAGGAGGTTTATTAAAGATTTCTCTAAGATTTCAAAGCCTCTTACCAATCTTCTTCAAAAGGATGTACCATTTGTCTTTGATGATGATTGTAAGGAAGCCTTTGAAACTCTTAAGAAGGCTTTAACTACTGCTCCTATTGTTCAACCACCTGATTGGAATTTACCTTTTGAAATTATTTGTGATGCTAGTGATTTTGCTGTTGGTGCTGTTCTTGGACAGCGCATAGATAATAAGTTGAATGTTATTCATTATGCTAGTAAGACTCTTGATGCTGCTCAGAAGAATTATGCTACTACTGAGAAAGAGTTTCTTGCTGTTGTTTTTGCATGTGATAAGTTTAGATCTTACATTGCTGATTCTAAAGTTACTATTCATACTGATCACGCTGCTATTAGATATCTTATGACTAAGAAGGATGCTAAGCCCAGGCTTATTAGATGGGTGTTGCTTTTACAAGAGTTTGATTTGCATATCGTAGATAGGAAAGGTGCTGAAAATCCTGTGGCTGACAATTTGTCTAGATTGGAAAACATTTCTTTTGATCCTGTTCCTGTTAATGATAGTTTTCCAAATGAACAGTTGGCTGCAATAAATGTAACTTCGCGAGACCTTCCTTGGTATGCTGATTATGCTAACTTTATTGTTTCCAAGTATTTGCCTCCAACCTTTACAGCTCAGCAAAGAAGAAAATTCTTCTATGATTTGAGGCATTACTTTTGGGATGACCCACATTTATATAAAGAAGGAGTCGATGGTATTATGAGAAGATGTGTACCGGAATATGAGCAACAAGAGATATTAAGAAAATGCCATAGCAGTGCTTATGGAGGGCATCATGCTGGAGATAGAACCACACAGAAGGTTCTACAATCAGGTTTTTATTGGCCAACCCTCTTTAAAGATTCCAGAAGGTATGTTTTATCTTGCGATGAATGTCAAAGAGTTGGTAATATTTCTAGACGCAATGAAATGCCTATGAATTACACTCTTGTTATTGAACCATTTGATTGTTGGGGATTTGATTTTATGGGTCCTTTTCCTCCTTCAAAAGGCTATACCCATATACTTGTTGCTGTTGATTATGTTACTAAATGGGTAGAAGCCATACCAACAAAGAGTGCCGATGGTGAGACTTCGTTAAAAATGCTTAAGGATGTTATTTTTCCTAGGTTCGGAGTGCCTAGATATCTTATGACTGACGGAGGTTCTCATTTTATTCACGGTAGTTTTAGAAAAACTCTTGCTAAATATGATGTTAATCATAGGATTGCTTCTGCTTATCATCCCCAAACTAGTGGGCAGGTAGAGCTTTCAAATAGAGAGATCAAGTCTATCTTGCAGAAGACTGTTAGTAGATCTAGGAAAAACTGGGCTAGTAAGTTAAATGACGCTTTATGGGCTTATAGAACTGCTTATAAGAACCCCATGGGTATGTCTCCTTATAAGATGGTTTATGGTAAAGCGTGTCACTTGCCCTTAGAATTAGAACACAAAGCTTTTTGGGCAGTGAGAGAGCTTAATAGAGATTTTAAACTAGCCGGTAAGAAAAGGTTGTTAGATTTGAGTTCTCTAGATGAGTGGAGAAACGAAGCGTATGAGAATGCCAGACTTTTCAAAGAGAAAGTCAAGCAATGGCATGATAAGAGAATTCTTAAGAGAGAGTTCCATGTTGGTGAGAAAGTTCTTTTGTATCGGTCTCGTCTCAGATTTTTTGCAGGGAAATTACTTTCTAAATGGGAAGGACCATATGTTATTGTGGAAGTGTACCGCTCAGGTGCTATAAAGATTGCTTCATTGAAAGATGATTCTACACAAGTGGTGAATGGGCAAAGACTCAAGCATTATATTTCTGGAGATTCTTATAATGAAGATGTTGATGTTATTGAAACGGTTTCTCCGGAAGATTACATTCAAGACAAACTGCAGGAACCTGCAGAGTTCGTTTTCGAATAGGTAACAGTTCTAGTCAGAAAAGTTTCGCGAAAAGCTCTTCCTTTAATATTTTTGCTGTTTTTACTAAATATGAAAAATCACGAGACGAAAAAGGGCACGAAAAAGAGTCCGTGTGTGCCTCACACACGGGTGGCGCGGGCCCACCCCTGGCCGCGCCACCTGGGTGTGAGACCACCCCGGAACTCTTTTCCGTCCCGGTTTCCTCCTGTTATTTCATTTCGATGTATAATTTTCGATTATTTAACCCCCCAGAGTCCCTGAGGTCTATATATCGTTTTCTCGTTGTGTTTTGTTTCGAGCTGTTTCTGTCAGGAGTTGATCTCAAGCTTGGGGGAGCCATGGCCTCTTCAAGTGACAACAAGGGCAAAAGGCCCTATGTAGATGATCAGCTACGCCAAAAGTGGAAGGAAGAGCAAGGTTCTGGAAGAGCAAGGCCGAAAAATCCTCCTTGGGAAGTACCAACAAAAGCTAGGCGAATCTTTTCTCATGATCTGCAGGGACCAACATATCATGTTTTGGATCTTGATTCCATGCCCGAGATAGAACATGGAATGCTGGTCACTTTTGAGCTTTGCACTAATTATCAAGCCTTGAAGAGGGAGGTAAAGATGCTTCAAGAAGAGAATCTCAGGCTTCGCCAGATGCAGGAATATTTCATTAATCCAAGGCTGCTTCCAATACCACCAAAGGAGTAATTCATCATCGGTTTGGGGATTCCCTTGGCTTGTTCCAAGTTTGGGGGAGTGCCTCGGTATCACATCATTACCTCTCGCTCATTTACTTTTCAAGTAGTGTCGTATCATGAATAGAGAAGTTATCTTATAGAATAGTTTACAGTTGGAAGTATCCTCCTTAGTTGGTTATCTATGTATCCCTTGGTGTGAGTTGCGTTAATAAAATATTAATGAGAAGTTTTACCGTTTACTTTTCGCACACTTTATGTTAGTTTGTAACCTCTCTTGTATGACTAGTCTTGTTGATTGGTATTGGTATTACATTGGGAGCATGAGTAGATTTAGTTGGTTTTGGCAAACCTAGCTTGGTCAGTAGCAACTTTACCTTGAGGTTTGAGTAGAAAAGAATAAAGAAGTGCTTGTAGTTACACCACTTCAGTTTTCCCTTATGTTTGGCTTATAAGCATTGTTATTCTTAAAGTTAAAATTGTTGTACCTTCAAGAGAGTTTGCATGATTGTTCTTATTATATGTATGTTTGTTTGTTTCATGCAACTCTTATGCTTGCTACCCAGCCTTGCTAGCCAAAAACCTGTACTGAGTATGAGCTCTACTCGTGCATCCAATTCCCAAAAGCCAAGTCACTTCCAAAGAGTCCACTATAAATTCCTATGCATGGTATTTTAAGCCATTCCAAGTAAATTTTCATGTGCTACCTTTCAAAAGCTTTCAAACACTTCTCATTTTGTGCCACTGTTTTTAGCTCATGAGGACGTAGTGGATGGGTTTGTTATCTTCCATACTAAATTGAGTACCCCTCGACTAGGCAGCTTCATCTGCTCGTCATTAATTTTGCAAGGGAGCTGGTCAGACCATTATAATCTCAAAAAGAAAGAAAAAAAGGCACTCCTCCAATGGAATGTGAAAGTTGGTCGGCACCCGATGGAATCGGTTAGCCATGGTTTGAGAAAGGAAAAAGGTGGGGAGGAGTGCAAAGCTATAAAAGAGCACTAAAGTGCCAATTAATCAAACATCTCGGAACCGCTCTCACTTGTTTAGTATGGAAGATATCAAGAACTCCGTTGCTAGTCGTTGACAAAAGCAACCACCTCTCAAAACAATTTTTACCTCTGTTTTACAAATGAAAAGCTCTAGCACATGTTTAATCCCTGCTTCCCTCTGCGAAGGGCCTATCTTTTACTTTTATGTTGAGTCAACCTATTTCCCTCTGTCTCAAGCAAGCATTTGAGTTGTTATGTTTCACTCATCCATATGTTGATCCGTCTAATCATGTTTATTATCTTCCTTGTTTTGTATAATGCTTTTGTCTGAAGGAATATATCTTTGAAAGCTTTCTATGAATGCAAAAGTTTACTTTGTTGAGCATATAGTCTTTGCTATATTAGCTCTGTTTTAAAAGGCTCTGTCTAAAAGCAAGAATAGCTTGTTCTTCGTTCTTTGACCAAGAACTAAGGTTTGCCATTGCCAATTATATTTACTTTGTGCATGTTTACATGTGATTCCCTTTTACCTATTGCAAGTCTACATCTTATAAAGGGAAGTTGCTGTCTATTATAATTTGTGCCTTAGTGAATGTGATGCTTCTTGCCCGTATTTTGATTATCGACACTTCACTCCATAAACCTGTGGTCATGTTTACCGAGCTTGGTTTTCGCTTGGGGACAAGAGAGGTCTAAGCTTGGGGGGGTTGATACGTCCAATTTGCATCACTATTTTATATCATAATTTACTGTTATTCATTGATATATTTCATATTTAGAGTTGATACTTATGTTATTTCCTTTGTTTTCACATGTTTGATGATCATCAGAGGAGTTGCTGCCGGAGTCAGGATTCTGCTGGAAAAGGGACCATCAAGAGACCATATTTTGAAGATCAGGAAAATTCCAGAAAAATACCCAGAAATTATATTTTCCCAGAAGACCTACGAAGCCAGAAGGAGGAGTCGAGAGGAGCCAGGGGGGCCCCACACGCCAGGGCGGCGCGGCCAGCCCCCTGGCCGCGCGGGCCCCACGTGAGGCCATCCTGGCCCACCTCTGGTCTCTCCCTTTCGCGTACATCATCGTCCCCGAAAACCTAAGTCAGGGGGGGCTCAGAGTTAGACACAGCCGCCTCTGCGGGGCGGAGAACAGAGAGAGAGAAAAGCTCTCCGGCAGGGAGAAATCTGCCGGGGAAATTCCTTCCCGGAGAGAGGAGATCGTCACCATCGTCATCACCATCGCACTGGACTTCATCGGGATCATCATCATCATCTCCATCACCAGCACCTTCATCTCCACCATCACCTCGCCATCCCGCTGTAACATCTTGAGTTGGATCTTGTTATATTCATAGGGGAAACTTTCCCGGTGTTGATTACTCTTGTAGTTGATGCTATTGAGTGGAACCGTTGAATTAAGGTTTATGTTCAGATTGTTATTTACCATTATTTCACCTCTGATCATGATCCATATGATGTCTTGTGAGTAGTTCGTTTAGTTCTTGAGGACATGGGAGAAGTCAAGATGTTAGTAGTGAATTATTGTTGAGAAATATTTAATGGTTTGATATTGTTGTGGTGCTATTTCACTAGTGGTGTCATGTGAACGTCGACTACATGATACTTCACCATTTATGGGCCTAGTGAGATGCATTGTGTATTTGGCTACCGATTGTGGGGTTGCTGGAGTGACAGAAACCTAAACCTCCGTTGGGAAACCATTGCACCAGGGAGCGTAGGATCATAGAGTTTAAGGCTGTGGTTAGATTCATCTTAATTACTTTCTTGTATTTGCGGATGCTTGCAAGGGGTATAATCACAAGTGTGTATTTATCCTAGTAAGGGTAGTGCGCTAGCACAGGTTCACCCCCATAACACTTACCAAACCAATAAATACTATTGGCTCTATGAAGCGAAAGCTCTTGACAGAAACCTCCCGTGTGTCCTCGAGAACGTTTGGTTATTATAAGAACACAACCGGCTTGTCCTTTGCTGAAGAAAGGATTGGGCCACTTGCTGCAATTGTTACTACTGTCTTTTATTTACTCGCACTTTATTTACTCGTATTACCAAATACCCCTAAAAACCTGTTTGCTAGTATTTACAGTGATTCCTTGATCAAAACTGCTCATCAACACCTTCTGCTCCTCGTTCGGTTCGACACTCTTATTTATTGAAAGTACTACGATACACCCCCTATACTTGTGGGTCATCATGGCATCGGCGTCTTGGGCACCCTAGCCCAGCCGCCCTCTCTCATTTACCTTTAGATTTCCTCTCCACATGTAATAAAGATGCTCCCAAACATTCCTTCTGTGATGCTTGTCAGCTAGGAAAACAGGCTCGGCTCCCATTTTCTACTTCTCATTTTCGTGCCACATCACCTTTTGATTTAATCCATTGCGATTTATGGACATCACCTATTGTTAGTTGTTCTGGATATAAATATTATCTCATTGTTCTAGATGATTATTCTCATTTTTCATGGGTCTTTCCTTTACGCAATAAATCTGACACATGTGACACTTTGCATCGTTTCTTTGCATTTGTTCTAACCCAATTTCACACCACCATTCGTTGTATGCAATGTGATAACGGGGGGGGGGGGGGGTTTCTCACCACCTCCCTGCGCCACCTTTTCTCCACGCAAGGTATCTCGTTCCGCCTCTCCTGTCCTTACACCTCACCGCAAAACGGTCGTGCTGAACGGCTCATTCGTACCACCAATGACATCACCCGCACTCTCCTTTTTCAAGCCAACCTACCAGCCCATTTTTGGGTCGAAGCACTCTACACCGCCAACCATTTACTCAACATTCGTCCCTCCCGTGCCATTCACAACCTCACACCGCATTTTTTACTCTATGGCACACATCCTACATACGATCACCTCCGTACGTTCGGTTGCAAATGTTTTCCTCATGTCTCTCCCACCAACCACAAACTTGCCCCACGATCCACCCCGTGTGTCTTCCTTGGATATCCACGAGAGCACAAAGGTTATCGATGCCTTGACTTATCTTCTCGCAAGGTCATTATCTCACGTCACGTTATTTTTGATGAGCACACTTTTCCATTTGCGCAGCATACACCAGAGGCCACAGGAGCAGCCACCTCTCCCGATCCCACCTGCCCAGATTCGCCCGCCCTTGGGATCCGCTCGCCCGCAGTGCGCAGGACCCCTGCGGGACCGCCACCTACCTCGTACCCGTCGACCACGAACCCCAGCTCGCCACCTACCCTTCCCGCCCCACACGCCCCACTACTGCTTCCAGCGCCTGGCCCCGCTCAATCCTCCTCGTCTGCCGCGCCCACCACACCTGCCGCCACTCCGCCCAGGCCCACCGAATCTTCTGCTCCCCGCACGGACGCAGTCACTTCGCCCACTCCCAGCCCGCCACCTCAGCCGGCCCCGCCATCCCGATCTGTTCCGGTAGATGCACCCCAAAACGTACACCGCATGCTCACCCGTGGTAAATCCGGTTTCTTCATGCCCAAACAACATTTTAACCTCCACGTTTCTTCCGCCGTTTCACCTATTCCTTCTTCGTACCGTGCATCACTCAAAGACCCCCGTTGGCATGATGCTATGTTAGATGAATTTAATGCTCTAATTCGGAATGACACTTGGTGTTTAGTGCCTCGTCCTGCAGGTGTGAATGTCGTCACCGGAAAATGGATCTTCCGCCACAAGCTCAACTCAGATGGCACCCTGGCACGCTATAAGGCTCGCTGGGTCATCCGTGGGTTCTCTCAACAAGCAGGCGTCGACTATGGTGAAACTTTCAGCCCCGTTGTCAAGCCTGCGACTATTCGCGTCGTGCTCAGTCTTGCCACCTCCCAGTCATGGCCCATTCATCAATTGGATGTGAAGAATGCATTTTTGCATGGTGAGCTTGCCGAAACGATTTATTGCCAGCAACCTTCTGGTTTTGTGGATTCTAATCATCCCACTCATGTTTGTCGTCTTCGGAAATCTCTTTATGGACTCAAACAAGCTCCCCGCACTTGGTTTTTGCGCTTTACATCCTTTCTTCATTCGCTTGGTTTTGTGTCTTCCAAAAGTGATTCTTCACTTCTCATTCTCCGCAGGCCCACTACCACCGCGTACCTCCTTTTATATGTCGATGACATTATCCTCACCGCCAACACCACTACCACTCTTCATCATATCATCGCATCTCTCCACCGAGAATTTGCCATGAGTGACTTGGGGGATATCCACCATTTTTTGGGCGTTAATGTGCATCGCACCCCACATGGCCTGTTTCTCTCGCAACAGCAGTACGCCCTAGAGATTTTGGATCGTGCCAAGATGCTCAATTGCAATCCGATATCCACCCCCATCGACACAACCTCAAAACTCTCCAGCCAGGCCGGCAAGCCCATCTCCGATCCATCTCTGTATCGCAGCTTGGCCGGCGCCCTGCAATACTTGACCCTGACAAGGCCCGATTTGTCTTACGCTGTGCAACAGGTCTGCCTGTTTATGCACGATCCCAGGGAGGCACATTACCAGCTGATCAAGTGGATTCTCCGCTATATCCAGGGCACATCCGATCTCGGGCTCCAGCTTCATGTCAACTCCTCACGGGAATTGATTGCTTACTCAGATGCCGACTGGGCCGGATGCCCAGATACACGAAAATCTACATCTGGTTTCGGCATCTTCCTCGGCAAGAACCTTGTCTCCTGGTCGTCGAAGAGACAACACACTGTATCCCGTTCAAGCGCCGAGGCCGAGTACCGCGCGGTCGCCAACTGCGTGGCTGAATCTGTCTGGCTTCGACAACTTCTTCACGAACTCCACCAGCCGGCGACCAAGGCAACCATTGTCTATTGCGACAATATCAGCGCTGTTTACCTCTCTTCCAATCCGGTTCAACATCAGCGCACGAAGCACATAGAGATTGATCTGCATTTTGTTCGAGACCGCGTCGCTCTCGGAGAAGCTCGTGTATTGCATGTTCCGACGAGTCTTCAGTAAGCCGACATCTTCACCAAAGGGTTACCTTCTGCTGTTTTTCAGGAATTTCGATCCAGCCTCAATGTACTTCCCAGCCCAGTTTCGGCTGCGGGGGGGTGTTGAACGTGTAAACTGTAACGTACAGATTGTAACTTCCTCTCCCTAGTCTTAGGGTAGTCCGGGTCTCTCGCCACGGTATGCTCCTGCGTGCGCCTCTACCGTGGCCGCCCCGTTAGGTTCTTCCCCTTCTTCTATATTGTAACCCTGGTGAATCAATACAGTTAAGGGAATCCCATTACTCAACTATCCATAATACCCTTCTAAATTGAAAGGTAAAAGTCTGATCCGCATCATTGATTTTGCATAGGAAATACTCCATCCGTTCGGAAATATAAGATGTTTTAGTTTTATGAAGTGAGTGTATCTAGACACCTTTTAGTGTATAGATTCACTCACTTCACAGAGCTAAAACAGACGAGTGTACACGAACAAGCAAGCCTCGAAGGAGAAAATAATAGTAGACGGAATCCACAAGAGATCCTAAAAAGGTATATCGCCTTGCGCGTTGAAAGCCGGAGAGAAGGAAGGATATTAAAGAATGACACCGATTCCTTTGTGCAACCTTTTCTAGAATCTTAAAAAAAGTCGAGAATAATTCATGTGTGCAACTCAATTGTTATTTGGGGTCCATCTTGTTTAGTGTCCTAAGGCGAGGCACACAATCTAACTGCCTTCTTCCTGACAAAATGTGAATGCTTTCCATGAGTGTCCAAGCTAAGTAATTTGGAACAAGGGCGTACGTGAGCGTGATGTAACTGGATGCTCGTCAGCTCCCAGGCCTTTTTGAATCTTAGTAATCGCATACGTGCAAATCGTCCACATCTCGACCACACTCCATGCAGCTGGAATCGACATATAGCCAAGCAAGTCAAGGAGCAGAGCAACCTTTTAGACATTCAAATGGACCAGAGAATGCTTTACCACAAATCCATCTGCCTCCTTGCTTTCGATGTTCGATCCCATGACTTTTGGGTATCCCTACAATAATACTGACTGAATCTGGATTTGTTTATCTAATCATGATCGTTGCCACGGAATAAAAATTGTCACTGGTCCTGTGAAAGAAGCGGCACGACTTAAAAGGAAACACGGCTCGGCTCGGCAAAGTAGGCGGCGTTACGCGGGTGCATGCGAGACGTAGAGCTGCGGCCGTCTCCGCAAACCAGGCCACACGTTTGTTTTTGACCAGGCGGTAGATTTGCAACACTTTATGCTTGGCTAAAGCATTTTTCTTGTGTTCAGTGATTACCTGGTTATTTAGTGCCAAGTATAATGCGCTTACTTTGGTATAAATTTTAGGGCGCCATATTCTGAACGAGAATTAGCTTAATCCACATTCAAATGACATTATCCAAAATTAATGAGAACAAACGGTGTGCAACTCAAAATAACTCTAGTATAAAATACAAAAGATTTAGCTGCAACTGGTCTGCAACTATGACACAACTAAAAAATCTCAATATGCAACCAGAGAAAATTATAGTTGCACCTCATGTGCAACTCACAAACCGTACGAATCACGACTCTTGGAGTTGAATGAGCTCTAACTTAATCTCACTCAAATTAGAATTAGCAAAACTGTTAATTTTATGAGGTACTAATGATGGGTTTCAAACCCTTACAAACTTTCCATGGGGTAATACACAAGTTGAAAGCCTCTGGGCGGCCCTAGCCATGCAGGGTTTCCCACAAACACAAGATTAACAAGTTTTCTAGGGGAATGAAATATGTGACGAGGGTTAACTCGACAAATGTTCTAGATGAAGGACTTAGGATCGGGGAGACAGGGTGTCGAATGAACTTGAAGCTAAACTCAGTCAAACAAGGTGGCTATGAAAGTAAACTTGGGTGTAGAACCTGGCTTGCTTTCAATCTGTCCCACACCGTCCCCTCCTGGCCCCTTTATATAGGTGGCCGGGTCTCAAGGATTGGGTGGAATCCGATACAGATTACAATATCGACATATGACATAAACTCGTATTCCAACTAGTATTACAATTGGGCCTAGCTTAACGGGCCTCAGGGGTACTCAACTAACGGGCTCTATTATCTATACCCTTGTCAATATGGCTTGGTGGAATCAGAGATTAGGACCTTCTCTTCTTTTCACCAAGGGATTTATATTTGGTTGGGGGGAATGGGGGATCCTCAAATTTTTGTGTTTCAAAAATGGAGGGAGAGAGAGAGCTCAAGTATCTGATATGAATGGTTGACCTAACGTCCTCAAGGTAAAAGAAAGGCCTTTTATAGCTCAAGGGAGAAATCTAGCGATTTGATCTACAACCAACTATATATATATATATATACATGGAGACTATTCTATCATCGATGACAGAATAATATTCTATACATATTCTATACTTCTTATAACACATGTCTGTACTTCTTACGACACATGTTTGTACTGCTTTGTATGACAGAATCGTACTGCTTGTTTACAAATTAGAACTGCTAATTTATATCTACGTAGCTATTTATTTGAATTTGTAAATCGTTTTTCTAAATTATGCAAATAATATACCGTTGGAAAGCTACGGAAAATCTGCAACTTTTTCATGTTAAAACTTTTTTCTAATTTTCAATGGTTTAAGTTTAATTTTGAAAATCGGAAGCATTCAAAAACACGTCTAAAACGTATTTTTCACTTATTTTCCAAACCACAAATCAGAATAACGCATATGATACGCCATTGGAAAGCTATTGAAATTGCGCAACTTTGTTATCTCTGCAAGTTTTTTCAAATTCGCCACGCTTTTTGAACAATTTTGAAAATACTGGAATTCGGATCTATTCAAAAACGGGCGGACTGTAATTTGAGCAGATTTTCTCAACGATTTGTCGGAATGATGCAAATAATATGGCGTTGGATAGATATGGAGCAGACGCAACTTTTTCATGTTTTAAGTTTTTCCAAATTCTGCACAGTTTTTGAATAATTTTAAAAATAACGAATTTAGAGATATCCAAAAAAGATGCAAGGTAATTTGACTTGATTTTTTTAACCGTTTGTCAGAATGGTGCAAATGATATACCGTTAGAAAGCTATGGTAAATGCACAACTTTTTCATTCCCAATATTTTTGCAAGTTTCTTACAGTTAAAGAATAATTTATATGGTTTTAACGTCATATAATTTGTATTGTTCGCAAGTTAACGCTTTGAAATTGAGAAACTATACTATTTGATTCATCATGGAAAGCAAAAAGCACTAAAATTAAAGTTTTGTTATACCATACACATGATTTGTGCCTACTGTAGAGACGATCGGAGCTTAAAACGATATGATTTGCATGATATATGTTCGTCCCGAGAAAACAGAGTTTTTGTACTACCCAGGATAAATATTTCATACTTCTTTGTTATTCGTGTTTGTACTTCCCGACGGTGTTTCAAGAATTTTTAAGTAAAACAGTTGTAACTTTATTATACGGTGTCCTTTCGATTTCACTGTTACAATATTGTACTTCCCTCCGTAATCATATTGTACTTTCCTCCGTTACCATGTTGTACTTTTCTCCATCATAATATTGTACTTCCTCCCGTTATCATGTTTTATTTTCCATATGAATTATTTTTTATGCAAAATTACGAGGGGCCATATACTTCCTTGAATCGAGCATTCGTACTTTTTATTCTTGCTGTTATTTTTGTACAATACTTACAAGGGACCGTGTATACTTTCCTAGACTAGATATTTGTACTTCTCGTTCCTACTGGTGTGTATTTCCCTTTCCTTCGTGATAGTCATTTTTAATGCAAAATTACAAGAGACCGTGTGTACTTTCCTAAATTAGATATTGTACTTCTCTATCTTGCTAGTTTAAACTTCCCTGCATCACAATGTTGTACTTCTCGTCATGATAGTTATTTTTTAATTCAAAAATTACGAGGGAACACGTACTTTCCTAAATTAAATATCTTTTACTTCTCATTCTTACTGGTGCACACTTCCCTCCATCACAATGTTGAACTTTCCGTCATGACACATAATTTTCTTAATGCAAAATTATGAGGAATTGTATGTACTTTCTTAGAATAGAAATTTGTACTTCTCTGTCTTACTTGTGTCTACGTCGCTCCATCACAATATTGTACTTCCCGTTTTGATATTAAATTTTCACATAAATTTGCGAGCTACCATGTACTACTAATATATGTACTTCCCTGTCTTTCTGGTTTGTACTTTCCTTCATCACAAATTTATACTTCCATCATAAAAGTAATTTTGTCATACAAAATTATGAGGGACTGTATACTTGGCTAACCGAATATGTGTACATAGCAAGCTTAGCAGTGTGTATTTCGCCCTATCATGATGTTGTACTTCCTGTCATAAAAGTTATTTTTCATGCAACTTATGACGAACCATGTACATCCCAAAATTGAATATGTGTACTTTCTGATTATACTGGAGCGTACTTCATTCATCATAATAGTGTACTTTTTAAAACTAAATATTTCTACTTTCCTATAATCAGTCATTTTTCTAATCGACGGCGTGGGTGCTGATAGGAATCCGACGCGAAACATAGGGGCCTTGGGAAAATTCCATGACCTCACATATGTACTTCCTAGCCAATCCAAATAAATACTATTGCATCGTTTCTATATAACTAGATAAAATACATTTACTTCAGTTGCACTTCCAGAATTTTTTGTTGCGTGACTTTGTTGGCGGAACCGTTGCACTTCCAATTAATAAACAAGTGTACTGCTTTGAGATGTTAAGAAATGTTTTAAAAAACTGCACTACCGTATCGGGACTCATGGTTTCTTTTCTACCTCACGGTCGTGGCCTCGCGTGATGTGGGACCTGCCCACTAGGCCACTACCCAAATGCGTATGCCTTTTTTTCTTCTAGTTGAGCGTGTCCTGGCGGTGAGCGGTTTAGAAGTTCAATCGGGATGGTGATGGAGAGAGGTTGTGCGTCCGACGGCGGGCGGGTGAGCGGCGGCGAGTAGCAGGTGGACTCTGTGCCGACCATGTCCTCGGCAGCGTCGTGGTTAGCTGGGCGAATCAGCGGCAATCGCGGCGTGGTGAGCGGCGATGCCAGCGGCACCGGCATCTGGTTAGGCAAGCGCGACAGCTTGCGGATGCGGCGGCATTGGTGTCGTGGTTCAGTAGCACAACAGTTTGTATCTACGAGCGGCATCGACATCCTGGTTAGTGGCGGGCGGCGTTGCCGGCGGCATCTGCATCCTGATGAGCGGCGGGCGGCCTCAGCCATGCTGTTTGTCAATTCACAGCAGTGGAGCATTTTCACGGGCGAACGGAAATCACGGGATATAATATTTTGGGCCAGATGTGGAGGAGCTTGAGGCCTGGCCGGCGCGGTGGAGAGGTGAGCTCGCTCGCGGCTGGAGACGCCTGAGAACGAGCAGCGATGGGGATGTGGGTGAAGTCGCTGGGGGAGGACGCGGCCGAAGCGGAGACTAGGGCTGGGGGCGCGCGGCGGCCAGGGTCAGCGGCGGGAGGGGGCCAAGGCCGGCGGCGCGCGGGTGGCGGGGCTGACTTCGCGTTGCGGGAGGTTAGGGACGAAGTGCGTAGGTGGGGCTACGGGTGGGCTTTATTCTCGGGCTGGGTATTATTTTGAGATTTTTTCACTGGATCGGATCCTATATAGGAGAGACATGTATAGAATATTATTCTATCATCAGTTGCAGAATAGTTCCACCCTATATATATATATATATATATATATATATATATATATATATAGAAAAATGAGATGGTATCCCTGGGTGTACGTATTCCCACGTTCAATATACCTCATATACAAGGGTATTATACCTCTTTATCATTTTTAATATACTTTATTAGTTAATACTAGATACCTCAAAGTGAGTTTTATGAAAAATTTCATTTGAGTCTATATACCTCATATTATTTGCGTATATACTATATTTATGCACGTAAAAGTGATATATTAAAAAAGTAAGGGTTCCGATAGAATTTTTTTGCATACTACTTGTATTGAGGTATATTAGAATAATTAATAAGGTATATTAAAAATGATAAAGAGGTATAATATTCTTGTATATGAGGTATATTGAATATGGAAGTATGTACACCCAGGAGTATATATATAGGGTGAGACTATTTTGCAACTGATGATAGAATAATATTCTGTACGTATCTCATCTATAAGGGACCGATGCGGTGAAAAAATCCTGAAATAATACCCAGCGCGAGAAAAAAGCCCACACCTAGCCCCACTTTTTTTTTTGAGATTCACACCTAGCCCCACTGACGCACTTCCTCCCCAACCTCCCGCACCGTGAAACTAGTCCGGCCACCCGCGTGCCGCCAGCCCTGTCCCGCCGCGGGACGCCGGCCCTGGCCATCGCACGCCACCGGCCCTGGCTCCCGTGCGCCGCCGGTCCTGGCTCCCACGCGCCGCCGACCCTGGCCGCTGCGCGCCGCCGACCCTAGTTTCCGCTTCGGCCGCGTCCTCCCCCAGCAACCTGACCCACATCCCTATGGCTGCTCGATCTCAAGCGACTCCGGCCGTGAGCGAGCACCTCTCCATCGTGCTGGCCAGACCTCAAGCTTATCCCATGATTTCCGTTCGCCCCTGAAAATGCTCAAGATCTGCATCGTCCTCGGTGCTGTGAGCCTGTTACGTTCTCCGCACTGACCCATCCGCCAAATCGGCCTTCAGCATGGCTGCAATCCGGCAAGGCACAAGCATCCTGCCGGCAGAGATTTTCCTCTTTTTCTCTTGAAACTTCTCGATGCAATTTCTCTGAGTTCTAAATCCAACCGTGGAAGACAACAACCACCAGGTCGTTGGCAGCTGAATCAATGAAGTGCTGCTTTGTTTGTACTTGTAACCAGTGTCGTGTACGTGTTTGCTTATATGCTCGTTAGAGATGAGTTAGCGCGGGCCGCACCGGCGACACTCCTTGACCATACAGCTGTTTATTAATTGGAAATACGATTTGATACTCGGGCCGCACCATGGCTCCCTTCTGACACATGAATGTTTTCATCTCGGAACTTCAATTTGATACTCGTACGGTAGTGCGTCTTTTAACATATCTTAACACTCTAGTACTAGTACATTTGTTTATTAATTGGAAGTACAATGGTTCCGTCAACAAAGTTGAGCAACAAAAATTTAGCTCTTCGGTTCCTAAAATATGAATTACCAAATTTCATGGCCGAACACTACACGATAGTTAAAAAAGAAGTATCCAAACATTGTAACAATATAGATCACAAAAAATTAAAAATATTGTCCAAAAAATGCCATTTTAGATTTTTTTTACTTAGTGTAGTGCTCAAGATAAGATGATGGTATTGCTGTTTGTCACATTCTACGGACAGTACATTGGTTCAAGTTTGGGAAGTGCTAAGTCCCCGTGAAGGATTGCAAAAATGATGAATCATTCGCAAAAAATGATGAAGTACGATCAGTGATTCCGCGAAGTACACACGATGACGACAAGAAGTACAAGTGTTCAATTTCGTAAGTGCAACTTTCACGTAAAAGTGCTAGAAAAATGATAAAATCAGCTAGAGGGAAGTACGGAAATATGAGAGCAGGAAGTATATGCAATGATATCGAGAAGTACAACATTATAATGCCAGAATTACATAACAGTAAGAACAAAAAGTACGAATACTCAGTTTAGGTAAGTATACTGTCCCTCTTAATTTTACATAAAAATGAGCCATGATGGAAAATACAACATGATAACGGAGAGAAGTACAATAATGTGACAGATGGAAGTATAACATGATAATAGAGGGAAGAAGTACAATATTGTGACCATGGAATCAAAATGACATCGTATAATAAAGTTACCATTGTTCAACTGAAAAGTTCTGGAAACACCGTCGGGAAGTACAAGCATGTACAACGAATAAGTACGAAAGACATATCCAGGGAAGTATGGAAACTCTATTTTTCTCGGGACGGACGTATATCACGTGAAGTGCTAGAAAAATGATAAAATCAGTTAGTGGGAACTACGGAAATAAGTCATGATGAAAAATACAAATATGATAACAGTATGAAGTACAATATTGTGATGGACAGAAGTACAACATAATAACGGAGAGAAGTACAACGTGATGACGAAGAGAAGTACAATATTGTGACGATGGAACCGAAATGACACCATATAATAAAGTTACCGTTGTTTTACTGAAAAGTTCTGGAAATACCGTCGAAAGTACAAGAACGTATAACAAAGAAGTATAAAAGACGTACCCAGGGAAGTACGAAAACTCTGTTTTCTCGGGACGGACATATATCATGCAAATCATATCGTTTTAAGCTCCGATCGTCTCTATAGTAGGCACAAATCATTTGTATGGTATAACAAGACATTAATTTCAGTGCTTTTTGCTTTCCATGACGAATCAAATAGTATAGTTCCACAATTTTAAAGCGTTAACTTGCGAACAACACAAATCATATGAAGTTAAAACTATATAAATTAATCTTTAACTATAAGAAATTTGTGAAAATACTGTGAATGAAAAAGTTGCGCATTTTCTATAGCTTTTCAACGGTATATCATTTGCACCATTCCAATAAGCGGTTAAAAAACTATAGTCAAATTAGTCTACATCTTTTTTGGATATCTCCGAATTCATTATTTTTAAAATTATTCAAAAATTGTGCAGAACTTGAAAAAACTTAAAACATGAAAAAGTTGCGTCTGCTCCATATCTATCCAACGCCATATTATTTGCATCATTCCGACAAATCATTGAGAAAATCTGCTCAAATTATAGTCCGCCCGTTTTTGAATTGATCCGAATTTCAGTATTTTCAAAATTGTTCAAAAAATGTGGCGAATTTGAAAAAACTTGCAGAGATAACAAAGTTGCACAATTTCAATAGCTTTCCAATGGCGTATCATATGCGTTATTCCGATTTGTGGTTTGGAAAATAAGTTAAAAATGCGTTTCAGACGTGTTTTTGAATGCTTCCGATTTTCAATATTAAACTTAAACCATTAAAAATTAGAAAAAAGTTTTAACATGAAAAAGTTGCGGATTTTCCGTAGCTTTCCAACGGTATATCATTTGCATAATTCCAAGAAACAGTTTACAAGTTCAAATTAATAGCTACGTAGATACAAATAAACAATTCAAAATTTGCAAACGAGCTGTATGAATCTGTCATACAAAGCAGTACAAACGTGTGTCGTAAGCAGTACAGAATATGTACAGAATATTATTCTGTCATCGATGATAGAATAGTCTTCATGTATATATATATATATATATATATATATATATATATCAACGCAGATTTGCTACCACCGGTGGTAGCTATGCATGCATGCATAGTCCTTGGATTATGTGAGCATGTTATTCCTCCGCATGCGATGTAGAGAGCAGGAGATGACGGTGATAACGGATGAAATTCCTCCGTTTGTTGCATGCACATGGTACTCTTGAATGGCTACCTAGCATGGCAACTGTGGATGGCTAGAGCATGTGGTGATTTTAGACATACCATGCCTAGTTGCCATGCGTAGTTGCCATGCACACTCTTGAATATCTACCTAGGATGGCAACCGTGTATGGCTAGAGGAGGTGGTGATTTAAGACATGTCATTCCTAGTTGCCACGCACACTTTACTAGCAAGTAACCTGCAGAGTTGCCTTGTATGATTTCCTAACCGATCAAGGTGGTGATTTTGGGAATGCCACACCTAGTTGCCATGCACACTCTCCAAACACACTAACCACCTAGACATGCCATGTGATGTAGCCGTCTTGCCTAGCCATACATGTGGTTTTGGCGGGATTTTTTTGTTGACGCGAATGTTATGGTCTTCCTTTTCCCTCCATTATATCACTGCTGCCACTTGATTAAGAGAGAAAAAAGACATTTATGAAATGAGCTCTACTTGATTAAGTAGCGGCGCTCTCAAAATCAACAAATCAATTAACCGCTGATTTTTATGGATCAAGGTGTTCGTTCTAGTGAGCTATGGTATGAATCCGATTATGTATCAGGGAAATGCTAAATAGAAAAGGATACGACAGCTATGAGTACACAATGTGAGTGGTGAGATGAGATGATTTGTTTGCATGGTTCCACGGTGTGGTGGCTTTGGATGGATAGGTTGAGTGGATGGTGTAGTAGGTGTGTGTGTGTGGTTAGTTGGGGTGGATAATCCAATAGGTTGCATGGTGTGGTGTGTTGGTGTGGTGTGTTGAGGTGGTGTGTTGAGGTGGTGAGAGATAGGAATATGCATGCAAACACCGTCGCTTCCGTCTGTTAACTCTTGTGCTCCTGGTAGAAAATCACATGCTCCCTATAGAGAATCTAATGGTGGATGATGGGTGCATAGCTACCACCGGTGGTAGCAGGCTATTTTGCATATATATATATATATATATATATATATATATATATGACCCCTAGAATATTTTGTAACGGAGGCGGCAGAAAAACAGAGAATACACAATACAGATCTGAAGACTGTGAGGATAGGAAAGGAGACGCTACTCGAACTGCTCTCACTTGATTATTCGCCTCCATCGACATCATATCAATCTCTCTATTGTGCTTCACTAATTAGAGTCACATGAGCTTCCTCTAATGATTGTGACTGTGTATGTATTACCCCTATGGTGAATCTTTTGTTATTGAGATGACTTACGAGATGCAAATTGGTAGTTGCTCTTGATGTATTGATAGATGTATATGTTACCTAGTTCATGTATGCTTTGTTCTGATCAAACTAGTATGCTAGAACGCGTGTGGGGTATGTGTGCGTTAGGCATAGTGATCTGGTTGTATGTATAGGAAAGTGACAGAAATTCTAGATTCTGCCATGGTTTTTACCTTTCCATTGATTACCTCACTAGGGAGAAATGAATTCTTATGTTTATGCCGTTGAGTGATAGAAAGGATGGTCTTGTTTGCTCAAAGGTAGCATATATGTGTTCAACATTATGTTACAGATCTTAAGGCAATACTCTGTTAGTTCTTAAATTTGGCTTGAGGAAGTTTTCCCTTGTTGAAGGAATATTAGGGAGTTGTGTTGCATCAACTCTATTCTAGAACATGATACCCATGTTAATGCTTATCAATGACTTCTTATATGTTTACATGTTCTTAATTTATCATTTGAGTTATCACCACCAACTTGTTTTTAAGATAGAGAGATCAAGTGAAACCATGATCCTCAGTCCACTTTTAGCCATAAGAAAACCTTCTACATTACTTTACTTATTGATTTCATTTTAGTTTTGTAAAACTTGCAAGATGTGTGTGCCTCACAACCACTCCAGTTTGTTGGGGACACAAAATAGTTGTTTGCTATTGCAGGTTGCTAGAAGAGTACACGAAGAAGAACCACCATTTTCCCCAAGAGTTCGATATAAACCCTCAAGTCACCCTTTTGGGGGAAAACACTCTTGCTATATCACTCTATGCTTGGAATCCCAACAAGTGGCAAATTCAAAGAATATAGTTGTTGCCATCAAGAGATATTTTTTGATGCCGTTCTAGGGAGAGTGGTGACTACATCTTGTAGCTAGGAAAAAGACAAAGCTTGGGGATCTTTTTGCTGCGTTTGGCTTAGTTGTAAGTCTTATTTGTCACTTTAGACTTTGCAATAGTTTTCTCTTCAGTTTTTTGCTTTCTTGTTTGTTGCCATAGCGAGTAAGAACAATAGAAAAATGGTTTATGTTCCTAAAATCAAGGTTTTGGATACCCCGGACTTCTACCATTGCACAAATGAATGGGGATCCTTTAAAAGATGTTTGGTTCAGGATTAAGGAAATTCATGCTAAAGAAACCAAACCTATAGTGAAGCTAGGCTTAATATGAATTTCTGTTTTGAATGTGAAAGGTCGGGGAAACATGCTTTCAATCTTTCTGCTAGGGGTAGTTGCAAGCTATTACCTCCTAGTGAGGCTTCTAAAGTTACGATTAATCTCTTAGGTACTTAAGTGTTTTAAAAGATTTGAAATCTACTACGAGCAACTTTCAAAAGAATGTAGAAAGTGCACTAGTAGGCTCCCAATACGTAGAATATGGATTTTTTTGGAAGACTTAGCTATTGAAAAAATTGGATTGGTAGAAAATAATATTTCTGCTATAATGGAGAAACTTGATATTTTTAAAAGCATCTTGAAGAGAGATGATGAGTCTATTGAGGATGTTCAGAAAAGAACTAATCATGTTTGTGGTTTGTACAAGTTGGCAGGAGGTTCAAAAACAAAGACTAGGAACAATCTAAACACCCAAAGACTTGAGAAACTTGAAAAAGAAAATAAAGAGGAAGAGAGTAGGAAAATATAGGAAATTAAAATGTTAGATGATATAGCAAATGATCATTTAGCCTCTCTTGAAAATTATACTCTTAATGAACTTATCTCTGTCTTGCAAAACTATGCTTGTGATCCCACTACTAACGTTAACCAAGAAGGTTTTGGCTATTATATTGCAAATCATGTTATAAAAGAAAAGCTTGATAAGTATCATAAAGAATCCATGTTCCTACCTAACCTTAGGGATGTATGGCAACCAATAATCTATGTCACTATAGGGAAAATTACTTGGCCAGCTATACTCTATCTTGGGTCCAATGTTTTCAATTATTCCTAAATCTTTATGTGATCACTTGGATTTACCCCTATTGAAAAATGCAATATTGACTTGTTACTTTTTTATTATTATTATCTTAAGCATGCTCTCGGTAGAGTTGATAATGTGCTTGTTGAGTTGCATATGAACCTTGTGCCTATTGACTCTATTATCATGGACATGGATGGTAAGAACCATAGTCCTATAATTATTGGTAGACCTTTTTTGAGAACTAGATGTGTTGTCATTGATGGAAAACAAGGGAATTTGAAATTCCAATTCCCACACAAGAAGTGCAAGGAGCACTTTCAAAGGATAAAGGAGGGAGCAAGGAATTGCCCCCATGACATTTGCACCTCCTAAAAATCAGAGGTACTGAACCTAGCTATATGGTTATAAAGAAGGCGCTTTATTGGAGGCAAATAGGTTGGTATTGCTTTTTTTCTTTGGTTTTATGTAGCTTTTTATTTTGTGTTTTTCTTTTGGTTTTGGATTTTAATAAAGTGCCAAGCTTTACCATTTGGATCTTAAAGATGATTTATTTGCATGAGTTGATGTTTTCTACGCGCTGCTGTTTACGAGAAAAATCATAGAAAATCTCTGTAACTCAAATTGAGTGATTCTTGTGGGGCTTGTTTCATCATTTTGTCCTATATTATGTCCCACAAGGGCATTATTTTAAGACGATATTTAATCATTGCTTCGATTCAAATTTTTTGGACAAGATTCTATCTGGTTTTGTTTGGGTGCTTCTTTTGAGTTTCAATTTGATTTTTTGGGGGGTCTTTAGAGCTTTTTGAGATGGTACGCACTTGAGAAGGTCTCTAGAAATGTTGAATCATATTTATTTGGGTGTTCTCTTAACAACAAGATTTATATCTTTTTACGCAGTAATGATTAAAGTCAAAGAAAAAGAGTGGGAGAAGTTTTTGTAGTGAAGTTTTTTCACGGAGAATGAAGACAAGTTAACCAAAGAGTATTCAAAAATGGTGAAAACCATAAGCTTTGGGATGCCCAAGGCACCCCCTCTACATCATTAAAAACCTCAGTTTGCAAATCTTTAAACTATGTTTTTTGACCAGTATAAAGACACTAGAAAAAAGTACCCATCTACCACAGTCAAAAATTGTGGTAAAAGGGTTGTTTTCGTGGTTAATGATTCTTTAACCATGTTTTGCCTACCGTGGTCTATCGGCCGTTACCGACCTTTCTGCCATGGTTTTTCGATGATTATGGTAGTTGTGTGCCTTTGGCCATGAAAATTAGTTCCGTGGTAGACAGGTTTCACCGAATGTTGGGGATATACCAAATAGGTATACCAGCGACGTAGTCCTAAATCAGCAAGCCAGGGTGGCCCATCAGGGGTGGTATGGCGGATTCGCTATACCGGGCGGCCCAGTTGCTGAAGTTGCCACGGCGGTACTGGACGCAGGCGCTTATGGCGGATCCGGAGACAGGCCCATGGCGGATTGCTGACAACAGGCCCATGGCGGGTTGGGAGACGGCCCATGGCGGGTTGCCTTGTAGTACACGCAGAGGACTTAGTCTAGGACTCCAAGTTGTATCCGCTCCGGTACCAACGTGTAGCCCACGCCAGGCGCCTTTATAAGCCCGGCGTGGAGCAGCCCTTGAGGCAAGATTAGAGCTATACGGCCAATCGCATAGCGAAACAGCCAACCTCATCATTGTAATCGAGCACTTGTTGCCATATAGTGAATTATAGCAGCACGTAGGGTCTCGCCACCGTTGCAGGATCTGAAGCTGGGTAAACTCGTGCTACCACCGTCCTGGATCGCTCCTCCGTGTTCACCCCCTTCCACAAACCGCCATACCCCTACCTCTATGGCAGATCTGTTGACGAAACCACGACAGTTGGCGCCCACCGTGGGGCAAAGCGCGTCTGGAGCGCGGATCCAGGCGGGATCCGCCTTTGCAGGCATCGGTGACACCGTCGCCATCGGGCGCGTCCTCTACGATTCCGGCTTCCCCATCGTCCCAGCAGATAACCTCTGGGTGCCGGCTAGAGAAGACCCCGCTCGATTCACCGTCGTTCCGATTGGAGATATCCATATCTTCATTGGAGAGACAAACCCTACCCCCGCTACGGAAACCAATTTCCGGCGGATTGGTATGGCTGAAATCCCCAAACGGACCGCTCTCGAGCTGGATACGGAGGAGGACTCATCTGATCTGGAACTTTCCAAGTTGCCCAGATCGGATCTGAAAAGTAATCCCACCCAGCCTGCCCTAGAGGTAGAGGAAGTGGTGGAAGACCGCAGTGAATCCGCCATAAGTAATCTGGCGTTAGAGACACCGCGGTACTGCCTTGTTGCGTTCGCAGGTATCACTTCGGGATCTACCTCCAATGGAGAAGATAGCCCAGGTGAATCCATCCTAGAGGCACTTAACGAAAGTGGTGAATCGGATGACTGGGACAACAAAGGCTATGATTCTGACCACTACGATGCCGCCATGAGGAAACTCGAGGCGGAATTGGCGCAGCAGGCACTTGAAGAACAGCAAGCAGCGGCCAAGCAGGTGTTCGTAACCAACAAAGGAGATGATGCTGGGCAGGCAACTGGTGATCCGCCATCTCAGGCAGTCCACGACGGAGATGCCGGCAAACAGCAGGGTAACCCGCCACCAGCCGCCGATCCCGCCACAGAGCAACTTCCTGAGATTCACGGCGGACCCAGGCCTCTCCAACCCGCCATCCCCGAGGACCAGCACCCAGAAGACTTCACGACCCCGCTGGACAAGGTCGTCTACGGAACTCTAGCAGATCCAATCACCCCTGACTATGTCAGAGATGTGAACGATCTCGAGAAGAAAAGGCGAGCACTCCTCAAGGAAGCAAAGCGAGTCGAGAAGATGGGCCAGCAGCTTGATGGCGACATCGCCAAAGCTCAAGACACGCTGAAACACGCGAGGAACATGGAGGAGAAGTACGTTACTCTCATCCAGAACCAGATCAACGAGGGAGGCGACCCGCAGCTGGTACGAAACCTTGAGTTCACCGTACCAACGGCGGAAACTCTGGCCAAGATGTATATCAAGAATCCGCCATACGTGGATAAAAACTACGATGAAGTCAGGGCTACGCCCATCGAGAACATCGTGGCTGCAAAGGAGCTATTGGAGCATAATAAGAGCCCAGCAGCCCTTGAGACGGCGGTTAAACTGATGACCAAAGCATTAGTGCAGCAGGAGAAGGCTACGTCGTCACGACGGCTCGAATCTGATCCTGCGCTATGTAGGTCCAGTACTGCCTCTAAAGCTCGAGGGGCTGGCAACCATGGTGCGCGCCCTGACAACGAATCTCATACCGGATCCTCAGAAATCCAAAGAAGAGAAGCTCGCAACCGGACGAACGCCATCCCAATATCCTCCGATGACAAACCAAATGGCAAAGGCCCACAGAGAAATCCATCGCCACCCCGCAAGAATTACCCTGCTTACGGATACCAACAAGACAATGCTGCCCCTCGCCATAAGACCAACATGCCGCCGCCAAAGTATAAGACGTTCGAAGTCCCAAAGGGAGGGATCGTCATACGCGACAATGATGGCAAGCGAGGATGAAGCCGTGACGCTGGACGCAAAGACGATCCGCCACGACGGGAAACCAGCAGAGACGGCGGATCCAAGAGAAGGGACCGATCTCGCCATGACGACGGCGCGCACCGTGACGGTGACAAGGACAAGCATCGCTCCACTCGCCGCCACGATGACAAAGGGCAGGGCTCCCACCGCCATGACGATGATCCATCTCCATGAAGAACGGAAGGAAGCCGTCGTAGCCGCAAAGATCAGTCGTAGGACGGTGAGAGTAAATGACGACGCGACCCTTCGCCATCCCCACTAGGGAGCCCCCATGGCGGCGGCGGTGGTGGCGGCGGACCAGCAAGGTCACGCAACTCTCGCAAGGATCCGCCGGAACAGAAGCCCTACGATGCCCGTACCCATCTAAACGAGATTGCCAAGTCTCAAACAGCCTTCTTCCTCGGCCCAAAGTGCTTCGGACAACGGATTCGTGATGAGCCCATCCCGCATGGGTTCAAAATCGAGAAAAATATCCGCCAGTACAATGGGGTCGATAGGCCTCTAACTTGGCTACAAGACTACTTCAACGCAGTACAGTTCACCGGGGGATCACCCAATGTTGCTGTCCGCTATTTGCCCCTGATGCTATCCGGCACTTACAAGAGACCCCATAACATTGGTGACCTCCAACGGTGCCGACGCGCCGACGACGAGACCTCCCAAACTTTCCTCGCGCGATGGCTGGATATGAAGAACTCCTGTGAGGGGGTTACTGACGAATCCGCCATCCTCGCGTTTATTGACAGTTTAGAGAGAGGCCAACTGCTCCGCCATCGCCTGTTGCGGGAAAGGAACGAAGGGAAGTTGACCCTAAATTCCATGATCACCATCGCAAGCAACTACGCGGCCGCCGCCGACGACGCCCGCGAATCTCTGAAGGCTTCCGCTATCCAGACCACTGGAAAGCGGAATAGCAGTAACAAACGGAAGAATCCGCCAGAAGAGCCGCAAGCTCCGGACATGGTGGCCACAACCTTTGCTGACAAGGGCCAAAGCAGCCAGCGCGGCAGGGGACGCGGAAGTGGCGGTGGCCAGCCGCGGAGCTCTGCAACTCCCGCTTTGGCGCCATCCGCCCCCGTGTCCTACGACGAATACCGCGATATGCCATGTTTTGCCCATCGTGACGCGTCGGGAAAGTGCAACCACACCAATCGGAACTGTAAATTTGTCAACGACCTCAAGGCGGATCAAGAAGCTGGCTTCAAACGCAGCCGACGTCAACGGCCTCGTGGCAAAGGGAAAGCGGACAAAGACAAGGAGTCTAGGGATGGCAGTGATATGGATGAAGACCCTGCGCCCAAACCCGCCGAAAAGGCAGAGGGTGGTGCTGGCAAGGGCAACCCAATCAAGGACAAAAAGGTGCCTTTCACACATTCCTTGGACCCCCCACGGCTAAGGAACAGAGAGCCGCTATGCGCTCCCTTAATGCCACCGTGCCAAAAATCCGCCAGTACGTCCAATGGTCCGAAGTACCGGTGCACTGGAGCCGTGATGATCATCCAGAGCACATCCCAGATGGATATTACGCCATGGTGGTATGCCCTGTAATCCATGGCTATGAGTTCTCCAAATGCTTAATGGATGGCGGCAGCAGCCTGAACATCATGTACGTGGAAACTTTGACAAAGCTCGGCCTTACCAAAACCCAACTCCGCCATAGCGCGGTCACCTTTTATGGGGTGGTTCCTGGTCGCCAAGCCAAGTCCCTCGGGTCCATCACACTCAAGGTTGCCTTCGGTAGCGAGGAAAACTACAGAGAAGAGCCCATAACCTTTGAGGTTGTCCCGTTCAAAAGCACATACCACGTGATCTTCGGTCGCCCTGCCTTCCACAGCTTCCATGCAAGGCCATGCTACATCTACAATCAGCTGAAAATGCCAGGACCGGATGGCATAATTACCGTTTATGGCAGCTTCAGAAAAGCAAAGGAGTGCGAGGAAGGAGAAGCCGCCTTCGCGGAAGCAGTGTTCTTCGGCGAGGAGTTCAAAGAAATCCATGCCGCTACGGACCCCGCGGAGATGCCGGCATCCAAGCAGGAAGTTTCCGCCTCCCCGCCCACCTTCAAGCCGACAGTCGATACAAAACAGGTGGAACTTGTCGCTGGCGATGCCGCCAAGACCACCGCCATTGGGACAAATTTGTCCCCCAAATAGGAAAGCGTGCTCGTCGAGTTCCTCCGTGAGAACCGGGACATCTTCGCATGGCAGCCATCTGACATGACGGGTGTACCCAGGGAACTCGCCGAGCACGCTCTGCAGATAATTCCTGGCTCAAAGCCAGTAAGACAAGCCATGAGACGCTTCGGCGATGAAAAGCGCCGCGCCATAGCAAAGGAGATTTCCAAGCTGTTGAAAGCAGGCTTCATCAAGGAAGTGATACACACCAAGTGGGTGGCAAATCCGGTGCTAGTTCCTAAGAAAAACACAAAAGTTCTGCGCATGTGTGTAGATTACACTGGCCTGAACAAAGCGTGTCCAAAAGACCCTTTTCCCTTGCCTCGCATTGACCAAGTCATTGACTCGACGGCGGGATCGGAGCTACTGTGTTTCTTAGATGCCTACTCGGGATACCACCAGATCAAGATGAAAAAGTCCGATCAGCTCGCTACGTCGTTCGTAACACCTTATGGCACATATTGCTATGTCACAATGCCATTCGGTCTGAAAAATGCAGGAGCAACGTATCAGCGCACCATGCAAAAGTGCCTGGCGGATCAAATCGGACGAAATATCCACGCATACGTGGACGACATCGCAGTTATGTCTAAGAAACAAGATGGCCTTATAGCGGATTTGCAAGAGACCTTTGACAATCTCAGGAAGTACAACATGATGCTTAACCCAACGAAGTGCGTCTTCGGGGTCCCAGCTGGACAACTCCTAGGATTCATCGTCTCCCACCGTGGAATTGAGGTTAACCCGGAGAAGATCAAGGCAATCCTCGACATCTCCCGGCCTATAGACCTAAAAGACGTACAGCAACTCACAGGCTGCGTGGCAGCAGTGAGCAGATTCATCAGTCATCTTGGCGAGAAGGCTTTGCCACTCTACAAGCTGATGAAGAAATCAGACGAATTCGTCTGGACCGACGAGGCAGACGCTGCACTTAAGGATCTGAAGCGAGTGTTATCCACTACACCAGTCCTAGCAGCTCCCGAAGACCAGGAGCTCATGTTACTATACATGGCGGCAACTAACAGGGTGGTCAGCATCGTCATGGTGGTAGAGCGTAAGGAAGAAGCGCAGGAGTATGGCGTGCAGCGACCAGTCTACTATGTCAGCGAGGTCCTGACGGAATCCAAGCAGCGCTACCCTCACTACCAAAAATTGGCATACGGAGTTTTCCTAGCCTCTCGCAAGTTGAGGCATTACTTCTATGACCATAAGATCACAGTGGTGAGCAAAGCCCCACTGAAGGACATCATCAACAACAGCGACGCAACAGGACGAGTTGCGAAGTGGGGCATTGAATTGGCCTCTTTCGGCATCGACTACAAGCCTCGCACCGCCATCAAGTCTCAGGCTTTGGCGGAGTTTATGGCGGATTGGAAGGAAGCGCAGGAAACTACGCCCGCCCCAGAACCAGAGCATTGGGTGATGCACTTTGATGGCTCAAAGTTGCTACACGGCTCGGGGGCTGTTGTGACACTCAAATCTCCCAAGGGAGATGAGCTAAGCTACGTTCTCCAGATTCACTTCCCCACCACCAACAACATCGCGGAATATGAAGCGCTACTACACGGGCTACGTGTCGCAAAGGAGATCGGCGTACAACACATCATGTGCTGTGGAGACTCTGACCTTGTGGCTCAGCAGGTGGCTGGCACATACAAAGCTCGGAACGAAGTCATGGCGGCATACATAGACGAAGTGGACGAGATGGCCAAAAGTTTCCTCGGCTACGACATAAAACACGTGCGGCGAGAAGATAACATGGCGGCCGATACCTTGTCCAAATTGGGATCTAGCCGTAAGGCAGTTCCGCCAGGCATATTCCTCGAGCATCTGCGAGTACCATCAGTCAAGATGGTTGATCCAGAAAATCCGGAGTTAGCGAGCTCCCCTGTTATGGCGGTTTTGCCAAGCAATCCGCCATGGGCAGAGCCCTTCCTGGAATTTCTGACCAACAAGAAGCTTCCCGAAGATGAAGTTGAAAAAAGACAAGTCGAGCGTAGAGCCAAAGCGTACACCATCATAGATGGCCAACTCTACAAACGAAGCACCTCGGGAGTTTTCATGAAGTGCATATCCCAAGTGGATGGAATCGAAATACTAAGAGAGATCCACGAAGGCGAATGTGGGCATCACGCCGCCGCCAGATCCCTAGTAGTTAAAGCATTCCGCCATGGATTTTACTGGCCAACAGCCAAGGCAGATGCAGACCGCATTGTGGAGCTCTGCCATGGTTGCCAGATGTACTCCAAGCAAACCCATATGCCCGCCACAGCACTGCATACAATTCCCATAACTTGGCCTTTTGCAGTCTGGGGGCTAGACATGGTGGGTCCGCTAAAAACATCACCTTCGGGATTTACGCACCTCCTGGTAGCGGTAGACAAATTCACGAAGTGGGTGGAAGCCAAGCCCATCAGAAAACTTGATGGCAAAACTGCCCTCAAATTTGTCAAGGACATTGTGGTTAGATTCGGCATCCCACATAGCATCATCACCGATAATGGCACTAATCTGTCTCAGGGAGAAGTTGAAGAATACTGCCATCACAACGGAATCCGCCTTGACCTAGCGTCTGTGGCACATCCACAGTCTAATGGCCAAGTTGAGCGGACCAACGGACTGATCATGTCAGGGATCAAGCCACGCCTAGAAGCACCGCTACACAGAGCAGCTGGAGCCTGGGTAGAGGAGTTGCCATCTGTGTTGTGGAGTCTAAGGACCACACCAAACAGATCAACTGGCCTTACCCCTTTCTTCTTGGTCTACGGAGCAGAGGCAATCTTGCCAAGTGATGTTCAGTACGATTCTCCAAGAGTCGACGCCTACAAGGAAGAAGATGCAGAAGCGTCCAGACAACTATCTGTGGACCTGCTGGAAGAAGAGCGGGACCTAGCAGCCCAGAGATCCGCCATCTACCAGCAGAATCTCCGCCGCTATCACAGCAGGCGAGTTCGCCAACGCTCATTCAAAGAAGGTGACCTGGTGCTACGCCTCAAACAGCAGAAGTCCCACAAGCTATCCCCGCCTTGGGAAGGACCCTTCGTCATCAGCAAAGCTCTACTGAATGGTTCCTACTACCTCGTTGATATTCGCGAGCTAGATAAGCGACCAAGTAAGAAGCGCAAACGAAAAGACCCTGACGATATCTATGACGAGATAGATCGTCCATGGAACATCGCACAGCTACGTCCTTTCTACACTTAGCACTTTTCTAGCTATGTAATAGGCATCTCTATATGATCAATGAAATAAAGCATTTGGTTCACTCTTGATTTTTTCTGAGTCATTTACCTCCTTTATTGTTCATTTAGATCATATAGAACCTTTTGCGCAATTGTGCTTTGCACTTGCGTCGCTTTCAAATCCGCCATAAGCGGTCTGCGTAGCTTTTTTATGTTTTGATCTTCATCCGATGTTCTCTGTGTGGATTCCAGAGTAGTGACTTTTTGACGATCTAAGCCGCCATCTACTACGGGTTCTGGACGGTTGCTATTAAGTATCGTCGCCCTAGCGGATTGTTCGTGCGAAGATTTCGCCATCTCACGAAAAGTCAAGCACAGAGAGCCGGATGGCGGATCGCATAATCCTACGCGTGAAATTTTTTAAAGTGTTGTTTTTGGGCATGGCAAAAAACTGCAAGTTGCATAAAATTAGGCCTGGCAGTTTCTTCGCGCAATCAAACCACTTCATAAAAAACAAACTGCAAAAGTTCACAAGCATTCCACTGATCCGCCACAAGCAGATCAGTTGCAGTGCACAAGCATTCACACGCAGTTTAAGTTTAGATTACAGACCCACTCAGGGGCCGAATTAATGCAAAGTATTTTTCCTGCCATATCGCAGGGCACATCTCAAGAAGATGGCGGAACCTTGGAGGACACCTCGTCACCGCCATCACCACCTGCAATTGCCGCAGAGACGGATGCCGAAGCCTGGCTTGGCGACCCTGGTAGCTCGTATGCTTCATAATATACGTTCAACTGAGTGCCAAGGGCACACAGTTGATCGTATCCAAGCACGCTCTGCCGGATGGCGGCCTCGTCCACCGGCGCGCCGTCCTCGCCGCTCTCCGGGATGCCGGAGGTGAGCTGGTCCAGGTCCATCTCGGGATAGTGGGCCTTCGCCAAGGTCAACGCTGTCCTGGCACCACCCCGAGCAGAGGACAGTTTCCAGCCCGCTACCAGCCCTGGCACCAGCAGAAGCTTCTGTGTGAGCGCAATGGCGGAGAGGTTGGAAGAACCCGCTATCTGCAGGCTCCCGCACGCTTGGCGACCAGCGCTGAGAAGGCCATCAAGCTCCTTCCGCGCTGCGTCGGTGGCCATGCGCAAGCCCTCAGCGGTGTCCATCTCGCCCTGCCCCAAAGCGACTGCATAGCGGAAAAAGAAGATGCATCATGCGCGGCATAGCAGAATTTGAAAAAACTTTACGCTATAAGAAGAAATGGTACCTAGCAAGTTGTCCTGGAAGTGATGGAGGAGCTCGTTAAAGCCTTCACGCCGCTTCTCAAAATCAGCGGCGGCTTTGCAGAGATCCGCTATCTCCTTGTCCTTCTTCTTGCCCTGGTTCTCCTGGTCCTTCAGCTGCCTCTCGAGGGTGGCGTTTTCAGCCAGCGATTTCCGGAGTTGTTCATTCAGCCCATCCATCGCAATGGCATGGCCCTTCTTCATCCCCTCAAGTGTGGACTTGAGCTTGGCAGCATCTGCATGGAGGAATTTCGTCAGCTCAGCATTGATTGAATAAGCATAAAGGAAAACAAGCTTGCTAAGGTAAAATACCGCTATTCTCAAGCTGTTGCTGCAAATCCGCCACAAGAGCGCTTTTGGCTGCCAGCTCCTTCTCCTGCGAGCTGACAACCTGGACCAGGTCTTCCACCACCTTCTTGTAATTCTGGCAAAACAAAATTGAAGTGTTAGTTACTCTTAGAGCTTCATGCCGGATACATATCCGCCATAACGCTCGGGGGCTACTCGCGATGATTTTTTAGTCACTCTTAGAGCATCATGATGGATAGAATCCGCCATAATACTCGGGGGCTACTTATGCTGATTTTTTGTCTTCTTAAGAGCTTTATGCCGGATAGTTATCCGCCATAACGCTCGGGGGCTACTCAGTATGAAAGTTAAAAAGTTCTCTATAGAGCACTGTGTGAACTACCAGCGCTCGAGGGCTAAGCTATTCAAAAACTTACAGAAGTCAATCTTGAAGCCCCATAGCGGATCGAATCTGCAATCCGCCATGGAGCTCGGGGGCTACTGGGAGTACATACCTTCTTCATAGTTGATGTTTTCTCAACAAAAGCGGCAATGTCGCTGGACAGCTGGTTGCTGGCATCTTCCTGGCTAGAAATAAGATTGACGACCTCAAGTTGCTTTTGTCTCCAGTATAAGCTGCCCCCAGACGAAGTATCCGCCACTTGACCCTGAGAGCCAGAAGCCTTTTCGCTTTGGACGACATCATTAGCCGCAGCTTCAGTCGTTGGGTCAATTTCTGGCATTGGGTCAAACTGACCACCAGCATCCTCCATATCAATATTGATACGAACGGAGGGAGTTGGTGCATCAGGGGTGAGCGGGATAGTGGCAGGGGAGGGCTTGGCTCGCTTGGAGGATGGCTCCTTGACAGTATGCTTCTTTCTTCTGAGAAAAAGGGGATTAGAGACGGAAAGCAGCAAAACAATGAAGAAGGGTGTCCAAAAGTTACCTTGACTTGGGCAAATTGATGGTAGCGGTATTCTCGGATGGCATTTCTAACTCCGCCCTGCGTTGAGCTTCGAAACGACGGGAATCAGCAGATTTCCCGCCACCACCACGAGTTTTTCCACTACCAGCCCGTTTCTTGGGAACCACCTTCTCCTGGGTCGTATGGGCTGTATCATCCACATTCCCCGCCATCTCCTCTTTGTTTCCGCTAGAGTGAACAACTTCTTCCTTAGCGGCAGATTTGAGGTTGGAACGGCGAAGGGGATGGGCAAAGTGAGCAGGACCAAGCGATTTGAGCTGATAAGAAAAAAAATATTATGAAATGTCAAAGTATCAAAGGGTGCTATGGCGGAATGGGAACTTACCAAAGGGCAGCTGCCATTCTCAAACATAGCCATGCCAAACTTTAAAGGCTTCTTCCTAGGAGACTTCATCAAGGAACGAATGCGCTTCTCGACAATTTTAGAGTCCAGCTCCTGGTCCGAACAACGCATGCCATCATTTGCACCAGTATACTCGTGCATCAGGCGATCGCGGTGTTGCAGCGGCTGGATCCGCCGGGATATCCAGCAGTTGATGGTGTCGATCCCTCTCAAGCCATCCACAGATAGCCTGGCAATCCGCCGAGCCAAGAGCTTGACATAGGGGGTGGCGGATTCGTCGTTGACAGCCGTCCAGGAGTCGCGGGACTCAGCAGCTACGTTCTTGAATGGAGGAAGGCCGCGGGCTTGAGATGGCGCAGGCTTGTCCGCCATATAGAACCAGGACCCTCTCCATCCTATGGCGGAATCCAGTGGCATGATGAAGGGGTATTCCTTCGACCTTCGTGGAAGAAAGCAAACCGTCCCGCAGGTTCGAAGATATCCGTCATCTTCATAGTTGGCCCGCACAGAGAAGAAAAGTTGGAAGAGGTCCACCCTGGGGCGGATCCCAAGGTATCCCTCGCACAAGGCTGCGTAACCCGCCATAGACACCAGGCTGTTTGGTGATATATGGTGGAGCTGCAGTCCATAGAACTTCAGAAGATTAGTGAAGAAAAGTGATGGAGGCATACTGAGACCCCTCTCCACGTGAAATTTGAGCATCACGATCTCGGAGGGGTTAGGAAGAGGCACTGGGGCCTTGAAGTCAGTCCGCCATCTGGATTCAGCTTGAGGAGCCACAGTGCCCTCGCCTTCCATGGCTTGGACGTCAGAATGCTTAACATGGGATTTCTGCCAATACCCATGAAGGTTCTGAGGGATTTGCTCTTCCTCGTCCTCAGCACCTTCCTCCTCAGTCTCGCCATCCGCTTCCCTATCTGCAGGATCATCCGGGTTTGTACCCGCCATTTCCTCTTCAGCTTCGGACATGTTGTCCTCTGGGTCCAAATCCGCCATCCCGGGATGTTCTCCCTGGACTGACTGTTGCAGAGGGGAATCTTCCTCCTCAGCATCGGAATGGTGGCGGGATGGTGATCCGGAGTTCATGGCGTCGGGCGAAAGGAAGCTTTCGCTATGAATTGCTTGAAGAACTCGAGTGAGCTGGTCCGGCGGAAAAAGCTGCCGGCGGCGAGGTTTTCCGCGGCGGCTCGTCGGAGATCGCGAAGCTCTCGTGGCGGCGCTAAGGAGAGAGAATGCGACGGGGGTGAATGAGGGGTGACTGGCCGGGGGTGAGAGGCCGGGGTATATATAGACCCCGGGCCTCGAGATTCGTGCCCGCCATCACCACCGTTCGTCCTGATCGCAGAAACCCTAATCTGGCGACACGTGTCCAGGGGTAAAAAAGTAACTTGGTGAAAATAGTGCGTGCACTGTAAGTCTTGCCCTAGAAGGAACTGTGTGCCGAAATTTATGGCGGATTTCAACGGTATGATCCAACGGATCCCGAAAATCTCGCTAAGATAACTATGTCGCTTGATCCGTTATTTACGGCGGATTGATAGATGAAAGAAGGAGCATCAAGATAACCGCCATCCCGGTGCAAAAGAGCTATGGCGGAAGTAACTCACCAAGAACATGCATGGCGGGTATAGATGGCAATCTTGAAGTTCCCTGGGGGCTACTGTTGGGGATATACCAAATAGGTATACCAGCGACGTAGTCCTAAATCAGCAAGCCAGGGTGGCCCATCAGGGGTGGTATGGTAGATTCGCTATACCGGGCGGCCCAGTTGCTGAAGTTGCCACGGCGGTACTGGACGCAGGCGCTTATGGCGGATCCGGAGACAAGCCCATGGCGGATTGCTGACAACAGGCCCATGGCGGGTTGGGAGACGACCCATGGCGGGTTGCCTTGTAGTACACGTAGAGGACTTAGTCTAGGACTCCAAGTTGTATCCGCTCCGGTACCAACGTGTAGCCCACGCCAGGCGCCTTTATAAGCCCGGCGTGGAGCAGCCCTTGAGGCAAGATTAGAGCTATACGGCCAATCGCATAGCGAAACAGCCAACCTCATCATTGTAATCGAGCACTTGTTGCCATATAGTGAATTATAGCAGCACGTAGGGTCTCGCCACCGTTGCGGGATCTGAAGCTGGGTAAACTCGTGCTACCACCGTCCTGGATCGCTCCTCCGTGTTCACCCCCTTCCACAAACCACCATACCCCTACCTCTATGGCAGATCTGTTGACGAAACCACGACACTGAACCACCAAATTTCTGACATCATCCTTACTGACACATGGCAACCGCCGTTACCTTTTCTTCCACGGTCGTAAACCATGATAGATAGTAGGCCCACTCAAGCCATGCTAAATGTTAAGCAGGCCGACCCACCTAAGGCTGACAAGACTTAAAGGCCTGACCCATCTAAGGCCTACTACTACTACAGGGCCAACCCATCTAAGGTTGGAAATACATAATGGGCTGACCCGTCTAAGGCCTACTGCTTTTGGCGAGTCAGCCCACAGAAGTCTAGCTACTGCTAGCAGGCTGGCACATCTAAGGCCTGCTACTGCTAGTGGGTCGGCCATCATAAGGCCTGCTACAGTTGGTGGGCCGACCCATCTAGGGCCTACTACTGTTCACGGGCTGACCCACCTTAGCCTTGTTGGCACAAAGTGGGCCGACCCACGTACATGCCCATTATGCTTTTCTACCATAAGAGAATCGACCCGTTTAAGTGTCCATGCGTGGCCTGCTAAATATCCAGCCCGTGGGTCCATATGCCCATCAAGGCATAAGTACATAAAGGCCCAACTAGTTAGGGCCCCGCTGAAGCCCGTTACTGTTCTCTACATGGCATTTGTGACGACCCGCTATTTTGGCCCATCTAGGCCCATTATTATTCACTGCCTACTGTCCATGATAGCCTCTTTTGGCACATCTAGGTCCTATCATGACAGGTTTACTATTGGCCTCTATTTTCGAGAATCACTAACATGTAATTATAATAGGTGAGTAAAAGTAACTAAATATAACACAAGCTGCAAAGTTTGAGAAATTATATTACATACTTTTGACAAATTAAAAGGGAACTAACTCCATCATTACACTCGTAGAGGGGTTCTAGAAGATGGAATGAGAAAAAAACCGGTGCTTCAAAAGGATCAGGTTGACAGACAATCATCCAGGACAATGTCGTTTTTAAGGCGTCTGTTTATTTTATTGAGATGTGTCGTTGATTCCTTCCTTTCCTGTATAACTAAATCAGCAAAATATCAGAGTAGCTACATATCTATCTTCTAGTAGCAAGATTGAAAAACATCACAAGTGGACAAAACAGTAACATAGCTAGCTGCACTATTGATATTGTTGGTGCTCCTTTCTGCCTGATATTATAGCAAAAAGAGCATTCTGAAACAAAGAAAAAACAAGGTTTAACAAGGGACTAGACATTCTATAATATACATTGTCAGATAATTTGGAACACATCATTTGTAATGATACAATAAATCAATGAGTCAACAATAGATACTCACACTGACTAATCTACTTAGCATGTGACAAACATGCATATAACAAAACAAGCTACTATAAAAGTACAGATTATGTGCCTTGTAAGCTACACATAAATGTGTGCATTTAGAGATAAAATAGACAAAGATGCAGAGTAGATGACAACATATTTTGCATGAAACTGCCGAATGGAGAATTGGTTTAATCATTGTCTAACTTTAGAAATGGAATAGATAATAAAGCGACTGCAGTCTGAGGCTAACATAAACTACCACAAAATGGAAAGGACAAACAAGCAAGCATTTAAATGTTTTAATCATTTGGAAGCTTAGATGAAGCAAAGGAAAAACATGCAATTAAATGATTATAAGCATAATAAAGGTTAAATACACAATAAAAAAAGCTATTAACAATGTTTGCCTGATATATTCTACCAGAACATTCTATAGTTGGAGAAGAAATAGTTGGCGATAGTCAAAAGTGTAACACTATGTGCATCCTACAACTATTAGATGTCTAACTACCAAATGTGGCATTGTTTTACTCATCAGCCAAAGTGGAAGATCTTAAGACAAACAAGCAATTGAACCATTGCGCTAATCATATATACTAGATAGATAGAAAATGGATGAACCACAACCAAATGAACAATTTGTTTCTTGAATAAGATCTAGACCATTTCAACATGGGTATCCTAGATATAAGAGTCCACCTACCATGGTCAAAAATCGTATTCATTGTTGGAAGTTTGGAATGCATCATTGGCATGATATAAGAAAGCAATCAGTCAACAACAGAAGCTCTTACAGACTAATCGTATTAGCCCGCATGGTAAACATGCATTTAATGAATCAAGCGACTATAGAAGTACATGTTATATGCCTCGTAAGCTAGGTAGATACATGTGCAGCTAGAGATAAAATTGATAGAGATATAGCCAAAAGTAGATGACAACAATTTTTGCATCCTAAATTGTTGAAGAAGCATTGCTTTAATCATTGTCTAACTCCACAAATGGAAGGATAAACAAGAAACTGTGCAAGTGAGGCTAACAAAGACTACTACTATAAATGGAAAGGATAAGCAAACAAGTATTTCAATATTTTAATCACGAGGAAGCTCAGATGAAGCAAAATATAAAAAAGCAATTGAATGATTAAACTGATAACCCACAAGTGTAGGGGATCAGTGTAGTACCTTTCGATAAGTATTGAGTGTTGAACCCATGAGGAGCTAAATATAAACCTCTATTCTGTATGGTCCTATAACCCTATTATATGACTGATTATGCAAAGAAACTAAACTAATGAAGCAAGACTACAAAACACTACTGAAAGTACAAGGATGTCGCCTAGAGGGGGGGTGAATAGGCGATTTAAAACTTTTACGAGTGGCTTGACAAATGCGGAATAAAACTAATGTTTAATTTGCCAAGCATACAAAACCTAAACAAACTAGGTTCACCTATGTGCACCAACAACTTATGCTAGACAAGATAAGCAACTATGAGATAGCAAGATATATATAACTTCAAGCACGAAGGCTATCACAAAGTAAATTGCATAAGTAAAGGAGCTCGGGTATAGAAATAACCGAGGGACACGGAGACAATGATGTATCCCGAAGTTCACACCCTTGCGAGTGCTAATCTCCGTTGGAGCGGTGTGGAGGCACAAGGCTCCCCAAACGCCACGGAGGCTCACCGTAATCTCCTCGAGCCCTCCCACCAAGATGGAAGACCCGACCACTATGGGACACTTGAGGGCGATCACTGAACCCGTACAAGCTTGGGGCAATCTCCACAACTCAATTGGAGGCTCCCAAGAATCGCCACTGAGGCACCACAAAGCTTGGGAAGATCTCCACAACTTAATTGGAGGTTCCCAAGTAATTGCCACGGAGGCACCACAAAGCTTGGGAAGATCTCCACAACTCAATTGGAGGTCCCCAAGTAATTGCCACGGAGGCACCACAAAGCTTGGGAAGATCTCCACAACTCAATTGGAGGTCCCCAAGTAACCACTAAGCCACTAAGCCGTCTAGGGTTCCAAGAACCCAAGAGTAAAAAGCTCAACGAACTTTCACTACCGAATCTCCGAGGAGAACTCAAACCGATGCACCAAATGCAATGGCAAGAACACACGAAGTGCTCAAATCCTTCTCTCCCAAATCCTACCAAAGCAACAAATGCTATGGAGGGATATGAGAGGAAGAGCAAAGGAAGAAATCCACAAAGAACTCCAAGATCTAGATCCAATGGGTTCCCCTCACAAAGAGGAGGAAGTGATTGGTGGAAATATAGATCTAGATCTCCACTCTCTTTTCCCTCAAAGATATGCAAGAATCATGGGAGGAATTGAGAGATGGGCAAGCTTTCCAAGGTCAACAATGGAGGGAGAGAGAGGGGAAAAACGAGCTAACCCAAGCTTGAAGAAGGGGAGGGGTATTTATACCCCTCCCGGGATTGTAGCCATTGCAGTACTGCAGGGGCCGGATATTCCGGTCCAAGTTTGGACCGGATATTCCGCCCCCCTCGAAAAACTGCTAAGGACTTCGCGCGCGTCGTTCAGATTTGGGGCCGGATATTTCGGCCGGATATTTCCAAAACTGGGCCGGATATTCCGGCCACCCCTAAAAACGGCTAAGGACCAGAAAAAGGCGAGGCGCGCGTCACTCAGATTTGAGGCCGGATATTTCGGCCGGATATTTCCAAAACTGGGCCGGATATTCCGCCCAAGAAAAGTGAGCAACACGAAAACAGCGATAACTTTTGCATCCGGACTCCGTTTTCGATGATCTTGGGCTCGTTGGAATCACCACGATGAGCTCTACACCATCATCCATAGAAACATCATAGTCCAACAAAGGAGGATGAAACCAAATGATAAAAGGTTTGACTTAGCTATAAAGATGAACCGGTAAAACCTACAAACACTAAAAACGCAATTAGAGTTCCATACGAAATCCGTTTTTAATGAGCTAGAGCTTGTCATGGAAATAACCACAAGCTCTAGAACCTCACATGGATAAAAGCCAAATAAGAACCAAGAAAGATAATGCCAAGTATGCAAAGGTTTGAGCTCTCTCTGAACAATACGAATAAGTTACTCACTCGAGAGCCCCTCTTGATAGTACGGCTATCGATCCTAAAACCCGGTCTCCCAAACACTATGAGACCGGTAAGAAAGAAACCCTATCAAGATCATACCTTTGCCTTGCACCTTCCACTTGAGCTAGATAGTGATGATCTTGATCTTCTCAAGTTGGACTACCTTTCTTGATTGCGCTTGCTCGGTGAAGTCTTGCGGATTGCTCCCCCATACTTCACTATGGGAGAGACACTAGTAGAAATATCTTCACATGTCCATTAACACCAAATGGACACCGAGCTTCAAGCAAATGATATCTTCTATATGCCTATCTTGAACTTGCGCTTCGACTTGATCAACATTGGACTTCATCTTCTTCCTTCATAATGATGATGTCTTCTATAGGCTCAACTCCCTTGATCATCACATAAACTTCTTTATTTGCATCTTCTTACAACCTTGAAACCAACATATGGCTCAAGCGTTGTCTACGGACAAGTCCTACAAATATTACTCGATGCAAACATTAGTCCGTAGGGATTGTCATTAATTACCAAAACCACAGATGGGGGCAAATGCTCTTTGAATCTCCCCCATTTTGGTAATTGATGACAATCTCTTTGAGAGGGTTTATATAATGAATTTAAAGGACTAAGATGGTTACACTAACATCAAATACTACAAAAGTATGTGATGTTAGTAGAACCATCATATATAGAGCAAACTCCCCCACAATCTATGCACGTGTGAATGAACTTGAATTTCATTGCATATATTGCCAACCAATGTTGTTGGTGGAGTTTCCACTATATATACTCAACCATGCAAAGCATGCAAGGCATATGCTTAAGAACAAAACAAAAGCATGAAACCCAATTCCCTTCAAACCCTCGAAACTTCTCCCCCATTGGCATCCATTGCCAAAATGGGCGGAAAGGCTTAGAAGGCCAATATAGTGAGAGTTCCTCCTCAAGGTGTGCATGGCACAAAAAAGGTGAAAACACATGCACAAATTCAAGGACAAAAATTTGGAGGAAATCAAACTATATTAAGGATCAAAGATTGCAAACAAAAAAAGGATTACATGATGGTTAAACTTCCAACAAATGAAGATAGCAATCAAAAGATCCAAATAGTGAATCAAATAAAGATATTATGAGAAGACCAAAACAATGCTCTAAATAATATGAAGAAGCTCCCCAAGGTTTGTGCACAACATATTCCATTTGAATTAAAGTATAAGGTGCACAAACATGGAATCATCACTCCCTCGATATTATTCAAAACATAATGATACCAAGTGACATCAAATACTATGATAACCACAAAATGGTGCTTTAAAATGAAATGAGGAAGCTCCCCAAGGTACATGCACAAGATAGAATGTTTGCATTTGAATACAATTTGCACAACATGGAATCCTCACTCCCTCAATACCATTTAAAAGGAACCATTAGCAAGAGACCATAGAAAAGAAATCAATCTTAACACTTGCATCAAAGAAATGGTTGAGCAACAAATAAGGAACCAACATATTAAACGGCTCAACCAAAGGAATGTGTGATAGGAATAACAAAGCATATTATAAGACTAGTACAAAGATGTACATAGAGCATCCACATAGTCCTCAATGGATGATATTGCTTAGCATTCCATCCCAACACACAAGGTTTAAAAAAGATATCAAATAAGGAGATATCATCTCTCATGTGTATAAGTTTCTAAGTATACACCATCATAAAGATAATTATCACAAAGAAACATGTACATATAAAATAGATACAAAGAATAGAACATGATATCCAAACAAGTTCATGCAATATACCAATGAGATTTTTACTTTTAAAGTATGGCCAAAGGCTCAATTTATCTTATTGCATATTGAAGAACTTCAACCACAAACATGTCAAAGACATCACAAATATCAACAAGGGAAAGAAGATAGTTGGGATGTTTTGAGAAAAGCAACAAGTATCACGAATAAGTATACCAAAAGAAAGAACTAAATTTGCACTTTCATCAATATTGCACATGTGAGGAACTTGAGGAATTGATATGCAATAAAATTGCTAGATAGACATATTTGGGAAGGGTGAATCATGAGCATGATTATATATATTCCCCAAAATATGCACTCATCTCAAATTACTCACATTTTCAATAGAGAGGTTTCATTAAGATCTTTGCAAATAAAGATTTTCATACCATGAAATGACCCACACAAGGTTAGATGCTAGAAAAGTATGCATGAATAAGATACTTGTTACCGAGATACCATTAGAAGGATGTAGTAGATAGGAGTTCTTCAATAAACCTAGCTTGCCACAAATTATCAACTAGTCACCGCTTCATGCTTATTATTGAGACAAGCACCAATATATCTCCCATGTACCTAAAACAAATTCAAGTACAATATGGTCCCCAAACTCATTGGGTCCGAAGTAGTTAGACACTACAATATATAGGACATGCTCCACATAAATATGTGCATATAGATATGAACTTGAATTTCATGCACATCTTAGCCAATTTAGGATTTATTGGAGTTTACCCTATATATTGGATCAAAGAAAGCAAAGCATGCCATAAAGTATACATTTAGTAAATATGTATGCACAAGACTTTCAAGATCCAAAAGAGATACAATTTGGACAAAACACCAAGAAGACCAAGAAGTCACACAAAGGTGTGAAGAACTAAAGGTTGTCCAAAATTTTATCGAAGAATCAACTCAACACAAAAATGACTCCAAAGTCCACCAAGTGAACAAAGCACACGCCAATGAGCATAAAGGATCACTAAAACACACATGCCCAATGACTTATCTCATTTTAAGAATATAGAGCAAAAACAAGAGAAGAGATAACCATTCTCCCAAAGAGAGCAAGGTTCCAACAAACAAACCAAACTCTCCACTCTTTTATGATGGCACACTAAGTACCAAAAACAAAAAGATTTGTCTTCCAACAAAAACCAATACAATTGAAATAAGCCGCAAGAGTATGTTATAGAAAATATAGGAGAGCTCCCCCAAGATTAGTGCATTTTTTATGATTTTGCATTTAAATACAAAATGCACACAAATGGGATCATCATCTCAACCTACATTAAGAATAACACAAAACAAGTTCAACAAAATCAAATGGAATCACAAGAGTTAAGAAAGACAATGGGAATTTAAAACAAATACATTCCTTGGCAAGAGATAAGGTAATTAAAAGCAATAGACAATAAAAAGATGATTATTATATATATACCACATGATAGAGTACCAATTGTCCAAGGACAAGAGGTATTTGGAGTTATTAATTTCCCGGTGGTATTTTACACATAAATCCAAGATCATCTTCACAACAAGAAGCATATGAAAAGGATAAGAATTAAACACCGTGCTAAAGAAGATATTCTTGATAGACTCAAATAGTTAAACAATCACGCAAAGCAATGATTAGGATAACTTTAAGCAAATGGTTTTCTAACTTTGATATAGAATTCCACATTTTAGGAAAACCCTACCAAGAATGTATCTCACAAACAAGATCCAAAACAAGAGCAATAAAACAATTTGGCAAATTGAAACTTGTTTGAGCAAACATGTCACATAGAAGAAAGATAATTTGCAATATCAACACTATGTGACACGACCTCAAATATACACATTTTATTGGTTTGTAGTATGCACAAAGCATATTTCTCCCCCATAATGTGATAAAGCATTTATTTTCACAAGAGGCAAATAAAATCCAACATGAGATGATTAATGGACATTATAGAATTTGAATTTCTCATGAGCATGACATACCACATAGAGAATAGATAATTTAAAATATAAACAATAAGTGGTATTCCTCATGTGCACACATATTTAGGATTGTGAAGTGCCAAAGCATATCACTCCCCCAAAATGGATAGTCCATTAGTCTCTCAAAAAAGCTAAATAATATAAACGAAGATGCAATAAGGCTCAAACACAAACACACATACATGGTATGCAAACCCACAAGTACATACTTGATTAATCAAAATAAAACAAGAAGGTAGCACAACATATACCAACACATGTAATGGAACACAACCAACACATGCAAAAGGGGCGAGTAACTTTCAATGTAGATAAGTTGAGTACATGTTACTGCAAAGAGGAACATTGGATATATGATATAAACAAGATAATCCAATTGACTTGACTTGAGACAATATATTGATGAAGATCCCTTAATTCTTCATGATATAGCCAAGTCTCCAATACCCTCCAACAAACACCTATTGATCAAGTTTTGGTGTGATGGTCCCCAACTAAGTTGGGTCCTAAGAGGTTAGTCACAATAGGCTTGGCCACCCAAATGGTTCTTTTCTTGACACCACATGGAGTACCAACAAATTTGGAAAACACATTGCCAACCTTATCCTTGCAAAGGGAATAAGCATCATCAATTATGATAGGGTTGGATGAGTTACCCAAAGTGCATGAAGAAGAAAGGTGACCCTTCTCACGGCATATGTAGCAAGTTCTTTTCTTCACCTTCTTCTCACTTGATTTCTCCGCAATGGGAGCATTAGCTTGATTCTTCTTGGGAAGTGGCATTTCTTCAACTCGAGGTTGAGCGTGCCCTTGAACTTGAGGCCGCTTCCCTTGTTGCTTCTCAACTAATGCCTTCTTCTTCAAAGGGCAAGATCTAACATGGTGCCCTTCAATTTTGCACTTGAAGCAAACAATCTTGGCCGGATCTTTGACTTGTCCTTGGCCCTTCTTCTTCTTGTTAACCGTGGACTTCTTGTTGTTGTTGGAGATAAACCCAAGTCCACTCTTGTCATTGGGGGATTTTTGCACACTCAACATATTGTCGAGTTTGGATTTCCCTTCATGACTCTTTACCAAGTCTTTCTTCAAAGAAGAGACTTGGGCCTTGAGCTCTTCGATTTCCTCTACATGGTTAGTAACAACACAAGTACTAGAGGAAGTAGAAGCTTCATTGTTAGAGCAACAAGGAAAGGAAAGTAATTCATCACAAGATGTAGCAATGTTATGAGTGGATGAATTACTAGGACTAGCACAAGGCAATATGGCATTTTGAGAAGTAGTGCAAATGTCCACATGAGGCTCACTAGATGTTACCTTTGACATAATAGCCTCATGAGCTAATTTTAGCCTATCATGGGAAGCTAGAAGATCCTCATGGGAGCTAGAGAGCTTTCCATGATTTTCTTCCAATTTCCCATATTTGCTAGTTAGCAAATCAAGTTGAGCCCTTAGCTCAATATTCTCCTTCAAGATGGATGCTTCACAAGAAGTAGAGTTAGTAGCACAAGCATCATCACTAATGGAAAGCGGAGAAGGCAATTTAGTAAGCTCATTTGAATTTGAAGCTTTAAGTTGCTAATGCGACTCGGTGAGAATGATGGGCTCACACGAAATGACCCTAGAGTCATTTTTAAGAAGCACAATATTCTCAAGGAGTTTAGCATAAGTAACTACAAGCTCTTCATATTTAGTTTCAAAATCATTTGCCACTACAAGAGTTCTATCATAGGATTTCTTTATTTTAGATAATTCTAAAGTAAAGGTCTCCTCAAGAGATTCCTTGGTGGTTTGTTCTTCTTCTAGAGCTTATTTTAGATCTGCAATCTCATCCGCGTAATCACGGGCATGACCTTGCATTTTAAAAATGGTATTCTCATGCTCCTCAATAATTTTATTGCTCTCGGTGGCAATAGCCAAAATCTTATAGAAGAAAGATCAAGCAATTTTATTCTTACGAATAGCATGAAAAAACATTTCACTCTTCTCAAATAAAGAAGCAAGATCATCATATTCTTCTTCATTATCCTCATTCTCATCATCACTAGATATATTGGGTTCCAAAGAAGGAGTTACCTTTGAAGCCCTAGCCATAAGGCAAATGTGGGAAGCAATTGATGATGATGAATAAATACTTGAAGCACCAAGCGAGATCATGTCTTGGCCAATAGAATTTCCGGTTTCCTCTACATTGTTAGACACACAACAACTAGAGGAACTAGAGGCATTTATATCATGGCAACAAGACGAAGTAAGCATATCATTATGAGATGTGTTCAAGGAGCAAACACATGATATGCAAGGACTATCAACACAAGCATGTAAAGCATTTATGGTGCTAGAAGTGTTTAAGTCCAAAGATGAAGCATGGCAATGAGATAGAGATGAATGATCATCACAAGTAAGCTTACTATCAACATTGCAATTTCCATCACCATTCACCATAGAGTTACCTTGTGTCTTGCTACACTTTGGTGAAGTGGAAGAGAGTTCATCACGACCGGAAGTGGAGGGAATACAATCATCCTCAATCTTGTTGGACATGCCATATTTGTCTTGAATCTTTGTCCAAAACTCATGAGCGCTACGGAAAGGCATGATTGCAAGAATAACTGCATTGCTCACAAAATCAATAAGCACATTAGTAGCTCGAGAATTAAGATAAGAGTTTCTCTTCTCCTCTAAAGATAGACTTTGGGAATCCTTAGGAGGAGAGAAACCCATATCTAGAATTCTCTCTATATTTGGGTCCATATCATGAAAAAGATTAAGCATGCAAATTTTCCATATATCATAATTAGTGCCATCAAATATAAAGGTGTCATTGTGCACTAATCCCCTAGCCGACATCTTTGCTCTCAAGGCGATGAAGCCCTAAAATGAGAGACCTTGCTCTGGTACCAAATGAAAGTACAAGGATGTCGCCTAGAGGGGGGGGGGTGAATAGGCGATTTAAAACTTTTACGAGTGGCTTGACAAATGCGGAATAAAACTAATGTTTAATTTGCCAAGCATACAAAACCTAAACAAACTAGGTTCACCTATCTGCACCAACAACTTATGCTAGACAAGATAAGCAACTATGAGATAGCAAGATATATATAACTTCAAGCACGAAGGCTATCACAAAGTAAATTGCATAAGTAAAGGAGCTCGGGTATAGAAATAACCGAGGGACACGGAGACAATGATGTATCCCGAAGTTCACACCCTTGCGAGTGCTAATCTCCGTTGGAGCGGTGTGGAGGCACAAGGCTCCCCAAACGCCACGGAGGCTCACCGTAATCTCCTCGAGCCCTCCCACCAAGATGGAAGACCCGACCACTATGGGACACTTGAGGGCGGTCACCGAATCCGTACAAGCTTGGGGCAATCTCCACAACTCAATTGGAGGCTCCCAAGAATCGCCACTGAGGCACCACAAAGCTTGGGAAGATCTCCACAACTTAATTGGAGGTCCCCAAGTAATTGCCACGGAGGCACCACAAAGCTTGGGAAGATCTCCACAACTCAATTGGAGGTCCCCAAGTAACCACTAAGCCACTAAGCCGTCTAGGGTTCCAAGAACCCAAGAGTAAAAAGCTCAACGAACTTTCACTACCGAATCTCCGAGGAGAACTCAAACCGATGCACCAAATGCAATGGCAAGAACACACGAAGTGCTCAAATCCTTCTCTCCCAAATCCTACCAAAGCAACAAATGCTATGGAGGGATATGAGAGGAAGAACAAAGGAAGAAATCCACAAAGAACTCCAAGATCTAGATCCAATGGGTTCCCCTCACAAAGAGGAGGAAGTGATTGGTGGAAATATAGATCTAGATCTCCTCTCTCTTTTCCCTCAAAGATATGCAAGAATCATGGGAGGAATTGAGAGATGGGCAAGCTTTCCAAGGTCAACAATGGAGGGAGAGAGAGGGGGGAAAAATGAGCTAACCCAAGCTTGAAGAAGGGGAGGGGTATTTATACCCCTCCCGGGATTGTAGCCGTTGCAGTACTGCAGGGGCCGGATATTCCGGTCCAAGTTTAGACCGGATATTCCGCCCCCCTCGAAAAACTGCTAAGGACTTCGTGCGCGTCGTTCAGATTTGGGGCCGGATATTTCGGCCGGATATTTCCAAAACTGGGCTAGATATTCCGGCCACCCCTAAAAACGGCTAAGGACCAGAAAAAGGCGAGGCGCGCGTCACTCATATTTGAGGCCGGATATTTCGGCCGGATATTTCCAAAACTGGGCCGGATATTCCGCCCAAGAAAAGCGAGCAACACGAAAACAATGATAACTTTTGCATCCGGACTCCGTTTTCGATGATCTTGGGCTCGTTGGAATCACCACGATGAGCTCTACACCATCATCCATAGAAACATCATAGTCGAACAAAGGAGGATGAAACCAAATGATAAAAGGTTTGACTTAGCTATAAAGATGAACCGGTAAAACCTCCAAACACTAAAAACGCAATTAGAGTTCCGTACGAAATCCGTTTTTGATGAGCTAGAGCTTGTCATGGAAATAACCACAAGCTCTAGAACCTCACATGGATAAAAGCCAAATAAGTACCAAGAAAGATAATGCCAAGTATGCAAAGGTTTGAGCTCGCTCCGAACAATACGAATAAGTTACTCACTCGAGAGCCCCTCTTGATAGTACGGCTATCGATCCTAAAACCCGGTCTCCCAAACACTATGAGACCGGTAAGAAAGAAACCCTATCAAGATCATACCTTTGCCTTGCGCCTTCCACTTGAGCTAGATAGTGACGATCTTGATCTTCTCAAGTTGGACTACCTTTCTTGATTGCGCTTGCTCGGTGAAGTCTTGCGGATTGCTCCCCCATACTTCACTATGGGAGAGACACTAGTAGAAATATCTTCACATGTCCATTAACACCAAATGGACACCGAGCTTCAAGCAAATGATATCTTCTATATGCCTATCTTGAACTTGCGCTTCGACTTGATCAACATTGGACTTCATCTTCTTTCTTCATAATGATGATGTCTTCTATAGGCTCAACTCCCTTGATCATCACATAAACTTCTTTATTTGCATCTTCTTACAACCTTGAAACCAACATATGGCTCAAGCGTTGTCTACGGACAAGTCCTACAAATATAACTCGATGCAAACATTAGTCCATAGGGATTGTCATTAATTACCAAAACCACACATGGGGGCAAATGCTCTTTCAACTACTAAACTAGATAGCTAAAATACAAAACTAAAAGAAGAAAGCTACATGTAGAAGTGTGGGAATGGTGTGTGGAAGTGGTGAATGATGGAAGGAATTGTTCAAGACAAATAGCTATTTCACTCGTCGTGGTTATCACAATTAGTGAAGTCCAGGATCCTATAAAAGCTATATGCATGAGTTCTCTGAATTATGCTACAACCCAACCATAGTAAAGAACTTGATGATTAATACCCCCAGGCCACTACCATGCACAATCAAGGAATAAATTAAGGACAAGCCTAACCATCACATAATCATGAATAATATTAGTCTATGTTTCTTTTAGAGAGGAACCATAAATAGGTGTAGCCAGTCACCTGCGCAATTACACCCGAAGTGATTGATGTCAATGCCACCATATAGTGTGCAAATAAGAGAATATTAAGACAAAAAGTCCAACCACTGCTGAAAGCTCTAAGGTCCCCTTTAGTTTATCCCCATGTATGTATTGAGTTCAACTTCAGGCTCATGTTTCTGTCATTCAACAGCCCTCCACCAAGTCAATCCAACTGTGACAACCCTATGCAATCCCCCCCAACATATGCGTGCACTCATACATCAGAATATAAGACCATCATAGAAGATAAAAACATGTATGCAACCATCAAAACAAACTATATCACCATTGCAATGAATAAGTAATCACTCAACACAAGACATAACAGCATAATAGATCATAGGAAAATAATATATTGCATCAAACATTATGTTTGCCAAGAGATTATAGTGGGGATGATGAAGAGGTGATGTAGATGATGATGAAGAGGTGCCTACCCATGAGGGAGAGGTGGCGGCCATGGTGGAGGAGGCATTGGCGGATGCGGCGGTGAAGGGCGGCGCGCTGGCGGCGGCCAGCCCTAGGGGAGCACCCCTTGTCCTCCTTCTTCCTTGGATCTTCTTGATAGTGTAGAGGAGCCCTCCCCATTGGAGATGGCACCCAAGGGGGAGGAAAATTCTCAGCTATGGGTGGTGCCTCTAGAAAATAGGTTTTCCGATCAATATATAGTGTTGGAGGCTTCACGGGGACCATCAGATCTAATCCCTTGTATCCAAGGGCTCTTGGGCACCTCTAGAACCTTCATAGTGACTCCTACAAAGGCCTAGAAGTCCTTCAAGTCGTGGCTTGGCCCGATTGATCTCATATGGCAAGAGTTTGAGTCAATCACGTCACTAACTTTCAGAATCCCGAAACTGCTTATGTATCCTTCAGAGATCGAGTCCACTGGTCGCATATCAACTTCGGTTTGGACGATTTTTATATCAATCAGCATTAGGGAAAAATTTCAGTAATTTTCATGTTGAACACGTTTCCGTTTGACATAGTCTTCTGGTCGGAAACATGACATCTTCTAAATCTTTGCTGCAGAGATAGATTTAGGAAACTTCGAATTTTCATCAAATTGAGGGGGACTTTCCATATTTGTGCAAATTCCTACAAAGCAAAGGGTAAAACAAGAATTTGTGCAGTTTTGCAACTGTTAGTAGGTTAGTCTCAATAAATATAATAAAGTAGATAAATAAAGAGAAATATGAGCTAATATACTACAAAGATCATGAATGCATTTTATATGCATCATAAACACATGTGAGGTAATGGGGACAGATCTACTATGAACAGTAAAATAAGTTCAAACATTGGATTGATCGATCAACAGCTATATATGATGATTATATTTATGAGGAGATTAGGTATGTCTTGCTTTGGTGCCCTGTAGACCATTGATGCTATGTTGTTTTTTACTTATATGCATGCATGGCCCTCATTCTAGCTAGATTAGTTCTATCCCTATAGCTAGCTAGGGTTCAGATCAGTTTGGATTTGGTTTATTTATAATGTCAAAATAATTTGTTAAACTGGTATATCGGTCATATGTATGTATCATTCTAGGTTCAGATGAAGCTTAACGTTGAGACTATGCATGCTTGATATGAACAATGCTCCATCATTTTTTTTGAATCAAGGGAACCATGCTCTAATTAGGTATATATTACAATTGCTGTGTTAAATCAAGAAGCTAGCGCCTATCTGATCAAGGCCATTTTGTTTGCAGTGTTCAAGCAAGAAGCTCAAGCATAGGAAGAGCTCATCATATAAGAAGACATGAGAGCGCTCATGGATGGGGAGGCCACAAAAGCAGGTTCTGAGGATAACACCCCTAACAGTTTCTGCAGGATGATGTCTGTATCTATGATAGACGTTCTTACCATCCCCAGTTGCTTTCACCATACTTGATTGGATGATGACTGCCCAGAGACCGTCGAATTGAAGACCTCCACTGGCTGCATCTGGGATGTCAACCTGAAGGGGGAAGATGGCAAGATTTTCATAGACTAAAGATGGTTAGAGTTCATCAAAGCACACGACCTGAAGATAGGATACTTCAAGATATTCAAGAAGCTTCATGCCAGATCCTTGAAGGTGACTGTATTTAGGTTATCACTCATCACTGGAGGAACAATATGAATCGGAATTGTATTAAGGTGGTGGCTTGTTGTTCCGTTCTACTAGATACAAGTTGTTTTGGAGAATGGTCTATAGTAATACCCCTTTATTTAATGATGCATTGTGGTGAAAATGATGGTACTCATATGTCTCCATGCAAAGCTATTATATTATGTTAACCTAGAACTGCAATTCATTGTCTAGTTATATTATTATTATGTGTTTCTATTGGCCGTATTGTGATGAACACAAACTGTTCTTTGCTTTGGTGAAGTCAAAATATAGTGAAAAACATATATTATGTTCAAACACTTCCAAGGCGGAAACAGGAAACCTCCTAGAGCTTCCTTTTAGCAGCAACTATATATTACGGAATAGTATATGCTATATATGTGCACTTTCGGTAGCTTTACTATTTGGTACAAAGATATTTTTTTATTAATAGCAAAAAAGGAAGCGTACCCCACGAAAGCGTCTTGGGCCAAATTTATTTAGGGCTCAGCTCAACATGGCAGCCCGAGTAGGATCCCGCGCAAGGGTGGCCCACGGGATACGTCTTTTTGTGAAAAATGCTATACGTGCTGATATCAGGGACCCACCCGCCAGAAGCGTCCTTCAGCCTTATCAATTTCATGGGCGGGTTCAAATAATGTCCAGTAGCCATCAATCACGTGGAACGAAATAAATTCCAGATATCACAAATTTCTTATTCAATGAGCCTGACATCGGGGACCCATATGGCGGCAACGTCCTCTGCCTTGAAAAGTTCGAATTTCACGGTCGGGTTAAAAAATAAAAGACAAGTAGCTAGCATTCATGGAAAATAAAATAAAATCCAGATATCACATGATTCTTGTTCAAAGATTCTGACATTAGGGACCCACCCGTCAGCAGCGTCTCTCGACCTTATCAAGTTCGAATTTCACGTGCAGGTTTGAAATAAAGGCCAAGTAGCCAGCAATCACGGGGAAGAAAATAAATCCGGATAGCACACGTTTATTTATTAGAGAGGCTGACATCAAGAACTCACCCGTCAGTAGTGTCCTTGACCTTAACAAGTTCAAATTTCACTAGAAGATTTGAAAATAAAAGCCAAGTAGCCAGCAATCACGCGGAAGAAAATAAAATCCAGATGGTACACATATTATTTCAAAAGTCTGGCACCGGGGACCCACCTATCAGCAGTGTCCTCGACTTTAATAGGTTCAAATTTCATGGGTGGGTTTGAAAAAAAGCCATGTAGCCGGCATTCATGGAGAACAAAATAAATCTAGATAGCACATGTTTCTTGTTCAAAGTGTATGACATCTAGGATCCACCCATCAGCAGCGTTCCTCAATCTTATCAAGTTTGAATTTTAGGGGCGGGTTGAAAATAGAATCCAAGTAGCCAACAATCACGTGGAAGAAAATAAATACAGATATCACATATTTATTATTTAGAGAGTCTGACAACGAGTACCCACCTGTCAGCAGCATCCTTGACCTTAACAAATTCAAATTTCATGGGTAGGTTCAAAAATAAAAGCAAACTAGCAAACAATCACGTGGAATAAAATAACTCAACATACCACACATTTCTTGTTCGAAGAGGCTAACATCGAGGACCCACCTAAAAGCAGCGGACATGGACATTATCAAGGTGAGCAATTTTAAAAAAGAAAAGTAGCCAGCAATCATATGGAATAGATAATCGAATGAAGAGGCTAACATCAAGGACCCACTGTCTAGACCATAGACGGCTGCATGAAGCAACATGAGCTAAGTCTCGGGAAAGAAAAGAATAAGATACTGACATCATGGCTCCACAACCTAAAAATCTTGGTTAGAGTCAAAATTGGACGCAAAATGAAAAATGATATCTACCATGATTTGCCCAAATCTATGCAGTAGACTGCCAAAACAATAAAAAAGTTCTTACATCTACCACGAAATTGACCAAAGTTGTGGTAAAATAGGGGTCTTCAGCAACGGCCGAAGGATCCAGTCGTGGTAGATTGGCACTTTTCTTCTAGTGAGAGTTTGTTAAGCTTGGAGCGTCTAGTTTTTAGTTTTTAGTTTTTGGAGTAGCATCTCTTTGTTTGTGAAGACCACATTCAGTATGTGTGTCATTAGAACATTTGGAGCTACTAGAAGGGAAGGAAAAGAATAAATAGATGGTTAAAAAAGTTTTGGCAAAGGAAATAAATGGTTACATGAAAGCATGGTATGACTGGAATTACTCTTTAAGGTATCATTATTTGATTGAGTGATACATGGAGCTTTGCAACTGTTTTCATTCAGTTGTAGTTGTTAATATTCTTCTTCCCATGACTTATTTGAATGAGTTTTTTTACTTGGGAGAGAAACTATGCTGATGGACAAGATTGCAAGATTTTAGCTGTCAAACTTCTTTCTTTGCTAGCCTTTATGAAGTCATATGTGTGTGCTTATGCAAGCTAAGCTCCTTTAAACCAAGTTATTCCTAGAGTGTCCACTATATTAACCTACCTATTACCCAAGTATGTGTGCATGATATTTATTGACTTTAGGTTCGAGTTCACTATAGCTCTGTGTCAGCTTTATTCCCATGGTTGATATGAAACTATGTAGTTCTCCATGCTAATAACTTGAGACTCTCATGAGCAACGACTCAATCCTTGTTATTTAATTTTTTATATTAGTGTTGTGAGGCAAGTTGCAAGGGATTCCAAGTCCCAAAGAAAAACTAAAATAAGCAATCCTCCAAGGTTGTGAAAAGTTTGCAGGCACCAAACAATTCGGCAAGCCATGGTATGTGAAAAGAAAAGGTTGGGAGGAGTGCCAAAGTTTTAAAGAAAAGAAAATATGGGAACCACTTCTTAAATAACTTGAACAAAGGAGACCAGTAGAGATATGTCATTGCCACGTACAACTAGTGAAACTTAGACCTAGGGTTTCGCCTCGGAAATCAAGGATTGTTGTCCAAGAGCACCACCAAGAATATAATCCCCCTGTGTTGTTGCCCGCGCTTGTTGAGACTGCTGCAGAACACCGATCATCTATCTCATAGTCTTCACCATATCTAGGATTCCTTTGTCATCCCTTGAGATGTTGAAATGGTCAAGAGCCATCGAGATCCACTGGTCATCCAGTGCGACCACCTTGATCTTACTCATCATTGTTAGCACCACGATAAGTAGCAAAAAGATTCCATGGTGTATCAGATGGTGCTGACCAAAGTGGCACCCTGATGGTAGGTCCATAGTTGGCCATGGACGATGGTGGTGGAAGCCGATGATCACATTGCAGGCATAAAGATCTGGTCGAGGAACGCCTTTGTTGATGAAGATCTCGCTCGATGATCCACTAGCCCTCATGAAAACTACCGATTTTTGGCCTCCATCTTGGCGCACCTGAACACAATGCAGGAAGCAAGGAGACCGAGGCAAGACCATGGGCCTTGGTAGGGATGACCCTCTTGGAGCCCCATCCGGCCCGAGGAGGATGTGTGGGTTCCTGAACAGGGTGAATTACAAGATCTTTTCGCCTTGGTTGGGATATGTGGTGGTCTGGCGCAGGGACGGCGAGGGGCGCTTCCATGGCGGTTGGCCGGCCGATATCCGCCAGAGACCGGGTCGCACATGAGTCGGTGGGAGATGGCCGAGCAGTGTCCTCAGAGACAGAGCAACACATTGGGGAAGAAAGACTGCCAAGGGAGGAGAAAAAAGCGGACAGAGGCTCCTCGCCGCCGCCGTCGGACGACCTCCTCCGACAGCGACAGGGAGAGGGGAGGTCAGGGAAGGGTGGAGGCGGCTCGGTGGAAGGGTTTCTCCCGAGTCACCCAAGGTGGACGATGCAAGGGGCTTTTTTGTTAGTCCACCAACCGAAGGCGGATATTTGAGGTCGGGCTCCATGGAGGCCAAGATTTAAGCCTTTGAAATTTTGAATCCAAGCGTTTAAAGAAATTCAAAAAAGATACCATGACATAAACAATGTTGTATTCTATAGGTGTGCAAATTTTAAGACCAAAATGTGTTATACTTTGGGCTCTACAAAAATGATAAATTAAGATTTTAGAGTCGGTGAATAGTAGACTGAAAACTCGATTTTGCCTTTTTGTGAGATTTTGTTATTTTTGTCAACTTGAAAATTCAATATATTTATATTTTGTTTTGAAAATTTACACAATTATAACGTACATCATTGACTATGTCTAAGTATTTTCTTCAGATTTTTTGAAACATTTAAATTGGATTTTTTGAAAGCTTCAAAAAGAAAAACTCAAAACGGGCTCCCTCGAGCCGAGCTACATTTTGAGTTTCTGCCTAATTTCCACGATGACACAACTATCCAAACGAGAATATGAAGAGTTAAACTTGGGAGTGGGTAGGAGTTGGAAGGGATCCACCATAGTATGTTCATGAACGCGCCAGACATGTCTGAGACCGTGAGACGACTGGACCTGCTGCTTATGATCTTTTCCGGCAAGAAATCTGCAACCCTTGTCGCGCGTGTCATTTATCATCATTTGTCCATCTCTGTGTTAGTGTGTTATGATTGATACGTGTCGATCCATGTCCGAGAAATCGTGAAATAAAGACTCGCGCACAGGAGAGGCAAAGGCGTCTGGGGTCATACGCGCGCAGGACTCACGCTGTCTGTCGCACGTAGAGTACCTGCAGCATCCCCGGCGGCCTCGATGGGCGGCGGAACGCATGTGCAGCATCTCGGCCCATCCACCGACGGAACCCCATTGCACGCGATGACTGTTGCCCACCGTCACTCTTTATAAAACACGCCGTCCTCGAGTCTGGCCGGCGTACAGAGTCGTGTTCGCCGTAAAACACGCTTCTCTATGTCACAGCGCGCAAGCCTCGCATCACTGGCGTAATGGTACTGGCAGTAGTATATACACGCACGAGCTATTACCACGCCCTGCACTTTCCACCATTTGCTTTAGCTTAGCTAGCTCGCTCTCATGGCATCTCCGCACCAAATCCTCCTGCTCCTGCTCCTCCTCGCCTCGCCGTTGGCCCCTCGGCCGGCCGCCGCCGACGACGGCGCCGCCGGGCAGCCGCCCCCGCCGCTGGTGCGCCAGTTCTATTACTACTCTCCTCCTCCGCCGTCGCTGCCTCCTCTCACCGCCCCGCCGCCCCCGCTGGCGGCGCCCCAGAAGACGCCGCCGCCCGGGATCCGCAACAACCGCCCGCCGGCCGGCCAGCTAGGGTTCTTGTCCGGGTCCCACGCGCAGGCCGGAGGGCAGCTCCATTACCTGTCCCGGATGCTGCTGTGCGCTCTTTCTGCTGCGCTTCTTGTATGGTGGTACTAGTCGCTTGCTCCACTCACTCACTCAGATCCATATCTCTCTAGACTCTAGTATTATGAAATTATTACTTTAGGCCTGTTTACGGGAGTTTCATCGAAGTTGTGCGAGCATTATATTGCTTGTTGTAAACATGTACTTGTAATGCGCTTAGAAATTTCTGAGGGCTCAACTAATCAGGGCATATATGCATTGCTTTGCTTGATTGTTAGCTTTGCACAAGTTCGCCTGAAGCTTGATTGCTTACTTTTTCCTTGTATGAAGAGTTCATTGACACTCGTGACTCTGCCTCTGAATTCAGTCATCCAGATATGATGACAGATAGGCAGATCTAGATTCGGATGTGATTTCGACAGGCGTCATACATGTGGATGTGGTAGAAAGTCTGAAAGTGTTACTGTGGCTGTCCTATAAAAGTCAGGAACAGCAGCATTTTACCGGCCTTTATTCTATTCTTTCCCAAGGATAGAGGATGTTTAGTTGATTGATCAGGAAAATGATTCTTCACACAATCACACGCAGATGTGTTCCTCCCCTATAGCATTGTGTCACATATCTACAATCTGAAGCGAAACGAAGCCACCCATTTCCACCATCCCCCACCCATCCGCATGTCGTCTTCTATCCAGCATATGACTCTTGTAGTATGTACATCGTTGACATAATATTTGTAAAATATCACTTTACAAATATTACATTCTGTATAATAGAAATATTGCAGGTTTTTACTCAAGCATTTATTATTACAAGCCACAAATATACAATAGACCTAAGTTCCTCTTTGGTCTAAAGAGGAGGCCCCAGCTAGCTCGTTGTATCGTGTGGTTGCTATATTTATATAGCGGGGTGAAAGCCTGTTTCGTCTAAAGAGGAAAGTTTAATGACTCTAGTTCAACCTAATACAACCTCCTTCCATAAAACTTAGATAAACTCAAATATAAGAACGGTTAAGATCGCTCGATACCCCTTCGTTATTAATACTAAACGGGTATATGTAGGCCCAACTAAATTATACGTATATTTAGCATACATACAGATACAAGCATGTGTTACAAAAGCGATAGGCAATAACAAAGAACGAAAAGAAAACACAGCAGAGAACACAAGATTTTAACGTGGAAAACCCTCTCCAACAAAGAGAGGTAAAAACCACGGGCGCCAGCCAGCAAAGCTTCACTATATCGGAAGTGTGTTTACAAACGCCGTGGGTTATCTTATGATGCGATAAACCTAGCCGGCGGCTTACAAGGAATATATATAGGCGGCGGTAACGATCCATACCGCGGGGGCTGTCGCCCCCCGCACCCCCACAGGCGTCCCTGTTGGGCACGGAGTGGGCCAACTTCAGACTCCGCTCCACTCGGCCAAAGCCTCCGGCGATGGGCCTCGCTTCGCTCGTCAGAAGTTGGCCTTTACTTTGTAGAATTTGGATCAGAATATAACAACATGAACGTATGTTATCGGTGCTGACTCTTTCTCGTGGTGGCCGGTGAGAGGGAGGGATGGCATGTGGTGTTGGCCGGCCACGGGGCACAGCTTCGACCGTGCCTCGCAGGTTTGTGCTGGCTAGGTTGGCGGCAGCAAGCGCGGTGCACGCAGCGTGGCCGAACAGTTATCCGCTGCCCGTGGCGGCGGTCGCGCCGGACTGTCTCACGGAGTCCGTCAGACTGTCTTGACAATCTCGCTGGACAGCCGACTAGACTATCTTGCGGCGGCGGCAGTCACGCCGAACTGTCTTGTGGCGCCCGCCGGACTATCTTGATAGTCCCGCTGGATACCCACAGGACTGTCTTGCGATGCCCGCGCCGGACTGTCTTGCGGCGGTGGTGGCAAGGTTGGACGGCAGCATCGGTGATCGTGCGCTTGGCCGGCGACGGCGGTGATCGGCGTTGGCTTGGACGTATGTGAGATGGATACCGTTCATATGGGACAGATGTTGATGAATACGATATACTTGTACGTGGGGGATATTGGTTTTTGGATATGGGTTTAGATATGGATTTAGACGAACCCGATTCAGTTTGATTAAGTTTGGAAGAGGGGTTGTACCGGAGCAAACCTCCCTTAAATAACTTAAATACGACTAAAAGTAGTAAACTAAGAACTGTGACTACTCAAGCAGCTTTATTTTATAATGTTCGATGCTGCTTGATTAACTTAAGCTACTTTTCTATTGCTCGATCTCGTCCTGGATCTCTTTAGTTTCTTAGGTGATCACATAGTCAACGCATTCGAGTCCACCGGAAAGATCATGCTCCTTGTAGCACACATCGTCGATGCCTTCAGTTGCTTAGTTGGTCTCCTCGTTGGGTGGTCTCACAGTCTAAGTATGGGGTCCAAAGGAAAACAGATCATTACGAGCGTATTCAACTTGTTGAATACGTGTTTTATGCAGCCGTGGATCAGAGTCTTAGGCTAACGCAGGTTTTCATAATCATCTAAAAGGCTGATTTTATTCGAAAAATATGTCTGTATGTCTGTCTTTATAGGTTGATTAGAGCTTAGGTGGAGCTTCTTCCTACCGTGTTCGTAGCCTCTTCCTTGAATAAAGAGTGATAAGCCACAATTCAAACACTCTGCAGAGGTGGTTACTTTACTCATAAAAGATTAATGCCTCTAGGCTCAACCGGGCATACTTTCCCGTCCATACTCTCTTTGACACGAGGCTCAGTCGATGATCCAAATCAATCATTGTCCTTCTCCGCGACCTTGCATACCCACTTTTTTATGAAGGTTCACATTGCCCCATGGTTGTGTACCCAGTTGACGGCAGGACCCTTTTGGACACGTGCTCCACAATCCATAATTGACCACCAATACCGTGGAATCTTTACGGGGATTTCATCCTCATATTGCTCCCAGTAGGAATGATAACACCTACGATACGGTGCATCCATTGATATGTGAAAGGAAAAAGATTCAACTGACTCATTCCAGATCTTATGGTTAATCGTTATTTACAGCGCAAGAATCACTCATGACATTTGTTGTTACTCCTAGGTGATATAGTCCCAGTTGCAATAGAACCTCCACCAACCATGTATATCATTCCATGGTTCCATTTCCCACCTTCCTAGCTTAACAACCCTACCAGGCTGATAACCATTACTTCATATCAATTATGAAAAGATAACTTTGCTTTTAAATGCAGTAGTGATACGATATAGATAGATTTGTAAGTAACTTGATGAAAATAATTCAATGACATGAGCAAATGATGAATTTGTTTGGATACTGCAAGGTAGTGCAGTTGAATGCTTCATATTAACCCGGAACCTCGGGTTCTGGAAAACAGTATCATTGTCCGATAAGGGCAATGATTAAAGATTCAAATCATGCAAGGATGATAATGACATGCTTTAATGTTCCGTGTTTATTGTTATTCCCCATGTTCCGTGTTGTTATTTATTTAGCTTATATATATCTAACTTTTTCCTTATTGTGGATATATATGTTAAGTTCAAATAATTTAAGAATAGTGGCTTCATTAGCTTAAAAGAATTTCCAAAATTTATAAAGATTTCATTGCCAAAAAAATCCTACTTCGATTCTACAGGAAAACCTTGCTTAAAAAGCAAGGAAAATTTAGGCTGTCTTGGGCCATGTCAATTGCCAAGTGGCGCAGCTACGGAGGCCACAGGGCGGAACGAGAGGCCGTGGCGCGCCGTCGCCTTATCCTCACCTCACCACACACCGCGCGCGCCCTTTCACGTCCCGCCACGCCGAGCGCGCCATGGGCCACCAATGGCCACCACCGCCGCGGCTCTCTCCTGCTCCTGCTCCTCTTCTCCCTCACCTTCCTCCACGCTACTCCGGCGAACCGTTTCCGCCTTCCACCGCACACCCGATGCCCGCGCTCGCCGCCTCCGCCTCGCCCCCTTGCACGGTACGTACGCCAGACCGGCAGGTCCGGGACCAGCCCCTCATCGTCCTCCTATCTCTGAACTTTTTAAACGGGCACACGCGCACTTCGCTTCTGACGATGGCGTGCGTGTGTGCGCAGGCGTGGATGACTCCAAGGGGGTGGAGACGGCGGTCACCGCCGACGAGAGGTCGGAGACGGACAAGCTGGTCGACGGGATGGACTTCGGGGAGCTCTGCAACGACTTCGAGTGCATAAGCAGCCCCTATGTGGAGTCCACGGCCAGGCAGATCGCGCGGGACATCCTCGAGATCCGCGAGGACAACCGCGCCCTCGCCTGCTACGCCGTCGCCGTCAAATACAAGGTGCGCGCAGCTCCGTATCAGTTCGTCTTGCGTGATCAATCACGAGATTGTATAAAAACAGCTGCCTGCCCATTAAGTCTGTAACATAGCGAACCAGAACAGTGATACTCCATACTTATCTTAGGCTCAAGATTGACCACCGTGGAAATCATGCATGGTTCAGTTTATCTTGGGCTATTGGCCATGCTTCAGTTTTCAGTCACTCCAATAGACCAGTACATGAGCTACTTGCAAGGTTCAACTTACACGTGCATCGTATCATCAGAGTGACACCATTTGCTTCTTCTTTTAGGATCCCCTCCGGACATTTGTTGGGCGTGAGAAGTACAAGAGGCCATTGTGGATCACAGAGGCTCTAGAAAACCCTAAAGTGGTAAGAATTTATTCAACTTCACACATTCTTATTTCAGTCACATATGTCCAACAGGGTGCAGCACAATGTTTCGAATTGCTCATGATATTGTGTTGTTACGGTACAAAGTCTGTGTGCACTGGCTGTCTTCTTGATTTTATCATAAAAAAATATGTCTAGCATCAATGATTTTCAGTTTACCCATGCCATTGGACACAAAAAAATAGTCCACTGAACTTCATGGAATCACACACTCTCTGTGACTGCGGCTGACAGACAGTCCAGGAAATGTCAATGCAATCCAGAAATGCCCATCCACAAAATTTGCTTAGTAGTAGTAGCACATAATTTGGGTACGTGCTTCTAGCAAGATGCTATCTAGTAATCAACACTCTTGTTACTGCGTCAGACAGTTCAGGAAATGTCAATGCAATCCACAAATGCCAATCCACAAAATTTGCTTAGTAGCACATAATTTGGGTACGTGCTTCTAGCAAGATGCTATCTAGTAATCAACACTCTTGTTACTGCCAATCCACAAAATCTGCTTAGGCTGCTCATAGTGCGGAGTAATATAGACTAGTGTCATACAGATGTTACTAGTCTATGTTACTACCTTCATAGTGGGGAATAACATATATGTAGTGTCATGTAAGATCTTATTTATTAGGTTATAGACTCATTGTGTATTGGATTGTGTGATGTTACAGTAACATAATATGTTACCACAACACTCTCTTTCCTCACTTAATAGCATGCTATGTCATCAAAATGCATTGGAGTGTGTGATGTTACTAGCTACGTTACTTCCACTATGAGTAGTCTTAGGCCAGCCCCAATGCGTCGTATCTTGATGCCGTTTCTTGCTGCATGTTTGAACTTTTAACATACGACATGCTCAATGCGAGGTATCTTAAGCACCGTATCCAGCAGAACTTGGATTGGATTAATTCCAGATCAATTGTTGTGAATAACCGATGTGGCCAATCTGTGTCCAACTAAAAACAGGTAACTCTTGACCGCACCAGCCACAATAGATCCATGAAATTAATGACTTTTCTTGAATCGTGAGCTAAGAGCCATAGCTTGGCTAGTATACAGCACCATTCTCTCTCCTCTATAACTACCCTGCCACATCAGCATGTCACCTATGACTTTGTGCTAAGAAACGCGCATTGTAGAAGGCCTTAGTAGCACATAATTTGGGTACGTGCTTCTAGCAAGATGCTATCTAGTAATCAACACTCTTGTTACTGCGTCAGACAGTTCAGGAAATGTCAATGCAATCCACAAATGCACTGACCATCAAGTGGACACTGAGAGGAAAACCCAAGAACCCGTTCTTTTCGGCGGTCGGAGGGGAGTTGATCGTTCGTATCAACTCGCAGTTCGTCTTGAACCAGATCAGCGGCCAAGTGCTCGAACACGTCGAGTCATGGGACCTCTCTGGGTCATCCGCTCCTGCCCAGGCCTACTTTTGGTTCTCCAGGAGGGTTTACTCCACTGTCGAGGGCGGCAAGGATACGATGGAAGCTGCTAAGGGCCTGGCGTCTCGGCTGTCGCAGAACAAAGATGAGAATCTGGAGGTCTATCCGGACCCATCTGGAGATCCCACGAAGGTACATGCATGAATCATTTCTAAATTGCATGTTGAATGTATCAGTTTGGCTATGCAGGTTGCTCACAGAATTTCCTTTTTCTGCTCATGCACGATGCAGTTCTTTACAAGGCCGGATGATTTGAACCAAGATGTGTATCAGATTGGGCTTTTCCTTGCCGTCCTCTACTTCATCGTGCAGTTCCTGAAATCAACTATCTGATCGTGTTGTACTAGCTCCAACTCAGATCTGAAACCCATTTCCCAGTTCTCCTGATGAGCGAGCTTGTGTGTATATATGCATACCCGTGTATCTATGTCTAACGAAAATGACATCACACTGCAGGTGATTCAGTAACATGTGACAGGAAGTCATGAGTTTTGGGACTAACCATTTGATGGTCAGTATGTCTTTATGTCCATATGTATATTTGGCATTGATCACTGCGTGTTGTCGCCTGTGGGTAGTAATAGTGAGTAACAGCTGATCTTGTGCGAGTGAAAGAATAAGCTTCGTGCAATGATGCAAATGGCGAAGGCCATCCTGAGGTACAGCCTAAAACTTGCACCAGCCGAGGCACACGAAGCATCAGCTTATCTAGCTCACCACCACACTCCCTAGCCACACACACTTGCCGCCGCAGCTCGATTCATCGGCGAGGAGCCTTTGCATCGCGGTCTCCTACCCGATATTTTCATAAAAACGTGAAAATTCTTGTATTAGTGATTTAGTGTGCTCCCCAATGGCGATCAGGCCAAGCTTCAGGTCCCTGAATTCCATGGTTCCCTTCACGCTTGAACCCGGGAGTTTCCTCTGCTGCAAGTGCCGTGCAGTTGTGCCAGGCTCCAAGGCCAAACGGAGCATCAGCTTCTGGCTCACCAACGCTCCCCAAGCCACGTAGTTGCTGCCGCAGCTACATCTATCACAAAGTTGTCCCCGCTACCTTCCACGATGACTCGGTGTTTTTCTACCTCTGTGTCGCGGTCGTAACAGCACGTTGCAAGATCTCTGACGTTTTCCGGCATAATATCTCCGCCACTTTCCATTGCCCCTCCGAAAGAAGCTAAGCGAACCACAAGTATTTTTCAGTCTAGATGCAGTGCAATTGTCCAAAACGTAGTTTGGGTTGTGATAGATGTAGCTGCGGCAGTGGTGACACATGTAGATTGCCTCTCCCAAAGACACATGTAGATTGCCTCTCCCACTTTCCGTTGGCTCTCCGAAAGACACATGTAGATTTGTGCAGCAGCGCGGTGGTGATACCGTGACAACGTCCTACGACTGCCGATTTGTTATTTTGCTTCAGAATTCGGTGAATTCTTCTCGCGTGATACTGATTCTTTTGGAGATGCCGGTTGTTTGTTCACTGAAAGGTGCAGGCTGCCCTGAATTACGCTGCATCATGAAGGAAGATCAATGGTTCAACTCTGAAACATGCAGGACACTGCATTAAGTAGTATATTAAATTTAAAAAGATGCAGTTGTTTTATTCATTTCAGTATAAATGAAAGGAAAAGCATCTACGATATTGATTCCGTGTCATATTCGCCGTGATACCTCAGGTCATCGACAAGTAACAGTGCCAGTGCACAAATGCAAGACACACATGTGGTGACGACCTGTGGACCCTTGCGGTGCGTGCGTAGCCCTCCAGTCACCGGCTCAAGCGTTGTAGACAAATGTCACACGACCTTGTCCATGGAACCAGAGAACCAAGCAGGGCACCACACGATCGGATCTTCTGGCTACCCAAAATACCCTCAGCACAGGATCCAGCGCTACCACAAAAGCGCAGAAAACCTGAGGGCAGCCATGCCATTTCTCAGAAGAAACCATCTCTACTCTAAAGACGATAAATACCACCAAGCAACCGGGATTTCCCTTCAAGCTCACCCACTCATCTGCTTCCGCTGCTGCTGAAAAACATCACTCTGCGCCACCAACTCACACCACCAGTTAGGGCATTACCTTCCAAAACTCCACCAGCCAATGGCGTTGCGCCTCTCCGTCTCCTCGCCTCAGAGGTTGGCCTCCTCGCCGGCCATCTCCACATGCCGTCCCGCCTCCTGCGGCCGCTTCCTGGCATGTGCGGCAGCTTCCCAGACGAGGAGTCTCATGGTGGTGTCTGGCTCTGATGCGAGGGGAGTGACTCCAGTGAAGTCAGGCGGCTTGGAGACAGCCACCACGGGAGCCGATGAGGTGGAAATGGCCTCAGCTGGAGCTGATGTGGTGGCGGTGACCGGACAGGTCACTGATGTGTGCAAGGACACCTTCTGGCCAATTGTTAAGGCAGCAGGACCAAAGCTCGTCGTCCTCGACATGTACACTCAATGGTACCGTGCTAACTCCATTAATTTCACTGTTTCAGCTCGTCTCACTGATGAAATACTACTCCCGTATCTTCTCGTCATAAGCGCTAGAGATGCAAGAATAATCAAGAACAGATGTCATCCCACAGCGCTAGAGATGTAAAAACCTCCTTGTTTGCAGGTGCGGTCCTTGCAAAATCATGGCACCAAAATTCCAGGAGATGTCCGAGAACGATCGTGACGTCGTGTTCCTAAAGCTCGATTGCAATCAAGACAACAGGGTAAAATAGCAATTGGAACCATCTTGCTGTGTCTTGTATATCTCGTATTTTGTTTAGATAGATCTTGATAAGCTTCTCCGTGCTTGTTACTTGCAGCCTCTTGCAAAAGAGCTTGGCATAAGGGTTGTACCAACATTCAAGATTTTCAAGGATGGGAAGGTGGCCAAGGAGGTCACTGGTGCAAAGATTGATGAACTAAAACGCGCAATTGAGGAAGTGAAGTCAAGCTGAGCAAAACCCTGAAAAATGCAGCAATTAGCATGCTATCAGTAGTGTACAATATGGGATGAACCACCCTTTGTCGAAGTGGATAACCACCATGGGGAAAAAAACAGTTATTATAGTTCTTCTGCAGTCCTGCTTATGATGATTTTTACCTACCGTCTGGACAATATACACCCACCCATGTGGAGTGCATGATGTAAATAATCATTTGAATCTTCATGAGAATATTGTTGCTTTCTGATCTCACTAATTTGCAACTGATCTGGTCTTGTACACTGAGCATATTAAAAAATATCTCTAGCAGAATCCTTATAGTTGTAAGAACTACCATGTGGAAATCAAACAGCTATAGTTATTTCCATTCATATTATATTCTGTGAACCATACATTAAATTTAAACATCTTGTTCGAACACTCTGTCTGAGATGCACAGCTCAAATTTTCGGATCAGTTATGCTCTGCTACATCAATAGTTCGTAGATGACAAACTTAATATGGAAAAGCGACTCAATGAAAATTAAACTAATTTGTCACGGTGATTCCACATATAACATACTTTGAAAAAGCGAAGGTACCTTGATAGCATTATGATCTGTAGCTGCATTCCCGATACTTCAATTAGCTCAATTTTGATGCCCGGGGATACTTGCACTGTCTCAGAAGAATTCGCATATAACAAAGAGACATGTTTCTGCCTTTCTGGTGCTTTTCAGCTCCTCACAGACATCCTGCCACGCTCCTAATGCTGATCCTCAACCCAACCAGACCCTGGCTGTTTGAAGGGTAACTTTGTTTTCATCAGCGACCGAACTCTTTCTGCCTCCTCTTCCCATTATTCTTTCCCAGCATATATGCTCGACGACAGTACAATAGTTCCCAGTATTTCGAGTTTCCAACTCAGAAAGCTCATTTGCAACAACTTCTGCAATCTCAGCATTGTTGTGTGTCTTGCATGAACTCAGCATGGCGCCAAGAGCTCCTGGATGGGCCAAAACTGACATTGTTTGAATCATCTCAACAGCCTTTTCAAGCCTCTCTGCACAGCCAAACATATCTACAACACGCATAGTAATCGGCCCGACAGTTCATCCCATAATCCTGCACCATTGCTTCCCAATAGTCCAAACCCAAATCGACAAGCCCTGCATAGCTGCAAGCGGTAAGCACACCGAAGAAAGTGAACTTGAGAAACTTGGTAAAAATGCAGCAATTAGCATGCTATTATTACTGTACACTATGGAATGAACCACCCTTTGTGGAAGTGGATAACAAAATCTCTAGCTGAATATTTATAGTTGTAAGCACTAGTAGTAAGATGTGCAGTTCAGAGCAACTCTAGCAGATCCACTAAAAATCCATACTCTGAAATGGTTTTAGAGGATCCTCTCAAATCATGAGGGTATGGGTGTCCTCCCAGATAAGATCCTCTAAAATACATCCCCTAAATATATTTTCTCGTGGGAGCCCCACTTGTCAGTGGGTTATTATTATTTTTCTTTTACTCATTTTTCTTTCTTTTCTCTGGTCGGTCCCCATCTTCTTCAAACAGACCTCAACTCAATTTCTTCGAGACGCATCATGCCTCATCCAAGAACCGCCCCACCGGATGATGATGGTGCGGCACTCATGGCCTTTGATGATGGCGCGGCACTCATGGCCTTCGGGGATTTTAGAGGATCCTTCAAAAAGTTCACATGACAGTGTGCTTTTAGAGGATCTTCTAGAGTTGATTTTTTGCCACCCATTCTCTAAACTAGCAGTTTTAGGGAATCAGGGTGTTCTAGAGGATCTGCTTGAGTTGCCCTTAAACTTCTTTATTACTTCTGTTCCTATGTTCTGTGAATCATATAATAAATCATAATATCTTGCTCAAACACGTGTCTAAGACGCAGAGGTTAAATTGCACTATTGCAGTACTAGTTATGCTGTACTGTGCTACATCAATTCGTTTGTAGATGAAAAGCTTACTATGAAGAAGCGACTCGACGAATAACTATGCAAATCAAACCTTTTTTATTGTAGTCAGATTAAATCAGATAACATGAGTTGTGAAGAAACGAAGGTACCTTGACAACACTATGATCCGTAGCAGCACTCTTGACAGTTCAACTAGCTCTGTTTTTAAGCCTGTGTATGTTGCACTGTCTCACGAAAATTCACATATAACAATCAGAAATGTTTTTGGTGTGTTGCAGCTCCTCAGACATCCTGCCACGCCCCTGTCGGTCCTAGACCCAACTAGATCCTGGCTGTTTGAAGGGTAATTTTGTTTTCATCAGCGACCTAACTCTTTCTGCCTCCTCCCATTGTTCTTTCCCAGCATATATGCTTGACAGCATTATATAGTTACCCGTATTTCGAGGTTCCAGCTCGAAAAGCTTATTTGCAACAACTTCTGCAATCTCAACATTGTCATGCGTCTTGCACGCACTCAGCAGGGCTCCAAGAGCACCTGGATGGGGCCCCATTGGCATTGTTTGGATCATCTCAAAAGCCTCCTGAAGCCTACCTGCACGACCAAGCATGTCTACAACACAGGCATAGTGATCTGCACGACGATTCATCCCATAATCCTGCACCATTGCTTCCCAGTAGTCCAAACCTAAATCAACAAGCCCTGCATGGCTGCACGCAGTAAGCACACCGACGAAAGTGATCGGATCAGGTCTCACTGCCTGAGCTTGCATCCTTTCAAACACTTGAAGTGCCAGCTTCGCATGCCCATGAGTCGCCAGCCCACTAATAAGTGCAGTGTAGGGGTATGCATCTGGCTGTTCGATCTCCCTGAAAGCATTGAGAGCCTTCTCAACATTCCCGCACTTGGCGTGCATATCTACCAGTGCTGTAAGCACCTTATCATTCCTTTCAATCCTCCTACTGTCAACAATAGTTCCAATCTGCCCAGCTAATTCCGTGCTGCCTATCTGCGAAGCAGCAGAGATAACTCCGACCATGGTGGCTGCATCTGGATCAATCTCAGCCGCCTCCAGTTTCCGAAACAATGCAAGTGACTCCTCAGGCCGGCCATTTTGAGCATACCCATTTATCATCGCCGTCCATGTCACGAGATCTTTCTTCGGCATTCTGTCAAACAGCTCCCGCGCGCTCAGCATGGACCCGTGCTTGCAGTACCCTACAATCAGCACCGACCAAGTCGCCAAATCCCTGGTAGGCATTTCATCGAACACGCGGCGAGCAGAAGCAAATTCACCGGCATTGACGTAGACGACCACCATGGCGTTCCATGAGACCTGGGTTCTGGACGGCATAGAGGTGAAGAGGGCCTCAGCCGCGGGCACAGAAGCGAGGCGGGCGTGAGTGCAGAGTAAAGAGTTGAACGAGATGGCGTCGGGCGCCGGGATGCTGGCGAGCGCGGCGTGCGCGGCCGGGAGGTCGTTGCACTTGGCGTAGAGGTCGACGATGGCGTTGGCGACGGGGAGGCGGGAGGTGGCGAGCGCGAGGCGGAGCGCGACGGCGTGCAGGGAAGCGCCGAGACGGAGGATGCCGAGGGACGCGGCGGCGTTGAGCGAGAAGGGGAGGGTGTAGTGGTCGGGGGAGACGGGCAGGCGCGGCATGAGGAGGAGCAGGCCCAGCGCGGCGTGAGGGCGCGGCTTGGAGAGGCGGCGGATGGCGCGGTTGAGGGACGCCCGGATGACGGGGGGAGGAGTATCGCCGTGCGCGCGGATGAGGTGCCCGTGGACGGCGGCCGGCGGCGGGGGCGGGTGGTCGGAGGAGAGGACGCGGGAGAGGTGATCTAGGCGCGGGTTGGCGTTGGGTTGGGCCGCCATTGGTAGGGACTGGCAAGTAGCAAGAGGAACAGAGAACTAACGAATTGGGCGAATTGTAGTGGAGCTACTCGGCGCTTTTTGTACCTTGGCTTGTCATCAGACTTGCATATGGGGCGTGCTGAGCGTCCAATATTGCCTAAATCAGGCTGCGAAAAAGGGCACGAATTTACCTAACTTTTTGCATAATCAGGCTCCAAAAACTGACCCATACAGGGATCACTTGGCGTGCAATGAACATTTGCCATGTAAAGCTTCCGAGATGGAGACCTGACAATTAGCACCTGAACCATCCATCTTCTAATTTGTCTTAGTCAAGATACATTAACTATGTACGCAAATAGATAGATCTGGCCAAACAAAGTTGTTGAAGGAAAAAACACGTTTGTATTCAGACTCCTTTCACATGATCCAACACCGCAAAACTCATCACCACTTGAATCTGAAAATGAACTTTAATATCGATTATCTATTCCATTCCCACATAAATAACAAACGGTCAAATTGCTATGGAAATGGAACAATAGCCTCACAATACCAACAATATAGGCATCTTCTTTTTATCGCGGGCGTTGCACGGAATCCTGCCTCTCAAATCCATTCTTGCCAATCATTATGTGGGGACTAGCGGACAATGTTCAATATGTAGCATTGCTCCTGAAGATATCATGCACCTTCTTTTCCAATGCGATATAGCTAGGCAACCGTGGACATCTCTTGGTTTGAGTGCAATTATTGATGAGGCTATTGTGATTGATCGGTCGGGTTCAGTAGTACTGGAGCAGCTCATGCGGGAACACGATAAGATGTTGCATGGTTTTGATAGTATCAAGCCAAAAGAAACCATAGCTGTTGCTTCCTGGTAATTGTGGTGGATTCGGTGACAGCGTACTCACAATGAGTCAGTTCCACCTTTATCTCAATGCAAGATGCTGGTGTGTCGATTACTGCTAATGCAGCTAAGGCAATGTCAAAAATACCTGGACCGAAACCACAGTGGGAGAGACCAAATCCTAGACAGGTAAAAATAAATGTTGATGGATGCTTTCACCTCGATACATATGCAGGTTCTATGGGAGCAGTTATGCGGGAGTCGGCTGGATGTTTCATTGCAGCGTCTACTGTGTACTTACCAAATGTTACATCAGCGGCGGCTGCTAAAACTATGGCAATGAGAGAAGGCCTTGCTCTAGCTAATCGCCTTGGTTGCAACAATGTGCTCATGGAATCTGACTCAATTGAGACGGTTGAAGCCTGTTCTAGTGATGAAGCATGGTGGGGCGAGAACTCAGCTATTTATGCAGACTGTCATGATTTGGCAGCGCTAGTAGGAAATGTCACATTCAAGTATTGTCCAAGAGAAGCCAATAAAGTCGCACATGAAATAGCTAGATTTTGCTTCTCCTCTAGATCTTCATGTAATTAGGTCGATGAACCCCCTAGCTTCCTTCTAGAGAAGCTTATAAACGATGTAACCGAACTTTGATTGAAGTAGCAAGTTTCAGACGCACTCTTTTTTCCTTACCAGGTACCTAAAGAAACTGAAAGGTTTTTAATGAGACAGCTTGCTAGCTTAATATATTATCGTTTATCTAAAAAAACAATATAGGCATCTTCTACGGAGATCGTTGCATGTTCTATAATATTTTTTCAAAATAGTTTTGCATAAGTTCTACATGTACCATTGAAGGTAGATAGAGGATGGAATGACAATATTCAACATACAATAAACCTAGAGAAGATCCATTAAGCAATACGTCACAATTTTATTCGAGAAGATTTGCATGAGGAGCCTAATGTGAACATTGTAGAACATTAGAGTGCTTTCATTATGAGAAGATTTGCATGAACTACCAGACAACAAGAAAAAAATGGTACATGGAAGTGATCATTAGAGTGCTTTCATTATGGTACAGTAATTAACAAGCAGTAAAATCCATATCAAAACTCTAAAACATCCATATCAGATCCCATAAAACATCAATTTTCCCATGAGATCAAAGATTGTATTGCTCAGTTACATTTGAATATAAGTTCGTGTATATACATATGAAAAAATAGTTGCCTAGACCAACCTCCACCTAAACATACTGGGCAGTGGACACACGCACTTGGTAAGCTAACAAATAGAATCGTAATAAATGTACAAATTACAGAGATAAAAGATTATTACACTTCACTCCTGAGAAACTCGAGAATGGAAACTTAATCTCTCATGGATCAGCGGAATAGCTGATTGACAAAAGCAGGCAATATTGCCCATAACAGCAGTGAAAATGGCAAATGAGTATCTGATGGTCAATAACTATTATTATGTATGCTCTCCACCTTCATGGAATAGGCGATGAAAGCAAGTAAAATAAAAAAAACTAACAGGGTTTTAGAAACCTGTAAGTAATCATGCAAGGCTCCAATAAACTATAAATTCAGTATATATGCACCGTTAAAAAACACATACTACTAATCGAGTCGATGGCTGCAACACTTCAGACTATAAATATAGGCAGCACAGTATTTCATGGTTTTCTCAAGAAAACGCAAAAAGACTTTTTGTTTATTTTCATTGAACAGATTGACGGATTTGTTTACAGGCCTCTGAGGATGTTACAGCAATTTATGTTACAGATTTTATTAATGTTACATCCCGAGCACAACTCTAAGTCCTGCAGCTCCAGCTCTGGCCCAAACCGCTGCTTCATCTTTGATCTGGTCAAAGCACTTGAAACATGGTTAAAAAGGGATAACTACAAATATATCAGAACTAAAGTGAAAGAAAGAATCACAAATGCAGACCACTGCACTTGAAACATGCTGGAAACACATTGCAACCAAGCAGTTTATCGCGGGCAATGACAGAGGTATATAGTGGCCACTTCTCAGTTGCCACTGAAGCTGTACACATAATTATATGTTAAAAAAATTAAAATGGTCTCACCGGACTGCCGGCACACACTGAAAGCTCTTTAGTAACTAAATGAAGATATCCATTGCCACATAAATCTATAAGATACCTCTGGTAAGGCAAAAGATCCCGTCCTCACTTGTCAATTGAGAGAATCAGCAACGGTGGCATCTCCAGACTCCAGGTGTGCCACTCAAGTCTAGCTCTGTCAACAGCTGAAGATTTTGCCTCCTGTAAATATAGGACATAAATGTAATGTAGTAAATAAGTAAGAATCTGCACTCTTAACCAAGAAAGCATTAAAACAACAAAGAGAAATGATTATCTATTGATGCAAATCATCTCAATTTTGGAATCTTCAGGTAGTGACTTAGTTCATAAAGAGATAGACTCTTGCCATGAGTTGCTGAATAAAGTCTGCAACCCAGAATCGGAGCCTTTCGGATTTTACACATGAATCAAGTAGTTTAAAATGCAATACAGGCACCTCAGTTTACAGTATACGATAAATGGAGATATTGTAGGAATGTAGGTGATGGCTAAAATGCAGTTTGGGTACCCAAGAATATAAGTCACACAATGAGTTGCTACTCTGTAATCAAATCATTTTTATACAAAATGAAAAGGCCATTAAACTGAAAGAAGTATAGTTGCAGAGTAAATGACTGAATGCTGTTCCAGGAAAAATCAAGTAGCTGATGGTGAAACATTTTTAAAGCCAACATAATCAGCTTTACATGCAACCTGTCACATCAAGAAAAAAGAAGCAGTTTCAACAATAATAAATGTGTGTATTATCTAAACGCTAAACTTCAAAATTATTGTAGCTAGCATAGTAGCATCTCACATTTGGTATGATTTAGTGGATCAACCATGACTGGGCACAGCTTATTGGAATCAAAGTATAAAAAGTAGCTTAACACATGACCTGAACATTAAAAGTGGAGGATATGAGCATAAAATTATATTGCAACATACTTTTAGTGGTTATAGCTCGACAATTTTCACCTGTATTGTTGTGATCGATGTAATGGTCTCAACAAACATTGCAAAAAATGTAGTGTGTGTCTCAGAAGTCAACAATTGCAAATTGGGCATGGTACTTCCAACGAGGGCACGACACTTTGAGCATCCATGATGTTAGCCACCGGCGCCTCCAATAGCACGGTGTGTGCTTCACAAAACAGTTTGTGAGTGCTTTTACTTCAGGCCATCTGCACCGGCGACCTGACAGAAAAAATATCCACACAGAACAACACAAAGAAAACATACCTCGATGTTCATATATAAATCCACAGTAATAATTCGTATGAACTTACGAATTCAGTTATCGGCATCGCATTGCAGTCTACCATAACAACGGTTTTAAAATAATCATCAGGAACACACCATCTTGAAACAGATAGAGATAACATTGTACTCCAAGAAGGAATATTAGAAAGTCACCACTTGTACACTAAAAAAAGATCCACTATTACATTACCAAAAAAAAGTGTTGCAGTTCGACGACTTAATATTACATTACCAAAAAAAAAGATCCCACTTGCGATGTATCAGCGGAATGACAACCATCTTGCTAGGCTCACACGCGGATAACAGGCCAAGCTCTCCTCATATAACATAGGAACAAGCGGCAGAATCTCGCTGTCCATTCTATTTGAATTGTCCTCCGATGATGTAAACTTGGATCCTTGAGAGACTCCTAGCTGTCGCGCACTTGCAGCAAGCGGTACCTGATCTTGCGAATACAGAGTCTGAATTGTTTGCTTGACCGGATCATAGACACCTAGTTTTCTGCCAGTATTCAGCAGGATCCCCCCGTCTTCAGGATCAACAGCCAACGGTACCACAACATTTGTCACGAGAGAATAGTCAGGCGACGCTTCCAAACGGATCATACATGCTCTACTCCATATGCAACGCCCACGCTCTAGCCTCCATACGTCTAAACTGTTTGCTACTGGATCTGCAAGAACAGCGCATAATGCTCCCTGAAGCTCTACCACAAATGCACGGCATGTGCTCGTCTTACTCCATTCCGTGATGCACGAAGGGCAATGGATGGTATCGAACAGTCTTGTAGAGATATCGAAGGAGACGATAGCTCGTTTGTAGCTCCGACCCAGCCTTGGGTCACTCATCCAGTACAGCACCCCTCCAACATAGGCGGGTGGCATGTCGTTCACGGGCAGAGGCGGCAGCGGCACCGAGTATTCACGGGCAAGTTCCGCGGAGTTGCACCACCGCAACTCGCATACCGACCTATATCGACGAGAATGGTAGTTCTTCTGGTAATAGACGATTTCCACAATAATGTGCTCACCAGACAAAGGGTCGAAAGTCAGGCCGACATTCTTGCTGCCGAATGCAAATGCATGTTGTTCTACCTCATATATTCTTCGGCTTCCCAGTGCTAGGTGCATCTGCGGTCCTGGGTTACAGTAGACCCTGTGGAAACCTGTGCCTGGGTTGTACAGATAGTCATTTGTAGCAGTGCTCACCAGGTTCATCCCGTGGCAAGGCTTGGAGCAAACCACCTTTGTATCAAGTAACGCACAATGATTAGGAGCTTCACCAAGACATGTATCCAAGGGAGCAAAACAGAAGGCTGATTGTCCGTTGCCCTTACCCACAAGCATTAGCTTTGGCCTTCTGCCTATGTTCTTATGCTCAAAGTATGACCGCACGAAGCTTTCACTCTCGATCAACCCGAGCCACTGCTTGCAGATCAATTTGGACTGTACCACTGATTTAGCTGGGAGGCGGAGTAGGATCTCTTTTACCACCTTAGACATGGTAGACGACAAGGCTATCTCTTCATCGGTTCTATGCATTGGAGCAATGCAGTCTTCAAATAAACCAAATCTTGAAGGAAGTGGTTTATAATAGATAGATCCGTACGTCGATGTGCTTGCCTCGGTGATGGAAAGAATGGTCTCCAGATCCTGAGAAGTGAGGTCGTAGATGTGAACCTTTTTTTCAAACATCTCATGAACCTTGTGCTTGCAAGTAGTGATGATTATCTTCTTCCCTGGCCTGCCACAGTCAATAGATCCAATAACTCTCACGGTCTGTGGCTCGCGTAATTCTCTCCGCAAGACATTCCCTGACAAATCGATTCGGTGATCCAGCGACCAATCGCCAGAGCTATATTCCAAAAGTCTCCAAATCTCAAGGGTGCTACTATAAGGGTTAGTGCGAAGGTCTCGGACCAGACACAGCTGGTTATCCATCTCCACTAGTTGCCCCGCTGGTGGTGGCGGGGGAGCAAATGGCAGGTCTAATCCGGGTGGTGCTACGAAGGGAGGATTTTGGCCAAAATCTGATGATTGGAAGGGAGGTGATCGGACACATCTGAATGTCTCCTCCATGACAGAAAAATATATGATGGCACCTCTTGGCCGTTTGAAGAGAAGGTAAGGCTGGATCAACCAGTGCAGGAACCCGTTTGCAAACACAGGAGCTAACCTCTGTTCAACTGCGTTACACACAGCAGAGGCTGCAAATCTTCGCAACCCAAAGGGCACCCCTCCGGCAGCCGGCCTCCAGCGATCCCCATGGCTACCTCCAGGCGTGTACACCTCACACCTGATCGTATCCTGCTCACGGGGTCGGTACATCCCATCGATCAACCTCACCACCTTGTACTCCCTTGTGCAGGCATCGAATCCCAGTCCGGTACTGCTCATGTGGAACCTCGCCATGGCAGAATGTGGCAGACGCGTGACTGCCCGTGTGGCCACATTGCAGATATAGTACACCTTGGCAAGAGCATCATACAGGAGGGTGAGGCCATGGCACAATGCAGGCGTCAGCACTTCTACCCACTTGCCACGGGCATACTCAAGGGTGAACAGTGGCTCATTGTCTCCAGGGCCTTGTGCCAGCGAGCGCGAGTACGCCCCCATGGCGCCAAACCTTGCGGTGGGGGAGAAGTGCAGCAGCTTCAGCGGCACCCCCGCCGCCCTAGTGATCGCCTGATGGAGTCTGCAGAACTCCTCAGAGGAAAGCAGCGCGGCCCAGGAGCGGTAGACAGCCCGGAATCGGACAACGGATTTGATGGGAAGCCGCAGCAGCACCTCCGTCAGGATGTCCTCTGCAATCGACGCCTTGCGGCTGGGCTCGACAGCCTTCCGACGCTTGCTGCTCGGCATGTCATTGGTCTTCTTCTCGCTGTTGCAGATCATGCCTGGCACCCCAATGTCTGCCTCTCCCAACCGAGTCAGTAACTTGGTAGACATGGTCTGCAAGGAAGTTAATGAACAGTTCGATGTCAGTATAACAAAGCTCAATTCATGACATCAGCAGAGCAGGGGCGTATTTAAACTCAATTTTAGTTTTACTTTCAGCTCTTTACTTTAACATGCCGATGTTTTGTATTGTTGATATAGATAAACAAAGTACACTGAACGAACTTAGATAGTACTGCTATCAATTACAGAATTATGGTGGGGATCCTGATTCACACGGTGATTATTTTTCATATTAGTACTATCGTTATCGGTTGATGGGGTCAACCCAGAATAGATCAATCTGACCGGATGCGATTTTTTCCCGACGGTGATTACTGTTCACAACAAAGGGAATCGCTGGAGAGTAATGCAAGCGAGGGCCTCGTTACCAACCTTTTAGTACAAATCTACGGCGTCCGGGAAGAAATCGATCTTCACTCGAGGTCCAGGCGAGGGCGGCTCCGGCCGGCGGCGGCGATCTTTATTATCGACGAGCAGAAGCAGTAACAAACAGCAAGAGAAAAGGATAACGGCATCAAGAGAGAAAAACGAAAAAGTAGGGAGCGATCCCATACCAACGAACCGGAGGAATCGGGGGCGCAGGACTGCAGACGGATCTCCTTCAGGCGAGTTCTTCGGCGGGAGGAGGAGCGGCGGGTTCGCAGGCGCGGGCTGAGACCGGAGAGTTGTGTTTTCTTTTCTCCCTCGCGGGGTTCTCTAACTAAAGAAAAGGAGTTGTGTACTTGGATTCGGACGGAAGTCCTGATCTGCCACGTCGAGGCCAAACCCTAGACTCTTAAGAGTTCGTATCTACTCCCAATTGGCCCTTTTTAAGGAAAAAAAACATTGTCCAACCATCGGGGCAAAGGCATTGAATACATAGTATTATTCTCAGTTTCGTTTTAGTACCTTTTAAACAAATGCGAATATTATTGAATACGGATACGGATTTCATGTTTACTCAATTAAAAAAGGATATACATATGCTATAATTGTATCCGAAAATTAGCTATATGGGCGTGTCTAGAGCTTAGTGGCCTGATGTAAAACTGTCAACAAGCAACATATATGAATGTATGATACAATTTTTCCAGGTTATTTAGGCATATACGAATACGATGTAATCATCATAAAAATCAATGACAATATGATATCACAAAAATGTAATTGATAAAACAAACACAACAATCTATAATTATATTATAAAAATAATATTGGTTGATCAATAGACAAGGCCGAAACTAAAATAACTTAGTTAAACGGTTACTTGGTGAACTCGACTCATTGTGCTTAACTCGTCTAATCACAAAATTCAGAACTCGACTCGCTATACATCGAGATCAAGGCGAGTTGCGAGCTACTCTTTTAACTCGCGTGTGTTGATTTTTTTATTCTAGTTCTAATAGAATATGGTTCCTGTTAATGGAAATCACGGCTCGGCCCTCTTTATATATATAAAACAATTACATGACTGTTTTACCCAAGATAAACAAAAAAAAGTTTATTGGCGCTGACGGTTTAAAGTGCGGGCGTGCCAGTATACGATTGTATACAATTTAAATATGACAAACACAAAGAACACACAGTGAAAACTTGTAGTCTTTATTGATATTTGTACAAAGTATACAAGTCTCGTTTTTACATATTCCTTGTGTAACATCTGACATACATAAGACGATTGTGTAATTCTTGACTCCTAGAGCCTCAAGAGGACTTCTAGTTAATTACATTCACGGATCTATATCCGTGAAAGACCTCCGATTATGCTGCATTCAATGGTCATCGTCCTCATCAAACTCATAGCTCATATCTCATATCTCCACAGGAGTGTAATATGCAAATATTTATATAACTGCAACCAAATCAACAAATTATAGATGCTTTTCCCATCAGACTAGCAAATTTATATGAAGTCTCAGAATATGCGTTCGGCCTCGTCAGTCACGAATGGTGTGCATCCTGCCTCGTCGGTTAAGATGTATATGTAGTTTCCGGCCTCGTTGGCCGCGGAATAGAATAAGCTGGACTGAAACTAAATATTGGATCACTGGCTCATGTGGATCGTGCCTCTATAAATTGTTGAGATTGGCCTTGCTTATTCCGGTGTAGATGGCCATAATTTTTATATTATCTATCACATGACGTATTTCTTCCATGAATAATTTGAAGATCATTCCATTCATATACAAGTGAGCTGGTGCACTAGTACTTTGGATATAGTCATAAAACGTTGTGAGTTGAACATCATGCACATTGTCAGCGGCGATACGAATCACGTAGAGCCAAAATGTCATGAACTTTGAAGATCTCATCGGCGGCAATATAAATCGTGTGGAGCCGGTGTGACACCAATTTCCAAGATCAGATTGAGCAATATTCACGGCGGCGATATGAATCGCGTAGAGCCGAGATATCGCGGAATTTGAAGATCTCATCGGCGGCGATATAAATCGCGTAGAGCCGGAGCGACACCAATTTTGCAGATCAGATCAAACAATATCCTCGGCGGCGATACGAATCGCGTAGAGCCGGGGCGACACCAATTTTGCAGATCAGATCAAACAATATCCTCGACGGCGATACAAATCGCGTAGAGCCGGGACGACGCCAACTATAAAGATCTCATCCGCGGAGTGCACAGGCATCTTGTTGGCGCGCCTCAATCACCATATCGGATTGCTCCATTGGCGGCGAGCTGAGAAGAGGACACCGCCGCCCCTCCTCCCGACGGGCGTCTGGACCTGTTGATGTTCGCTAGTAGGTAGATGGTTTTTGTGAGTGGATTTGCTGCTTGGGATGATATAGATCGGCTACTGTGGCAATGAAGCGGTGGCGTCCTGTGCTGCCGGAAAAGATCCGATCATGTGCTCTCGTCATCAGGCGTATTTATCTTAGACTCTCAGGTACGTTGGAGGCTTGGAGCAGTATGCGCCTCCGGTTGTTAGCCCCTCCCCGCGCAGTCTACGGATCAACCCTATATTGTTAACATGCATCCCTTATCCAGTTAAACTTGTGACGTTTAGATCAACCTGGCCAACGGCAAATTATGTACGTGCGAGTTCGTTGGAAGTAACCAGCTGAGCGCCTGAGCCATGCGTGCAGACATAAATGAAGGAGCTGATTTATTTGCTAGCTAGTGGACACCAACTGATAATCATTTTCTTAGGCTATGCAAAACTCTTAGCTGGCAATGTGTGTGTTCTCAATGCCTATCAGAATTCTTCTAGTACTATCTCAACGGAAAGACATGTCTCTCTCCTGTGGTGCAATACTTGTGATATGCTCTTTCTTTTACTTGATGGCAATTCTTGCTAAAATTTTGCACACCCTTGTAATTGTGATTTGATCTTATTTATTCTATAAAACCTTGACAAAATATCATCAAACAATGACTAATAGCACGGGCAATTGGGGCGCTAGACACAAAATGGGCTCCCATCGACACCATTCATAATTTGCCAGCACTAGAGCCGATCCAATACTTTGTCTAGCTCTCTCGCCCTGACTGGTTGGTGGGGCCAGGACATAGTGTCATGTTGGATTAGGCATGTGGGCACTATCTAGCAGGAGCACAAACAACAGTCGAGTAAATGTGATCGCCAAAGTAAATGTAACGTCGCTTCACCTTTATCACCATTGGCTTCATAAACCGGCCCTCGTCTCGCCATTCTAGCACCTGAGCCAAGTTCATATCGTCGTTCCTAGAACCCTAGCCTCCCTACTCACCAGCACTAAAGTCGAACAACCATGAGGCTGGCGAGAGAGGCTATAGCGGCAGCGAGCCCCACACATGCAACTTCAAGTAGGAGGAGACGAGGATGCTCGCTGTGAATAACGTCTCCCACTACGTCGACAACCCTCTGAACTTGCTTGACTAGTTCCTGCCATCCGAAGACTAGTACACGCAATGGTGTTCTGTGGGGGACGGCGCCACCATTGTCGAACTCGTCGCTGGCGATGAGAAGGTGAAGTCAGGACCGCAACTTTGATGCCATGTAGCCCGATAATGATGAGGACCACAACGAGGACAGTTGACACAATATATCTAGGAGTTTACTTTGTGTTTAATTTTTACTAAATTTTGTTCAAATATGTTTTATTTTGAATGAAAATCGCTAGACTTATGCTAAATTTGAATTTGCATATAATTTAGACACAAAATCGGATGTGCGGATGGAGATGCTCTTAGTTTCATATCTACTGGGAGAAGGTGGCTTGTGCTGCTTTATCGTAAAAGAAGATATCTATACTTTTTATAAAGCCAAATCCTAGTAAGGGGTCATTTAAGTTGTCTATCTCAACATGCAAGCTTTCTACATCACCTGCTATATTAGCCAACCAATTGTCTATGTCATCCCATTAATATAAATTAATTATAGTATATCTTTGCATGCAACATATCCACCTCATTAATTCTTTTCAGTAATACAGTTGATGACATCGCCATTTTTTGTTGGCAAATACACAAAAATATCATGTTAATTACATTTAGCACCTTAAATATTCTGACCAACTAAATTTTTAAATCTTGATAGACAATTTCATATTTCATGTGTCTTATACGTAGTAATGATTTTAAAGAGATTCCTGCAATGTGCGGATATTCTTCTAGGAACCAATACGGGGAGGTTCGGTCTTCTATAATTTCTCATCGTAGCGATGGAGGATAGTAGAGTGAGAACCAACCTGTGGTTGGATGTTTCGGAGGGTAGTGTCACCCCCAGCCCACTAGGGATCAAACTTCGGGTTTGATGTTTTAGTGTCTCATAAAAAAAGAATATTTTTTAGTGGGAGGCGACATTCTTGCCGGAAGCGAGACGTCCGTGGTGACTTTATCAATTTCAAGACCAGCTGGATCAATTTCTCGAGTCAATCTTGGAAGATGCTTATAGAGGTAGGGTATGCTTGTGTGCGTTCATATTAGCGAGAAGTTTGTCTTTCATACAGACGAGTGTATATACTTGTGGTTGCGGTGTACTATGTTTTGCAAAAAAAAAAAAACCCAAGCGGATAGTAGAGTTCCAAATGCAAACATATAGCTTTGGCGCGGTTTGGACACATGGCGGATGGCATAACTTTTGGTGGCGCTGCAGAGTGACGACATGGACATACCCTGCAATATTTCCTCCACGCTGATTTTTTTAGTATATCAATATACCCAAATCATTTTACAACAACATAGTTCCTCTGTTCCGTAAAACTTGTGTCATACGCATCCATATTAGCGAGAAGTTTTACGAAAATGAGGGAGTACTACTTATTTCAAAAAATAATATTACTGGAAACATAATAGGTATGAAAGTGACATGTGTGAGCTGTTGTCTTTGGCCGCGGAACGCAACGTAATCTGTCAGTTACCCGTAGAACTCTTCATGCGGAGAATAATAATAAACAGATTAAACTTCCACATCCAAAGACCGCAAAGTTCATCATGCATTAAGATTTCGATCGAACAAGCCAGCCAACCGGCACTCGAGTTGATCTGGCGCACACACTTGTACTGTACTAGTAGTTGGTGCTAGTCTGATGTGCCGACGGCATAAATGCATGCCAAGCATATCTCGCAAACCAACTCTGATCTGATCGTCCACCTGAACTGATATACAGTACTAATTCTCGGGCCGACGCCACCACGCACACGCGTCCCATGCAGTTGCAGCCTGAGCTCGCCGTCGGCCGGCCGGCCGGACGACTCACTGTCGACTCGTTCATGTACGCGGCCATGGCCAACCAATCCGCCAACAGCTTTCGTCCCTATCCCGAGCACCTACCTAATTTCCTATCCATCAGGAACGGCGTAACCACCAAACCCCCCGAAACCTCAAACGGAGCCGAGCCACGTCGCCGGCCGGCAGCGCCCGCCTGCTGACGACGGCGGAGGGGAAAACGACCGGGCCGGCCGGCTGACGCCTCCCAGGTGCTCCACTATTTTACCGGATTGGCCTCCCCACCTACTGCACCAGCCCGGCCGCGGCAGCTGCCCGCGCCGCAGTCGATACACTTGTCCCTTTCCCATCATTGCCTGCTGTCTCCGCTCGCACATGCCCCTGCTTCCTTGAGCTTCCTTCCCTCCCGTCGCGTCTCGCCGTTACTCTGTTCGCGAGCACGTACGGGATGGAGTTTATGAGGGAGGATTGCCGGAGCACTTTGGCTAGAGTATATAACGGCGGTGCTGACTGCATTTCAGTGCGATCGGTCCGGCCGTCGTCGAGCTGTTCGCCGGCGAGGGTTTGGTCTCGAGGCCAATGATACCACACCATCAGTTGTCTGTCTGGATGTGGGTGCCATGGTATCCGGCAGCGGCAGGTTGCTGTCTACTAGTGCTAAACCGGGCTCCCAACATGCGTATGCGTACTACTCCTACTACAAAAGATCCACTTAACAATTCTACCAGAGTACGGGGAGCCGTTTCCCATGTGGCTCCACGGCGTCACGGACGGTACATACGCCGCGATGATCAAGGCCAAGAATCGAAGAATCCTAGTATCCTACTAGTACTATGCTACTACTATAGCTAGACTTTACTCCCGTCCGTGACATTTCGCATCCCGAAATCTAACCCTTTTTTTCTGGTCACCAGTCAACAAACAGTGCCACAGCTATGCTGACTGACTGACTGCTGCGGTGGCAGGTCCAGTCTCTACGACTACAGGCGACACAGGCGAGAGATCAGCCTATGGCGAGAGGAAAGAGAGACCCCTAGGGCGCAGGCCCAGCCAGCGCGGATCAGGCAGGCACGCATCCCAAGGCTGACTGGCCAGACCTACGCGGTGGCCAATCGGGACGAACGAGACGCACACATGATCTTTCTTCAGAATTGGTGCGCGACCGCGACGCCACAATGCAAGAACGAGTCGGAAGACATGAGTGGAACTAGTGTGCAGCTGCAGAGAGGAAATCCCAGGGAGAATTGATTATAACCCCCCCCCTGTTCGTGTGCCTTGGATCTTAAGCCCCTCTTTTCGTCTGCCTCGCTTTTAGCCCCCTCTGTTCACTCTAGTTGTTGCTAATTTCCCCCTTTGTCATGCTTAGCATATTTGTCAACGTATAATCAACAAATGGCAAGGGATTAAATAGAGCCGCCCTTCAGTTTATACCCCGCAACAGCAGGGACGACCTGGAGGCTGCAGGCTCTAATCGGCTCCGCGTTGACTGCTCTGGCCTCCACTCGAGCGACCCTCGTTGCTATGCTGCTCATCTCCAGGTCGAGCACCAGATCCCCGCAGCCTGTCCACAAGAACGGGATCCCCACCCGAACGCCAGCTCCAGCTTAGCAAGCCATCAGGGTTGGGCCGCTCCAGATCGACGCAGAACTCAGCTCCGCCAGTTGCCGCCAGGCCTCAGCTCCGCCGGCCACCAATCTCTGCTCCGACGCCTCCCGGTCGGCCTCGCGTCTCCCGGTCGTCCCTGGTGCGGATAGAACCAAGCTCAGTCAGTGGACTGAGCTCAGTGCGACGAACAGAACTGAGCGACTGAAGAACATAGACGAGGGTAGAGTAGTCATTTCAGCATATAATTAGACTAATATATTAGATTATTAGCTTAATGAAGAGTTAAGCATGCCAAAGGGGAAATTAGCCACAACTAGGCCGAACTGAGGGGGCTAAAAGCGAGGTAGACCAACATAGGGGCTTAAGATCCAAGGCACATGAACAGGGGGGGTTATAATCAATTCTCCCACCGGAGACAACGTCAATGTGTTGCCGATCGACGACTGATTCACCAGCAAGCTGGATTGGACAGCAGGCACTGCGTATCGTATCGATCACACTTTCGATCGAGTAGCGATACGACGGCTCAAGCTACGACGCGAGTTGGCGACACCGAGAAAGATACCGATCATTTCAAGCACTTTGACATGTACACGGTTCATCCATTACCGCGAAAAATATGGCCACCGGCACGGCACGCAGGCGGCGCACCGCGCCGGAGACAAGAACGAGGACGACGACAAGAACAGATTGACGATGTGGCGAGAAAGTGATTACTAGTTGCAAACAAAAGGAATGGCCACTTCTATCTATCTGCACATGAGCCGGCGGCCGGCCGATGATCCATTCTCAAAACTGCGCTTCTGGTTCAGACGATGGAATCCGTCCCATTATTATTATTGCAACGCCGTGCCGCCGTCCGCCGATCCGTCGTCCCTGCCTCTCTGCAGCGCAACAGAAGACGGAGACGAATTTAACAAGAGATCGCAACAGAATTGATAACGGAATTTCGACAGGGAAGGAGATCCATCGATTCCGTTGGGTGCGGTGGTTACCTGTTTATTGTGCGTGGCGAGGAGGATGCGCTGCGTGGGGACGCAGGGCGGCGGGGCCTCGAAGAAGGAGAGCGGGAAGTGCTTGAAGACGACGCCGACGTCGAAGTAGATGACGCCGGAGGAGGGCACGTCGACGCGGATGCCGCGGACGGCGAACCACAGGAAGAGGTCCTGCGCGGAGACCCCCGTGAGCGCGGTGATGTTGCCGTAGCTGATCTCCCCGGCCACGGTGGCGTTGTACCGCAGGTCGACCTCGGCGCGCGCCGTGCAGGGGCACTCCAGCGACGCCTCGAAGCGGCCGGTGGCCGGGTCGTGCGAGAAGGCCGCGATCCCGGCGGGGAGCAGGCCCCGCGGCAGCCCGTGCGCGGTCAGCACCTCGTGCGCCGCCTCCGCCGCCGCCGTCGGCGCCGCCTCGCCGCACCCCGCGGCGGCGGTTAGCGCCACCGCCATCATCAGCGCCCACCACGACGCCGCCGACGCCATTATCGCAGGAGAGGCGGCGGCGAGGGGGGTGGAGGGAGATGAGATGGAACGGGAGGGGAGGGGGATGGAGGAGGCAATAATTGAGGAAGAATGGAAGGGAACGCGGGGTTGGGGGATGGATGGAGGCAGCGCGAGGTGGGGCCGAGCTGGCCGTGACCGGAAAAACGGGTTTAATTAGGGCTGGGCTCGCCAGCCTCCGCGTCCGCGTTAATTAGGGCTGCTCGTTTATGTTTCGGCAGTAACAGCACAGCAAACCTGGCCCGGCTGGCAGCTGTGATTTTGCCGGTTGGGGCGCGCGTGATTGCTGCTGCCTGTTTCCTGCCTGCGCATTTGTTGCGTTTAATTCCTGGGCTGTGTCTCCGCCAACGGTTTTTTCCGAGTGGAGACAACATTAGCTAGCGTGATCTTTGGTCTGCCCGATAATTGTTGATTTCTTTCCCTCGCAATAAACTACAAAATAAACCTACAATAGAAAAACAATTTTATCAAAAGCGTCGACGATTCTTAAAAAAAAAGATAAGCACAATGTGTCACGTGACCTGATGTTTTTTGTTTGCGTAAAAGTCGCACCGGTCTATTTATAACTATCCATACAGTAGTATAAATAGATCTACAAGTAATAAAAATTGCAAGTCGGTCTTTGGAACAATTAAGGCAGACCACAAGCACTAGAACTTGCCAGAGATGACGCACCGCGGTCGTCGTCTCCCTCCCTCACAATAGTTAGGCAAAGCTCGTTGTAGTTGAGATATGAGAATTCGTCGTGTTAAGGCCCTACATTGTGGAGGACCTTACTCTGACTTTAGGTTATATATCCACAACCTCACCATCCTTAAGAAGACACTACAAAACCTAAAAAGAAACGAGATACCGCCCACCGGGTGATAGGTTGTGCCGTCGTGGCTAGCCACACCTCTCATGCCCCAAGCCGACCGAAGGAGGGGTAGACCGACGGCATTGCCGGCGAGGCGGACGTAACCCTAGATTGGTTTTTGGGACGCCTCCTCTCTCCCTTGGGGTTGTACCGCTTCTCCTATTTTTTATATGACATTCTTGATGTTGGTTTCACCTCACCTCTTCTATATGACTTCTTACTCGCCCTCTCTCATATTATTGTCGTTCTATCGAGGCCCGTCTCATTCAACTCACTTTTGTCACTGCTCAGCTTCCTCTAGCTCCACGATGGTTGTCTTCCAAGCAGGGGATGCCATTGCAGCCACATCTAACCTTTTTCATCTTTCTTGTTCTTACACACAATATACAATGCAAACATAAGCCATATATTCCTCCTTCACACAATATTGTACTGTGGTATCATCGTCTAGTTGAATAGGTGATGTCTACGCACTTCTATTCTTGTAGACACTTGTTGGGCCTCCAAGTGCAGAGGTTTGTAGAACAGCAGCAAGTTTCCCTTAAGTGGATCACCCAAGGTTTATCGAACTCAGGGAGGTTAGAGGTCAAAGCTATCCCTCTCAAGCAACCCTGCAATTACGATACAGAAAGTCTCTTGTGTCCCCAACACACCCAATACACTTGTCAGATGTATAGGTGCACTAGTTCGGCGAAGAGATAGTGAAATACAAGTGGTATAGATGATTATAAGTAGCAAACGTGATGTGAAATAAATATCGCTGCGAGCAAACAAGTAACAAAACAGCAAGTAAACGGTGTGCAATGCTTGGAAACAAGGCCTAGGGATCATACTTTCACTAGTGGACACACTCCCAACAATATAACATGACTGAACAAATAACTTCTCTTTGCTAAGGCACTCTGAATTACTCTCCTATTGAATAACACTAATCATTGTGTAGTGGCTACAGAAGCACCCCTTAAAGTTCATCAAGTACTTGACAAACACCACTCATAGAGATACCCAAATCAGATCACAATTCAAGATAGAAATCATTGCAACTTAAACCAAGTACTAACACGGTGCACACACTGTCAACATTACACCATGAAAGGAGGAATAGATCACTCAAACTATCATAGCAATAATTATTCTCATAATCCATAAGAGATCACAATCATAGCCTAAACCAAGTACCACCATGATGCACGCACTGTCACCGTTACACCATAGCAGGAGGAATAGATTACTTTAATAACATTGCTAGAGTACACAAAATATCTGAATAATAACATGTACTTGTTCAACATGATACAAAGCTCACGATCACATAAAGATCACATCATGGGAGAGAGAGGTGAACCACATAGCTACCGGTAGAGCCCTCAGCCCCGGGGATGAACTACTCCCTCCTCATCATAGGAGACAGCAAGGTTGATGGAGATGGCGGTGAGGTCGATGGAGACGGCGGAGACGGCGATGGAGACCGATGGAGATGGCTCCGGGGGCACTTCCCCGTCCCGGCAGGGTGCCGGAACAGAGACTTCTGTCCCCCAAAATTCGTCGGTGGCGGCGGCGGAGCTACGGAACTCTTTCTGGAAATTTGCCGAATCCTTTAGGGTTTTCCGTCCCGAGGCTTTATATAGGCAAAGGGGCGTCGCGAGAGGGCAGCCAGGGGCTCCTCACACATGGGTGGCGCGGCCAGGGCCTGGGCCGCGCCACCCTAGTGTGAGGACAGGCCCTGGCCCCTCTCCGGCTCTCTTTCGGATGTCTGGATGCTCCCGGGAAAAATAAGACTTCTGGCTTTTGTTTCGTCCAATTCCGAGAATATTTCCTGTGTATCACTCTGAAACACAAAAATAGCAGAAAACAGGGAACTGGCACTGTGGCATCTTGTCAATAGGTTAGTTCCGGAAATCGCATAAAAACGCCACGAAGTGTAACGAAACACAAGGCAAATGGTGTAAAAACAAGCCTGGAGCATCAAAAATTATAAATACGTTGGAGACGTATCAGCATCCCCAAGCTTAACTCCTGCTCGTCCTCGAGTAGGTAAGTGATAACAAAAGAAATTTTTTTGAGGTGACATGCACCTACACAATCTTGATCATATATGTAAGCATTGGTGAGCTGGGATCAATAGAACTTAAAACATGGGCATGAAGATATAATCATGACAATAAGAAACTTAGCAACCATGTTGTAAACATGCAAATGAACACAAACAAAAGATCATGATAATGAAACAATGAAAGTCAAACGTGTGTTCAAATCATAAGGAAAAACATACAAATGGTTTTCAGCTTGTCCTTCAAAGAGAGCAAAACATAAATGCATAGGACACCTCAAAGTTTAAGAGGGCGACTAGATACAAATAATTTAAGAACAAGTGAAACCAACAATATGAGTCAATCAATGAACTTTGGGACAATGCATATCACACTAAGAATGACAACTATGCTCTCTTAATGGTGCATAAAGAAAGAAGGTGGTGACTCTCTTAATGGAACAAGCCCACACCAAAATGACAGGACAAGCAGACAATGAACACCTCGACATCTCTTTTATTTGCTATATTGTTTAGCTTTTTATTGTGAGATGCGTCGTCGAATGTTCACCATGGGTATGCTGCAAATTTCCACCATGAATTATGCATGGCTTAGATTGGCGGCCCGGCGTTTCCCTAACACATATACAAACTCCATGATCCCTACAAGATTCCCAATTCATTTCACACAGCGGGCATCCATAAACAAAAGATCACGATATCAACTCAAATAGAAGTGCAATGTTGAAAGCTTGCCCCATGACAGCATGGCTGGGCTAGAATCCAACTTACAACTTGCAAGCATAACAACTCAACATAAAAGACCACAATGTCAAATTTTTAAGAACAGGAAAAAGTAAAGTGTGCCTTCCGGTTCGTGAGAGCTTTACTGACCGAATTTCGCATAACACTGGTAAGAGTTTAATTTGAAGAGAATATAAAAGCAAGTTAAATTTACTTGGAATAGCAAATTGCTAGTAGGTATGTATGGTGGACACTTTGGAAAACTTTGGCTTTTAGGAGTTGGATGTACGAGTAGAGCTTATACTCAGTACAAGGCGAGGGCTAGCAAAAGACTGGGAGCGACCAACTAAGAGAGCAGTAATGGCCATAATCATGCAAAGCGACAAAGCGACATTAAAAGAAGCATACGATGGCATCAAAAGTCAAAAACTAAATGATCATGCAGGCTATTGGCGACTTTTTAAGAGTCTAACATGTGTGAGCATGCGCCAAGTCAACCCAAATAAAGCATCAAGGAGAAAACCAAAATAATGCTTCCATACAATAAAAACAACGCATGATTTTTTCAAAGGCTCATTAAGCAATCTCAGTTATTTGAGACAAGTCATGCTACAGCAAAACCACTAAGCATACTATCAAAAAGACATCAAGCATGACATGAAAAAGCCTAAGCCGCAGTCTACACAAGCTCCGTCTTGTACCACTATTTTGCACAAAGCTTTTTCTCTTTTCCAACACCATTTGAAATTTTTATAAACACCTCTTTTGATGAAAACCAATAAAGATCAGAGGCAAAAATACGCCTTGATGAAAAGATATGACAAGATCTGAATGCAAATCAAGGCGAAAACGAAAACCAAAAGCAGTAGCGGAAAAAGTAGAACGCTCGATTTTTAATAAGAGTGAAAACTAGAGCATTCTTTGCAAATGAAAACGAGTAACTTCTCCAAAAGAAAATTTGTTGGGGTCCAACCATTTATTGCAGCAGACAAACAAACTAAACCAACTAAGAAAACTAAAACAACTGACGCTCCAAGAAAAACACATAGTGCATGAAGCAATAAAAATATAGTGTTTTGAAAGGTGACCTGATTTTTGCAGATGAAGAAGGGGTGCCTCGGGGGCATCCCCAAGCTTTGACGCTTGTACTTCTTGGATATCTCTTGGGGTGATGCATGGGCATCCCCAAGCTTGAGCTTTTGTCCATTCTTCAACTCATCTCATCATTCTCCAATCCCTACACTTGAAAACTTCCTTCATACAAAACTAAACACAATTCTATTAGCAACATTAGTGTAAGCATAAAATATATTCAACCTCTTTTAGCTTCAGGTTTCAACCCAAAACCACCACATATAAAGTATATACTACTGTAGCAACTTCCACAAGAGTTCCATGATCAAAAAGAACTCAAAAGAAAGCGATAAAGTGGCAAAAACAAATATTGGCAGAAATCTGTCAAAATTGGACAGCTGACAAAGGACGAATTTTTGAGGGATTTTCCGTTGCTCAAATCAAAAAGTGTTCAACTAACAAAAGTTTGGATATAACCTGGGGCATATGCTCAAGAAATCGCAGGTCCAAAAGATAAACAGAGAATTTTCACGAATTTTTACGGTGCAGCACCGAAAACAGTTTCAGGACAACAACATCCCCAAATCTTTACCTCACTCGAATTAGAGGCTTCTCTTGGCACAACAACGAAATAAAAAGGATAAGGAGCGGTTATTACAGTAGTAATAACTTCCAAGACTCAAATAAAAGAAAAAGTACTGAAAATAAACAATGGGTTATCTCCCAAGAGTGCTTTCCTTTAACGCCTTTGAGCTAGGCGCAGAAAATTGTGAAGATGCTCATGTGGGCGCCATATAAGAGCTTGAGGCAAAGGCGCCATATAAGAACTTAAAGCAAAATAGAGCATCAAAAAGCAAATGTGGAACACATTTAAATCTAAACCACTTCCTATGAAAAATAGTCTTGTAAAGAGACAAGTCATGAAAGCGCAAAGCAAAAAGCATAGGAAGGCAAAACAAGTACAACTTCAAGAATTGCAACATAAAGAGGGGAAACTCAATATTGTTGAGATCCATCAAACCATGTTTCCCTCTCTCAAAGTAACTTTCAGTAGCATCATGAATAGAATTAACAATGTAACTATCACATAAAGCATCTCTATCATGAGCCACATGCATAAAAGGATTAATACTCCCTACATGAACAATAGTAGTAGGAGCAGATTCAACAGAATAATTATTATCATCACCATAATCATCAAAAACAGGAGGCATATTGTAAATATAACTAATTTTCTCCTCAAAAGTAGGTGAACTGAAAATATTATACCCATCATCACAAGCTAGAGAACTACTATGTCGCAAAGCATACTCATCAAACATATCATCATAAGAAGGAACATGGATAGTACTAATGGTACAACAATTATTAACCTTAGAATTGGTACCAAAAAGATTTTCAATATCAAAAGTAGAGTGCTTTTCCCAATAATGATCACTAACATAAGTAATAGGCATAGGAACATCATCCCAATCAGAATTATCATAATCTATAGCAGGATCATAACGCTTAGGGGAAGATACCGTGTCCTCTCGCCTCTTACTCCTCTTCTTCTTCTTCTTCTTCTTCTTCTTCTTACTCTCTCCTTTAGGAGGGAGAGACTTGAAGGGCATCTTCTCCACATATTCTCTAGGAGGGAAAGGCATCTTCTCCACATAATCTGGTTTGCTGACAGGAACAACAGAAGAAACTTTGGAGGATTCCTCCTCTCTATTAATAAGATAAAAACATCTATCAGTCCTGTCATAGCTTGGCAAAATATCAAGTTTTATAAGATTCTGAATGTAAGTATTTGCAAGGCAATCTTTAGCACAATAGAGACGACAACCACGAAGGGTGCTATTAATATCAACATCATTCATGTCTATCAAAGCAATCTTTCTAGATATCTCGTCACACGCCAAGAACAAAGTGAGCTCATCATGCTGATTAGGAGTAATCTTGTCATCACAATACAAACTTAAGGTACTAGAAGAGTAACTATTAGGGTTTGAGCATTGGAAATTAAAATGACCTATGTCATCGCAATGTTTACAAAGAAAAGGATAAAGCTCACAAACCTTTTTACCGATCTCACCTATATCCTTGTACCACATAGTAGTTTCTTCATTTGCGTGGGTGATGCAATAATCTTCCTTGTTGTAACTCTGTTCACAAGGTCTATGTACTCCGTAAAAATTAACATGCTTATAAGAAATAGTACTTTTAGAAGTTTGAGCATGTTGATTGCAATCATCAACAACAATATCACTTTCTATGCAAGTGTCCTTAAAAGGTTCATGATACACGTCCCCATTTCTTTTAGGAACATTCATATGGGAAGCAAAGGCTTTAAAGCAATCAACCATAATTTGAGGATCAAGACCATATTTAGCACTAAGCTCTTGAAAATTAGCAGTTTCAGCGAAAGACTTAATGCAATCAAACTCGTAATTCATACCTGATCCCTTACCTTTGTCGCTATCCCAACCTTCAATATTGTTTTGAATTGTCTCAAGCAGATCCCACTTGGTGTCAACATCCTTGCTTGTGAAAGACCCATCAAAACATGCATCTAGATAGTCCTTGTAATATCCTGAAAGCCTTGCATAAAAATTATTAATAACAATATTACGGGGAAGATCATGAATAAGACATTTATGCATTAGTAACTTCAATCTTCCCCATGCTTGGGCAATGCTTTCTCCCTCATGAGGCCAAAAATTATATATCTGATTACGATCTTTATGAATCTCACTTGGAGGATAGAATTTAGAATAAAAGAGAGGTACAATTTCCTCCCAGCCAATAGATGGACCATCTTTAAGCAGCCGATACCATTCCTCGGCTCTGCCTTTCAGTGATAAAGAAAATAGCTTCTTCTTAACTTGGTTCATCGAAATACCTGCACACTGGAACAACTCGCATAATTCATGTATAAAGAGCAGAGGATCACCAGGATGGGCAGTTCCATCTCCTAAATAGCAGTTATCCCTAATACGTTCAACAATCTTCGTAGGTATTTTAAAAGGATGGGGAGCACAAGCATCATTAGAAACATCACATATGGGAGATAAAATATCATCAGAGCAAACTTTCTCCACTAAAGCTGGGGGACTAAAAATATCATACTCAACAAAACCAGCTTCCCCAAGCTTAGACTTTTCTATAGCATTAGCAATAACGGTATTCAAAGCATTCGTACTAATAACATTGCTATGCGAAATAAGCTCCAAAGGATTTTCAATTTTCTCTTCAAATCTAAAATCAGGAAAAAGACTAGCGAACTCTTTGTTTTCCATTAAGCCTAACTAGTGAAAATAAAAACAAGAAACAAAAAGATGTAATTGCAGAATCTAAAGGAAATAACTTCGAGCACTCACACAGGAGGATGCGAGTACCTTTTACCTTACCTCCCCGGCAACGGCGCCAGAAAAGAGCTTGATGTCTACGCACTTCTATTCTTGTAGACACTTGTTGGGCCTCCAAGTGCAGAGGTTTGTAGAACAGCAGCAAGTTTCCCTTAAGTGGATCACCCAAGGTTTATCGAACTCAGGGAGGTTAGAGGTCAAAGCTATCCCTCTCAAGCAACCCTGCAATTACGATACAGAAAGTCTCTTGTGTCCCCAACACACCCAATACACTTGTCAGATGTATAGGTGCACTAGTTCGGCGAAGAGATAGTGAAATACAAGTGGTATAGATGATTATAAGTAGCAAACGTGATGTGAAATAAATATCGCTGCGAGCAAACAAGTAACAAAACAGCAAGTAAACGGTGTGCAATGCTTGGAAACAAGGCCTAGGGATCATACTTTCACTAGTGGACACACTCCCAACAATATAACATGACTGAACAAATAACTTCTCTTTGCTAAGGCACTCTGAATTACTCTCCTATTGAATAACACTAATCATTGTGTAGTGGCTACAGAAGCACCCCTTAAAGTTCATCAAGTACTTGACAAACACCACTCATAGAGATACCCAAATCAGATCACAATTCAAGATAGAAATCATTGCAACTTAAACCAAGTACTAACACGGTGCACACACTGTCAACATTACACCATGAAAGGAGGAATAGATCACTCAAACTATCATAGCAATAATTATTCTCATAATCCACAAGAGATCACAATCATAGCCTAAACCAAGTACCACCATGATGCACGCACTGTCACCGTTACACCATAGCAGGAGGAATAGATTACTTTAATAACATTGCTAGAGTACACAAAATATCTGAATAATAACATGTACTTGTTCAACATGATACAAAGCTCACGATCACATAAAGATCACATCATGGGAGAGAGAGGTGAACCACATAGCTACCGGTAGAGCCCTCAGCCCCGGGGATGAACTACTCCCTCCTCATCATAGGAGACAACAAGGTTGATGGAGATGGCGGTGAGGTCGATGGAGACGGCGGAGACGGCGATGGAGATGGCTCCGGGGGCACTTCCCCGTCCCGGCAGGGTGCCGGAACAGAGACTTCTGTCCCCCGAAATTCGTCGGTGGCGGCGGCGGAGCTACGGAACTCTTTCTGGAAATTTGCCGAATCCTTTAGGGTTTTCCGTCCCGAGGCTTTATATAGGCGAAGGGGCGTCGCGAGAGGGCAGCCAGGGGCTCCTCACACATGGGTGGCGTGGCCAGGGCCTGGGCCGCGCCACCCTAGTGTGAGGACAGGCCCTGGCCCCTCTCCGGCTCTCTTTCGGATGTCTGGATGCTCCCGGGAAAAATAAGACTTCTGGCTTTTGTTTCGTCCAATTCCGAGAATATTTCCTGTGTATCACTCTGAAACACAAAAACAGCAGAAAACTGGGAACTGACACTGTGGCATCTTGTCAATAGGTTAGTTCCGGAAATCGCATAAAAACGCCACGAAGTGTAACGAAACACAAGGCAAATGGTGTAAAAACAAGCATGGAGCATCAAAAATTATAGATACGTTGGAGACGTATCAATAGGCAATCCATATGAGTGACATACTTTTACACGTTTAGTGAGTGCTCATCCCATGCTGTATTTTCTTGTTCTTTTCTTTTAGTTCCGTCCCCATGAAACCATTTCTTGCGATGAAGCGCTGAAAAATTATGTGATAGACTTCCCATAATGCAATGGCCGTGTGGTGATATAAGAGTATTTCCTAGAGTTGCTTTTCATATGACCGTGCGAAGAACATTGCACTCCTTGGTTATTGACATTCTTCAAAAATGAGTTTTAAAACAGACTTGGTGATTTTCTTTTTCTCGAACACATGTCGTCATTTTTTGAATACTAGCTCCTAGAAGAAGAAAACTTGAGTGCTCACATTTGCGCCGTACTCCCTGCTTCCCAAATTAGGATGCATATTAGTTTGGGTCAAAGTCAAACCTTATAAATTTTGAGCAAATGTGTAGCAAATAATATCAACATCTACAATATTAACTTAATATTATTAGAACCATCACGAAATATATTTTCATATTAGATATATTTAATATCATAAAGTTTATTATTTTTAGATATATAGTTGATCAAACTTTATAAAGTTTGACTTTGATCAAGTCTAATATGCATCCTAAATTAGAAAGGAGGGAGTATGTTGGTGGAATAGCGCAACAATCCTACTTCAATCCCGATAGAGTAGCTGGATGGTAAAAGGCATCACAAGCCAATGAATGCATCATGTTCCCTCTTAGCAAATGAATGCATTTTGTTGTGCATCTGGATTTTGGAGGAGGCCAGCTCCATCATCCTACAACAAGGCATGTGCCCCCTCACATCCACTCTGACATACCATCTGCGTACGTACCTGAGCAACGATAACTTGTCGTCCATCTCGATCAATCAAACCACACCGGGGTCCAGTACATACTGGACGAGTGAAATGGCAAATCATCACCAAATTCTCCTTGTACAACGGTAAAAAAAAACACAAGAAAGTGTTCAAGAAATGAATGACTAAGAAAATTCAGGACGAATCAAATCTGGCGATTTAGAAGGTGACATTTGCCCAGCAGCGTGACGTAGAGGAAGCAGAGGCCATACACGTGGCAGCGATCGACGGATGGATGCTGACATAGTGACATGACTTGAGCTGGGCAGCTGGATGTTTGGGCTGTCCCTGATGACCACCACGCTGTCGGGGGAGAACCATAATATCAGCCGGGATCCAAACGAGCAAGCGTACTCCACCCAGTAGAATACGGGATTCACACGCCACGCCACCAGGTGGATCGAACCATCGATCGGCAGAAAGTATCTGGGATCCATTGTAAACTTATCGATCCCGAGATCTCCGCTGCTAGAGTAGCTGCATCTCTGTCTGTCTCCTTTCCAACCTCCCTGCCATGATGGCCGTACGCACAGGGCGTAAATATGTGTACATCGGGTACGCTTCAAAGTGGAAAGGATACTGGAAGTATCATAGGACCTTTCTTTTTGGGCAGGTTGCCACCTGCTCTCTGCTGCTGCATACATGCTTTTTCTTCGGCTCCATGGATGATCTGGAGAAAGGCGGAATGATGGTGCATGCAGCGCAAGGAGCTCGCCGCGCGCTCCCTAGAGTATGACCCTCGCTGGCCCCATCAAGCGTGCACCGCAACCTGGATGTCCCGTGGAGAAAACAAGTCGTACGTGTTAATCTGAAAACGGTGAATTCAAATCATGATTTAATTCGAACCATGGGGATTTCAGAGAATGTATTGTGCACGAACGTAGTAAGATGACAACATGTCACTGAATCTCGATTCTCCGTTTGGCACCAAATTAACACACAGCTTGCGCTAAACGGGTATGGATCATCGATTGATGGAGTGAAGCGACTAGTGGGAGTGGACACCGCGCGCGTACGGCTTGGTTGGTAAAGGAGTCTGGCTACGCACCAAACCGTGACACCAAGGACGGGACGTACACCCCAGTGTGTCTCGGCGACAAATGATCATGTCGAGTTCCACGCGCAAGCGCACAGCTAGCTCTAGAGCAGAACGGGGAATGGCGTATGTATACCAGAAATGATCGAATCCCCCAGCCCCAGGTATGGCCAACGCTTTCAGCATGGATCGATGCTTGCATGGGTCTCGCGCGTTCGTCGAGCTAACGTACGGCCCATGCTTGCTAGCTTGCTTTTCCCTCAGCTAGCTCCCAGCTCACTTATCAGGGTCACCGGTGTGTGTACTGGCTAGCTTAGCTTGAAACCTGGAACTGGAACTAGGAGGAGGCGGCCGGCCGGGCCCAGATTAGGTCACGTCTCACCAACCGATACGTTTAGTTTTAGTTTGGGTTGCGGCCGATCGAGAGCGGCGCCGTCTAAGTTAATCCATCTTGGGGATGATCGGCTGGGGCCAGAGGCGGTACACGCGTTCATGATAGGCGCAACAGAGGATCGATTGTTTGCTAGAACCGCTGCTTTCTGTGGATTTTACTGTTGATTAACGCGTGGCTGAATGATGAGTCGACGTGTTTCTGCGCCGGCCGGTCGTATGTGTGTATGTCATGCATGGATGGGACGTGGTTTTGTGGATTCTTATCGAAGGGCGGCCGCGAGGAACAATGAGTATCCTCCAAAAGTTTTTTGCGTTTAATAAATAAACACGTACTGTCTACTGTCAGACACTACTCTTTTTTTTTGGAAAAAACAGAGCTTTATTGATTTAAAACATTGTTCTGAATACAAAGACCGTCAGGTGACTGTAATAACCAAACCTGGCGTCCAAAACCAGCAAAAACAAAAAAAAACGAGCTAGCCTATGAGCCTCAATGTTGGATAGTTTGTTCTCGTGAACAAAAGTGGCCTCCTCCTTTATCTCTGCAAGGATCATGCTGTAGCTCCCTGCATAGGCTTGGTTCATGTTGTTCACTACAGCAAGGCAGTCCGTAGCTATTGTTGCCTTTTGAACCTGCAAATCACTGGCCAGTGCCAGCGCCTCCCGACAGGCCATCGCCTCCAGCATCGGATCCGAAATTCCTGAAACTGTCAGACACTACTGGTATGCTTTCCTTCCGCAGATGAAAACTTGTCTACGGGCCAAAGGTTTCGGCTTACGGGCCATACTTGTGTATTTGACGTACGACCCTCATAACTGGGCCTTTATGCCTCCGGCGTCTAGACATGGCCATCAAGGAGTATAGTCTTTTTATTCCAGGCCAGTATAGCCATTCTTTTTTGTTCTTGAAAAAAGTATAGCCATTCTTTTGTTAGACATTATCTGTCCAACTGTGTACTATTTATACTTCGCTAAAAAAAATTGTGGACTATTTAGTGAATCCTGCATTCATGGTACATGAACCTTGCAGTTCAGATCGTAGGCAATCGTCTGTACTAGAACCAAAAGGCGTGCCTTGCCGCGGCCGTTGCCCGTTTTGTACTGTCACTTGAAAAAATGTTCAATAACTCGAGTACCATAGAAAGAGCTGAATTATACATAACAAACTAAATCAAAGTACATGACCACATTTTCCATGCCGCGGGACGATATGGATGATTAATAAGAAATCCGGCAATAACAATCAGGTGGATTTACAAAACTTGGTACAAGCGAAGAGCCGTATTTTGAACAGGATGGAACAGCAGGTGATAAAGGCACCGTCTTTATAATTCTCATGTTAATGGCTACCAAACTCTAACAAAAAATTACATCAGAGAGACGCTGCTTACACTCCACCAGAACACTTCCAGCATAAAGAGGAGAGCAAGTCTTGATTATACATGCAATACTTTAAGCATTCCAACTCTTCTAAAAATTAACACAATGATAATACATGCTAGTTTTCTGAGCTTGACAATGCGCAAACACCCATGCATTTATATTTTTAGTAAATATACATTGACACTGAATAAACTCTGCTAGCTAACTGTCTATAAGATATTATAAGAGTACTCATGAAGAAACGATCTCGCTTAGTCACATTCAAATGCAGTTTCTTACTTCAGCTAATAAGGAATGCACCACCTATTATATACTCATATGCTCCCTGCCAGATTTAGAGTAGAAAAAAGGTGCATTTGGGAGGATATATAATACACTGCTTTGCTCTCAAGTAAACCAATACTAAGATATGGAGAATAACAACCCTTGCCTAGTGGTTTACATGTCTCCCTTATTTTATAGAAATGTCTTCTACACCTGATGACCTAAAGGTGTCACCATTTATCCACCACTTTGCAAGCATGTAAAACTAAATTTAAGCAACGGCACAAACTGACAGGAAGCATATTTAGTTTAGAAAGATCGCTACTTCACCCCAAGACACTGACTCAGAATCCATACTTGTTTGGACTGATAACCTAGACCATTCAACAACAAAAAAAATCACTGAATGAATTAAGTCACCAACCAGGAACGTTTACACTTCCTTTGTTAGCACATGTACTAAATTTTGATAATGAATAACTTTGCAGTCTACTAACAGTGTTGGGGTGTTAGAAAATGGTGGCACCTTGGAGGGTACATCTAGATAAACTTCTGGTGCTCACCCTCTCCGTCACACAAAGAACTTGCATATCCATCTGTTAATGCTACCCCACGGGTAAAAAATTCAAATAAACAAAGGTTAGTAAATACAATAAACAATTATGTGGGGAATTTTCACTATCTTGTGTACATAATTAACCCGAACAATATTGGTTTCTCTTCCTGATTTGAATTTACGCACATCAAACTGCAAATTTGTGGTCAAGAAAAAAGCTGAAAAAACTGAATCAAAACAGAACCATATACATGCCCACATAGAACACTTATGAGAACACACAGAGAATATGATTAGGGAAATTGTATTTTCGGATCCGCCCAAATTACGGGGAAATTTTCAGTTATGCAAGAACCGACGCCAACAACTGATCGGCGTTTTCAGGAAAGCTAGAAAATGAAATCCAAGATGGCTCAGTTCTGAAGTTTTTTCTACCTTAATGGATCCTATTCTGAACCTAACCAATTTTATTGTTTTGCGAGAATAATTTCCAAGCAACAAATTCTGGAACCCAGTTATAGTTACCATGCTAATATAATACTCAGGGTCTGCTCCCACCCTCGAATCATCTCTGGGTCACAGAGAGGAGCTAAACACATCAAGATATTATGGCGAAACTAAACATTTATGGGGATGGAATAGAAATAAACTTCTAAGTCCAACAAAGAAAAGGTACTATCAACGATAAGTTGCTAAGTTGGCTGCAATCACTAGTAGAAAAAGGGTCTTTGGTCCAGCACCCAAATGTCATCTGTCCCGGTTCGGCTGGCCATTGGGGACCAATGACACTTATTGGTCCCGGTCCATGCCGCCTGGAGATTAGTCCCGGTTCATTTCGGGGTATCGGTCCCGGTTTGTGGCATTAACCGGGACCAAGGCCTCCCCAGCATGACACGTGCCTCTATGCGGGTCATTGGTCCCGGTTCATGGCATGAACCGGGATCAAAGACCCTCCCCTGGCTATAAATTGATACCCAGCCCTTTGCCCTTTGCCACAAAAATTTGCTGAATTGTGTGTGTGGTGTGGGTGCTAGCTTTTTTTTCCTTTGATTGCACACAAGGTGTTCGACGAAATGTCCATGCCACATTTAAGTTCGCACAACACGGTATCCTCCGCCGAGGTTAGCAACCTTATCTTCTTCATCTGTAACTGATATAAAAATCTTGCATATGTGTCCATGTGGGTGGTCATTTCACTATTCATGATGTTATTATAATAGTTAATTATTATAACGCAGATCGATGCGCGGATGCGATGGATGTACGGCGACCGACGCGATTCTGATTTTATTGCAGGCCTGCATAAATTTATCGATGTGGCTAAGGCAAACAAAGTGGATAATTTTATGCCTTGTCCCTGCATCGACTGTCGAAATTTGACGGAGCACTCTGCCCCGAGAATCCTTCAAAGCCATCTGCTTCGGAGAGGTTTCATGCCCGGATATTATTGTTGGGCCATGCACGGAGAAAGAGGGGTTAGGCTGGAAGAAAATGAAGAAGAGGATGATGACAGCTATCTTGAAGAATACGGTGATACTGCAATGGAAGACAATGAAGAAGAGGGAGGCGGCAATGAAGAAGAACAACGGGCATCGGATGAGCCCGGTGATGGTCTTGGTCGGGTCATTTCTGATGCAAAGCAACAATGCGATACAGAAAGGGAGAAGCTGAAGTTGGAGGCCATGCAAAACGATCACAAAAAGTTATTATACCCAAATTGCGAAGATGGCAGCACAAAGCTCGGTACCACACTTGAATTGCTGAAATGGAAGGCAGAGGCTGGTTTATCTGACAAGGGATTTGAGAAGTTACTGAAAATAATAAAGCCAAAGCTTCCAAAGGATAATGAGCTGCCCGAGACAACGTACGAAGCAAAGAAGACTATCTGCCCTCTAGGATTAGATGTGGAGAAGATACATGCATGCATTAATGACTGTATCTTATACCGTGGTGAGAAGTATGAGAATATGGATAAATGTCCGGTATGCACTGCATGTCGGTACAAGATCAGACAAGATGACCCTGGTGATGTTGAGGGTGATGACGAGCCCCCCAGGAAGAAGGTTCCTGCTAAGGTTATGTGGTATGCTCCTATAATACCACGGTTGAAACGTCTGTTCAGAAACAAAGAGCATGCTAGGTTGTTGCGATGGCACAAAGAAGAGCGTAAGAAAGACGGGAAACTGAGACACCCCGCCGATGGGTCGCAGTGGAGAAACATCGAGAGAAAGTACTCAAACTTTGCAGGTGATGTGAGGAACTTATGGTTTGGTCTAAGTACAGACGGCATGAATCCTTTTGGGGAGCAGAGCTGCAGTCACAGCACCTGGCCCGTGACTCTATGTATCTACAACCTTCCTCCTTGGTTGTGCATGAAGCGGAAGTTCATTATGATGCCAGTGCTCATCCAAGGACCGAAGCAACCCGGCAACGACATTGATGTGTATCTAAGGCCATTAGTCGATGAACTATTGCAGCTGTGGGCAGAACCAGGTGTAAAGGTGTGGGATGAGCACAAACAGGAGCCATTTGACCTACGAGCGTTGCTGTTCGTAACCATCAATGATTGGCCTGCTCTTAGTAATATTTCAGGACAGTCAAACAAGGGATACAATGCATGCACGCACTGTTTAGATAAGACTAAAGGTACATATTTGGATAAATGTAAGAAGGTTGTGTACCTGGAGTGTCGTAAATTTCTTCCGACCAATCATCAAGTAAGAAAAAAAGGCAAGCATTTCAACGGTGAGGCAGATCACCGGAAGAAGCCTAAGCTCCCTAAAGGTGCTGATGTATTTGGTATGGTGAAGGACCTAGAAGTAATATTTGGAAAGGGTTCTGGCGGTCAATCTGTTCCGAAAGACCCCATTACCGGACACACGGCCATGTGGAAGAAGAAATCTATATTTTGGGAGCTTGAGTATTGGAAAGACCTAGAGGTCCGTTCTTCAATCGATGTGATGCACGTGACGAAGAATCTTTGCGTGAACCTGCTAGGCTTCCTAGGCGTGTATGGGAAGACAAAAGATACACCAGAAGCACGGGAGGACCAGCAACGTATCAAAGACCCATACAACAAGCATACTGATAAAGGCCGTCAATACTTAAGCAGCTACGCTCTTACCAAAGCAGAGAAGGAAATCTTTTTTGAATGCCTGAATAGTATCAAGGTCCCGGCTGGGTTCTCGTCTAATATAAAGGGAATAATAAATATGGCAGAGAAAAAATTCCAGAACCTGAAGTCTCATGATTGTCACGTGATTATGACGCAGTTGCTTCCGGTTGCATTGGGGGGGGGCTTCTACCGGAAAATGTTCGAGTACCCATTGTGAAGCTATGTGCATTCCTCAATGCAATATCTCAGAAGGTGATCGATCGAGAAAGTCTAGAAAGGCTGCAAAAGGATGTGGTCCAATGTCTTGTCAGTTTTGAGTTGGTGTTCCCCCCGTCCTTCTTCAATATTATGACGCATCTCTTAGTTCACCTAGTTGATGAGATTTCCATTCTCGGTCCTGTATTTCTGCACAATATGTTCCCCTTCGAGAGGTTCATGGGAGTCTTAAAGAAATATGTTCGTAATCGTGCAAGGCCAGAAGGAAGCATCTCCAAGGGCTATGGAACAGAGGAGGTCATTGGGTTCTGTGTTGACTTTCTTCCTGACCTTAAGCCGATTGGTGTTCCTGAATCACGGTATGAGGGGAGACTAAGTGGAAAAGGCACGCTAGGAAAGAAAGCAATGATATTTAGGGACGGGCATTCTTTGAATCAAGCACACTACACAGTTTTACAAAGCTCTACCTTTGTGGCTCCGTATATCAAGGAACACATGAATGTTGTACGCTCTAAGTTCCCGGGGAAGGATGACTACTGGATTAAAGAAAATCACATGGAGACTTTTGGCACTTGGTTGCAATTACATCTCATAAATGACACCACTATTGGAGATCAGCTCTACTTGTTGGCCGCGACACCATCTGCGACTGTATTGACTTTCCAAGGGTACGAGATAAATGGGAATACATTTTACACGATCTCCCAAGATAAAAAGAGCACTAACCAAAATAGTGGTGTCCGCTTTGATGCAACATGTGACAATGGGAAAAAGGACACATACTATGGTTACATAGAGGAGATATGGGAACTTGACTATGGACCTACTTTTAAGGTCCCTTTGTTTCGGTGCAGTTGGGTCAACATGAATAGAGAAGGGGTAAAGGTGGACCAGCTGTACGGAATGACAACAGTGGATCTCAAGAATCTTGGTTACAGAGACGAACCATTCGTCCTAGCCAATGATGTGGCTCAGGTTTTCTATGTGAAGGACATGTCCTCCAGACCGAAAAAAAAGGAAAAATAAGGAAACGAATACATCAGACGATGAGCCCAGGCGTCACATAGTTCTTTCAGGGAAAAGAAACATCGCGGGAGTCGAGGACAAGACAGACATGTCAGCAGATTATGATAAGTTTGAAGAAATTCCGCCCTTCACCGTGAAAACTGACCCTTGCATCCCGTTAAATAATGAAGATGCTCCATGGTTACGGCCTAAGAAGCGATCATAGGCAAGGGATCGACATACGCGACGAAGGAGAATTACCCTAAACCCTATGTAAATCTATGTAATGTATGAAAACTATGACATGTCATTTTGTGAATGATTTTTTATGATGTTTGCAATTATCCAAGTTCAATATTTTTCCATGCAGCTATGACACATAATATTGGAGTGATTCAGTCATAGTCATGCCTAGCCCTATAAACATCGCCACTGTAGTCGTCGTAGTCGTCGGAGTCGCGGTAGTCGAACCTCGGCGGGTGAGCACGCGTGGGCTGAGACTGAGGGTAGCACAGGCGGGGGCCACGGTAGGCCATGACGCTCTGGAGAGTCCGGCCGCGCCACCACAGCCGACGGCCGGCCTCGTTGAAGTTCGAACAAGGTGGGCCGTCCTCCTCGTGCCTGGCAAGCGCACTCTCACGCCGATTGATGAAGAAGGCGTCCCAAGTTGGGCTGTAGTCGGGATGCCACTGGGGATTCCTCCGCTGCTCTGGCGTGAGCTCGAAGTAGTAGTGGTTCGTGATGGCCATCTGACGCGCCACACCTAGAGGGACAGGAGGGACCGGTACGCCTCCGACGCTCAGCATCCAGCCGGTGGGGACGCGGTAGCCCGGCGGGCAGGGGTAGTTTGAGGCGCAAAGCGCCTCCGCCTCCTTGGGGGTTAGAGATACGATGGAGGCCATGGGAGAGAGTGATGAGGTTTGCAGATATGAGTCTAGATGTGATATGTAAATGGAGGCCAAGCCTACATATATATAGTGAAAAAATGGCGGGAAGACGGAGGCGGGAAAAGGTGGAAAGCGCGGGAAGAAAATAGGCGGGAACGCAGTGGCGCGGGAAACTATCTAACCTTTAGTCCCGGCTGGTGGGTACAACCGGGACTAAAGGTGGTTTTTGTGTCATCTAACTAAACTGTCGGTGGGATAAGGAAAACTTTCTCCTGCAACATCGTAAGCCATTCCAAGATGCACGTGTGCACAATATGGGCACATTATCATAAACTATGCCCTGATTCTAGCCATAACATTGGTGGTTTGACCTAAATGCCATGAAACCTCGAACATGATAGGTCATTTTGTGAAGGATTTTTTATGATGTTTGCAATTTTCCAAGTTCAATATTTTTCCTTGCAACTATGACACATAATATGACACCACGCGAAGGTTTCACATTGTTTGGATCATTTTTGAATTTCTTATGCCCGTTTCAAACTATATTCAAAGCGGCGGGCTTGAAGCTTCTTAGCCCGGGGCTGAGCCTCGCTAAACTTGAAGTAGATCTCTAGTGAAATAGCATGTTGTGAACCTATAAATGATTTTTAAAAAAATTCACAAGCATTATATCCTGTACTTGTAGTACAAATCTGGGCACCCTCCTATCGAATCGGCAGGAATTTGTCTTTTTCATGAGGGATGGACGGTAAGGTTTCTGATACACCGGTTGGGAATTGGTCCATCTAAGGTGGTCTAGTATTTTTGAAAAATGGGTTGGTGCCAATGCCAAACTTTAATTTGGTGGTTCCTTCATAGAACACCCCAATTTCGGCACCTCAAAAATGGAAATTGGCTATTTCGTGCGTCGAAAACGAAAACTTCCTCCTGCAACATCGTAAGCCATCCCAAGATGCACATGTGTGCACAATATGGGCACATTATCATAAACTATGCCCTGATTCTAGCCATAACATTGGTGGTTTGACCTAAATGCCATGAAACCTCGAACATGATAGGTCATTTTGTGAAGGATTTTTTATGACGTTTGCAATTTTCCAAGTTCAATATTTTTCCTTGCAACTATGACACATAATATGACACCACGCGAAGGTTTCACATTGTTTGGATCATTTTTGAATTTGTTATGCCCGTTTTAAACGTGTTAGTGCATTTTTTATTAAAAATAGTAAAATTGTTTAGTTAGAATTCATAATTTTGAAAACAGAAAATGGTTTTAGATTAGTTATTTAAATTGAAACACTTTTCCTGTTGAAAGTTTTTTCAAATTTTAAATAGAAGAAAGTTTTTTCCTGTTAAAATGAAAACAGCAAGTTAAAACAGAAAAACAATGGGCACGTGGCGGCTCAGCAGCGCCCCTCGCCCAGGACATTGGTCCCGGTTTGTGGCATCAACCGGGACCGTTAATGGGCACGTGGCGGCTCAGCAGCGCCCCTCGCCCAGGTCATTGGTCCCGGTTTGTGGCATCAACCGGGACCGTTGAGTCATTGGTCCCGGTTGGTGCCACGAACCGGGACCAATGACCCCTCCAAATATAACTCGCCCTTCTTCCTCCCCCACTTCCCCCCAAATCGGCCGAAACTGCTAAGGACTTTTGCGCGCGGAGCGAAAACACGCCGGCAGGCTGTCCGAGTTTCCTGCCGCCGTCCTCGGAGAGCGCCGCCGCTGCCGCCGTCCTCGGTGAGCGCCGCCGCCGCCGCGACCTCTCCCTTTTCCCCCCGCGCCGCCGCTCATCACATTCTCTCTCTGCAGGTGGCCTGCGCCGCCGCCCCCCCCCAGCGTCGCCGCGACGCCCGGCCCCGTGCGCCCGCCCCGCACCCCCAGCGCCGCCGCCCCCCTTCGACGGTGAGCCCGGCCGGCCAATTTTTTTTTTAAAAAAAAATTTCGCATTTAAATTGCCGTAGGCAAATTTTTCATTACTTATATATATATAATACATTGAAATTAAAAAAAAACATAGAAAAATAAAAATAAAAAATAAAAATAAAAAGCCCTCGTCGGGGCGGGCACAGGGGCGTCGGCGTCGTCGTCCTCGCCGCGGCCTACTCGTCGTCCTCGTCGGGGAGGATGATGTAGGGCCCCTGCGGCCACGGCCAGTTGGCCGCAGGCGGTGGAGGAGGACCTGGTGGAGGAGGCGGCGGTGGAGTCGCCGCACGCGGTGGCGGCGGCGGTGGGCCTGGTGGAGGAGGCGGCGGTGGAGTCGCCGCACGCTGTGGAGGAGGCGACGGTGGCCGGCCGTGCTGCTGGTGCACGTACATGGCCAGCGCCGTGTCGATGCCGGCCCACCGCCTCTTCTCCTCCTCCTCGGAGATGAGGACGGCGACCCGGAGCTCCTCCTCCTCGGACATCGGTGGCGGGGGTGGCGGCGCCTCGCCGTGGTCCATCGCGTCGAGGATGCCGTAGGCGACGCTGCCGACGAAGTCGTCGGTGTCGTCCCTGGGCTCCTCGCCAGGGATGTCGTCGCCGCCCACCTCCGGCGGCGCCTCCTCGTCCTCCTCGTCCTCCTCCATCTCCTCGATGAAGGGATCCGCCTGCGGCGGCTCTGGCCCCGGCTCCGGCATGTACACGCCGGCGTAGGGGTTGGGGGCGACCTCCCCTAGGAAGGCCGCCCGCCGCACCGGGTCGCGCTCCCGCGGCCCGAAGTTGTCCCACCATTGGCTATCGTAGCCAAAGGCGGGATCGGCGCGGAGGCGCGCCGGCATCAGTGCGCGCCGGCGGCGGATCTCGGCGACCCGCTCCGGGCCGAAGCGCGGCACCGGCGGGACCGGCACGCGCCGGCTGTTGAGGTGCCACCCGCCGGGGAGGCTGCAGTCCGGCCAGTCCACGCTCTGGCCGCACTGGTACAGCGCCTGGCAGTGACTCACCGGAATGTACCGGCGGTCACGCTGGCGCTGCGGCGAGGCCGTCCTGGCGCGGCGTGGAGGAGACTGGCGGCGTGGAGGAGACTGGCGGCGCCCAGACCGGCGCGACCCGCCGGCCTCGTGGTCGTGGTTGCCCTTGCCCTTCTTCCAGAACCCCATGGCTGCTGTGGTGGCCGGGATGTGGTGGCTCTGGCGGCTGTGCTGGCTATGGCGATGGAGGCTGGTGGCCGCGGCTCCGTTGGCCTCCTTTTATAGGGGCCAGTGGCCGGGCGTCCAGCGGCCGCAATGAATGCCACCGAGCGGCAGCCCAATCGGCACGCCGGCGTTGATGCCGCGGCAGGCATTGAAGGTGACGGCGGGGCGCCCAAAGCACTGACGCGGCGGGACTCGAGGCGACGGGCACTGACGCGGGCGTCGCGTTGGAGAAGACGTACTGACGCACTGACACGGGCCGACGCGGTGCTGTTTTTTTGGGCCTCTTTTGCCCGCTGGTGCTGTTTTTTCGGCCTCTTTTGCCCGCTGGGTGCTGTGGGCAATTCCTATTTGACGCGCACCCCCCACAGACGTTAAAATCTTAGTGGGCTGGCCCAATAGAAATAAAAATCTATTATTTTTGTCCGGTCAAGAACATGCCTTCAGGCGTCCACCCGTAACAGGCGCTTGAAGCGCCGAATAGGAATGCCCTTAGTACTTAGTTAGAAGTTAGTGTTAGTTTGTTAGTTAGAATTAGAATTAGTTAAAATTAGTTTTAGCGTGCATTTTGAATATATAGCGTGTATTCTAACTAACAAATGTCGGTATATTGCAGAAACTATGGATCCAGCACATAAAAAAAGTCAAGATGATGAATACTTCCTCCAAGGAATGATCCGAGAAAATGTAGATATTGATGTCACCAGGACATTTCTGAACGATTCCGGTGAGGGAGATGAATCTCTCAACCGAGGAGACGACTCCGGTGAGGTAGAAGCCTGGGACGGGGGAGAAGCCGGTGAGGGAGAAGCTGACAAGGGAGAAGGCGACGAGGGAGAAGCCGACGAGGGAGAAGACGACGGCTCCGGCCGAACCTTAAATCTCGGAAACTCCGGCGAGGTGTATATATGTTTTTTTGTAATGCCCGACTGTCTATATATATACATGCATATATTAACACTCTTTCTTATTTTAGCCCTCCGGATCGAGCACTTGTTCCGTCAGAACAAAACGAGGCCCAACCAAAAAGTTGGACAACAAAGTGAGTTATAGGATCGAAGTGGTCGGTGTAGACGGCCAACCGCTAGCTCCTGAAGATGTCGCAAAAAAATTTGTCAAGCAATGTGGAGTTCTTGTGAGGGACCACATCCCGATCATCGTTCAAGAATGGAATCGGCCAAGCAGCGGTGGAGTCCTGTTTGTCGGCGACGTCGCCAAAGATAAGCTTTTTGACAGGCTTATGCTTAATTTCCTCCTGCCGAGGCTAGATGTGAATCCAGATGAGGAGAAGGAAGCAAATAAGGCTTATGCTTAATTTCCTCCTGCCGAGGCTAGATGTGAATCCAGATGCTTATTCTGTTAATCATTAGTGTTGACGAAGGAGTAGTCAAAGTCATGGACTCAAAACGCACACCTTTAGGAAATTGGGTGAACATGCAGGAATGCCTCCAGAAGGCTTGGAAACGGTTCACCGCCAACACTAGGGGTGTTTGGAAGCCAGAGCTTACATTTAAACCATTGAATGTAAGTACTACTTGCTAGATCCACGTATCTCTTTGATTCTAGTTTCAATACAATTATCATGCTTGATTCTTATTTTGATTGAACTCCGTTCTCGTAAAGTGCTTGAGGCAAGAAGCTGGGAATAACTTATGTGGATACTATGTCTGCGAGTTCATTCGCCAGACGACCAAAGAGAAGGGTGCAGACCGAAACATCAAAAAACTTGAAGTACGATAAACAATAATCTCAACATTATTTTATTACCATCAACTGTGTTTAGTTTCATTCATATATATTGATCCCCTTCTTTAAATTAGATCGAACGGATGCGGGACGGTCTTCTACCACGGGAACGCGTGCAAGCAATTCAAGAGGAAATTGCCGGTTTCTTATTAGAACAAGTCATAGATCCGAAAGGAGAATACTATTACCCGGTTCATTTAGAAGGGTGGAGTGTAAAAAAGAAGATGTAAAATCAAATTTGTGTGAGTTACCGATTGTAATAGCGACCAAGCACGACGGTGAATAATATATTCGTGACCATGATGTGTAATATATATATATATATTGTGGTTCCTTCATTATTGATGTATATATATAATACCATTAAATTGAATACAAAACACACGAAATAAAACCCTGAACCCTAAATGGGAAAAAAACCCTGGATCAACGATCCTGGCTCGTCCTACGAACCGGGACCAATGACTCAGGCCCCCTCGCCCCGCAGCGCGTCCACGTGGAGACCTATCGGTCCCGGTTCGTGCTGGAACCGGAACCGGCATTGGTCCCGAGTAATGGATCCCGGTTCGGCAACCGGGACCAATGGCCCAAATGAACCGGGACCATAGGCCCTTTTTCCACCAGTGAGTTTGTAGTTAAAGGTTTAAAATATGTACTGAAAAACTTAAGCAAAGTGACGGAAAAGGTAGCCTTACACTGGAGCCAATATTGGGTAGGATTATTAAGGTGCTCAAACTGATTGTTCACTTAGAACTCCGTAAGTAAGCAGAAGTTCCTCTAACAACGGTGGTCTACAGTTGAAAATACTATAGTTGTCACTAAGTGTGCTGAATTTTCTTCTTTTCTATATGAAACTTCTATACAGAAAAAGAAAATTGCATACATTTGAAGCCTGCTTCGGTATGAAATGACTGGTGTAAGTTTATACTTATGATCAGCTAATGCATAACAAGATAAGAAAAACAATCAACAATTCCTTTTATGATATATCTGGTTTGCTTCCTAACTTGATTCTGATATGATATCTCTCAACACCGTATGTTATACTCCCTTGCCTCTGGCTCAACTCTTGGCTAAGAATTTTCAGCTAAGGGAATCTCATCACATATCTCTGATACATCACAATCTAGGTCACATATTAGAGGAAGTTGCGCCTTGTAAGCCAACCTAATATTCCATCAAGTTTACAAATTTAGTAATGGTACAAGAATAAATCAAGAGCACAAAGGAATATGGTGATACCATGTTAATTTGGCCATATCAGAATAACATGGTATGGTCATATTTCTTTGCACCTATCCTTGTCCACTGATACGAATATCCATAAACAAAGAGCATGACCAGGAAAATTATCATGTACTTGTGCCAAATCTCTTATTCCCTCGGATAGCAACATGTGTGTACGTCTCTAGTTACATGAAGCTTAGGATACATGAAGCGCAGGACAACAGTTGTCAACTTCCCCAAGTTAATTTCCACATTCTGACTATTCCTAAACTTAAAAAGAATCAAAGCATTTCCTGGAATTATAGAAATACAATTGGTGATAAGAGAAGAAGAGCGCTCAACTCAAACAAGACAATGTAAGTAGTCATGAAAACACATAAATAATCTTACATGTATTCAATCTATGACTTGATCTCTATAATATAAATTTTCATCTTCAGCATAGCATTTATGGGTTATAAAAAACTATTTTAACATATAATGAGCAAACATATAGTGTCATATTAAGTAGTAGCTTAACATAGATTGATATATTAACCTTATTTATGCAAAAATCCGCCGTACATAAACTGCAGAAATCAAGAACAGAAAAGCAACAAAGAAACTGTGATTTCAGCTTGCCTAATTTTCAAACGGAGCTTGGCTCAGTTGGTTGGGTTCCCTCTGGGTTCAAGTCCTAGACTTGGCATGGGCGTTTGCATTTACCTAGATTTATTCCAGGATTACCTGGCTCTATTTTTTTAGTAGTAGGTGACGTGCTCGTCAACAGCGAGGCGCCTGTGGTGACTTCGTCAACCTCAAGATCTACCGGCTCAGTCCTTCGGAGGTGCTCATAGGGGTAGGGTGTGCGTATTTCTAAACGTCCAGCCCGAGCTTTTTGGCTCGCCCCGAGCTTTCCAGGCTCGGCCCGAGTTGAGCTCGGCCCGCCGAGATACATGGACCGAGCCGAGTTCGTTTTACTGGACCGCAGCAGGCTCGGGCCGAGCCTGGATCGGCTCGGTCCAGCCCATTTAGCCCGCCCAACTGTTTTTTTTAGAAATTAATACATAGTAAGGAGAAGTATTGGGCCGTGCAATCTGGCCTATTTCAGATATACGAGAAAGAAGCATCCTCTAGAATGTAAACGAGAAGCTCGTTGCTCGTACTAGGTCTCAGGCGCCGCCGCCGCAAGATGTCGCAGCTATTTGACGAGACTTCCACCATCGGTGCAGGCCAGTGACCGCCGCCGCCTGGCCTCCCAAGGACCCGCGACCTTCTCCCCCTTGTCGGTGTCATGCTCGCCAGCCAGTGCCGGCGTCGGGTCAGCGTTCAGCAAGCACCACCGCGCCGCAGCGTTGCCGCAATCGATTCCGCCGCTTTCGGGAAAGACGGCCCTACCCGTCAGTGACCTGCCATGGCCAGGCTCGCGAGCTGCACCGAGCTGCACCGAGCTGGTAGGAAGCTCGGGCCGAGCTCCGTTTGGTGGCTCGCCGGAGCAACGAGCCGAGTCAGGCTCGGCCCGAGGGGAGCGAGCTTTTGGCAGGCTCGGGCCGAGCCTGGACCGAGCCGGCTCGCGTCCAGCCTTGGGTGTGCGTGCGTGCGTTTATAGGGGTGAGTGTATGTGCGTGTTTGTGTGCGTCTATGTTGTACTGTGTTCTAAAAAAAAATTCAACTTTGCATGATAAAACGGTTAACTTAAAAACCTATGGTATGCATGTTCAACGTAAAAGCATCTGGAATTGAACGTTCACTTAGTCTGACAACTAAGAAAATTAATCTTGCGGAAGTAAAACTCCATATGTCAAGAAATTTAATATCATGGTATGATAAACGGTAGTAGATAATACATGATAGATCAATGCAACCAATATATTGATGAGCTTCTTACTAACTGCCCCTGCACCTTGTTGTCATTCCGTCTGACAGTTCTGTGTGTCACTTGTACTCATCATTGGCTATCTTGCTGACTCAACTACCATAGCAATTACTAAGGACTAAGGTATTTTCTTTAATCATGACCAAAACTGTTGCATGCTCAAAGCCCAAGCAAAACTTTAAAACTGAAGTGACATACTTACATTGTATGGACTTTGTAGAGCTGAATGCAAGCAGTAGTGTGCTGACCTGGTAAAAGACAGAATGGCATGTGGCCTTGTTGATGTCGTTGTGGAAGAACGAAATTCATATGATGCACATGGTTGGAAATTTCATCGAACAGGTGGAGAGCATGTACACCTGCATCACAGAATATACAGAACTTTCTTCTCCAGTAATTGTGTCCAACAAGTCTAGCAATGCTAGCAAATTCAGAGAGAGAGAGATTAAGGCATGACCAAGAAGGAGAGAAGAGCATGTAGACCACCACCGGGCCAGCTACACGTTCGAGACGGCCCGTTGCAACTTGCAAGCGCGGGGCTGAGGGTCGATTCCTCCCCCGTTCTCCTTCCTTAGCCTCTCTGCCTCCTCCCCTCAGCTTTCATCAGCATGTGCAGCCTAGGGTTTCCACCATGGCCGTCCGCAGATAAGAGCTGGTGGAGAAGAAGTGGCGGCGACGCATATGCCGGGATCGAGCAGAGAGAGGAGAGTAATGGCATGATGATTTTCTTCCAGACCTCCCACGCTTCCAGACCTCTAGCCTCACCATCGCCCAGCGCCCCCAGCCTGTCTCGATCTTCACAGATCGGAAGCATGGGAGGTTTGGAAGAAACTAGTTGAATGCCCGTGCGTTGCTACGGCCCTTTATTCCTTTTAGTTACCACATGCATATAAATATAAAATGTGAAACTTCGCTGGAGAATTTTCATATACAATCACCAATAAAACATTAGGAACCTATATTTATTCAATTACCTTTGACAATTGCCTGTCTAAAATGTATTTCATGTTTCCTATATGTAATCTTTTCTTCAATATGTGTGACATGAATGCTTGAATTTATATACTCAAGAGTATGTATATATATGCACGGGGTCTTTTATTGAATATCTTAAGTAAGGGATAATTGACGATGATAAAGTCCATCATTTGCATAGCTTAATTTTTTTAAGTACTATATAATTAACTAAATCTATTCATCCTAGTATTACGAACCGTTCCGTCTAGATAGAAAATTTGTGTACATGAGCAATAAAGTTTCAGGTATCTTGATTTTATGATGTCAAAGCAACAATTGCAGGCAATGATCTCTTCTGTTCACCGATAAAAGATCTGCAAAACATCACTTACAATCGAACAATACAATGTTTCTCTTTGGCCTATTATATCAATGCATTATTGGGGGTCACTTGGGTTGTCCTTATGCTGACTTTCCGTTCCTCTTGTGATATTTGGGACAGCAAAGAGTAAGCTAAGTATATGAAGTCCTATTTCACAGAGGCGTCCCCGGAAGCACAAGATGTTGCTTGGCAGCATTATCATGATGAAGCACATCCGTATTTTATCTTGAATTAAATAAACATGGATTAATTTTTTCAACTTTGCAGAGTTCGTAACAACAGCAACACATTTCAACAAGTATGGCTTCGACCACTGTGCGTACTCAATAGTCACAGCCAGCATGTACAGTGCGAAATTTCGAAGCTGCAATGTGTAAAGTATCCATGCAATTTCCAAAATTTCAGTTAAGACGGGCAACAGACCCAGCGTGTGCATAAAAGCTCGCAAGCACGCAGGCACTGCTTTGCTACTCTGGAGCTTCTTTCAATCTCTGAATGTTTATGTGTATCGTAGACTGTAACTGAATCTCACATTCAGAAGAGAGCACGCGTACCAGGAACAAGGGCGTCAGAAGCGAGAGGCCCTACGGAAGTCGAGCTCACCGGTGATGCTGCCGAGTGAAAAAAAATCAGGAACACCGGGGAGTGGTGGTTCTGGGATCGACAGATTGACAGGAGCAGCTATGTGACAGAGAGAGGATGGCCGCCAGTGAAAGGGAGACGCAGCAGCAGAGGATCGACAGCTACAGATCGGTGGAAGGCAACCGGTTCGACGGCGACGGTGGCTCGTACAGCTTCCGACCGGGCGGAGCCTGGGCAGGAGAGGGCAGCGCAGCGCAGAGGAGCTCCGGGGAGGCATGCCAGCGGAGAGGCTCGAAGGGGGATCCAGCCGGCAAGAGGTGTGGGGCACGCTGGAGGAGCTGCTGGCTGATGCGTCGACGTGCCCGGATGTGCGCTCTCTCGGGCGCCTCCTACCCCGCACTGCCACTGGCGGTCCTCGAACAGGACGAGGACGAGGAGGGCGATGCGGGGAGCCACGCCAGCGGATGGTCCAGGTATAGAGGGCGCCGGAGAGCTCGAGGGACAGGGGCACGCCGCCAACGTGGGCGTCCCCTGGGTCGCGCGGATCCCGGCGGCGCTCCATTGTTCCCCCGGCCGCGCGGATCCCGGCAGCGCTCCACCCTCACCTTCAACGCACAGATCTAGGAGTTTTGCCTGATCCAGAAGTGTACATGCACGGAGGCACCCTCACAGAAGCTCCCGACGCCGCCGCTCGGAAGGGACAGACCTTGTACTTCGCCGAAATTAGGGGCGGCAGCAGCGATCGGTGAAAGAGGGATGGAGAGGGGAGGGGGCGGAGGTTGGCGCTACGGCGGGGGGCCGGCGCGGGATCCTGGGCCAGCTGCGGTGGCGCCTTACCCCGGAGCTCCAAGGAGTGGCGACATCGTTCGGCGGCCTGGTCCGGCGATGCCTAGTGGAGCCGCAGGCGGAGGCGACCTCGTTCGTCTGGGGTGACAACGGGTGAGATGGGAGGACGATTGTGGACTGCGGGTTGAAATCTAAATTGTTCAGGGGGTAAAATGCAAAACGATCGCGACGTACGGTCTACCAGTCGCATTGCAATTTTATTTGTACATATATAGGCAGTTTCATGGAATAAATTCTCTGGGAACCGGCCGCATCTTCTCCTTCCTGAGGCCCCTTCTAAAATTGTGACACGTCGCCCTTCACGCGCAGGGGCGAAGCTCTCCTTAGGGCAAGGTAGGGCTGCCGCCCTACCTTAAGTTTTGGCGAAAACCTTTAGATGCGCGTGTTTTTTCTAAACATTTTGAGTGGTCATATAACAAAAACGGACTCCATATGAAAAAGTTATTCTTATTTTAGTGAACACTGCGCAAAATCGATTTTGAACCAAAGAACACGTTCTAGGTCTCTAGTCGCCAAACCAACTTTTTTAATTAGAATGTATATCTGAATTTAACAAAATTTGACTCTCAACAATTCTTAGGTGGGATATTTAAGTAGAATTTGAGGGTATTTTTGGACAATTCCTATAGACTCTCTAATCATAGATTTTAACCATCAATTTAATGAGTCATCTTGACAGTTGCTTAATATTTCTGTTGTCTTGACCAATGACGATGAAAAATTCGATAGTGATTTCTTGATGATAAATATTATCAAGACCGAGTTGCGCTTCGTGATGGGTTCTTGATGACTTGATGATGAGCTACATTGAGCTAGGGATATTCAGAAGTCTTAATCAATAGAATTATTGATATTTCAAAGGTTTTACTCATATTAAAATATATTTCCATTTTTATTGTACTAAGTGGTTGTATTACAATGATATATGTCATTAATATCTCGAGACTATATTTATCTTCACGTCATCTTTTTAGAATTTGCCTTAAATTATTTTCGTCCTTCACTACTATTCACGCACTAGATCCTTATGCGCGCCTTCCCGCGCCATTTTCTTATTATCTGACAAGACACATCACAAGTTTGTTTATAAGACCAAGTATATGTGACCAAGCAAAAGGATTGGTATCTTGTGAATCTCAAAACTCCTCATCCTAGATTCCGCCTAGATCATTGTATTTAGTCTAGATCCTGCCGGTATCAATGGAGGCAGCACTGCAGCTACCTGCACAATATAAACATACAAAATCACATCCATAAAGCCGGAAGTACTTTCATATCATGATTCAGTACGCAGAATCGCAGATACACCATCTAAATGATTAACATCAGGTCTTTCAAGTAAAGAAGGAGCTATACTCAGTGATTAGATTTACTTTCTAGATCAGGATAAAAAATAAATATAAAGTGTGTTGTGTGATTTGCTGGCCTTTTGGATGCACAACATGTACTATGCTCACAAGCAGTTCAGTTTCAGTTTCAGACCTTGGGCAAACATTGAGAGACAACATGGAGCTAAAACGATTAGTTGTTTAGCATCTTCTGTTCACGATTACTATCAAAAATCAACTACTTTGCACTCATATGTTCAGCTCACCTGACAAGAATAAATGCATATCAAGATGAGCATAATCAACCACGGTGCAAAAAAAGGTGCAACAAATATTTCATAGAATATGCTACAGAGAATTACCAACATATCAAAGCAAATCATAGCATGAAATAGCTCATCTATCTTTGTTACTGTTTCCTACCAACATCAAGTAACACATTCAGCAGAACTGGTAAGTTGCAACATGTCAACGTCAGATCAAAGCTAATGAAAACCATACATAAACTTCATTGGAGTAATGCTTTTCTTTTGCATCTGAAGGTTGTCAGCAACAAATCTGCCCAAAAAATGCAAGCCAATCCAAGATAGTGCCTTGACTGCAGAACATAAACCATGGACTTTTCATTGAAATTGATGTGGGGTGACCCCCTGGGTATGGCCCGATCTTCATGGATTCACGAGATTTATGGCGGGAAACGAGGATGAACACGAAGAACACGAAGAACACGATGAACACGATGAACAAATCGAAGGCAAACTCACACACACAAGATACACACCGGTTGTCCTCGTTGGCCCGATTCACCAACTCAATAGAATCACAAGGAAGAGACTCCAAGAGTAGAATTCCTTGTGAGAGATTGACTTGCAAGGGATAGAATTCCAAGAGGGGAAGAGACCAATCAATTGGATAGAATTACACACTCTTGTATGCAAGAGATCCAAATCAAGGTAGAATTCCCCAAATAGAATAGATCCCAAACAAAGAGGGTGATTTCTAGATGTAGATCTAGTTGGGTTCCCACAAGGGAGAAGGCATCATGCCAATTCTTATCTTAATTCATCTCTATCCTATCTCTATGGGAGGGGGAGCCATATATATAGGCAGCCACGAGCTAGGGGTAGTTTGGTCACTAGGGAGATAGATAACAAAGGTGGCTTCATGGCCAAGACATAGCTGACTCGAGCAGGCCGGCTATAGCCGGGGTTAAGGCCGGCTTTAGCCGGTGGGCCGGCTTTAGCCGGTCCAGCTTCAGCCGCAACCTCTTCTTGCGGCGCTTCCAAGCTTCTTTCCGGTTGTTCTTTTTCTTTCTTCTCTTCCACGCCTCGATGATGTCGGACTTGATTGTTGACGCACATGATGTTGTGAGGTCCAAAAGCCACCCCACATCATCTCCCCCCGCTTCAAAGAACGTCGTCCGCGACGTTGAATCAACATCATCATGTAGGGGAGGTAGATGTAGGCGATTGTACTTGGAGTGCGCCCTGTGGTCGTTCTTGCGAAGATTGGTTTGGCAACTCTTGAATGTTCCTTCATCTTCCATGAGGCTAAGTTGTTGATGTGCTCTCGTTGTAGAAGTTTTTGATTGAAACCACGCGCGGGAGCGCATCCACCAAGAATATCCATGTGTACCTACGAACCACAAAGACCAAGCAAAGTATGTGTGTGCGTGATAGGGGAGCATATCATCAAGGACATGTCCATTCTTGTTCACAACACAATTAGCACAACACAAGTATAATAAAGGGAATGCACATGCAAGGTCTATGTGTAAGCAAATTGTTTGAACATCTTCCAAATGTGGGAACACAAAAACTCCAACAAAATTTGAGAAGACCATGGTGTCCATCTCATGTTGAAAGATATGCATATTATTGCACTTAAGGCTTTGGAAAGAGCAAGTAGTCAACAACCTTGAAGCAATAAAAGGGGAGTTTGGCAAGAACACATACGACAAGATGTCAAAATCATCATCAACATGTGTGCAAACAAACCATAGGAAAGAACAAGTTTTCATCGAGTTTGTTGCAACACAAGTCATATTCATCCAATAGGAGAAGAAGATATCATTATCACAAGTGGTTATGCATCCCAACCAAAAGAAAGAGCAATTTGTCGACTTGTTGGATGCAACACCAATGAACTCAAAGCGGGAACACATGTGACAAGTCATGACCAATATAGCAATGTGGTTGCACACAAAACAAAAGGAAGAGAAATCGTTCCGCATGTATGTTGCAACACATAAAGCATCAATGTTCAAAATCATGGGAGCATGATTGTCACAAGTGGCACCAAAATCAACAACATGCTTGCAAAGAAACCATATGGAAGAGAAATTTTTCAACATGTTTGATGCATAGCATGTGAAGGGTATGCGAGCGGAGTTTGAGTTTGAACTCACAAGTATTATGCTCTCAAGAGCTCTTTTCGCCAACTCGTGCTCAATCGAGGTTGATGTTGTTATCCATGTACCTACACACTCAAAAGATAGCCAAAACAATGTGTGTGCATGGTAGATGAATACATCATCCATCATGATGCATCTCTTTATTTGCACATCACCATTAGCATCAAGCAAGATATCATAATATTTATAGTGATTATGCAAAGTATAAGTGGGAACATGCGTATCATGTGCAAATGCAAAATCTTCATTAGTGGAGAGAGCTATGGGGGCCATCTCATTGTCAAACATATTAACATTATTACAAACCAAGCATTTGAAAGAGCAAGTGTTCAACATTTTGGTTGCATGAATGGAAGAATATTGCAAGCATTGTGCACAAAACATTTTCAAAATTTTATCCTTGTTGTCGACAAACCTAGGGAAAGAGCAATTGTTCGACAAGGTTGTCACAACCAAAGTATCATTGTTATCATTGCAAGCAATATATGGGAAAGAGCAATTGTTCAACATATTGCATGCAATAGGCGATAAAGTGAAGCACCCATAGCTTAGCATCTTCATGGGAATCATGGCATCACCAACACCTATGTTGTTACCTTTGTTGTCGCACTCCTTTAATGTAGGTGTTGTTGAAGTAGGTAGCTCCATGTGGTTGACATGCTCATCATCTTCTAAGCATGGTGTATGATCATCAAGTGTATGCACCATGTACATCTTTTCCAAGGTTATCGTCGCTTCATCCATGGGATTTATTGCAACATGAGAAAACACACTCAAGGTAGAGGGTAAGTTGTTAGAAATCGAAATGGCGTCACTTGACCTATCAACTACCACTCTTATCTCACTCGGTGTATCACTCATGATCTCAAAGTGGAAACACTCACTCACACATATAGTGGATTCACTCATCTCACGTATAGTGGATTCACTCATCTCACATATAGTGGATTCACTCATCTCACATATAGTGGAATCACTCATCTCACGTAAAGTGGATTCACTCATCTCACATATAGTGGAGTCCCTCATCTCCATGGAATGGACGTCATCATCATCCGAGCAACCTAGCAAAGAAGAAGACAACACAACAGGAGTAGAGGTTAAGTTGTTAGAAAGCAAAATGTCCTCACTCAACTCATGTGGTGTATCACTCTTGCTCTCAAGGTGTATGTGGCTCTCATCGTTGCATGGGGTAGGTTTCTTCCGCTCACATAGGCTATCAATATGTGGTTGTTGGTTTGCACTATGCTCTTGAGGGAGAGGTTGTCGATGGCGCTCATGGTGACTCCCATGTTTAGAGCGGGAAGAAGATCTTGATGAGCGCGACCTTGAGCGGTGATGTTTGCGCGCCAAGGTGTCGACGGTCGACATGAGTTGCTTCATCATCGTGCTCAAGTCCCCCATTTGTGCTTCGAGCCTTGCGCTCGAGTCCTCAATCCTTTCGTTGAGCGTGGCGTGCGAATCCCCAATACTTGTTTCGAGCCTTGCGTGTGAGTCGTCGAGCTTTTTGTCCATGGCGGCGCGCCGTGCGTTGAAGTTTCTAACCAATGGTCTTTTTTTTGTAACAAGGATGGGGTCTCGAAGGACCCCGAAGGTAGCTTCATTACATGACAGCGTCGGTTACACAATTACAGGCAGGCCCTTAGGCAAGAAAGAATTACAAAACAGCCCTGGAAAAGTGCACGAAGGACCTCGAAAGCGAAAGGAAAACGCGATCGAGTCCAGAGGCTCTCCAGCCAGATCCCGACGAAGTCGCCGTACAACAGCCACCGCACCACCGCCGGGGAGCAAGCCACTTGGGGTAGAGCGACGGCAGAAGATGCCTGCACGGATGATTGAAGCCTCGGGAGCAGGTGCCCTACACCCATGAGGTCCGGACGGGGGACAGAGTCACAAACCGCCGGAGAGAAGCTCCCTTGATGCGCGCCAGACGCCAGTCGATCAACCGCAGCAGCAACCGCCTCCACCATGGAGCCAGCAGACGCCGAGGAAGAAGACGAAGAGCGCCCACAGAACAAGCCCCGAACTCCAGACGAGGGAGATGCAGATGCCGAGAAGCTCCTCCACCCCCCCACCACCACGGTCGGCCAGGAAGAAGAAGCAACCGCGGCCTCCACTCCGAGCCCTCCTCCCTCGCCGCCACGGCAGGCCGAGGAAGACGCCGGAGAGCCACCGCCCTCGCAGGAGAACAGGTCCTAAGCCCTTTATTGGAGTCACTAGCAGAAGCTTCCAGGCCCCATCGGCTCCGACCGCCGAAGCACCAGGCCCAGAAAACCACCACCGGCCAGATCAAGATCCCGGCCAAAGATCCAGATCTCCTCCGGGCAAACCGCCCAAAACGCGGCTCAGAGGCCACAAAACCCTATCTAGCTACCCTAGACTACTCCGGTGCCTCCCCTCCGCCACCTCCGGCCGGCATGGCCGCCGGAGGGGCTCGGGTTTGGCCCGGCCGAGGAGAGGCGCTCTTGGTTACTGTAGCGAGGAGAGAGACTGAGAAGGATAGAATGGCTCCACCCCACATCAACCAATGGTCTTGAGGTTCTCCATCCCTAGACATGTTCACAAAGCTAGAAGTATATGGTGGAAAGTGGGGTTCTTAGAAAACTACAAGTAGAACACTTCCCATAGAAACTATTGAATGGATGAAACACCGAAAGGACAACCGTGGTGCACAAGTTAGAACACACGCAAAAGGCTATATGGTGGATGGGTAAGAAATGTGGAAATGCCAAACGAAAATGATCAAAAGAAAAGTCTATTGTCAAATGTGGGTAAAATCCAAAGGCAAATGTCAAGAACGATGATCTACGTCAAGGAAACACGGAAACACACACAAAAGATATAATGGGGTTAGCGCGACCAAAGAAGTGAGCAAAGAAACAAAATGGTCCTAACGAAGACTATTAGCTCGGTGTCACGCCAACGCAAGAGAGACCGTAGCTTGGTTGCATAAGAAAGAAGCAACAAGATTTGCACAAGATGCCACTCTTCTCTTTTCTCTCTTTTTGCTTACAAGCTTTGAACTCCTTTGTATCGGTGGAACACGCACTCTTTTTGGATTTTTGGTGTTTCGATGCTTAAAAGCTTAATTGCTATCTATGTATGTCACACAATGGATTTTTCCTCTTTTGTGTATCTCTCTCACCGAGCTTGCTTCGGAGCTTTGCTCAACTTAGGCACACACACAAACCCTCTCACGGTCGTGAACACTTGTGCAATGCTTCGCAACACTCGAAAAGCCACTCTCAATAGGATAGGTACACAAAGGAAGAAAAGAGGTTACAAAGGTGGTCGAGCGGGACTTGGTGCTGAGCGAGGCGTGGAGGCGAAGTGGACCTTCCAGGCCGGCTTTAGCCGGTCTATGGGCCGGCTTTAGCCGGTGGCCGGCTTTAGCCGGACCGTGGGCCGGCTTTTTCCGGCTCGCACTTTTTCGAGAAAATCCTGGACGCAAAGTTGTTCGATTTGGACGGAAAATGAGATGGAAAATTGTCGATTCTGAGAGAAATACAAAGAATTGGGGCTAGAAAATTTGTGGAAATGTAGATCAATACTTGAGACACGAAAACCTTGGATCAAAACCACAAAAAAACTCAACAAATCTTGAGATCAAAATTCGAGGCAATTTCGGGGCTATTTTTTGGATTTTCGAAATTTATGGTGGAAATCACAAACGAGAGTAAATCCGTGGCAACCAAAAGCTGCTGATACCATATGATGTGGGGTGACCCCCTGGGTGTGGCCCGATCTTCATGGATTCACGAGATTTATGGCGGGAAACGAGGATGAACACGAAGAACACGAAGAACACGATGAACACGATGAACAAATCGAAGGCAAACTCACACACACAAGATACACACCGGTTGTCCTCGTTGGCCCGATTCACCAACTCAATAGAATCACAAGGAAGAGACACCAAGAGTAGAATTCCTTGTGAGAGATTGACTTGCAAGGGATAGAATTCCAAGAGGGGAAGAGACCAATCAATTGGATAGAATTACACACTCTTGTATGCAAGAGATCCAAATCAAGGTAGAATTCCCCAAATAGAAGAGATCCCAAACAAAGAGGGTGATTTCTAGATGTAGATCTAGTTGGGTTCCCACAAGGGAGAAGGCATCATGCCAATTCTTATCTTAATTCATCTCTATCCTATCTCTAGGGGAGGGGGAGCCATATATATAGGCAGCCACGAGCTAGGGGTAGTTTGGTCACTAGGGAGATAGATAACAAAGGTGGCTTCATGGCCAAGACATAGCTGACTCGAGCAGGCCGGCTATAGCCGGGGTTAAGGCCGGCTTTAGCCGGTGGGGCCAGCTTAAGCCGGTCCAGCTTCAGCCACAACCTCTTCTTGCGGCGCTTCCAAGCTTCTTTCCGGTTGTTCTTCTTCTTCCTTCTCTTCCACGCCTCGATGATGTCGGACTTGATTGTTGACGCATATGATGTTGTGAGGTCCGAAAGCCACCCACATCAGAAATCAAGCTTGTCTGGTTAAAGCCACAAAGTACCTTGTAGAAAATCAGATAATCTTCGATATTTATTAACACCCAACTTCTATAATCCTTATATGCACAATCAGAAAATTAAACCACAAGGTCCGATGAGAATGTGAATCTCCACAATGGAAAATCAAAACTGAATGCCCTCTAGAACGACATATATGCTGAAAATAGACATCTCAATCGACAAGTTAATAGGTTAATGGGTAAGGGAAAGAATGGATGGGCTGGTCAAGTTTTAGTTAGAAAAAATCAGCGTGTGGGGACATCAGATTGCAGAGCGTTGCATAGAGTCAATGGGATGGAGGCGGCTGACTGGAGAACATTTGCTATATATGTTATGCAACATAATTTTCTAAAGAAGTTATTGCTAACTGCAAAGATGAGATGCACCTGACTGATCGCCACGTCAATTTTCGTCGCCGCGGTGTGCAGGATCCCCTGGTTTAAGAGTAGCAGGTTTGTGTGGATGTTCCTATGAACAGCGTCCCTGCCCTATCATCCAACTATCCAGGCCATCTCATGGTGGGTGGAATCAGGAATTAAGAGGCACCTGAACTGACATGCCAGTAGCTAAAACCTCCAATACCAACTGAATTGAGGTGAAGATGATAAAAGTAGAAGTAACCCTCGTTGTTCCTAGAGGCCCAATTCTTTTTTGACGTGAATAGAGGCTCAATTCGGGACCCTAGAAACCTCCAGAAGCAAAGAGAGAAAGCAATCAATCGGAGAAATCAGCGGCGGCGCTAGCAACAACGTTACCGACAGGACCATAGTTGCCAGAAATCTGGGTCGACTGGGTCGAGGATCGGGGTCGAGGGTCGAGGATCGACATTCTAAGGAATGAGGTTCAACAAGGAGTATACATCTCCGGTACGCTAATTCGGGACGAGAGTCCGGATCCACTTAGTTTTAGATCGATGACGCCAGTTCGATGAAATGGGTTGTGGGAGACAAAATCACTACAAAATTACATCTTTATTTCTAAGATGCGATTTTTCCATGAATTATCTGACATGGGCCCACAGTTCACAGCAGCCCACTACCATATTTACCACCAAAACCACGTCAGTTGACTCTATGAGTCTAGGAACCGAAGCATATCCTTGATAAAAAAAACACCAACAGATGAACACATCTATTTCTTCCTCCTCCCCATGAAGCCAACGCCAGCGGCTAGCCAAAACGCCAAATTCCCAATCTAGCCAATCTGTTAGAATTAATCTTGACATTGTATCTCGTGTAAGTGTATGCATGCATGTTGGCCAGGTCGTGTGTGGCCTAGAGCGATTTTAGGAAAGATCAGGTCAGCTGTTAGGGGTTAGTGCGTGAGACATGGTCATGTACTTAGAGATAAGTTAGTGCATGAGTTAGTTGGTTAGTGGCCGAAGTGGAGGCCAGTTAGTGGCGTGAATGGCACCAGTGCCCAAGTCTCTGTATATATAGGTGTTACATCCAGTTAATCAAAAGTTAGAGCCGTGAGGGCACCAGCAAACAATGTAGCGTCTATGTGACCAAGGAGAAATACTCTCAAAGGGTTGTGTTTTTCCTTAGCTGTGTGTGTGCGTGTGAGCTGTGAGAGACAAAGAGGAGGTTGAGAGAGTGTGAGGTTGAAGAAGAAGAAGGCGCTGCGAGGCGCAGCGCCAACAATTGGTATCAGAGCGAGAAGATCTTGGCGGCCAGCGGCGACGGCGGTGCAATGCCGCCGAAGCCGACGACAGCGATAGCGCCGGACTCCATGCGAGATGAAGGACGACGGCGGAAGGTGGAGGTTGCTGGCGCGGTGCGATGCCCGCTACCAACTGGTCGCGGTGCAATGCCGCGAGGGCGACGGTGGTGTGATGCTGCCATGAGAAGACGGTGTGATGCCGTTACGAAGAGACGGTGGTGCGATGCCGCTGAGAAGATGAATGGCGGCACGATGCCTTCATGAGGATTGGCGTGAAGCTAGTCTGGTGGTGTGCTGGGTGGTGTGATGCCATCCTCAACATGAGTCGCTGCGACAACGACGGCAAGACGTACGTGAGGAGTGGTGTGATGCTGCTGCAAGACAACGAGGTGAGGCGCTGCGAAGGCGTCGTCCAAGGCAAGATGTTGCAGGTGATCTTCATGGAAGATTGATGAATTAGTAGTCAAGATTAAGGGGGGAAATGTTAGAATTAATCTTGACATTGTATCTCGTGTAAGTGTATGCATGCATGTTGGCCAGGTCGTGTGTGGCCTAGAGCGATTTTAGAAAAGATCAGGTCAGCTGTTAGGGGTTAGTGCGTGAGACATGGTCATGTACTTAGAGATAAGTTAGTGCATGAGTTAGTTGGTTAGTGGCCGAAGTGGAGGCCAGTTAGTGGCGTGAATGGCACCAGTGCCCAAGTCTCTGTATATATAGGTGTTACATCCAGTTAATCAAAAGTTAGAGCCGTGAGGGCACCAGCAAACAATGTAGCGTCTATGTGACCAAGGAGAAATACTCTCAAAGGGTTGTGTTTTTCCTTAGCTGTGTGTGTGCGTGTGAGCTGTGAGAGACAAAGAGGAGGTTGAGAGAGTGTGAGGTTGAAGAAGAAGAAGGCGCTGCGAGGCGCAGCGCCAACACAATCGACTCCAGCAGTCCATCCGTGCGTCTGACATCGGACATACCAGGCGACCATGCGACAAAGGCCACAAGGGAAAACCAAGCAGGGAAGGCCACAGTTCGTCGGCGCCGTGGACTGAGACCATCTGGTCGGCGGCGTTCGCGGCACGGAGATGGCTGGTGCGGCTACAGAGGCGGCTTATCCGGGGTCAAATCACATGTAACGGGATCGTGACCCGGGCGTCGACCCACATCGTTCCGCTGTGGTTCCCGACTCTCGTTCTGGGTCGATCGATCCGGGGTCGTGGAACCAGGCCTGGACCCTATTTCCGGCTACTCCCCTCTCCCACCGACGCCGCTACAACAAAAAGAACAAGCAATAACATCAGCAACAGTCAACAGAGACGAAGAAGGAACCGAACAACACAAGCGACGCACAAAGAAATTGCTTACCAGATTGTTATGCCCACGGCCGCGACGCCTTACAATGGGCAGACTGTCGGCCTAAGACGACCCCAACCAAAACCAAACATACAAAGGGGCTAAATCCAGGCGGCGACAACGAACACCCTCCCAGATCTCAGTAACCCATCTCCGCATCGCCTACCAAAACACCCCAGCTATCTTGATTGTCCCCGCAATCTACCGCTTCACAGGCCCACATCGAAAGACGGCAGGCACCAACCACAATCTGACCAAAAACAAGATGAAATAACAGCAGACGCGTAAAGGAGAAGAAGAAGCAAACCTTCACAGAGGGAAGATGTGCGCAAAGACAGTGCCCAAGCACCCGCTTCCCCAAGAAGGACACCCTTCGAGAAAATCAACGTCAGCCCGCCATAGCCGGAGCCGCTCAGCACGGGAGGACCCCGCCGCCCAACTATCAACCGAGAAAAAAGACTGAAAGAAAGAAATGACCGAGCACAAACCAGAGCGTGGACAAGAGGGAACCAGCTGTGGCCGAACCAACTTATGCCCAAAGCCCCAAACCGACCATACACATGTTCCACCAAACATCGACACGCGGCCCAGCCCGACAGCTAGCAAGCCACTGCGTTCGGGCCCCACAGGCGGAAATGGCTCAAACGTACCACAGCTCTCTATTTGCTTGGGTACTACAGATTGGAGAAGATTACTCCTTGCTTTTATTGTTTAATAACAAGATGCATGGTAGCGGCCGTGGCCGCGGACGGCGCGGGGAAGACGCGGTGCTTGCGGAGCTCATGGAGCTCTGCAAGTGGCTATCATTCTGCATGGAAGACACCGGGGGCTACTTCCCACCGAGGCGGCGGCAAGGGTGCTGGTGCGGCTGTCCCCCGCTGCCTGCACGGCGCCGCGGTGGAGATGCTGCTCGCCGTAGGCTCCATAACTTACTTCTGCGATGCCATGCCGCGCGCAGCTGATACCGTTCTGCGATATGCCCTGCTCTCCCTGTTGTCGTCCCGACTCCTCGCGATCGAGTACCTCGATGTGGCTGAGCAGGTAAGAGAAAAAGATTTGAAACCCCAGTCAGACCATGGCATTGATCTGACTTGCTTTAGGTGATCATACCTTTTTTCCAGTGTGAGCAGCGCTTGCAGAATTGCAGGTTTGAGAAGGTATCATGAAGGCAGCCAACACCTTGCCTGCAGGTCAGGATGTAAGTGGACCGTTCCCTGGATTATGTGGCTGAAGCCGCTTCGGCCACTTCTTAGTTAAAGTGCATTTGCGGCGGCCGTTTTAAGTTTCTGGCGGTTAAATGGCGCCGCGACCAAGCCGCTCCATGATTTATCACGTTTTGGCTAGGTTGCGGAGGTCGGAGCCGCGGCCGGCCGGCGAGGCACGAGCGGAGCAGAGGAGCTCGGCGACCGCGAAAGCGCGCGTGCTGGCGAGGCCGGAAAACGGCGGTGGCCCGCAGTGGCGGCGGCAGCGCGCACGCGGGCGCGCGGGAGCCATGTGCGGCCTGCAAGTCACGCGGCGAACTCGCCGGGGAAGCTGCTGGCAGGGTCTGGGGAGGAGCCCGGAGGATGAGCCCTCGGGCGTGGACACGGAGCATGCGCGCGAGCGACACAGCACGAGGCACGGCCGCGGGACGCGAAGCACGCGACCAAGGGACGAGCCTCTGCTCGAGAGGTGCGGCGGCTGCCGGCGAGGCAGCAGGAAGCGCTTGGTGACACGCGGCGGCTGGTGCGAGGCGCGGGCGATTGGCGGAGAGGTGTGGCGGCAGAGCTCGCAGGGGATTTTGCCGAGGGCGGCCAGCAGGCGCGCAGAGCTTGCCGGGATTCTGCCGGGGAAGCCGATCCAGCCTCAGATCGGCTGTTGCGTGTAAGGCGATGTATTCGCGGTCGCCGCCGGAACTACATGGTTAGCCATCTAATTAAATCACCTCGTTCGCGGCGGCCACATACGCGTTTTTTTGCGGGCGGCGTTTGTGGTATCAGTGGACGCCGCTGCCACTTTCATCCTGACCTGCAGGGAGGCATGATAACCGTACATTGATTTCTTTGATCAAGTACTAATGGGTTGGAATTTTGATGTTCTTCATCAGGCTGGTCACTTTCTTTTGGTCATTGAGTTGCCTGATGAAGAACAGTTGGTACATGGCCATTGAGTTGCCGTATTGCTCAAATTTTAATGTGACCCGTACACATACTCAGTCTGCTACATCCCAATTAGTGTGACCAAAAAGTTACGATTCCCAATATAGGACGCAGTACGAAAAGCTCTCACAAAACACACACGGATGATGGACTGGCATCTAGCTGCTCAGGAAGAACGATAATGAACCCCTTCTTACTGATAGCCTACCACAACATATATTTGTCAGCTTTCATAAAAGATTTCAAAAGCGACACACGCATATAGCTTGGAGAGTGTTAGGAATAAATTACAACCGCTCTAGGCGGTTACTAATATGCCAAAAGCACCCTTTCTGTACAGACATGTCTCTTGTGTATAGATACCTCTTCTCTCTCTCTCAGCAGTTGCATCTCTTGTAAACAGTCATGTCTCTTGTAACAGGCACCTCTTCGGAGGCACCCCAAAATCCTTGTATAAATAGGGCTTTGCCCACAAGCAATAAACAGAAGTTTTACTCTCAATCTTCTGAGTTCTAACACGTTATCAGCACGCTCTACTAAGAGAACAATAACCAAACTCCGGCGATCACCGGAATAAAAAGGAAAAGGTGAGAAACCAATGCCTAAAGGCCTTCTTACCCGGTTCCTTCCTTTGCTTGTTGGACGAAGGCCGTGCGGATGTCAAGTTTCTGCGGCGCCCTCGACGCATCGAGGGGCAGCGTCTATCCGCCGCTTCCTCCACTCTCGCCCTCCGGCTTGAGGGCGAATGTAGGCGACGTCCGCAACCACGGCCCCGGCGCGGCGGCCGGCACGCTCCCGACTTGACGCGGCGGCGCCCGTGCCCGCGACCTCGCGGTGTGGCTCCCTGTGCAGGCGGACGCGACGACGCAGCCGTCTAGCACGCGGCAGTGCCCGCGGCCAGACCACCCGCGCGACTGCGGCCCTTGGCAGAGGCGGCCCCGGCGTCGACCCGCCCGATGGCGCGACGACGCCCTCCATTCACGTGGGGTCGCACGGCTCGTGCCCTTGCGGCGCGCCTGCGCTTCCGTTTGCGGCTTCCGGCGCGGTGCTGCTCCAAGCAGGAGCCCCACGGGACGAAGGCCGGAGCGACGTTTCCCCTCGCGGCGCCTCCACCGGAGGCCGGCATGCGCATCCTCAACCTCCAGTTCGGAGAGTGGCGCCCTCCGCCATGCGCATCGGCGGCTACCCATCATCGGCCTGGCTCCGCCTGTGCCGAGCCTCCATGGCGGCGGCAGCGATAGCCTGAGGCCAGAGGCCGGAGCTCGGCCGAGTCTCTCCGGCACGGCGGAGACAGAAAACGGAGCAGCACTCTTCCATATAGCAGCGCCCTACGGCGCGACCCTCCAGCAACGCGGCCGCCCAAAACGCGACCGGCGGCGTGCTCGTGCGGTGGCCGACCTGAGCCGAACAAACTGTTCGGTAAACCCGTCCAGGAACGGGAGAACCTTATCCATTTGCCCATTTCCTCTGCTGTCCCTTGTTGGGCCTATGGGCTTAATTCACAGTGAAAAAAAAAACTTTTATTTTTCCTATTTCGAATTTTAGCCTCATTAACAGTAGTTCTAACAGTTTAAATCTGTTTTGAGAGCTGTTTTATTACAATATTTACTTGCCAATACTGTAAATTTATAGAGTACTACATATATTCTAGTACTACGTGATGTAATATATTTCCATGTTTTCGACATGTTGAGATAATTACATCCCTTATTTGCAATTGAGATTTATAACTCTCAAAAAAAAATCAATTCATCTTAATTGAGCTATTTTTGGTTCAATACGAGCAAGAATTGATATGCAAAATTAAATGTCAATTTACCATCAATTAAGTCCAAAAATGCCTTTAAAAGCACAAAATTGACTTAATTCAAACTGAATTGATATGCAAAATAAAATAAAAGTGACTACTTCAAATTTATATATGGGATCACAAGGTAATGTGGCATCTACTGCATAATGTGCAGATTATCCACAGTATTGTGAGGTCTACATTTTGTCAAAATTGACACAATGACTACCTTCAATGTGCTCTCCCATATATTTAAATCAAATCATAACATAAGGTGCTAAGACAAAAAAGCATCTACTGACTTAGGTCAGATTATGCTTCTTAGTACTGAGAGATGTACTCCACAAATATGGTGATTATCTACAATGTGTTATGATAGATGATTTGAGGCCTACACTAAAATCCAAGTGTTCACTTGAGTTTACAAGATTTTGCAAATTTTATTACAACACAACCAAGATGACTTTAATTTACATACATGTAAATTAATCAAATCTTTGGTTCTCGTTCATGTAGGACAACATGGCCGCTAAAGATTTTGAAGAGCTTGTGCTCGATGGGCATAACTATCCTACATGGGCAATGGATGTTAAGATTAGTCTTTCATCCCGTGGCATTGCAGGTGCGCTCATACCACCTGAGAATCCTCCTCAGGAGGGAGATGCACAAGTAACTGAGCAACAGAAATATACTGCCTTATCCCTTATAAGGCAACATATTCACCCAGATTTGAAATCTGAATATTTGATGGAGGAATCTCCAAGCAATATGTGGCAATCACTTAAAACAAGATATGAACAGCAAATGGCCGTCATACTGCCTGAAGCTAGTCATGAATGGACCCATTTAAGACTCCAGGATTTCAAATCCGTTGGAGCTTATAACCATGAAGTCCATAAGATTTGTTCTAAATTGCGGTTTTGTGAGAAGGAACCTTCAGAACTGGAGAAGATAGAAAAGACTCTATCAACTATGCTCCCCGCTGACAGAATCCTACAGCAACAATATCGTGCCAGGAATTACCAAGTTTATTCTGAACTTATACATGTACTCCTCCAGGCTGAGAAACATGATGAACTTCTTTTAAAGAATAGTCATCAACGCCCGGTTGGGGCTGCACCTCTCCCTGAAGTACATGCAAATTTTCAGAAAAACAATAAGTTCAATGGCTCATTTAAAGGCCAAACAAAGAACTTCAAGGGTAAATTCAACCGCAACCGCAACAAGAAGAACAAGCCACACAATTCAGATAAGGGGAAGGGCAAAGCAAAGAACAAGTTCGATAAGACAAATCTTTGCCAGAAATGTGGATGCTACAAGCATGTCACCAAGAAATGCCGCACCCCAAGACATCTGGTAAACCTCTACCTGCAATCCATGGGACGTAACGGACATGCCCAAGGAGCAAGATATGAATCTCACTTCAATCTTCAACCTGATAATAACATGGAAGCGGGATGTTCGCAAGATGTTCAAGGAACACCAAGCAACACCAAAGAATTCCATCTACCACAGCACTCCATGGACAAGGAGAACATGATGATAGAATACGCCTCAAACGACGTGTTCGGGGACTTTGACTAGTCAATCAACTCCATTAGATAATATATTTATTTACATCCATCAGATTGTTGTAATAAAATAATAATAATAAAATAATAACAATATGTATTGTATCAAACATATTATTAGTGTTGTTGGTGTCATCACCCTATATTCTAAAGCACAATATGTATTGTATCAGCACTTTGATATTATTAAAAATCATATGTATTCTATATATCCAATACAAGTCTTTTCATCACTAAAAATTCTACATTTTAATATATAGATTTCTACGGGAGTCAATCCAAATGGAGGAGGAAATGTGCCTTGTGGACAGTGGTACTACAAACTCTATACTTAGGGAAATAAAATATTTTCAAACTCTCAAAAAGTTAAATGGAAATATTTTAACAATCGCTGGACGCGATGCGGTAATTGTTGGCACAAGACGTGCCATATTTACCCTCCCTATGGGTACGCAGATTATAATTGAGGATGCTTTATTATATCCCGATTCAACTCGTACCCTCATCGGTTACAGAGATATCCGCAAAAATGGATTTCACATTGAAACCCATGAGGACAACAAAGAGGAATATCTCCTCTTTACCAAAGACAACGGATATGGCAAACAAATATTTGAGCAAATTCCTTCTTTATCATCAGGATTGTACTACACATACATAAAACCCGTAGCACATGTTGCATACAAGGTAATTTTTCAAAATGTCAATGCATTTCAAACTTGGCATGATCCGCTAGGTCATCCTGGTATCGGGATGATGAGAAAAATTATCTGCAATTCCAATGGTCATGACTTAAATGAAGCTAAATTCCCACAATCTTCGGATTTCATGTGCACTGCATGTGCTACTGGGAAACTTATTTTAAGACCTTCTCGTCTTAAAATCCAAGCGGAACCACTCCAATTCCTTGAAAGAATTCAAGGCGATATTTGTGGTCCTATCCAACCATTGTCTGGACCTTTTAGGTATTTCATGGTTCTTATAGATGCATCTACACGATGGTCCCATGTGTGTCTATTATCCACACGAAACCATGCATTTGCTAAAATAATGAGACAAGTTATTAAATTACAAGCTCATTATCCCGAGAATCGAATCAAATCAATTCGAATGGACAACGCTGCTGAGTTTTCCTCGCGAGCCTTCAATGATTATTGCATGGCACTAGGAATTGAAGTTCAGCACTCGGTCCCATATGTCCACACTCAAAATGTTTTGGCCGAATCTCTAATTAAGAGAATTAAGCTCATAGCACGACCTTTGCTAATGAATTGCAACTTACCAACTTCATGTTGGGGTCATGCAGTTTTACATGCTGCTGACTTAATTCAATTGCGACCAACTGCATATCACAGCACTTCCCCTCTGCAATTAGTACGTGGAAATCTACCTAATATTTCCCATCTGCGTAAATTTGGATGCGCTACATATGTGCCAATCTCACCACCGCAGCGTACATCCATGGGCCCACACAGGAAACTGGGGATCTATGTGGGGTACAAATCACCGTCAATAATCAAGTACCTTGAACCCCTCATAGGGGATCTATTCACAGCCCGTCACGCTGATTGCATCTTTAATGAGGACCATTTCCCGGCATTAGGGGGAGATATCAAGTACCAAAAAGAATGCCCGGAAATCAATTGGAATGCCCAAGGCATTTCCTCCTCTGACCCACGTACTCAAGAAACTGAACTTCAAGTTCGGAAGATAATTAATTTGCAACATATAGCAAATAATCTGCCAGATTCATTTACTGACTATAAAGGTGTCACTAAATCCTACAATCCTACAATAAATGCGCCTGAAAGAGTGGAGGTACCAACAAAAACCACTCAACCCCCTATTCAAAATAAGAGGGGGAGAAGTACGGCCATAAAACAGGATTCAGCTCCTCGCAAGCAACAAAGGAAACAGGGGAAGAAACCCTCTGAACAAGTAAATGTAAAACAGGATTCAGCTCCTCGCAAGCAACAAAGGAAACAGAGGAAGAAACCCTCTGAAGAAGTAAATGTAAATCAACCTAACGTTGATAATCCAGTGGAAGGACAACCTCCACAACCCAGCTCAGTTGTGCACTCAATGACTGGGACATCGGAAAACCCAGACTCAACCGTATTGGGAAATCATGATGAGTCAACAAGGGTAAATGAAATTTCCACAAACTATATAGACTCTGGAGAATCTTACAACCGTAAGTCTACAATTGTCGACATAAATTTCTCTACTACAATTGCAAACAACCTTCTAAATGATCATGATCCAAAGACCATAGCAGAGTGTGAGAAACGCTCCGACTGGCCTAAATGGAAGGATGCAATCCAAGTAGAATTAGCCTCGCTCAATAAACGAAAGGTATTCACTGAAGCAATACCTACACCTCCCAAAGTTTTCCCTGTGGGATTTAAATGGGTTTTCGTTCGTAAGCGGAACGAAAACAATGAGGTGGTGAGATATAAAGCAAGGCTTGTAGCCCAAGGTTTCACGCAGAGACCAGGCATTTATTTCAATGAAACTTATTCTCCGGTAATGAGTGGTATTACATTCCGATACCTCATATCTATGGCAGTACAAAATCGTCTATCTATGCAGTTGATGGACGTAGTGACCGCTTACCTTTACAGATCACTTGATTCGGACATCTATATGAAGGTTCCTGATGGAATCCCAATTCCGAATCCAAATGCAAAACGCAACGTATATTGTGTAAAACTAAATAAGTCTTTATATGGCTTAAAACAGTCGGGACGCATGTGGTACAACCGACTTAGTGAGTTCCTATTGAAAAAGGGATACTCCAACAATGATGATTGTCCATGTGTCTTCATCAAAAGGTCTGAAACAGGATTTTGCATTATTTCAGTGTATGTTGATGACCTTAATATCATTGGCAACACACAAGATATTGATGAAGCACGCAATCACCTAAAGACGGAATTTGAGATGAAGGATTTGGGTAAAACCAAATTTTGCTTAGGATTACAACTTGAGCACCTTCCCTCGGGTATTTTGGTTCATCAAACCGCCTATATCCAGAAAATATTGGAGAAATTCAATATGAACAAATCCTATCCATCCAAAACTCCCATGGTTGTTCGATCTCTAGACGTAGAGAAAGATCAATTCAGACCAAGGGATAATGGAGAAGAGATACTGGGATCCGAAGTTCCATATCTCAGTGCTATTGGAGCGCTTATGTATCTTGCAAATTGCACCAGGCCTGATATTGCATTTGCAGTAAATTTACTAGCTAGACATAGCGCAGCTCCTACTAAACGACATTGGACGGGAGCTAAGAATATCTTTCGATATCTCCAAGGCACAAAGGATCTTAGCCTATTCTTTCAATTTCAGAGAAATCTAGACATTGATATGATTGGGTATACCGATGCTGGCTACTTATCAGACCCCCATAATGCCAGATCGCAAACCGGTTTTGTGTTCCTACATGGTGGGACAGCCATCTCATGGAAGTCTTCTAAGCAAACCTTAGTGGCTACATCCACCAATCATTCTGAAATAATTGCATTATATGAGGCATCACGTGAATGTGTATGGCTTCGCAGAATGATAAACCACATACAACAATCATGTGGAAAAGGTTCTATCGAATCTCCGACCATTATTTATGAAGATAATGCTGCTTGTGTTGCTCAAATGCAAACGGGTTACATAAAGAGCAATATCACTAAACATATTGCACCCAAATTGTTTTATCCCCATGAATTACAGAAAAGTGGAGATATAAACATCTTGCAAGTTAAATCATGCGATAATCTCGCTGACCTATTCACAAAGTCTCTACCAGCTTCAACATTTGAAAAATATGTTCGTGGAATTGGTATGCGACGACTTCGTGATTTGCAAGGATCAGGGGGAGTATCTCTCTGAATTTTAACCCATTCAAACATTATATTACACTCTTTTTCCCTTTTATGAGTTTACTCACATGGTTCTCATCAAGGTTTTTAATGAGGTAATATCAACACAAGAATATATGTCATACCTCCTATTTTCCCCACCGGGGTTTTTTAACGGATGTATACAAGACATATTAATTGTTCTCTAAACTTACCAATGAGTTTTATCCTTTTAAGGTTTTCTCATATAAGTTATCAAAGAGACAATAATCATTATATGTTGTACTATTTTCTCCTTACTTTTCCCACTGGGTTTTAAAGGAGTTTTTGACAACATATCAAATTTTAGTCTCCTCATATTTTTCCCACAGGGTTTTTGGGGGAGTTTATTCAAGAAAATTTATCGCTTGTGATCAAGGCCATTACATTCAAGATTATACAAGGAATACAAGACATACAAGAAGAATCTTTGTGCAAGGGGGAGTGTTAGGAATAAATTACAACCGCTCTAGGCGGTTACTAGTATGCCCAAAGCACCCTTTCTGTACAGACATGTCTCTTGTGTATAGACACCTCTTCTCTCTCTCTCTCAGCAGTTGCATCTCTTGTAAACAGTCATGTCTCTTGTAACAGGCACCTCTTCGGAGGCACCCCAAAATCCTTGTATAAATAGGGCTTTGCCCACAAGCAATAAACAGAAGTTTTACTCTCAATCTTCTGAGTTCTAACAGAAAGCATCCCATATGAACAACTTCACATCATGTGATTGACCTTGGTTTACTCCAGCATCTCAATATATCTATAAATAGAAATAAAAATGTAAATATATTCATATTGGATAGCTGATACCTGATGAAAGAACCTCATATATTTATAATACGAGACTTACACACAGCGTTATGTTGTCCATTCACCTCACTATTAGTGTGAGGCCTCATAGGAAATTAGTGTGGCTAGTTTTCACCTCAGAGATAGTGTGACATTAATTTCAGAATTTTATCGTTTTGTTTGGGCAAACAAGAAAAGGTTTTGTTAGTCTCTACAATTGACTCCACTGGTACGAGAGCTTTGTGAGTTAATAGCATAAAGCTACCACTTTAGTTGCTGAATGTACCAAAACTACCACTTTATATTTTTGTAGCGTATATCTACCATTCAACGGTGATTTTTTGCAATTCAGGCAATGACATGACACCAAAACTGTTAGGTGGGACCTATTTGTCAGTGTTGAGGTGGCAAACAGAAGGCCATTTGCTGAGGTGGCAAAAAAGGAATCGGTCCCATATGTCAGCCCAATTTTAAAAGTAATTACCTAAAAAAATTCAAAAATCTCCACATGCTTTCTTCCCCACCTGACGGAATGCCTCTGCTGAGCTCACGGCTAGGTTGTGGCCAACAGCGTCCTAGTTAGTCTTGGGGATGACCGACTAGGGCCAGAAGGCAGTACAGAGTATACATATTTTTTTTAAAACGGGGGCAAAAGCTTTGTCCCAATCTATTAATTAAGAAGAAGAGAATTGTCCTATTAATTAATGGAAAACCAAACGAAAATCATTATAAAAGAACCACAAGAGAACAACATCTAAAGCATGCAATCTCCAAACCAACAACCAATCACAACCTACAACCGCAACCTTACGACACCTAAAACACCACGACACAACGAAGATCCACATAACAGATGGTCAACAGAGGGTTCATCACTCAAGAATCCACCCAAGCTTCACTTGCTACACCCTTCTTTCTTATTTTGCCCTAGATAGATACCTTTCTCAGAGAGTTCTCCACTTTCCTGATTATATCCTCTGAAGCCTTCCCCGCCAAGAGGCAGTCAATTTACTTACCATATCCAAGGCTAACTGCCTTAAAACTGGCGAGCAAGATGCAAAGCTCTTTAGCAAAAAAGTACCTCAGAGCTATGCGCCAATACTCTTCCACTAATCACAGAGGTGGCCAACGGCGATGGCTAGGACGCAAAGGCCTCAAAAGAGCCCTGCTCCAGCCATGGGCGGATCCAGCGTGTAACGCTTGGGGTGCAGCGGCCCCCACTCAAATTTTTACCCCTTTTTAATTTACCTAGCGAAACCGTGATTTGCCCCCACTTAGCAATTTTTACCCCTTGGGATGGCGCTTCGGGCATCAATGGCGGCACATGCTATGTGGCGACCGTGATTTGTCTAAGGACGGTGCTACTAAGGCCCGATCTAATCCTGTGGGTCCGTCCTGGGATGGGCTCGTGAAGTTCGTCATGCATGTTCGTCCATGCGTGACTGTTGGTGAAAACAAGCCAAATTTAGTCATCAACGATAATGACATCATCTTGTGCATCGTTTGTCAAAGGCATCGTCAATGCAGTGCCTACCTCCTTGCTCAGGCTATTCCGGGGTGAACTCTAGTTCTAGATCTACCGGATTGGACGATACCACCGCTCGACACCGTTATTCCTCCTGAGGCATCGTTTTGTAGCATATGTTGGTCAAAGTGGCAAGAAAGGTGGAGTGGCGTGGCATCTACCACATCAAAGATGGTGAGTTTCGGCGGCATGGTGTCGCGGGTCGCCGGCGATCGCGTGATGATGGACGCGCATAGGAAGGTGGCTTATGTTGTCTAGCGTTGTGGCGACGTCGATGATAGGCCTAACAAAGATATGTCTTGACCACTGTCCTAAAGATGGGTCGGTGGAAGACGACGACGGTGACTTCTAAGAGTGTGTGCAACACGGTACGTGCTAAGAGTCTACTGGACAGGTTCGTGCTCTTGGCTAAACGTTGGGCGTGTTAGCGGTGCATCTAATTTTAAAATGATATGCATAGGTGTGAGGTCAGGGCACACGACCCTGACATGGCCAACTCCTTTGAAAGTGTTGCGATAGTTGTCACTAGTGAGGTGGCTTCAGATTAATCATTACATTTATTTGTAAAGTTTTGTTAAATAATTTAAAGAAACAAAGTTGTGTGCATCATTTGATATAGAGGCCCAAGGTTCAGCCTCCTTTTCAAGAAAAAAAACAGAGGTTACTTTAAAAAAAAAGAAAAAACAGAGGTTAATCACTCAGTACTAGGAAGAAATTAAGGTTACCGCCTGTGGGAAAGGCCTAGTACTAATTTTTTTTAAGCTGAAAAGGCCTAGTACTAGTTTTTTTTGAGATAAATCGTAGCTCTTTATTGATTGATAACATTGTTTAAGATACAAAGACCATCAGGTGGGTTAATCAACCAGACGTGACGTCCAATCGGGCTGGAAACAGCAGAACGAGCCACTCTATGTGCTTCAGAATTGGAAGCACGGTTTTCATGTCTAAAGCTTGCCTCAGCAAGAAGCCTTGTGTTAGCCTTGATCTCCTCCACAACCATACTGAAGGGACCTGCGTACGGGCACTCCATGGCGTTGATGACCGTCAAGCAATCCGTCGCAACAGTTATACGTTGGAGATGCAGATCTTGGGCAAGAGCCAGAGCTTCCCTGCACGCAATCGCCTCCATCACAGCCGGATCAGAGATGCCCGGTATAGTTAGAGCCGAAGCACCCAGATAATCTCCGGTCTCACTCCTGCAAACGATCCCCACAGCACCACCGGGGCCGTTCTTTGCCATTGCTGCGTCCACATTAAACTTCATGCACCCAACCTTGGGAGGGATCCATTTGGGGTGAGCAGGCAACATACGGTTCGTTTCTCTCTTCTTTGCAGAGCTTGCGATCGAGAGATCCCTCAGGTAGCTCTCGATAAAGGAGTGAGTAGAGAGGGGACTCTGAAAAATCTCCTCATGTGTAATCTTCCGTCGGGCATACCAAATCGCCCAGAGTGTGATTGCAACCCTGGCGAAATCATCCCTTGGCAATGACTCCATCATCATGAATAGCCACTGCTTGGCAGATTGTTCCTCGCTCATTCTAAGATGCTCGGTGACCTCCTTGTTGACCAGCGCCCATACACACCTTGCCACAGAGCAGTCAATAAGGGAGTGCCTCCATGAGTCTTCTCCGCCACAGATGGCACAGGTGCTAGACTCTGCCATTCGCCTATGGCACCGGACATCCGAGGTTGGGAGTGAGTGGTGAGCTAAGCGCCACAGAAACACCCTGACCTTGGACGGTACTTGAACAGACCACAAGCTTTTCCATGCCTTGTTCGTGCTTGCAGTATTCGACCCGGCTGATCTCTCATCTAGCCAATCTTCTCTGATTTTCTTAGTTTGCACGAGGAGCCGATACATCGATCGGACAGTTAAAATCCCTGTCTTCTCGTAATGCCACAACCAGCAATCCGACAGCCTACGTGTGCTCAGCGGAATTGCCTTAATGACATCAATATCCATTGGCAAGAACCACTCTTGAAGAAGCTCTGAACGCCATGTAGCCGACGTAGGATCAATGTAGTCAGAAACCATCATCGGTGGATTGCTCTTCAGGCAGGCTATCGGTCGAAGCATGTTGTCTCGTGGCAGCCAGTTTTGGTTCCACGCATGCGTTCCTTCACCTGTCTCGATCCGTCTAATGAGACCCTGTCTCATAGCATCTCTTCCCTCTATGATTGCTCACCACACTTGAGAAGGGGACGAGCCTAGGGTAGCTTCCAAGAACTCCGATTGTGGGTAGTTAACTGCTTTTAAAATTCGAGAGCTCAATGCTTCTGGATTTTGGAGAATCCGCCAAGCCTGTCGAGCCAACATCGCCACATTGAAGAGCTCTATGTCCCGGAAACCCATGCCTCCAGAAAATTTTGGGGAGCACATAGTCTCCCACGACACCCATCATGTTTTCCGCTTGCCATTCTTGCTACCCCACCAGAAGCTACGTAGCATGGCATTGATCGCCAAACACAAGCCCCGTGGTAATTTGAAGCACGACATGGAGAAGGTGGGTATTGCCATTGCGACTGCCTTAATCAAGACCTCCTTCCCCGCCGATGCTAGCAGCTGCTCAAGCCAACCTTGGATCTTCTTCCAAATCCGGTCCTTGAGATATTTAAATGCTCCACTCTTCGACCTATCCACATCCGATGGCATGCCGAGGTATTTTTCATTCAAAGTCTCAGTGAAAACATTCAAAACCGACTTCACCTCCTGCCTTGTCATCTCCGAGCAACCCTTACTGAAGAAAACAGAAGACTTGTCCAGATTAACTCTCTATCCCGAGGCGTTGCAGTACTTTTTCAGAATATCATTAACTTCCCTTGCTCCCTAAGCACTCGCTTTTACGAACAACAGGCTATCATCAGCAAAAAGGAGATGGTTAACAGCCGGAGCTGTAGGAGCCACATTTATGCCTTCGAGATGTGATGATTGACGACTGTGTTTTAGGAGGCCTGAAAGGCCCTCTGCTGCTAGTAAAAAGAGATAGGGAGATATGGGATCACCCTGACGGAGACCCCGAGAAGGACGAAACTCCTCAAGCGGTGTACCATTCATCAAGACCGAAAAGGACACCGATGATACCATGGACATGATCAGCTCCACCCATCTTCTATGGAAGCCCATACGGAGCATGATTGCCCTCAGATATGACCATTCCACACGGTCATATGCCTTCCGCATATCCAGCTTCAAGGCGCAGTGTTGGTGTTTCTTTGTGCCATTCCTTTTCATGAAATGCAGACATTCATATGCCGCTATGATATTATCCGTTATCTGCCTCCCTGGAACAAACGCCGATTGCTCCTCGGAGATGATCTCAGGAAGAAAAACCTTCAGTCTATTTGCAAGGACTTTAGAGGCAATTTTGTAGATCACGTTGCACAGACTGATGGGGCGAAACTGTCCTAGTTCCTCCGGTGATGCAACCTTTGGAATCAGAACGATAAAGGTCTTGTTGATACCCTCAGGATTGTCCTCTCCGCGCAAGATACGCAGAACAGCCCGAGTCACTTCATCCCCACAAAGGTCCCAGTGTTTTTGAAAAAACTGGGCTGGGTAGCCGTCAGGTCCTGGCGCTTTCAGTGGGAACATTTGGAACAACGCCACCTTGACCTCCTCTTCCTCAAATGGCGCTAGCAGCCGCTCATTCATTGCCGTTGATACCGAGACAGGGACAGAGGCCAGCACTTGCTCCACATCTGCTGTAGGTTCTGACGTGTAGAGGTTGCTGTAGAAATCCCTCGTCATATCACCGATCTCCTGCTTATCTTCGATGAAAGAGCCATCCGCTCGACGCAAGCGTGAGATGCGATTACGCTTCTTCCTCTTGCTCGCTCGAAGATGAAAAAACCGTGTATTTTGGTCTCCTTCCGAGAGCCACTGTACCCGGGAACGTTGTCTCCACATTGTTTCTTCCCGATGTTGCAGTTCAACAATGCGTTCAACAGTCTTCAGCTCACGGTGATCAGGCCCTACCCTGTCCACCCTAGCCCGGAGGGCCGTAAGCTCTCCTCTCAGCGTCTTTAGCTCCCTCCGGACATTACCAAACGTGTCACGACTCCATGTCGACAGAGAGCCCGAAATGCCCCTCAACTTCCACTCTAGCTCATGCATGGAGCTGCTTGAGTCCGCCTTCCACACCTGCTCCATCATCGGTGCAAAGTCGGAGTGGGACTCCCACATAGCCTCATATCGAAACAAGCGATGATGAAGCTCACGCTCTTCGATGGGCTCTTGTAGCAGTAATAATGGCGAGTGATCCGACACCGCAGCGGTCAAGTGTTTAACCTGGGCTAGCGGAAATCTCTCACTCCAGCTGGTGGTTGCCAAGGCCCGGTCTAGCCTGACTCGACAGTATGAACCCCCTGACACCCTTTTCTCAAAAGTCCACGGCGTCCCCGTGTAGCCCAGGTCCATAAGTTCACACACATCAACAGTATCCCTGAATGCCTGAATCTGAGTATTACTCCGTTCGTTGACACCCATATGCTCCTCCCTAGTACTAGTTTATTTGACGTACGATCCTTATAGCTGGGCCTTTAAACCTCGGACGTCCGGACATGGGCCTCCAGGGGTTCATTAGTTTTGAAGCCATTCGCAGTATTTTTTTTTTGTTTGAACGGCTAGTATATCTGTCCAAGCCGTATGACCGGGTGATGCCACCAGTTTCGTTCGTGTTCTTATGGCCAGTGATTTAGCTGTGCCATCTGGTTGAATGGAAGTTAGGTTCCAGATTTTTTTTAAACGTTTGAGTATTACTGAATTCTGCATTCATGGTCCGGACCATGCACTTCAGAACGTAGGCGACAGTCTCTATGTACTCCTTTTTTTTTGCCCTGTGGGGATCGATGATCTTACTGATATCTTTCAAATAAAAACCTAATATTGAATGACCAAGTGTAAAAAGTAACTGGAATTACAAATGATACTGCAAATAAAATACTGCAAGACATCGATATTGTAATATGAAGGTAGGTATTTCAGAACAATGACATGTATAGCCGTATAGGGCGCATATATATCGAAGTAGTACACACGATACAAAACTCACCTCATCTACTACAGTTTTCACTTCACCATACGTATAATCCTGCTACATCACAGAAGAAATATCAACTACAATCCTTGTTAGAGCAAAACACACAGCTGGGAACACGTAAGATTTGTAACAATGCAAAGCACTATAAAATGAAAGAGTGTATACGTTCACCTGATTGACCGATCGATATATACTGATATACATAGAGAGCATAGGCTAACCGGTCTTGCTCAGCTCGACCACGGAAAAAAATCATGATTGCAAAAAAAAAAAAACATATTTTCTACCCTTGGCATATTATCTGAACATCTGGCATATTTTCTTTTCCAAGAGGCTGAACCATGATTAGAAAAAATCATCTCCAGGATGCGATGGCTGATCAGCTGGTACATACGATAATCTATTGTGACCATGTAGAGAGTTGATTTTCATACCTTCATCCATCTGTGAGTATTAGAAACGATGATCAGTTTACATGGGAGCTGCCCCTAGAGACGGCCGCGCTGCATCATGCAAGTTGTTGATGCGCCTATCACCTTCCAGATGTAGACTGTAGAGTTGTGCATCAGCGGAAGCACACGGCAGAAAGGGGGTCTTGGCGGCTTGGCGCTCGAGGTGATATTGCAGACCGTAGGCAGACGAAAAGGCATGGTGGAGGAGAAGTCAGCCAGGCCAACTCACGCGGAGGGGATTGGGATTTAATGGAGTAGAGGAGGGGAAAAAGATGAAGAGGGGGAGACGAAAAGGAAGTAGTGTAACGGAGGAAATAAAGATAAGACGACTTGTTGCCAAAAATCTGAAAAATACGTGTTGGTGGTGTGTTTGTGACAATGAAGACCACACAATGAACGGATGGATGAACATAATCGGATGGTTAGGAATATACGATGATGTGGATGCGTTGTATGTCAAAATAGACAATATAAATGACATACTAGTGGAGTTTTGCTTTATAAGAAGTATAGATATGCGGTCACGTGAACCGATGAACCATCTAATTTTCGTGCTGTAAGTTTCATGGTGATTTAACGCTCTCGTACGAATACGATAACAAAAGTGGCTGGACTTTCAAATGCATTCATGGATGGGATCTAGTAGTAACAAAACCCAAGTTCCGGAGGACACAAACCACATGACTACTGCAAATTATATCCCTACCTTAGGAACAAAAACACAATCGACCGAATCCTCAGCCATGAGGAGGTGGACTGTCGGACTGAGCTACTGATCCTACTTATACGTGTCCTCAATATGAGGATTCAGGCAGGACCTAACGTCAGGTCGGCTCACAATCCCAAACACCCGAGATCATAGCAAGAGTTGTACCTTCGTCCCAATACCAGTCTCATTAGCACCTCTTTCACCGTTCAATCCTCCTGTGACCAAATCTTAGTCTAGACACGATCGGTCGGACGGCGACGGTTTTCCATACACAGATGTTAGGTACTTCCTCCGTTTCAAAATATAAGATGTTTTAGCCGATCATTGCCATGTATATATCTAGATATTTTTAATGTATAGGTTAGAAGCAAAAGGAGTGAATCTATATAACTAAAAAGCATCTAGATATATATATATATATATAAGTGATAGGCTAAAGCATCTTATATTTTGAAACAGCGGGAGTACGTACTACTACCTCTATCATGTCTATCATGAAATAAGTGATATTAGTTTATTTAAATTTGCATGTATCTAGACATATTTTAGTATATAAATATATTTGAATATAAAAAATTCATATCACTTAATTTTGGAAAGAGGGAGTACTATATTACTCCCTCCGACCACTAATTAATACCTATTCTAATACGTATATATCTGAATATATTTTAATATCTAGATACATCTGTAATAAAACAGATAGTGGTTGGAGGAAGTAGTACTTCCTCCAACCACTATTACATGTCCAAATACGAATGAATCTAGACACAGCTTAGTATCTAGATACATCTATATTAATAAGATAGCTAATACTAGTTATTGGAGGATCCGTATAACTAATAAGATAGCTAATAGTGATTGGAGGATCCGTATTACTAAGATAGCTAATAGTAATTGGAGGAAATACACAGTAGCGTACTGAAATAACTCCACCGCATATAGTATCCAGCCAAAAAATAAACCCGCCGCCCGGCTACATGGTACGAGGATGACGGCATCCGTGACGGAACCCGTGACGGCGAAAATCACATCTCGGCCGCGTCGCGTAGCGCAGGCCTTATAGCTAGATTACGCCAGCCAGCTAGCTCCCTCCGGTATATACTATAAGTAGCTGTGTATTCGCTGCACGCAGACGACGGCTCTGTGACATGGAGCGTTTGGAGGTTGCTCCTGACCAATTTTCTTCGACAGACATGGCTGCTGCTCTAGAGGTGGTGGGAGGTGAGGCGTCGGAGAGGGACGCCGGCGGCGGAAGGAGGAGGCCGCGGGGGTGGAAGTGCATGCCCTTCATCATAGGTACGTATACATGTGATAGTAGGCTGATAGCTAGATTTGCTTCCCGTCTCTCCGGCCATCTCGCAACGGAACCTGCTTGCGAGATTTCGTCCTTCAGCTAAGTCTGTACCTCAGACGGACGTATTGGATCGCAAGTCTGATTCGGCAAGTTAGGCGGCCAGCAAGATCGTGACTCGTGGGTTTTACTACCTTTGCTAGTCCTGAATCCCTGATGCTATTCCCATTTCGACAAGCAGATGCGTAGGCCTGGTTAATTTCTCCACAAGACGTTCGTCTTGACTTGCATATGCACCATATCTGCATGTTTTTTTCCTTCTTGGGCCTTGTTTAGTATTGTAGTTTTTATGGAAACTAGCACAGTGGCCCTCGTAAATGCGAGCGCAATATCTGAAAATATCCACAACATATATATGTTTCCATCTATCTGAAAATGTCTATGTGTTTCCATATATAATTGTATAGGATGATTATATATAATATAATATATTGTAACCCTGCAAATTATGGTAAATAAGATATCATGTGTGCAGAAAACAACTTTATAATAATTAAAATATGGGTAAAATAACCACTTTGAAAAAGGACTATATGTGTCCGTTGTATACAGTCATATTAGACCTATTTATAGTATTGAATTCAGATTGCAAGCTAGAATGTTACTCATTTTATTTCATGTTCTTAGTAGATTTTATTTTTCTTCATTGTTGAAGCTTGTTAAAATAAAATTAATTTGGGTCAATTAACTCATTTTTGAGTTATAAAAACTTAAGTGTTGATGTCAAAATAATGATGGAAAAGAACCATGCAATTTTTTGTGTATAATTTTTTTTAAGATATGTCTTTCATGGTCTATTGTAATAAATATTCATCCGTTTTGTGGGTCAGCTCAGCCGCTCTTGAACATTACATTTATCGTTAGTAACAAAAGTATTATATTCTCCCTTCGCACCTAAATAAAATTTTATATATGTAAAATGTAATATTAGATATATTTGAGATGTATTCTAATTTCCACCTTCTGGTCATTATTTACATTCCCATTTCTATCGGACCAGGTTCTCAAGTGTGTTTAATTCAACTTTCCCATCCTTTATAATTATTAGTTTAAAACGGGTTTTTGAGCTATCATGTAAAAGTTTCAGTATTAGATTTTCCATAAAGGTAGCATTGAAATATATTACATTCTCTTACAATATATGTATAAAATACATGTACAGTTGCATATATTTTATAATATGATTGTGCATATTTAAATGTCATATATTTTTAGAAGACCGATTATCTGCTGGCATGATCAAAGATGCTCCTTTCAGGGTATTAATCAAAGATGTGTGTCCCTAGGTTCCGTCTGCTTTTTTTTCATAAAAGTAGCATTGAAATATATTAAATTCTCTCATAATATACGTATAAAATACATGTATAGTTGCATATATTTTATAAGATGATTGTGTTCATATTTAAATGTCATATATTTTTGGAAGATTGGTTATCTGCTGGTAGGATCAAAGATGGTCCTTTCAGGGTATTAATCAAAGATGTGTGTCCCTAGGTTTCGTCTGCTTCTTTGACATCGTTAGAAAAGTGCGGAGATGAAATTGTATTTCATGAATTTTAAAGTCTAGATCATGTAAATAAATGTGTTACGCTAATTAGTTTTGCCAATGATGGACGTCCTGGTAATCATTAGGATTTTTTTCATTCTTTCCTGGTACGATCAGGGTGTTTTGGAACAAACATTAGATTTTTTTTTCTTGGTAAGGGATTAATTGCTTGACATGGACTCTCACGTATTTTTTTCCTAGGAACGTCTTAGGAGGTTTACAACACACGATTAGTCTAACGTTTTGGGATTAATTGCTAGACATAGAGTCTGGTGTGTCTTTTTGTGTGGAACGTCTTGAGAAGTTTACAACACACGTTAGGTTTTTATTTATTTAACACACAGACTTGTGTTACGAACTTTTTGACACTTAAGTTACGTAATATCTCGCTAAATCATAACAGTGAATTATAGATCTAATAGCTAAAATAATTCCAATGATGTGGGTTAATGTGGTGTCTCTATTTTAGACATCTGTATCGTGATTTTAGTATATAATGGATGGATTAATTGGTTATGTGTGTCCTTGAATTTCTTTTGGTTAATCTATGTATAACAAATATAGTGTGTCATGAATATATCTATATGCGATAAACATATTTTCTCATCTAAGATAGGACATTCAAAACACAAAACATTATAGGTGGGAGAACTAAATAATGATATATTTTATTACGTCCACATATTTATCCTCTTGTTTGAAATACATGGCATTTTAGATATAGAGACAGTCTCAAAGAAACAATTTTGACAATTATTGTTTCCTTGCAAGCCATATACAGGTTACACACAAAAAATATTTCATTTCACACACAGCGTGATATAAGGAAAACTCCAACTATTTTATTTTATGAAAATCCCCAGCCTAGGCCACATTTACTTTTCAAAAGGGGGACAGGGCCCGACATCTACATTGAAACGGTGCACACAGCCAAGCCTACGCCACTACTGTATGGTAGAACTTTTGGGACCTGACATGTCCATATATATAGAGCTTTGCATTGATCAGAATTAATCGGGAGTATTTTTCATATTTAAAGTTTGTCAATTTAGGCAAAATACAGAGAATTTTAATGGTATGTGTCTAATTTGTGCTTAGAACGAATGAACAGATCCCTATAACTTCATTTTTTGTTCTATTTTTTTGCAAGCTTTTAGCATCGCTTGTTGTTTTAGTTATGAAATATTGCTTCTTCTCTTAAAATTTCTCGTAGCATGCATCTAGGTTCTGGGAACCGTATTTTAGGTGGTTTACCTTTTGTGGTCTTAGCTACTAAAAGTGGTCTTACATGCATTTTGACTATATTACAATATTTATAGTATGAATAATGTTGTTGGGAATTGAACGGTTGTACAATTACAGAACGACAAAATGTGAACCAACTTTTTAGCTACTATTAGATTTAAGAGAAGTATGTCGCTCTTCTCTATAGCTTTAATTAGATTTTGAAGCTTAGATATGAGAACGACACACGAGATTCATTTGTTTTTTAAACAGCGACAAATCCACCTTCGTGCGCGTAACACTGCCCGCCTTTATTGTGTTCCATTGAATTGAAGATATTGCTTCTTCTCTTAAAATTTCTCCTAGCATGCATCTAGGTTCTGGGAACCGTATTTTAGGTGGTCTACCTTTTGTGGTCTTAGCTACTAAAAGTGGTCTTACATGCATTTTGACTATATTACAATATTTATAGTATGAATAATGTTGTTGGGAATTGAACGGTTGTACAATTACAGAACGACAAAATGTGAACCAACTTTTTAGCTACTATTAGATTTAAGAGAAGTATGTCGCTCTTCTCTATAGCTTTAATTAAATTTTGAAGCTTAGATATGAGAACGACACACGAGATTCATTTGTTTTTTAAACAGCGACAAATCCACCTTCGTGCGCGTAACACTGCCCGCCTTTATTGTGTTCCATTGAATTGAAGAAGGTATATATGAAGGGAATATAGGGATGGAGTAAATCTGTAATATACTACACTTCATATTATCATCCATATGTAGATGATTTAATATCATTGAATAATCAATGTGTCGGATATGCGCGACCATTCTTAATGTAAGACAGAAAAAATATCATGGGACATTCATAATTTTTCTTCCTAAATAAGTTTGTACATATAAAAAAGGCTTATCTATACTTTACACTGGAAGTCGTTGGTAGGTACATCGTTCGTCCGGTCGTTTACCTTTTAGCCCCTGCCTATACTGTTAATCAACCCGGACGATCTATATCGTCGTTCCTCTAGCAGTGAATTCTTTACGGTGTAAAAATATTTATTAAAAATTAACCCGTAGCATCGCATGTACGTCCGCACTTCGTGCGTGCCCTCGAGAATTTGGAAATCAACCCAAAGTCTAACTTTTAAGCTACACGGATATTTGGTTTTTAGCCTTTGAAAAGTAGCAAGGTAAAAGGATCCGCACAATGTATGTAGCTTGATAGGATGAGAGGCACATGAGAAGGTAGATGACAGCGAGACTCTATCACTAACTATTTGATTATCACTGTTTCTAGGAATTAATTTCAATTTTTATAAAAGAAATTTATTTATTTATTAAGTGGTAGCAAGGCATGACCATTTAGCTAGTATACATTAGTATTTATATTCAATTTTCTCTTTCTCTCAAAAGAATAACACGCGCAAATTTGAGAAAAATAATTAAACCCTCTTTTAATCATTTGCATGTTTTTTTGTGCACAAAGTGGTACGTCTATTCGTTAGTATAATATTTAGTATCAGTTTCTATAGCCTAAGTACATCTTCTGAGCCCTTGTGCAGCGGGCTCCCAAATGGGAAAAAAAATCTGGTATTATACGGTACAAAATTTTCCATCATATCCGTTTTTCATTTGGTTTTTTCTTTCGTGGTCGGGCTGGCCGGAACACACGGACTGTACCCTGTATGGACTCTTGGTTTGAGTCTTGTAAAATTAAAACGTTATCTTTTCAGTGTTAAATAAACGTGTCAGCAGGTTATCTTTTAAGCGTTAAATAAACGTGTCAGCAGGTTACGTAACTAATTATATTCTGTTTAATCTTAGCCGTAAATTTTAGATCTAACCACCATAATAATTAGGATGATGTGGATTAACGTGGTGTCTCTATTTTAGACCTTCGTATTGTGCTTTTAGTATATAGTAGATTAGTGGGAATAATCCCCACCACCCTAAATCTCTATTTACTTTAAAATATATATTTTGTGCTAGAGTATTGAGCAAGTATAATTTCCACTTATCTCCACTTTTTGCTAAATCTTAGTGTATTTTTTTTAATCCACGATACTTAACCGTTACCTAGTGAATTGTGGGTGGGGTTTTGTGAGGATTAGATGAAGATAGACGTTTCACCCAATACTCTAAGGGATTATCTCCACTAATTCCCATAAAAACTCTAGTACTAATCAAGACATTAATCTGCTTTCATTCTTCGAGTAGCTTTAATAAAAAGCCGTATGCATCGATTGATGCAGAGGCTGGGACCTCCCCCTTTTCGAAAAGAAAAAAAATTCTTCGAGTAGCTGTTTAATATAAGGATTTGCTAGTTGGGAGCCTCGGACCGGGTGAAACCGTACAAAGGTTATCTTAGGAGTCCTACGAGTACAAATTATTGGCAGGAAATTTTGTAAATTACCGAACATTTATGGCCGTAAACTTGCTCAGCTTTTAGTATGAGCTGGTATAGTACTGTAACTGTCATTTTCTTTTTTTGACTTGTAACTGTCATTTTCTTTCTATGCAGCAACCGTGACATTTGAGAATGTTAGTTCTTTTGGGGTGGCAGCAAGTCTAACGGTTTATCTTGTGAAGCGCTTCAACATGGGACAGCTGACAGCAGCAAACATTACCAATATATTCTTTGGCGCTCAACTTTGCACCGTTGCTAGGCGCCTTCATCTCCGATGCCTACTTGGGAAGATTCAGAACCCTAGCCTATGGATCCTTCTTTAGCTTCCTGGTATGTTCATGCCACGGCCTCATTTCACCTGCTTGTCTTCACAAAAGGAAATTCAAGATCAGTCCTCGTTGTCAAAATAATTCTAGCAAATGAATGGATAGCCAGCAATATTGTTAACACTAGCAAGTGAAATGGAATGTGCAACGAACCCTAGCCAATGGTTAATACTTTATTTGTTGTTTTACTGCAACAAAACATGATATCTCAGCAAATGATATTTACTTACTGTTTAGCTGTTCTAAGTGCGGACAGCCAATTTTGAGACTTCCCACTAAGATCAATGGTGATACCATTAGATATGCACAATGGTGATAACTTTTTGCTGTTTCATGTACAAATGCAGAGCACTTGGAAGACAAAATGCACTTTATTTAGATAGAAGATGCATATTATAGTATGACTGCACTGTGCACTCGCTCGATGGCAACAAGCCAAAGCTGAGATGAACTACAAAAACATGAATAATGCAACTGCACTAACATTTCTACAAGATGCTCGCAAATATTACCAGCTGTAAAATTTTAACGTTGCTCAAAGTCTAATCTATGTATATATTTTGCTGCCAAAACAGGGGATGCTAGGATTGACTTTATCTGCATCACTTCCAGCTCTCAAACCAGCAGGATGCAATCAAACAACCGAATTTGGTGAAAACTGCAATAGTCCATCAAAACTCCAACTGAGTGTGCTATACCTTTCTCTTGGATTTCTAACCATCGGTGGTGGAGCAATCAGACCATGCAGCCTGCCCTTTGGAGTAGACCAGTTCGATATGACTGACGAAAAAAGCCGAAAGGGCCTGAGCAGCTATTACAACTGGTACTATGGAACAACTAGTGCTTCCCTCGTGTTTGCTTTGACTATTATTGTCTACATACAGAATAATATCAGCTGGCCAATAGGATTTGGCATACCCACATTCTTCATGTTTATGGCAATTATCGTCTTATTTATGGGCACAAGACTCTATGTCCATGTACCACCAGAGGGAAGCATCTTCACTGGAATTGCCCAAGTTTTAGCAGTATCGTTTAAAAAGAGAAGACTCAAGCTTCCATATCCTCATGATATAAATCGAGAAGACTTGCTACTCTACAACCCTCCCACAAGAGGAAACCGTATTTTCAGACTGCCACTTACTCCCCAGTTCAGGTATAATAAAGATATATCCCCAATGGAACTGTCACAACACATTCACAAAAATACCATCGGATACTGTCCTATTCCCAAAAGCATCACGATTTTTGTAAGAAAAAACAATTCTTGCGGAGATTAAAGTTTGCTTGTGTAATTGTTGTTCATCACTTATTTACAAATAAGGGGACTTATACATATGGCTGTTATGATAATGCTATGTATGTATCCAATCTCACAAAATAGTGTTAAGAACATCGGGACATATATATTTACCAATTAGCTATATTCCATGTACTAGCTAGAAACAAGCAGAAAAAAATTATGTGTTGGTAGCCCTTTTTCTGCGAGTAAAGTGAGTATAATATCCTACATGCCTCAACAAACCAAAATATAACACAACAGCCAATCATGTCAAAGGTATATAATAATAATTTAAAATAATCATATTTAAATATGCATGTATACCCACTTATAATTGTGATTCATCCTCAGGTTTCTGAACAAAGGTGTAATTATAAGGGATGGTGATATAAATGATGACGGATCTGCAAGAAACTTATGGGAGCTTTGCAGTATCCAACAGATAGAAGAGGTTAAATGTTTGATAAGAATTGTGCCTATTTGTATTTCTGGCATCATATGCTTCATCGCGATGGCTCAGCAATTCACCTACGTAATATTGCAATCCTTAACAATGGACTGTCACCTTGGACCACATTTCGAAATTCCAGTGCCCTCTGTTATATCCATATCATTCATCGCCTTAACTTTATTCATACCTATTTATGACCGACTCTTAGTACCTATGGCTAGAAGATTCACCGGGGTGGAAAGTGGAATTACACTTCTTCAAAGACAAGGAGTAGGATTGATGATTTCTCCCATTTCAATGGCTGTAGCAGGACTTGTTGAACGCAAAAGGAGGAACTCAGCTTTGTCTAATGGAGGAATATCACCAATGTCAGTCTTTTGGCTTGCCCCCCAATTGGTTTTAATGGGTATCGCTGAGGCCTTCAATGCAGTAGGACAAATTGAATTCTATAATAAGCAGTTCCCAGAGCACATGCTAACCCTTGCAGGATCCCTGTTTTATGTTGCTTTAGCTGGAGCAAACTACTTGAGTACTGCTATGGCAAACATCACAAAAAAGGTGACCAGCAGAGATGGCCACACAAGTTGGTTGACAGAGGATATTAATGTCAGCAAACTTGACTATTACTTCTATTTGATTGCCCTCACAGGAGTACTGAACCTTCTCTACTTCCTTATATGCTCACACTACTATCAATATAAAGCCATGTCACTCCATGATGAAGGGTCCATCAAAATACACACCAGGGTAGAGGTAGATGCAGAGATCAACATCGATAGAGATGCAGATAACAAATGAATCTTTCAAGGGAAATTTGTCCTCCATAGAGTCTATACTTTGGACAAATTCCAAAAGGTCTCAATATTTTAAAACATGGCAGACATACTTTACTACTATGTTTGAATGGAACTAGGATCTATCAAGTGTACCATACTTCAGCAGGAAGGATGACTATTATCCATAGATGGAGCAAAATAAAGAGCCTAAAGGTCTAGTATATTGGAATTTGATAAAGTGATTTCAATATTTTCTTTGATGAAAATTAGGTGCCTAACATTATGTGCTATCACAATATTAATATAGTTCCTTGTATGGTATCAGTCCACATGCTTTTTTGCACAACAATTTGATATCCCATTGCCATATTGCGGTGACCCAGCATACCACTGCATGTTGTAGTATGCAAGTCGTTGACATAACACTTGCGGAACAAGCCTCCACAAATATTACATCCCTCAGAATGGTACAACAGAAACATTGCGGGCCCAAATACAAACTGACCAACATATTATTACAGACCAAAGCGTGATGATAACGAAATGCTCCCGATAAAGAGAACACTTCAAGTGCTTAGTGTTTACAGCAACTAGAAAGCTTCAAATAATTAAACAGATGAAGAACTCAACAACTTATTCATATACTACAGTTGCTCGGTTCCTCGATTGCAGTATCACTCTATTAGTTAGTATTCCTTCACTCTGACTCCTCGCCTGAAGATGCTCTGTAGCGAATAAAGTAATCCACGCCTTCGACGCCGCGAGAGAGATCTGGCTCCTCGTAGAAGATGTCCTGCTGGCCTTCAATTGCGTTCAGAGTGGCTTCGTCGAGCTCTTCACAGTCTAGCAAGGGTTTAAGAGATTGGGGTGAGTAACGAGCGTTACCCAGCAAGCCTCTTTAGAAAGAAGTTGTGTGATATGCACTAACTACAGCCACAGACCCAAAAGAGTCGTAGGCCTATGCAAGGTTTTGTCAAGTTTTTCTTGAAAGATTGCTTTTACTTTAGAAAACTATGCCCAACAGCCAACACAGGGTATTAGTGCCTTGAGAGCACCTTTCCTGCCGCGTTCGCAGCTCCTTCCCGGAACAAGGGGTAACATGTCACATCCTTTTACACTCTGCAGAGGTGTGTCCTTCCAAAAGAGATCAAAGCCTTGCTGCACAACCGGGCATACATTCCCGTCCACACTTCCATGGTGTGGGGCCCAGTCATTGATCCAAGCCAATCACTGCCTTCTCCGCACAATGCATGCCCACCCAATTCACGCATAGCAGGTTATGCCCCTGATATTCACCCCCAACGATGAAGTACCTAGGCGCCCCTTGCGGACCATCATAGACACCAGTGGCCGTGGGCACTAAGGGGTCCCACCCATGTGCACGTATTCTCGCAAGACATACGGCGAACGGTAGTTGAGTGTCCGTTGACATGCGAACGAGAGAAGATACAGCTAACTTTCCCGTCTCATTCCAAGTCTCTTGGACGACACGGTTTTTACGGCACAAGAATAATTGTGGCATTGGTAGTTAATCATAGGTTTACTTTCCCGTGCAAGTGGAACCTCCACCACCACAATCTTACCGTGGTTCCACCTGCCAGCCCTCCTAGGTTATCACCACTTGTCGATAACCACTAGTCATATTACTTATGAAAATAGGTTTTCCATCTCTTTTGAAATGTTAGAGTTTGAAGTCATCACTTTGCAAGAAGTTTCAAAACCAGTGCAATCAAGAGATATGAGCAAGATAAACTTGCCTTGTGACTGAAAGGTAATGGAGTCGGATACTTGGCGATGCTCCTGATCTCCTTGTTCTACAGAAATCCAAGCATTGTCCGGTAAGGACAATGTTTCAAGAAACAAATGGATGCTATGCACAATGATATGCTATGCATGGTGATTCATGGACTTGGTTTTCTTATTTGTGTGTTTTACCCAAGACTTACTAGGGTTGAAGAATTATTATAAAACACAAAATGGTATTTGTGTGTTTTACCCTAATTATGAGCTAAGACAAATAATTAAGGTTTGAAATCATATTTGAACTTATAAAGTTTTGTTGAAATTATTTGAAAAGGAAAAAGGGTTTAATTGTGAAAGAGGAAATTCAATTTTTTTAATACAAATAATAGTTAAGATTTTTGAAAATAGAATTTAAAAGCTTTTAAAATTTGATTTAAAGGATATTTCAGAACTATGAATTATTTGGCTATTACTTTCATTAAAGAATAAGAATTTGATTTATCAATGGTTTTTGAGTTTTTGGAGTTTGAATTAAATTCGAAAAGGAATTAGTATTCAAATTTGAGTTTCAAGATTTTGTGTGAATAAATGACTAAAGCCATTTCGGCCCAGCTGGCCCACTGGCCTAAACCGGCCCACTAGGGCACGGCTAAGCCGACCCGGCTCGGGTCTGGGTCGGTCACCCGACCCAGCCCAGCCCCACTTGCTCTCCTCTCCTACCCCTCGATCCCTCTAGCGATCTGGATCGCCGCCGTCGTCGCCTGCCTTTCCCGGCCAACTCCGGTGGCCTCCGCCACCGCCACCTTGGGCGAAACATTCGCCTTTGCGCCCTCTACCAGCTCCACCGAGTGGAATCACCGACCGCTTCCTCCCCGAGGAGATCGGGGTGGTCTCCATGATGACCCACAAGTATAGGGGATCGCAACAGTCTTCGAGGGAAGTATTACCCAAATTTATTGATTCGACACAAGGGGAGCCAAAGAATATATGTAAGCCTTAACAGATGAGTTGTCAATTCAGCTGCACCTAGAAACAGTCTTGCTCGCAATGGTTTATCAGTAGCAACAGTTTTATAATGGTGACAGTAGTAAAACAGTAACAGCAGTAGTAAAGTAGCAGCAGTAATAGTAACAGTTGTAAACAGTAGGAACAAGTACTGTAGGCATAGGGATGGATTACGGGCGTTGCATGGATAAGATAATTCATGAAATCAATGAGACAAAGGCATTGCAGATAAATAATGATAAAGCATCCTAGTACAAACAATCATAGGCATGTGTTCCGTATATAGTCGTACGTGCTCACAGGGAGAAACTTGCACGACATCTTTTGTCCTACTAGCCTGTTGCAGCAGGGCCTCAAGGGAAACTACTGGTAATTAAGGTACTCCTTTTAATAGAGTACCGGAGCAAAGCATTAGCACTCGGTGAACACATGTGATCCTCACATCATAGCCATCCCCTCCGGTTATCCCAATTTCTGTCACTTTGGGGCCTCGGGTTCCGGACAACAATATGTGTATACAACTTGTAGGTAAGACCATAAACAACAAGTATCATCATAGAAATAATAACATGTTCAGATCTGAAATCATGGCACTCGGGCCCAAAGTGACAAGCATTAAGCACAACAAGTTGCAACAATGTCATAGGCACTAAATAAAGATACTAGGCACTATGCCCTATCAATCTCATATCAAATTACATGAACAATCTCATCCAATCCCTACCATCCCCTCACCTACAGCGGGGGAATTACTCACACATGGATGGGGGAATCATGGATGGTCGATGGAGGAGCGTCGGTGGTGATGGTGATGAAGATCTCCTCAGAATCCCCGTCCCGGCAGGGTGCGAGAACGGAGTTTCTGGTTCCGAATCGCGGTTTCTGATGGCGGCGGCGCAGCGGAAGTCTATCTGGGAAAAACGCTGTCTCCCTGATATTATGTCGTTAGGGGGTATATGTACGTGAGAGGGGAGGCCGAGAGGGGTGCTGGAGCCCCCTCACGCATGGGTGGCGCGGCCAGGGCTGGGCCGCGCCACCTGTGCGTGACGGCCCCTCGAGCCTCCTCTCCCTCCTGTCTTCTGGCTCCGTGGGTCTTCTGGTGAAATAGGATTTTTCATGATTTTTCCCGAATTTTTACTGGAAGTTGAATTTCTGCACAAAAACGAGACACCAGAGCAATTCTGCTGAAAACAGCGTCAGTCCGTGTTAGTTGTATTCAAAACACACAAATTAGAGGAGAAACAATAGCAAAAGTGTTCGGGAAAGTAGATACGTTTTGGACGTATCAACTCCCCCCAAGCTTAGCTATTTGCTTGTCCTCAAGCAATTCAGTTAACAACTGAGAGCGATAAAAGAAACTTTCACGAACACATTTGCTCATATGATGTATATATACTAACTATGTGACCAAGTACTCGGGCAATTCATAATAAGAAATATGCAACTAATGTCACCTCATAGTCAAGCAAGCTATGAAAGAGTGCCAATGCACTAATAACAAGTAACATGTACATGAGAAGCTACAAGATTGTAATATGCATAAATGATATGAAAGAGTGGTATCCTGCTTGCCTTTATTTATAGAGCAAAACATAAATGCTGAGGCACCTCTGAAATTCAAGGGAAGACTAGAAATTAAAGATATCAAAGATACAAGCATCAAAGTTATACCATAATTAACTGTGTTCTGGGACAAGCACATTACACTAAGAATAACAGCTATGCTCTCAAGAAGTGCTTAAAGTTAGAAGATGGTGACTCAACATAAAAGTAAACGAATAGCCCTTCGCAGAGGGAAGCAGGGATTTAACATGTGCTAGAGCTTTTCATTTGTAAAACAGAGATAAAAATTATTTTGAGAGGTGGTTGTTCTATGTCAACGACTAGCAATGGGGACTTGCTATCTTCCATAATAAACAAGTGAGAGCGGTTCCGAGTTCTTTGAAATTTTGGCACATTGGTGCTCTTTTATAAAGCTTTGGCACTCCTCCCCACCTTTTTCCTTTCTCAAGCTATGGCTAACCGATTCCATCGGGTGCCCACCAACTTTCACATTCCTTTGGAGGAGTGCCTTTTTTCTTTCTTTTAGAATTAAGATTATAATGGTCTGACCAGCTCCCTTGCAAAATTAATGATGAGCAGATGAAGCTGCCTAGTCGAGGGGTACTTAATTTAATATGGAAGATAGCAATTCCGACCACTACGTCCCCATGAGCTAAAAACAGTGGCACAAAATGAGAAGTAGTTGAAAGTTTGAAAGGTAGCACATGAAAATTTACTTGGAATGGCTTACAAATACCATGCATAGGAATTTATAGTGGACTCTTGGAAGACTTGGTTTTTGGTAATTGGATGCATGAGTAGAGCTCATACTCAGTACAAGTGAAGGCTAGCAAAAGACTGGGAAGCGACAATCGAGAGAGCAATAACTATCATAATCATGCTTGCGACAAAACAAAATTAATATAGGCATAAAAATGATACAAGAACTCTGAGGCAAAGTAAATCATCGAGGCTTAATTGACTTTTTATTTAGTCATGTGCATGCTTGAGCATGTGCCAAGTCGATTCAAATGAAGCTTTCAGAGGAGGATACCACCATAACATACCATATTATGAATAAAATAATGCATGCAAGCGTCTACATGACATGCTACAGGCTAATAGTAAATTGAAACTAATCATATGAAAGCAAGAACTACAAAGCATCCATTAGATAACATATACCTTACATGAACCGACTAAGCATGTCCACACAAATGAGTATATGTACAAAAATGAAAACAAATAGAGTTCATACCAACCTCTTACCACATCTCGGATTGTCATATGTCGTCATTATTGCTCTTCACTTGTGTGGCTTGAATAATATAAAGTGAATACCAAGCTCCAATGGAGTGACGGGATTGAACTCTGCAACAAACCTTACAAAACCGAAGAAGAACAACAAATATATTTTTTGGGTTTTCGATTTTTGAAACAAAAGCAGAAGGAAATAGCGAACAAAGCAAAATATTTTTGGGTTTTTCAAGTAGCAAACCAAAAATAGCAAGTAAAACAAACCAAAGGTAGCAAACCAAAGAACCAAATAGAGAGAAACAACGGAAATATTTTTGGTCTCCCCCCAAGCTTAGGCTTTTGGCCTAAGTGGAGATCAATTCCGGCTCTGGTAGCTGCCCCAGGCTGGTGGGTCATCGTAGGTGTAATCGTACCCCGGTTCCCGTGAAGATGAAGCTGATGGCACATAATCATAATAAGGCTGCTCATATGGGAAATTCGTAGTGTTTGAGGGCTGTCCCGACTCCTCGGCGCCTTCCTCATCGTGCACAGGCGGCAGATGCTCCCCTATGTACGCGTCAAGCTCATCTTCAGTAAGCGACCATCCATTCCTGCGATCAAGGTTAAACAAAAGGGGTGCAGGCAAACGGACTGATCGATCAGTCTTTACTATCCTCCAGGTAGTCTTCTTGAAAAAGGTTAGCTCGAATGTTAAATTAATCAAACTAGCAGGAGGAGAAATAAACTTATGTTGAATCATAGCATCAAGACCAAGTTTCTCCTTGGGGAACTGCAGATCTCGAAAATGAGGCACAACACCATGCAAAGCTAACAGGCGTGAAGCTATAAGTCCCCCACAGATTCCCCCTTTCTCACGATTAATATCAAGACAAAAAACTATTAAGGCACCCAAATGGTAAGTCCTATCACACCTCAAAGCAGCAGCAATAAAAGCTAGATCATGGAGAGATAATTTACTTGCAGATTTCCTAGCAAGAACACATTTGGTAATGAAGAAGGCGAAATATCGAATGGATGGGAAATGAATGGTTCGAGTTTTACCACCCTCTCCTGTGAAGCTTCTTCCTTGACAAATCTCCTCATATAGTTCTAACAATTGCCTTGGTTGTCCCCTTATCTTCTCGAGCGATCCCCACTGTGGTACTCTAATAGCTGTACAGAAAACATCAAGAGGCAAGTCCACAGATTTGTTATAAATTTTATAATGAACCATGGGATTAGAAGTGGACCAACTAAATCTAAAATCCTGCACCACAGACATTGTTAGTTTAACAAATTGGGGAGGTTCACCCTCAACAAAATATTCTAATCCTGCATTAGAAAGTAAGGTTTGAAAATCCTGCAGGATTCCAGCAGCACTCAAGAATGCTGAGCATGGATAGTGTGAGGGGAAAACCTTCTCTTCACGGTGAACTTTCATAACATCTTGCACCTCTAGTTCATGTTGAGAGAGTTGATATGCATTCCCCTCCATTTCTGAAATTTTTGACAAACCTCATAAAAAATGATTTAAAGACAAGCTAGTGTAGGAAACTACTATGGTGAGTTACTAGAGAGCTATCATGCATCAAAATAACCTTTCTAAGCAATAGAACAAACATGCATACTCATTTATACTGTCACCTACAATGCTAAAATACTCAAGATATACTTCACCAAAAGAAAATCTACTTGGACAAGTGGAGGAGTCACATACCGGAGAGCAAATGATCCAAATTTCAGCAGAAATGTTCGGCTGAGCAAGGAGATCGAAAAATCGAGGTGACGAACAGCAAGAACTCGGGTTTCAGCTGAGTGTGTCGTTGTTTTCGGGAGAGAGAAAGAGCTGGGGAAGAAGAGATGAGTGAGGGGCCTGGTGGGGCCCCCTCACGCCTGGGTGGCGCGGCCAGGGCTGGGCCCCGCCACTGATGTCTACGCACTTCTATTCTTGTAGACACTTGTTGGGCCTCCAAGTACAGAGGTTTGTAGAACAGCAGCAAGTTTCCCTTAAGTGGATCACCCAAGGTTTATCGAACTCAGGGAGGTTAGAGGTCAAAGCTATCCCTCTCAAGCAACCCTGCAATTATGATACAGAAAGTCTCTTGTGTCCCCAACACACCCAATACACTTGTCAGATGTATAGGTGCACTAGTTCAACGAAGAGATAGTGAAATACAAGTGGTATAGATGATTATAAGTAGCAAACGTGATGTGAAATAAATATCGCTGCGAGCAAACAAGTAACAAAATAGCAAGTAAACGGTGTGCAATGCTTGGAAACAAGGCCTAGGGATCATACTTTCACTAGTGGACACACTCCCAACAATATAACATGACTGAACAAATAACTTCTCTTTGCTAAGGCACTCTGAATTACTCTCCTATTGAACATCACTAATCATCGCGTAGTGGCTACAAAAGCACCCCTTAAAGTTCATCAAGTACTTGACAAACACCACTCATAGAGATAAACAAATCAGATCACAACTCAAGATAGAAATCATTGCAACTTAAACCAAGTACTAACACGGTGCACACACTGTCAACATTACACCATGAAAGGAGGAATAGATCACTCAAACTATCATAGCAATAATTATTCTCATAATCCACAAGAGATCACAATCATAGCCTAAACCAAGTACCACCATGATGCATGCACTGTCACCGTTACACCATAGCAGGAGGAATAGATTACTTTAATAACATTGCTAGAGTACACAAAATATCTGAATAATAACATGTACTTGTTCAACATGATACAAAGCTCACGATCACATAAAGATCACATCATGGGAGAGAGAGGTGAACCACATAGCTACTGGTAGAGCCCTTAGCCCCGGGGATGAACTACTCCCTCCTCATCATAGGAGACAGCAAGGTTGATGGAGATGGCGGCGAGGTCGATGGAGACGGCGGAGACGGCGATGGAGATGGCTCCGGGGGCACTTCCCTGTCCCGGCAGGGTGCCGGAACAGAGACTTCTGTCCCCCGAAATTCGTCGGCGACGGCGGCGGAGCTGCGGAACTGTTTCTGGAAAATTGCCGAATCCCCTAGGGTTTTCCGTCCCGAGGCTTTATATAGGCGAAGGGGCGTCGCGAGAGGGCAGCCAGGGGCTCCTCACACATGGGTGGCGCGGCCAGGGCCTGGGCCGCGCCACCCCTGTGTGAGGGCAGGCCCTGGCCCCTCTCCTTCCTCTCTTCGGATGTCTGGATGCTCCCCGGAAAAATATGACTTCAGGAACTTGTTTCGTCCAATTCCAAGAATATTTCCTGTGTATCACTTCTGAAACACAAAAACAGCAGAAAACAGGAAACTGGCACTGTGGCACTTCGTTAATAGGTTAGTTCCGGAAAATGCATAAAAGTGCCACTAAGTGTAACGAAACAATAGGCAAATGGTGTAAAAACAAGCATGGAGCATCAAAAATTATAGATACGTTTGAGACATATCAGCATCCCCAAGCTTAACTCCTGCTCGTCCTCGAGTAGGTAAGTGATAACAAAAGAAATAATTTTTGAGGTGACATGCACCTATACAATCTTGATCATATATGTAAGCATTGTGAGCTGGGATCATAAGAACTTAAAACATGGGCATGAAAGATATAATCTTGACAATAAGAACTTAGCAACCATGTTGTAAACATGCAAATGAACACAAACAAAAGATCATGAAAATGAAACAATGAAAGTCAAACGTGTGTTCAAATCATAAGGAAAAACATACAAATGGTTTTCAGCTTGTCCTTCAAAGAGAGCAAAACATAAATGCATAGGACACCTCAAAGTTTAAGAGGGCGACTAGATACAAATAATTTATGAACAAGTGAAACCAACAATATGAGTCAATCAGTGAACCTTGGGACAATGCATATCACACTAAGAATGACAACTATGCTCTCTTAATGGTGCATAAATAAAGAAGGTGGTGACTCAACATAAAAGTAAAAGAAAGGCCCTTCGCAGAGGGAAGCAGTGATTGCAAGTTTTATAACCTTCAAAAATTATGGTACTTACCGGCTTTGAGCTCTCATTGCCCCCATCATAAGCATCTTGAATGGTTAAAGTTAATGCGAGAACAATTATGATGCATATGCTTGACAAATCATAAGTTGAAAACATCGTGTCCCGTGAATACGAGTACCCAAACCATGCTAGTTTACTTAGAGTCCCAAGCAAGGCTCTTGTCATTGTAAGTATATGCATATCATTGAGAACCGCCAATGGGGTACCTCCGTGCCCGATGACATGGAACAAGCCCACACCAAAATGACAGGACAAGCAGACAATGAACACCTCGACATCTCTTTTATTTGCTATATTGTTTAGCTTTTTATTGTGAGATGCGTCGTCGAATGTTCACCATGGGTATGCTGCAAATTTCCACCATGAATTATGCATGGCTTAGATTGGCGGCCCGGCGTTTCCCTAACACATATAAAAACTCCATGATCCTCACAAGATTCCCAATTCATTTCACACAGCGGGCATCCATAAACAAAAGATCACGATATCAACTCAAAAGGAAGTGCAATGTTGAAAGCTTGCCCCATGACAGCATGGCTGGGCTAGAATCCAACTTACAACTTGCAAGCATAACAACTCAACATAAAAGACCACAATGTCAAAATTTTAAGAACAGGAAAAAGAAAGTGTGCCTTCCGGTTCGTGAGAGCTTTACTGACCGAATTTCGCATAACACTGGTAAGAGTTTAATTTGAAGAGAATATAAAAGCAAGTCAAATTTACTTGGAATAGCAAATTGCTAGTAGGTATGTATGGTGGACACAATGGAAAACTTGGCTTTTAGGAGTTGGATGCACGAGTAGAGCTCATACTCAGTACAAGGCGAGGGCTAGCAAAAGACTGGGAGCGACCAACTAAGAGAGCAGTAATGGCCATAATCATGCAAAGCGACAAAGCGACATTAAAAGAAGCATACGATGGCATCAAAAGTCAAAAACTAAATGATCATGAAGGCTAATGGCGACTTTGGAAGAGTCTAACATGTGTGAGCATGCGCCAAGTCAACCCAAATAAAGCATCAAGGAGAAAACCAAAATAATGCTTCCATACAATAAAAACAACGCATGATTTTTTCAAAGGCTCATTAAGCAATCTCAGTTATTTGAGACAAGTCATGCTACAGCAAAACTACTAAGCATACTATCAAAAAGACATCAAGCATGACATGAAAAAGCCTAAGCCGCAGTCTACACAAGCTCCTTATTGTACCACTTTTTTGCATAAAGCTTTTTCTCTTTTCCAATACCATTTGAACTTTTTTTAAAAACACCTCTTTTGATGAAAACCAATAAAGATCAGAGGCAAAAATACACCTTGATAAATAAATATAAGAAGATCTGAACACAAATCAAGGCGAAAACGAAAACCAAAAGCAGTAGCAGAAAAAGAAGAACACTCATTGAACGATAAGAGTGAAAACTAGAGTGTTCTTGGCAATGAAAAACGAGTTCATCTCCTCCAAAAGAAACATGATGTGATCAAACCATTTATTGCAGCAAACAAAACTAAACTAATACTGAAAACAAAAACAACTGACGCTCCAAGAAAAACACATAGTGCATGAAGCAATAAAAATATAGTGTCTTGAAAGGTGACCTGATTTTTGCCGATGAAGAAGGGGTGCCTCGGGGGCATCCCCAAGCTTTGACGCTTGTACTTCTTGGATATTTCTTGGGGTGATGCATGGGCATCCCCAAGCTTGAGCTTTTGTCCATTCTTCAACTCATCTCATCATTCTCCAATCCCTACACTTGAAAACTTCCTTCATACAAAACTAAACACAAATCTATTAGCAACATTAGTGCAAGCATAACATATAATCAATCCTCTATTTGCTTCAGGTTTCAACTCAAAACCACCACATATATAGCAAATACTACTGTAGCAACTTCCCCAAAAGTTCCATATCAAAAGAACTCAAAAAGAAAGCGATAAAGCGGCAAACACAAATAGTGGCAAAAATCTGTCAAAACAGAACAGCTGACAAAGGTCGAATTTTTGAGGGATTTTCTGTTGCTCAAATCAAAAAGTGTTCAACTAAGAAAAGTTTGGATATAACCTGGGGCATATGCATAAGAAATCGCAGGTCCAAAAGATAAACAGAGAATTTTCACGAATTTTTACGGTGTAGCACCGAAAATAGTTTCAGGACAGCAACATCCCCAAATCTTTACCTCACTCAAATTAGAGGCTTCTCTTGGCACAAAAACGAAATAAACAAGATAAGGAGCGGTCATTACAGTAGTAATGACTTCCAGGACTCAAATAAAAGAAAAAGTACTGAAAGTAAAAACATTGGGTTATCTCCCAAGAGTGCTTTTCGTTAACGCCTTTGAGCTAGGCGCAGTAATTTGCAAAGATGCTCATGTGGGCGCCATATAAGAACTTAAAGCAATAGAGAGCATCAAAAAGCAAATGTGAAAGACATTTATATCTGAACCACTTCCTATGCATAGGAATCTTGTAAGAAAATAAGTCAACGAGGCACATAGTAGCAAGCATGGATAGATAAAACAAGTGCCACTTCAAGATTTGCAACATAAAGAGGGGAAACTTAATATTGTTGAGATCCATCAAACCATGTTTCCCTCTCTCATAATAACTTTCAGTAGCATCATGAATAGAATTAACAATATAACTATCACATAAAGCATCCCTATCATGAGCCACATGCATAAAAGGATTAATACTCACCACAGGAACAATAGTAGTAGGAGCAAATTCAATAGAATAATTATTCTCATCACCATAATCATCATAATTAGGAGGCATATTGTAATCATAACTAATTTTATCCTCAATAGTAGGTGAACTGAAAATATTATACTCATCATCATAGCCATCATAAACTAGAGGTTTAGTATCATCACAAGCTAGAGAGCAGCTATTTCGCAAAGCATATTCTTCAAACATATCATCATAAGAAGGAACATCACATAATGGAGATACAATATTATCAGAACAAACTTTCTCCACTAAAGCTGGGGAACTAAAAATATCATGCTTAACAAAATCAGCTTCCCCAAGCTTAGACTTTTCTATAGCATTATCAACAACAGTGTTCAAAGCATTCATACTAACAACACTATTAGCATGCAAATTAAGCTCCAAAGGTTTTTCAATTTTCTCTTCAAACACTTCATATCTAAACTCAGGAAAAAGACTAGAGAACTCTTTATTTTCCATTAAGCCTAACTAGTGAAAATAAAAACAAGAAACAAAAAGATGTAATTGCAGAATCTAAAGGAAATAACTCCGAGCACTCACACGGGAGGATGCGAGTACATTTTACCTTACCTCCCCGGCAACGGCGCCAGAAAAGAGCTTGATGTCTACGCACTTCTATTCTTGTAGACACTTGTTGGGCCTCCAAGTGCAGAGGTTTGTAGAACAGCAGCAAGTTTCCCTTAAGTGGATCACCCAAGGTTTATCGAACTCAGGGAGGTTAGAGGTCAAAGCTATCCCTCTCAAGCAACCCTGCAATTATGATACAGAAAGTCTCTTGTGTCCCCAACACACCCAATACACTTGTCAGATGTATAGGTGCACTAGTTCGGCGAAGAGATAGTGAAATACAAGTGGTATAGATGATTATAAGTAGCAAACGTGATGTGAAATAAATATCGCTGCGAGCAAACAAGTAACAAAATAGCAAGTAAACGGTGTGCAATGCTTGGAAACAAGGCCTAGGGATCATACTTTCACTAGTGGACACACTCCCAACAATATAACATGACTGAACAAATAACTTCTCTTTGCTAAGGCACTCTGAATTACTCTCCTATTGAACATCACTAATCATCGCGTAGTGGCTACAAAAGCACCCCTTAAAGTTCATCAAGTACTTGACAAACACCACTCATAGAGATAAACAAATCAGATCACAACTCAAGATAGAAATCATTGCAACTTAAACCAAGTACTAACACGGTGCACACACTGTCAACATTACACCATGAAAGGAGGAATAGATCACTCAAACTATCATAGCAATAATTATTCTTATAATCCACAAGAGATCACAATCATAGCCTAAACCAAGTACCACCATGATGCACGCACTGTCACCGTTACACCATAGCAGGAGGAATAGATTACTTTAATAACATTGCTAGAGTACACAAAATATCTGAATAATAACATGTACTTGTTCAACATGATACAAAGCTCACGATCACATAAAGATCACATCATGGGAGAGAGAGGTGAACCACATAGCTACCGGTAGAGCCCTTAGCCCCGGGGATGAACTACTCCCTCCTCATCATAGGAGACATCAAGGTTGATGGAGATGGCGGTGAGGTCGATGGAGACGGCGGAGACGGCGATGGAGACCGATGGAGATGGCTCCGGGGGCACTTCCCCGTCCCGGCAGGGTGCCGGAACAGAGACTTCTGTCCCCCGAAATTCGTCGGCGACGGCGGCGGAGCTGCGGAACTGTTTCTGGAAAATTGCCGAATCCCCTAGGGTTTTCCGTCCCGAGGCTTTATATAGGCGAAGGGGCATCGCGAGAGGGCAGCCAGGGGCTCCTCACACATGGGTGGTGCGGCCAGGGCCTGGGCCGCGCCACCCCTGTGTGAGGGCAGGCCCTGGCCCCTCTCCTTCCTCTCTTCGGATGTCTGGATGCTCCCCGGAAAAATATGACTTCAGGAACTTGTTTCGTCCAATTCCAAGAATATTTCCTGTGTATCACTTCTGAAACACAAAAACAGCAGAAAACAGGAAACTGGCACTGTGGCACTTCGTTAATAGGTTAGTTCCGGAAAATGCATAAAAGTGCCACTAAGTGTAACGAAACAATAGGCAAATGGTGTAAAAACAAGCATGGAGCATCAAAACTTATAGATACGTTTGAGACGTATCAGCCACCTGTGTGTGAGGTGGCATGGCTGCCCCACCTGGTGCCTCCCAGGTGTCTCTGTGTCCCATTTTTGACATAAAAATTTATAAAGAATTTTCTAGAATTTTTCGAGAAACTTGATTTTCGAGGATTTTTCAGAAATTGGCATATCGATAAAACTCAGAAAAACGAGGGTGAAAAGATTTCAAGCAAATCAAAACTAAGCATGCAGCAGCTCTGAGATACTCTTAATCATGCAACTAAACTGAAGGAATAAAATTTGATGAAAGTAAATACAAGTGAGGTGGAGTGGATGCGGTGAAAACGAAGTTTCGTTCATATAAAATCACTTTGTTAACAAGGTTGATCAAGTCTTGTTACCAAACTAACTTTTTATGAGGAGAAACTTTGCATCTCACTTAATGCTTATGTTACCTCAACATTGATAGGTATAGTCCCAACCATAACAATTTGACATTCTTCCTTGGGCTTTAGCTCTGAACAAATAATTTGACCAACTTTGATGGTCTCAACATGCTTGATTGTATTTAGAGCATTCTTCCTATCAATCTTCTTGGGAAAATATACCGTATACTCTTTGTCATTAACATTAAAAGTGAATTTTCCTTGATTGCAATTGATAACAGCACCTGCAGTGTTTAGAAAAGGTCTCCCAAGAATAATAGACATATTATCATCTTCAGGCATTTCCAACACAACAAAATCAGTTAATATTAGACAACTATTAGCAACTTGAACATGAACATTTTCACATATACCAATAGGAATAGTAGTAGACTTATCAGCCATCTGCAAAGATATATCAGTTAATACTAATTTTTCTAAATCAAGTCTCTTATAAAGAGAAAAAGGCATGACACTAACTCCAGCTCCCAAATCACATAAAGCAGTTCTAACATAATTATTTTTAATGGAGCAAGGAATAGTTGGTATACCTGGATCTCCAAGCTTCTCTGGAACTTTACCATCAAAAGAATAGTTAGCAAGTAGTGTGGAAATTTCCTCACTAGGAATTTTCCTTTTGTTAGTGACAATATCTTTCATATACTTTGCATAAGGGGGCATTCTAATAGCATCAGTCAAAGGAATTTGCAAAAATAAAGGTCTCATCCATTCACAAAACCTGTTGTAGTGTTCTTCTTCCTTGGACTTGTGTTTCTTACTAGGAAAAGGCATTGGTTTCTGTACCCAAGGTTCCCTCTCTTTACCATGCTTGTTGGCAATGAAGTCTTCTTTGGTGTACTTTGCATTCTTGTCAATCTTCTCTGGTTCTTCTTCAACTTCTTCTTTATCTTCTTCTTTATCGGAAGCATCTCCTGGTTCAGTTTCAGCATCAGAAATAGAAACACTGTTAGGATCTTTACCTGCATCAGAGGATTCTGCAGTTGTTGTATGCTTCTTCTTCTTCTTCTTCTTAGAAGGAATATCATCATTTGCAGTTCGTTGAGAATCTTGCTCAACCCTCTTAGGGTGTCCTTCAGGATATAATGGGTCTTGAGTAGCAGCACCACTTCTTGTGCGTATTTCACATGCTTGCTTTTCTCTTGCAGCATTAACTAGCAAGTCTTTTTGCACCTTGGTAAGCCGATCAATTTGTGTTTGAACCATTTGAAAATGTTTGGCAAGTATCTTCACATCATTGGCGGTTCTCTCCACAATATCCTGCAGCTTGTTAATAGCTCTAGAATTTTCCAACAAATGGTTATGCACCATTCTATTAAAATTTTCTTGCTTAACAATAAAATTATCGAACTCATCTAAGCATTGGTCAGGAGGTTTAGTATAAGGAATATCTCTTTCATCAAAGCGTTGGAGAGAGTGTACCTCAATAGTAGATGAGCGAGGGATTGGCTTACATAATTCTTCAATAGGAGGTAAATTCTTCACATCTTCGGCCTTAATACCTTTCTCCTTAAGAGATTTCTTAGCTTCCTTCATAACTTCATCATTTAATTCAATCATCCCTCTCTTCTTTGGCGTAGGCTCTGTAGATGGCGCAGGGGTTGGTGCTGGTGTTGGCTCAACTAAGGTCCAATCATCATGATTCCGGCTTATTTTAGCCATTAATTCTTCTGCTTCAGCCGGAGTTCTTTCCCTGAAAACACATCCAGCACAACTATCCAAATATGACTTAGATTCATCCGTTAGTCCATTATAAAATATATCAAGGAGTTCATTTTTAGGCAATGGTTCTTTAGGCAAAGCTCTAATTAAAGAACAAAACCTTGTCCAAGATTCGGGCAGTATCTCTCCTTTTCCCTGTTCAAAATCAAAGATTTTCTGCACAGCAGCATGTTGAGCACTAGCGGGAAAATATTTCTGAAAGAAGGCATTAACCAAAGCAATAGGACTAGTAAGAGATCCAGGAGACAAGCTATTAAACCAAATTTTAGCTGCATCTTTCAATGAAAAGGAAAAATCTTAGCAACAAAATAAGTGCGGAGCTTAATATCATCAGAAAACAAATTACTCAAAGTAGAAAGCTCATTCATGTGCTCCATAGCACTCTCATCTTTAGTGCCACAAAAAGGAGTTTTCTCAAAAATAGATATGTAAGATAAATCCAAAGAGAAATCATAATCCTTGTCTCTAATATTTATGGGAGAAGCAGCAAACTTAGGATCAGGAGACAAATTATATCTAACAGAACGTCTGGCAAGAAGTTCTTTAACATTACCTGCATTACGAGCAGCACGTGCTTCTGCAATAAAATCATCATTAAGCTCAATGTAAGCATCATCATCATAATCATCACTAGGACATTCCCTAGACTCAGGTGAACTAACAGGTGTAACAGTGATGTTTCCCAACTTAGCTCTAGCAATAGTAGCATCTAAAAAGGAACCTAGTGAACCACTCTCATCAAGCACAGTAGAAGCATCATCTAAATTATCAGTGGCATTTTCAATCTCAGCAGAAGTAGTAGCAGTAGCATGTGGGTGTGGTGGTGTAAGCAACTTACTCATAACAGATGGCGAATCAAGAGCAACAGAGGTGTTGAGAGTCGTACCGCTTCTTGTAGTGGATGGCAATATAGGAACTTTTCCATCACGAGGTTTACCCATGATGAAAGGATTGCAGCGAAAAATATGAATACCAAGTGAACTTACAAATAAAGCTATGCTCCCCGGCAACGGCGCCAGAAAATAGTCTTGATGACCCACAAGTATAGGGGATCGCAACAGTCTTCGAGGGAAGTATTACCCAAATTTATTGATTCGACACAAGGGGAGCCAAAGAATATATGTAAGCCTTAACAGATGAGTTGTCAATTCAGCTGCACCTGTAAACAGTCTTGCTCGCAATGGTTTATCAGTAGCAACAGTTTTATAATGGTGACAGTAGTAAAACAGTAACAGCAGTAGTAAAGTAGCAGCAGTAATAGTAACAGTTGTAAACAGTAGGAACAAGTACTGTAGGCATAGGGATGGATTACGGGCGTTGCATGGATAAGATAATTCATGAAATTAATGAGACAAAGGCATTGCAGATAAATAATGATAAAGCATCCTAGTACAAACAATCATAGGCATGTGTTCCGTATATAGTCGTACGTGCTCACAAGGAGAAACTTGCACGACATCTTTTGTCCTACCAGCCTGTTGCAGCAGGGCCTCAAGGGAAACTACTGGTAATTAAGGTACTCCTTTTAATAGAGTACCGGAGCAAAGCATTAGCACTCGGTGAACACATGTGATCCTCACATCATAGCCATCCCCTCCGGTTATCCCAATTTCTGTCACTTTGGGGCCTCGGGTTCCGGACAACAATATGTGTATACAACTTGTAGGTAAGACCATAAACAACAAGTATCATCATAGAAATAATAACATGTTCAGATCTGAAATCATGGCACTCGGGCCCAAAGTGACAAGCATTAAGCACAACAAGTTGCAACAATGTCATAGGCACTAAATAAAGATACTAGGCACTATGCCCTATCAATCTCATATCAAATTACATGAACAATCTCATCCAATCCCTACCATCCCCTCACCTACAGCGGGGGAATTACTCACACATGGATGGGGGAATCATGGATGGTCGATGGAGGAGCGTCGGTGGTGATGGTGATGAAGATCTCCTCCGAATCCCCGTCCCGGCAGGGTGCCAGAACGGAGTTTCTGGTTCCGAATCGCGGTTTCTGATGGCGGCGGCGCAGCGGAAGTCTATCTGGGAAAACGCCGTCTCCCTGATATTATGTCGTCAGGGGGTATATGTACGCGAGAGGGGAGGCCGAGAGGGGTGCTGGAGCCCCCTCACGCATGGGTGGCACGGCCAGGGCTGGGCCGCGCCACCTGTGCGTGACGGCCCCTCGAGCCTCCTCTCCCTCCTGTCTTCTGGCTCCGTGGGTCTTCTGGTGAAATAGGATTTTTCATGATTTTCCCGAATTTTTACTGGAAGTTGAATTTCTGCACAAAAACGAGACACCAGAGCAATTCTGCTGAAAACAGCGTTAGTCCGTGTTAGTTGTATTCAAAACACACAAATTAGAGGAGAAACAATAGCAAAAGTGTTCGGGAAAGTAGATACGTTTTGGACGTATCATTCCACGCTCGGGATCCGCCGCCTCCTAGCACTCCGGTGAGGTGCCTCGCCACTGGGCTTGCTGAGCGTGCTGAGGGTGCTCAAGTGCTTGCGCTCCGCTTGTGCTCGCCGGTGGAAGCGCCAGATGTGGTGCTCCCGGTGCACCACGGTGAAGTCTCCCCTCGGCCGCGCCTGGTCGGCCGCGCGGGCACTGCCTCGCCATGCCGGCCAGGTATGCACCTAGGCGCCAGGTATTTGTGATCCTCCCTTCGATCTCTGCCCTCTCTTACTGGCCACGATTTCTGACCATTTGGTCAAGATCAGTGAGCCTAGCTCACAGATCCTGTTCTGTGCTGTTGCTGCTTGATGCAATCTTTGGTTCAGTTAAATGTGATTGTGCTGAAGTATGTGACAAACTATCTGCTCCTCCATTACCTCTGTTAGTACACGTACTGACAGAAGTGTTATTCTGAACCTTGCACATTTGTAAGATTCAGTTAATGCTTGTTATATACTTGCAATGCTGTACTCCCTCAGCTAGCTCTATCCTATGGTATGCTAGATGATTCCCCTGTGATTTCTGGTATCTCCATACTGTGGTAACATACTGAATTTTGTTATTCAGTTAACTGCTAACACATGTTCAGTGATAAGTGTGTTGCTGTGTTAGCTTCTGTTACTTGTTTATCCATGATAACCAAGTGATAAGATGCTTTGCAGTGTTGCAAGCTTCTGTGCAACTCGCTTAAGTAAGAAAAATATGATTCCTAGTTCTTTATAACTAGGGAGATGATTTTACTGCTGTATATGGATCTATCTGTCCATTATCAAGCTAGTTGTGTTGAGGTGCAAGATCTTCTAATCTTGTGCCCAGCAACTAACTTCTGTGATCAATTTATGGTGAAACTTGCCCCTAGGAATTAAGCCAATGATGCTGGTCTGAGGCTAGTGATAGTTAGTGAGGTGCCTAGCTTGCTTGTGTGCCCACTGCTTACTTATTTGATGATGCTAGCATGCCTTGTGTGTTTGAGGTGCATGTCCAATAGGACATGTGCCCAGCACAAGCTTCTCAGTGATGTTTTGATCTTTAAGATGTGCCAGTGAAGTGCAAACTGAGGCTGATACACTGCTGTGGTTTATTTGGCTTTATAATATGGTTCCCTATGATGAGCTGGGCAAAGCATTTCTTTGCCAAGCTGAGGGTTTTCCCTGCAAACATCACATGCTTGAATCATGCACTAGCAGTGATGTGATGTGCAAGATTTCTACCTGTTGCCTATAGTTGTGCAGTGATAAAGTTGTTTACAGCTTCTGTTGCTTGCTGTTGGCGATGGCTTGCTTCTAGCTTGCCTTCTCCTCCTGGCTCAACTCCTAGCTTGTCCTTCACCTCCTGGACTTGCTGCTGGTCCTCTGTCCTTCTCCTCCTTGCTTGATCTTGAGCTTCAGTTGGTCTCCATGGTTTTGCTGGATATTATTGTGTGATGATGTGCAAGAACTGGTGCTGTTCTTGATGTGGTGTGCAAGGACTATGGTGTTCTTGTGTTGGTGCAGTGCTGGTTGTGTGAGTGATGTTTCCCCTGGTGATATTCATCAGGTCGGCTGCTTGTTTTGCTAGCAGCTGTGGTGCTGCCAGCTCCAGCTTCTCCCTCAGTGACTAAGCTCCTTGTGAGCTGTGTGCTTGCATGCTTCACTCTGGTTGATCTCATCCTCACTTGGCCATGCTGTAAACTGCTATGTGCACTTTTGACTTGTACCACAATGACTTAAAAGAACAGATGCTACACCTGGCCATAAACTCAATGATGCAATGGCAAAATATTTGCCCTAGTCTGAGAGTAATAATCTCTAACACTTAACCCTTTTTCTTTTGTTTATTTTTACTTTATTTTGCAGGTTGAAGATTATGAAGACTTTAGAAGATGGATCTCATGAAGACTATTAGAAATAGTTTAGGTTTAGGTTTCTTTTCATTATCAATGATGTAATCTTCTTTTAATTTTAAATAAAGATGTAAAGACATTGTATTAATGTATAATATCAATAAAGTACTATTTTTGTTTAATTTGTATTCTATTCCTTTTCTTTTATCCCACTCACTATTTAATTGAGTTATTTCTTTATTGATAATTAAATATTCAAGTTTGTGATAATTCAACAATCAATTTAAATTCCAACTTAAACATCAACTTCAAGAGATCATAACAAAACCCTTAGCAATCTAATAACCCCTAAACCCTAAAGGTGATTAGAAGGAAGTTTTGCTCTCCCAGGTGTTTGATTTTGCGAAAAATTTACTCAGATTTTAAGATGCATGAATGCACAATAATCCTAAATCTACCCTTCGTTTAGTCCTAGATGCTGGGATGTTACACATATAAATATAATATTAACCAGATAGAAGCATAATATGAAATCCGTTACACATAGAAGTTCATAGGACACAAAAAACACATTGTTTAGATTCAAGTAGTTCACATTAAGTGCATATTACAACTCTCACATATCTACACATGAAAATTAACCAGGAGACTTAGCTTTTATGCACTCTCGCGGCCAAATATCCCTCATTTACTTGAAACTTGAACGCACAAACATCTCCTTCCAGCAACTTCTTCCAAACAACATAATTTTCCCAATTTGACGTTAAAATGAAACTACCGTCATTTACATGCTTCACTCAAATTTCTCTGATGATCTTGTTGCCACGCCGACATGTGAATTGATCGTGTCTCCGTCAAAAGATATGTAAGGCATGAGAAACATGTGGGTGAAAGGCCAAGCAAAGTAGTACATAGGAAGAAAAAAAATTTACATCTTGTAATATGTACAGACCATAAGATTGTGTATGCAGCATTGTTGAAATGGAAAGAGAGTTATGATCTTTCCTTTGCAGATGGTGTTCTTGTTCATGGTCCAGGCGTAAGGGATGTTTAGCATGCATCTTTTGATTATTCTCTTCATAATCTTTCTTTTTTCTTCCTTCTTGATTTAATCATGTAAATACCGTTGGTAGATCTACAATGAATGTCGTACTTTTCTATGTATCGGACTTATGGAACTGAAACAAATTTATATTATTTGACATACTACCGCGACCCAAATTTACACCTTTTTAAACATGACCATCGCCCTACATGCTAGCCCAAGATATCTAGATCTACTTAAAAACTCACTACATGGTGGTATTCATAGAACAAATCATGCACAAAGTGCTACAAAGGGCACTACAAAAAAGTGGATCTACTGGTTTGGACAAAAACTTTTTTCTCGTTTCGGTGGTCCTCTACTAACTCATATTTAGGAAAAATGTGGTAGATGCATCCATATGTTCGGAGATGTGTGGTAGATGATGTTTTTCAATGGCGCTTCCGAATTTATTTATTTTTGAAATGAGGCAAAATATTTTCCTTTTCAATTAATTAAGAAGAAGAGAGTTGCCCGGTTAATTAATGGAAACCCGGGCTAAAACCGATACAGCACAACGGGGGCAAGGCCCACCCAACACCACCCAACCAAGACGAGTTGACATCCAAACAAAGCCGGAGAGAAGACGCCGTGAGTGCTATGGGAGGAGCAAACACGGGACGCTCCAACGAAGATGAAGATGCCAACTCTCCAGAAGAGCTGCGCCACACGACGTCGACGACCAACATCGAGACAACCTCGTCGCCCACACGACACAAGATCTCGATGCACTCAACACCAAGAGCCTTCGGGGCCGCCGCCCCGACATCCAACTACTCTACCACGCAAGGCAGACCACCAACACCACCTTCCGGGACCGCCGTCCCGATGTACCACCGCTCGAGCTCGAGCCACAACGCCGCACGACCCAGCCACCCATAGCCCAAGCTGCACAAGAAAAACTGCTCGTAGACTACGACCGCCGCACCAAACATCCGGGGCCGCCGCCCCGGCCTAAAAGTCAATCTGCCTCCGTTGAGACAGTACCAACCAAGCCGATAGCCTCGCCGCACTGGCGACACAAGACTTTCACCCAAGCCAAGCGCGCACGAGCTCCACTCCATGAAGTATATGCCTGCTCTGGATCTCGAGGCCGCCGCCTCGACGCACATCCACCATCCGGGGCCGCTGCCCTGACGTCCACCGACAACAACACAACTGCCAAAGCTGACTCTCCAAGACAACGCCCACAAGAGGGAGGCGAAAGACGCCGTCGTCGCCCGCTCCGGCTAACCGAAACTTGGGTTTTCACCCTGAGAGCCCAAACCATTCTCATCAGAAGAAACTAAATCACACGATGATGCCCGCAAGGAGGGGAACGACGTCCATAGATGCCGCCATCATCGGCGCCGACATGAGAGTCGGGGCAAAGCTTTCGCCCGGATCTTGTCCACTTCGAGAGAAGGCTCGCTTGGAGCTAAGCAAGATGTAGCGCACTATTCCGCGTTGACTACCAATCACCTCTGCCCCTGCCTTCTCGCACGCACGAGCTGGCACCCGCAAGCCGACCTCACCGGACGCCTATCACCGGCCATCTTCAATGCAGCCCTTGCAGCCGAAGAAGTCGGCATCACCACCGTCTAGAGCCACCGCTCCAGCTTTCGGGGACCACGGCGGTCAAAGACCGGCGAGCCCCCACACCACGCGCGGGGATGGTCAGACCGCAAGCCAACCAGGCCGTCGCCGGGACTCCTGCGAGGAGCACCGCAGCCCCGTTGTCCTCCTAGAGTCATCGATGCAGACGTGCCCCACTAAGCCCAGATCGGGACTAGGTGGGCCCGCGTGACTGCCGCCGTCACAGGAGGTCGCCGTAGCTGCGGCCGACGCGACCGCTCCGCCGCACGCCGCAACCACCACCGCGCACAGCAACCACCATCACCGCGCCACCGCAGCACCGCCGCAAAGATGCGTCGCCCATCCTTGTGCTTTGGGAGCGCCTCCGCGTCCACCGCAGCTCTCCTGCGCCACCTTCGGAGGCGGGGGCCGCCGCCACCGCGGAGAGGACAGCGGCGGCGAGGGGTGCGGCCGGAGGGGAGACAAGCGCCGGCGGCTAGGGTTTCCCTCGGGTCGCCCGCGTGGGGGTGACACGAGGGACGAGGGAGTTATTTTTTACTTTACACCAACTAGTATTTGTGCTTCCGAATTTGACTCTCTCATATTTGGGACCGTTAGCATTGAGGAGCTGCAGGCGGGTGGGTCTCTTGATATCATGTCAGCCTCTTTGTACGATAAACATGTGCTATATTGGATTATTTGTTCATCATGATTGCTAGCTACTTGACTTTTATTTTTGAGCTCACCCATTAAATTCTACTTGCTAGGGAGGCTAAATGTGTGTTATGTTGGATTATTTATTCTTTCTGATTGATGTATACTTGAATTTTATTTTTGACCCGGCTGGTAGATCTTAAGTTGTTCAGGGACGCTATAAGAGGGTGGATCTGTGATGTCATTCTTTCTGTACAAATGTGTGCTATGTTGGATGCAAGCAGTGGCGTAGCCAGGCCCCAGGCAACATGGGCCTTGGCCTGGGGCGTGGAGACCAATTCCTTTGTATACTGTAGCTTTTTACACTATTTAACACTGTTTAGTACTGTAGCAAACCCAACTGGCCTGGGGCGTACAAGCTGGCTGGCTACGCTACTGGATGCAAGCATCTTTCTACAAAGATATATAGGTTGTATTTACAGATAGCTTAGGTGGATTCAAATATGTCTAATTTGTTCAACTAATGTATTCAAGTTGGGAGTGAAGTTAGATGTGAAGGTAGCAGGCATGTTGTCGAAGAAGGCCGACTGGCTAAATCTAGCAAAAAAATTCCACGCCAAGAACCGAGGATTCTCTATATGTTAGAAAGAGAAAAATCAATAAACATGCAATAAGTGGAATTTGCATATAAAGAGACAGAGCGGCCTTGATTTATCCAGGTTTAGACAGCTCGGGTAAGCCCTACTTCACGCTTGTACCAGTCGATGGAAGTTGTATTTCTAAGTGACTATTTCAAATGAATATGTTTGAATTAGTGTCAATATGCTATCGGTGTCAATATGTAATTGGTCGCTCCGCTGGGCGCACTCCCCTGTCCAAATAGACATCAGCTGTTTGCGTGCATTTTGGTATCCACGGTCTGACTGGTACGGATCGATTCGGACAGTTACGGCCAAATGGATTGGCCCCTGGAGATGGCCTTAACACAAGTCTCCTCGGCATACCCAGATAGCTCTATCACCGTTCAGTCCTCTGTAACCAAATCTCGAGACACTATCCGACGGCTCAGCCAACGCCGACGGACAGACGACGGTTTCCCATACATACCTTTCGTGCACACCAGCTCACTGAAATTGCTCTACGCATGCAGTGTCCAGCCAAGATATCCCGGCCGTCCGGCGTACACCTTACCAGGATGCGCGCAACGCGTGGCCACCTACTCTCTCATGCGCGCCGCATGACGGCATCCGTGACGGGACCGCGACGGCGAATGTTACTCGTCGGCGGCGTCGCGTAGCGCCTCCTGGCGGTATCACGCCAGCTAGCTCCCTCCCTCCGGCACATGTGTACGCTGTAGCGCCGTGCTGTGCTGGACGCGGATGACGACGACGTCTTCGGTTACAGTACGCACACCGAGATCAATTCGGAGGTTGCATTGCACCCCGAGCATTTTCCTCGGAGGGGAATGGCCGCCGCTGCTGCAGAGGTGGCGGTGGGAGGTCAGGTGCTGAAGAGGGACGGCGGCGGCGGCGGCGGGATGAGGAGAAAGCCGCAGGGATGGAAGTGCATGCCCTTCATCATAGGTACACACGGCTACGGTTCAGGAGATGAAAGGGAACCCCATTCTAGATTTCCTTTCCAGCCTCTCCGGACGTCCATCTTCCTTGTTTTTTGGTTGCAATGAAAGGGATGTTTCTTTGCCCAAGGTACACGAGAACCAATCATCCCTGGCCAAAATTATGGCTAGGTTCTGTCTGATTTAGAATTATAGATAGAAATGTGCGTAGCAGATGATATAGTGCTCAACTGCTCATCCTTAAGATATTTCGGGGTGTCATGTGGTTTCTGAAACTTTGAGATCATCCCAGTCCCAAAAATGAAATAAACAAAAAAAAGATCCCGGGAGCGCAAAAAAAGAGTGTCATCGGTCAAACAGTAAACGCCGTCAAAGAGAAAGAATGACTACCTAAAAGAAAAATCTTACTCCTCCGATCCACCACTGCATTGAGGGCCCCCCCCAGCACCATATGACGACTCAAGTCAAATTCGTGAGAGAGAAAGATGAGTGATTTTTCGTGCAATTCCAACACTGCGCATAAAGAGTACTTCCTCCTTTCTAAATTTTCATGCGTTTACTCACTCTGATCAGAAAAAAGTGTGAGATAATTTAATGCAAATTTAGTATAAAGTTTTTTTTAAGTCATCGGCACTTTTTTCCGATTGGAGGGATTAGGCTTTAATATACTTGGTCGAACTCTAAGAGCCACGTCGAATCGTCGAAGACCAGTACGTATGTTAGAATGAGGAAGGAGAACCCTCATGCGCGCCGCATGTGGATCGCCGTCGACGTACACTGGCGTGTGCGTCTACACACGCACACATATTATCCTGCAGCAGCGTGACGAAACCGGCCGAAACGGCAAGATTATTTCTCGCCATCGCCAGCACGTCGTGTAGCGCGGGCCTTCTGGCGAGATTACGCTAGCTCCTCTCGTCTGTATGTGCCTCAGTACGACGGTGCACGACGACGGCGACGTCTCCCGTGGCACGGTGCGTCGGCGCCGTGCATTTAACCTGGAGATTCCTCACGAGTGAGCACTCCCGACCGTTCTTCTTCTTCTTCTTTCTTCTCCGAGGGACATGGCTGCCGCTGCTGCTGCGGTGGAGACACTGGAGGAGGTGGAGGTGGGAGGCCAGGTGGTGTCGGAGAGGGGCGTGGCCGGCGGCGGAGGGAGGGGGAGGAGGCCGCGGGGGTGGAAGACCATGCCATTCATCATAGGTACGTGCATGGTGTTCATCGTAGCTAGAATTGCTCCCCATCTCCCCGACCATCTCCATCCGCGCTTCTTGTTTTACTTTTGTGGTGTAATGGAGATTTCACCGTTCGGATGAAGTTACAGACAGGAGAGTCATTCCTACCCCACAGCCGGTGTACAAGAGCGCAGCCGAACTCATTCCGGCCCTGCCGCCGAGCTTTAGCTTTTTTTTTTTTGGAAGAAAAGGGTTTCCCCCGATTTCCATATAAAGAAACCAAGTATTCTACAAAGTCATCAGCAACACAACCAAAACCTGCCACGGACTAAAGTAACTGGAGAAAGAACGGAGGACAGAAACAGAAACTATGCCTAAAAGCAGCAAGAAAACTAAGGTACACGCCCAGGTCTTCATTTTTGCAAAGCCAAAGTTACTGAAAAAGCCCCCTTCTCTTCACAGTTCTTTCTTTCTTCTCATTTTTATTCCTCATTTGCCTCCCTTCTTCCAGTTTCTCTCAGTTCGCCGTCAGTCTCGGAGTCCATGACGTCCAGCCTCTTCTTGCATTGAACACATCAGTCGCGATTCGCCCCAGTAGCTTTGCGAGCCATCGTAGACGATCCCTTGCGTTGTCCTTCACCTGCAAAGAACTCCACCAATCAATCCAATAACATATCCTGTGAATTACTGATAATGGCGCGTCAGGCCATTTTTTCTGAAAGCAAGCTAAGTTTCTCGTTTTCCAAATCCCCCAAAACACAGCAGCTATTACCACAGCAGCTAGCTTCCTGTTTATCCCCCGCAGCCCCTGAAGCCAAATGTTCACACATTCTTGAACATTTGAAATCCCTTGCATTTGAGCTTTAGCTAGCTAGCCAGCTCATGGACTAAATTAGTACAAGTCTGATCTAAAAAAAAAATTAGTACAAGTCACTCGGAGGGAGTAGCTGTTTTAGAGCTTTGGACGTGTAAAAGCGTAAAGTATTGTCCCCTGATTAATAGAGGGGAGAGTGGCAAATTTTGAAAATCGACCAACATATATGACTGTAACATAGAGGGTTAGGTATTGCGTGGGTTTTGCCAGGTTTTACTACCGTCTCAAATCTGGCCTTCTTTCATATTTTACAGAAAAAGATCTCGCCTCACAGAAGTGATCTATTCTACCAGGAGAGAGCGTCTCTGGTGCACCCGATGGTTATCACTTGCTGGGAGCACCTTGGCCGTGCACTGTACAGTAGCCTGCTAGCTTGCCAAACCAAAGAGTCACGATAAAACACAGGAAAACAAAGCTGGACCTTTAGTTGCAACTTTGTACGGCACGCTGTCATTTTCCTTCACGCCAATCACCTCAAAATAACCGATCATAATTTATAAATACAAAAATGAGTGGCTGTCATTTTCTTTGTATGCAGCAACTGAGACATTTGAGAAGGTTGGGTCTATCGGGGTGGCAGCAAATCTGACGGTCTATCTTGTGAAGCGCTACAACGTTGGGCAGCTCACGGCAGCAAACATAACCAACATCTTCTACGGTACGCTTAACTTTGCACCGTTGCTAGGCGCCTTCATCTCGGACGCCTACTTGGGAAGGTTCAGAACCCTAGCCTACGGATCCTTCTTTAGCCTCCTGGTATGTCCATGCCACGGCTACAGCTCTTTCATTAGTCTCATTTAACCTGATTGCATTGACAAAGGAAATGCAAGATCAGTCGTAGTTGACAAAAATAAGTCTAACAAATTAATGTAATAGCCAGCAGTATTGATTAATACATGAAAATGGCATGCGCAAATGACCCCAATCGGTGTTCAACATTTCATCGGTTTATTACTTGATGCCTCAGCAAATGATACGGGCTACTATTTATTTACTGGTTTAGCTATTCTAAGGAATTAATATCTGCAGACAGGCAGATTTGAGATTTTCCACCAAGATAATACCACCACAGACATGCTATCAGGCTAACCTACGTGCACACTATTACTTCTTTCTGCTTCAAGTACAAGCAAAGCATATGAAAGATAATGCATTTTATTTATATAAAGATACATATTCTAGCAAGAGTGCACTTAACCGATGGCAACAACCTTACACTAACTAAAAAAACGTGAAACAATAAAACTGTACTAAATTTCCAGTAACTTAGAAATTTTGCATTGCTCATAGTCTAATCTGGGTATTTCTTTGCTATGAAAACAGGGGATGCTGGGATTGACTCTATCTGCATCAGTTCCAGCTCTCAAACCACCAGGCTGCCATCAAACAACCCAATTAGGTGAACACTGCAATGGTCCATCAACACTCCAGCTGAGTGTGTTATACCTTTCTCTTGGGTTTCTAACCATCGGTGGTGGAGCAATCCGGCCATGCAGCCTACCCTTCGGAGTAGACCAATTCGATATGACTGATGAGAAAAGCCGAAAGGGCCTACACAGCTATTATAACTGGTACTATGGCACAACTACTGCTGCCCTGGTGTTCTCTTTGACTATTCTCGTCTACATCCAGAATGACATCAGCTGGCCAATAGGATTTGCCATACCCACAGTCTTCATGTTTATGGCAATTATCGTCTTATTTATGGGCACCAGACTCTATGTGCATGTATCACCAGAGGGAAGCATCTTCACTGGAATTGTCCAAGTTTTAGTGGCATCCTTTAAGAAGAGAAGGCTCAAGCTTCCATATCCTCACGATATAAATCAACAAGAGTTGCTGCTCTACAACCCTCCAACAGGGGGAAACCGGATTTTCAGACTGCCACTTACTTCCCAGTTCAGGTATATTAAAGAACTAGCTACAGTGGAACTGTCACAACACATCCACAAAAATACTTGATATAGTCCCATTCCCAAAAGCATCATGCTTTTTCCAAGAAAAACTTTTTTATATCGTTCAAAAAAATTCATCATGTATTAACAAGTGTGAGGAATTGTACATATAGATGTTAAGATATAGAAACGCTATTTAGCACCCAGAGTGCATAACACTTATTTTGCACGCAACGTAATTTTCACGTTGTTATATTAATTGTTTTATGTTTGTATACTAATAATTACATTCATATTGGCTCATAACAAAAAAGTTGCATAAAAAATATAGTGTATGAGTCACTGCAGTTTAAAATAACGCGAAAATATATTTTTTATGAGAGATTTTTTAACATCAAGTAAACAACTTTTTGTACGTTATTTATATTTTTTCTTATGTTCTACTCGACTTTCGAAGTAAGTCATAAATTATGTGACGTAAAAATCATGTAGGTTACAAAGATACAGGGGAGTCAAATAACACGACTCAATTAAGATAATATTATATATATATACCTTGCAAGATAGGCTTAACAACACCAGCACATAACTATAAACCAAGTAGCTATGCACTTGCTAGAAACACAAATTCAGGTGTTAGCAAATGTAAGCCCTTTTTATGCAAGTGAGTAGAATGGCCCGCATCCTCAATAAATTGAAAAAGAAACAGAAACAACATTTCGATCATGTCAAATAAAAATACTAATCATTAAAAATAATTACATGCAGATGCTAATGTATATTTCACTTTTCATTGTGATTTATCCTCAGGTTTCTGAACAAAGGTGCAATTGTAAGGGATGGTGATATAAATGATGACGGTTCTGCAAGAAACTTGTGGGAGCTTTGCAGTATCCAGCAAATAGAAGAGGTTAAATGTTTGATAAGGATTGTGCCTATTTGTATCTCTGGCATCATATGCTTCGTCGCGTTGGCTCAACAATTCACCTACATAATCTTGCAAACATTAACAATGGACTGTCACCTTGGGCCACACTTTGAAATTCCAGCAGGCACTGTTATCTCCATATCATTTGTCGCCCTAACTTTATTCATCCCCATTTATGACCGACTTTTAGTACCTATGGCTAGAAGATTCACTGGGGTAGAAAGTGGAATTACACTTCTTCAGAGACAGGGAGTAGGATTGGTGATTTCTCCCATTTCAATGGTGGTAGCAGGACTTGTTGAACGCAAAAGGAGGAACTCAGCTTTGTCTAATGGAGGAATATCACCAATGTCAGTCTTTTGGCTTGCCCCCCAATTGGTTATAATGGGTATTGCTGAGGCCTTCAATGCAGTTGGACAAATTGAATTCTATAATAAGCAGTTCCCAGAACACATGCTAACCCTAGCAGGATCCCTGTTTTTCATTACTTTAGCTGGAGCAAACTACTTGAGTACTGCCCTGGCAAACATCACGAAAAAGGTGACCAGCAGAGATGGCCACACAAGCTGGTTGACAGAGGATATTAATCTCAGCAAACTTGATTATTACTTTTATTTCATTGCCCTCATGGGAGTACTGAACCTTTTCTATTTCCTTATATGTGCACACTACTATCAATATAAATCCATGTCATTCCATGCTGAAGAGTCCATCAAAATACATACCAAGGTAGAGGCAGATGCGGAGATCAACACTGATAGCAATGCACATAATAAGTAAGTATTGCAAGGGGAATTTGTCCTGCACAGGGTATATACTTTGGACGAATTCCAAGAGGTCTGAATGGTTTGCAATGTGGCACGTAGACTTTCTTATTATCATGACGAAGAACAAGTGTACTGTAGTTCAGCCAGGATGGATAACTATTATCCAAAGAGCATAAGTAGAGAGCTAAAAGGTCTATTGTATTCAAATTTGATGAAGTGTGAGTTTGTGGAATTAATGAAGCCAGCCATACTTCTGTGGAACTTAATATATATACTCAGGCTGTACTTGCAACTAGTCAGTTTGATCAAACCAATCATGTCTCGGCATCTACTAGTAGGCAACCTATGTGTGTTTAGCATGTGAAGAAGTAAACTGCTAAGTTAAATACTTTTCAATTATAATTTCAGGCGAGTTCAAACAGTATGGGTATCGGGTGGTCCTTTTCATACACTTCGAAAAACTGTTTCAAACAAGTATTTCAGAAAAAGAAATCCAAACTATACAATTAGTAGACCTTAGAGTTGACATATCTAACTTCGAATAGGATTTTAAGGATACGCACAATTGCACATTCAAACGAGATCGCAGCAATGATTTTCTACAGTTAAGTTTAGAGTAGCCAAAAACATCTTTGTAAGGTAAGGGACAAGCTAAATTTAAAATTTACACACCGTGGGAAGTCGTGGAACAATAACTGGACCACCGCGAACTTTGCCAAGAGCAAAACTTATCCTCAATGGTCGTCCAAGCATCACCTGTAGAATAAAAAACAAAACTCCAGGTCATTTGTTTGATCAGTTTATGGACTCGGTATTTTAACGACAGCAATTCGTAAGGCAACTCTCGCCATAAAGAACCTTTCCATCCATAGCATCCTTGGCACACTTAGCCTCATAATCGTTTGAGAACTGGACAAAACCAAAGCCTCTTGACCGTCCAGAGTTTTTGTCATACATTATTCTCACTGCAATAAGAAATAGTATCCATATAAGATATAACTTCACTACATTAAGATAAGTGTGCAATAGCAGCATTAATCATCTGGGGATGAATAGAATAATCAATACTGAAGTTCCATTATGGCTACACAATCTTGCACCAGGTAAGTGATAAAACTCTGCCTCGGTATTAGGTGAACCAATAACCACACAACACAGCTGAACTTACGTAAAACAGAAATAATGACCGTTGACAGAAACCCATGAACAGACCACAGTTTAACTTACGTACAACAGAAATAATGACCGTTGACAGAAATAATGACCAGTGACAGAATCCCATGATCACATAACTAGATTCATGAACAAACACCCCATTAAAAATATTAAAGCCTTATATCAGGATATCAGATAATTGCAAGGTGCAGCAGAAATACTTAATCCACTTAACCTGATCCATGGACGAACATACAAGAAATACATTATCCTCAACTATTTCATGTGAATTCTACTCACATTTTTAATTGTCTACGGTGCTAATTATGTCCACCAATTACATGATCAAGTGCACCCAACTGTATTTCTCAAGAGTTAGATACTGCACAGTGTACACAGCTGGCATTTGAAGCTTCTTCTACAAAACGCAGATACAAGAAACATATAGTCCTCAACTATTTCAAGCGAATCCTACTCATATATTCTAAATTGTCTACGGTGCTAATTATTTCCACCAATTACATGATTAAATGCACACAACAATATTGCTCAAGAGTTAGATACTGCACACTGCACACAGCTGGTTTTTGAAGCTTCTTCGACAACTAATATTACTATGTATGTTTCCGTTGCTGCAATTCACCACATGCATATTCAGGACCAGCTCCAGAGTGATTGATTAGTACCGTTGGGCCTCCAAATTCCTACCAGAAGTATTCTACGGCAAAAATGTGCAAAAAACAGAAAAAAAAAACAATGTACAAGTCTTCCAAATGGATCAGAATACTGTCTGCCAAACTCCACATTCACATGTCAGAAGGTTTGCTAGAGTTGTACTTTTAGTTGCGCAACTCAAGACCAATGGCTGAGGGCCCGAGGTAATCCTATATTGCACCCGATCCTCTTGAATCATAATGCTGTTGCTCATCCATTGTTCACAATAGTCTTAACCGTTTGGCAAAGTAAAATTCCATTGCTCATGCTGAAAATAGATTCTAGTACCTTAAGACTTTGGTAGTCCCTCTGTGATGTATCCTTACCCTTCCCCAGGGAAGTACAGTTCAACTGTCTTGCACTGTATGGTATAGCCTACATAGAACTAAGCCCCAAAGTTTTCTTTGCAATCTGTTTTGTATAGCAAGATCTGACAGATTCGGCAGCGCTATGTTTTCCATGTGATGCGTAAGTGTTAGAAAGTAACACCACATGTCCATGATCAAATGATTCCGTTGTAAGCACCTTCTCTGCAGCAACTTTAGTGAATGTCATGTCACTGTGCAAATGACTACCTCCCATTAAAGCCTTCCAAGCATTTGGTCCCAATTTATTGTCAGAAAAACTAGCCACTCCTGCTGCTTCATCCAAGCAGCCAGCTCTTGCCAACATATCCACGATGCAACCAATGTGCTCCTGACATGGATTTATGCCATTCTCATTAATCATTTTTCTAAATATGGTCAACCCATCATCCACAAGTCCAGAATGGCTGCATGCTAGCAATGTGTTCAGGTATGTTACACTGTCTTGAGCCACGCTAGATTTCTCCATCTCATTAAAAAGTGCTATCGCTTCCTCGCCAAGGCCGCTTACACCATAGGATAATATCATAGTATTCCACGAGACGGTGTCTCGACAAATCATCTCATCAAACAGTTTTTGGGCTAGAGTCACATGTCCACACTTACCATAAACTGTCATAAGGGTATTACGAACAGGTTTGTACAGATACAAACCTGACTTGTAGCTATACCCATGAAGCTGAACACAGAGGTCCAACTTAGCAATCACATAGCAGGCAAGCAATAAGGTGACTAATGTTACAGAATCAATCACAAACGAGCCTTCACGTCTCATCTTAGCAAAGAGACTCAACCCTTCTAGGGCATTTCCATTTTCTACACACCCTGCCACCATTGCAGTCCATGAGACCAAGCTCTTATCCCTTGTGGCATCAAACAATTTTCTTGCAGAACATAAATCCTCACATTTGGAGTACATTGTGATTAAAGAATTAACTGCCAGAATCTCTCTACTGAACCCACGGATTACAATCTGGTTATGAACCAACTTTCCTCTCCTTCCATCACCCATAAGTGCACAAGCTTGAACCAAACTAACCATAGCTACCATGTCAGGCACTATACCATTTGACCTCATCCTGACAAACATAGATATAACTTCACCAGCATGCCCTTTCTCAAGAAGGGAACCCATGATCATCGTCCAACTAACAACATTGCTGACAGGAATCTTCCGGAAAATCTCTCTTCCAACCTCAAGGCTGGAAAAACTCAAGTACATGCCCAGAATCGAGTTTGTCACTGCTACATCCAAATCAAGCCCCATCTTGACCGCGTAACCATGCACAGTTCCACACAGTCCAACGTCACCGCAGCCAGCACAAGCTTGAGCAGTGCTAATCATAGTCACAACATTTTGAATTGGCCCCAAGGAACGAAGCAACGCTTTAAACACCAACAATGCCTCCTCGAACAAATCATTGTGAACTAACCCGGAGATCATCGCATTCCAGGTAACTATACCTGGATCCTTCATTTCACTAAACAAAGCCCGCGCCTTAACGGGGCAGCCACACTTGGCATACGAATCAAGCAGCGCGGTTCGAACAAAAGGGTTGGAATCCAACCGGCACCTGACAGCCCAGCCGTGGAGGCACTCAGTGAGCACGGCGTCGCCCAGCCCGGCCGCCGCAAGCGACGCACCAACCAGAGTGAACGAGTTCGGGCACACCCCTGCCCTCACCATCCCGACAAACAGCCCGACCGCCTCGTCGAACAGCCCCCTCCTCGCGTTTTGGTAGATCGCCGACGAGCAGGTGACCACATCCACCCTAGCAGGCATTTCGTCAAACGGTTTGCAGGGCTGGGCGGAACCGGGACGCCCAGGGCCTTGGAGACGTTTCGTCGAGCACCTACCGTGCGCACGATCTGAACCCGCCCACAACCCGACAGTCAAGAGGTTATGTTGCTACCGACTGGATGAAGAATGGGTGTAGGCTGTGGGTTGGCAGTTTACCTTCGGTGACGGTGCCGAACGTGGAGAAGGCGTCCATCAGCGACCGCTCGTCCGCGGACCACGAAAGCCCTGTCCATGGTCGACGAGGAAAGGATACAGACTGATGTGAGAGACGATACAGGATTGGGGAAGGAGTAGATGGGGCAGGAGAGCGGAGCGGTACCGGCGACGAAGAGCTTGGGGTTGGAAGACGGCGCGGAAGGATGGGACGGGGGAGGTTCGTCTGGCGAAGCGGCGGCCGCGGAGAGAGTGCGGCGAAGGTGATTGCGGAAAGGTGCAAGGCGCAGGCGCGAGAGCAGCTCCGGAAGCGCCATGCCGGCGGGGGCGATGGCGGCTGGCCAAGAGAGGAGCACTGGAAGACTTCTACAGCGGCATGGGTGTACTTTGCACGGGTGTACTTGGACTCGGACATGGGAATTGCAAACTGCCGAGTTGGGGCTCAGGATGGGGATGGGCCGACCCGGCCCTGCCCTTGGACCTGAAAGCCATTTTGACAGGCCACGGGCTGATCTATTCGGAAAAAGTATACTCCTTTCATTCCAAAATATTTACTAGCCTCGAGATGTATATTGCTTGTTGACCTAAACTCACGATAGATGGTGAGGGTGTAAATGAGATTTCGGAGTCTTTGGAACTTTAGTATTGTAAAGCTTCGGGACAAAGAAGCGGTACCAATACAACAGAGCGGACAGGCATTGCCGGTTATAAACTTTGAGGCATGCCTAGTTGTTGTGTTTGCGCTGACCTGGCAATTAAAAACCGCCACGTAGGAAAAAGTGTGGAGCCAGCACTTTTTTCTCCCGTTGCATCACACGTGCCAAACTCATTCTAGCGCGACATAAAAGGAAGATGCATCTGTACATTAAGAGACGACGTAAAATTTAAACCCATCTGACAAATAAGTGTGGAGCATATTTATAACATTTTCAGTTGATTTTTTTTGCAGGACATAAATTAATTATAACCATCAACTCATAATCAAGTAATTTATTTGTTCATCCGAAATGTAATTTCATTAAGATGAATTTATATTGTACTACAACTACTTTAATTGTTACATTGATATTACACTTACAATCACTTTACATTGCAACTTTAAAGGAAGAGGAAAATAAATCTTAAGGATAAATGGAAAAATCTAAATTCCTCCATTTATTCTTAAGATTTCTTCACTTATCCTTGACACATCTCAGGGACAAGTGGAGAAAGCATATCTAGTCCTATTCTATTGGTCTGGCGGTGGCAACACGGTACTATGATGCCGACATCAACATGGCCGCCATCCTTCGCGCCGATGGCGACATGGCCGTCATCGACCGCGCCATTGGTGACATGATCGTCATCCTCCGTGCACCTTACACTGACGACGACATCCGGATGCTATCCATCCTCCACACCTATATGGTCGCCATCCTCCATGCAAGCTTGGATCTAAAAAGGCCAACATATGGGTTAACAAAAGAACAAGACGTAAGGATAAAAAGGGCCCATAAATCAATTAAAGAAGGAATAGATTATGAAGAGAGGTAACATTTGGTGACTATTGTTGCATACACATGGGTAAGTGGAGTCAGAGCTAGCACTAAGGCTCGTCAACATGCTATCTTGGAGCAATGATGGTTTAGGTAAATTTTGACATTAGTTCTTATCAAAATTTATGTCGCTTATATCCATTTTATTTGAGAGAGTGGATTTGCTACCTAGGTGTGTAGCTATGCACCTTCGCATTTTCAATCATTTCACATCGTATAAACATGATTCAACTTGTTTTCTTAGTAAAACGCATTACTCTGGTGTACTGGTGTACAGAAGTGGTTTTAGATTTTTAGTTTGATTTTTTTTATCAAAGTCAACCCACTGTGTTCTACTAGAAAATCAAGTTGAATCGTGATTATACAGGTTGAATCAAAAGTATTTAGCCTTTGATACATTTCCTATTAAAAACCTTTCATTGATCGCATGCTTCTAGAACCAAGAGAACAAATAGACAAATTTCCATCCTCAATAGATCAATTGTGGTACGCACGCGGATCATAGTGTATACTACCTCCGTTTCAAGGAATAAGACGCACACGCATTCTAAAGCAAAATTTGACCGAATAAATAGAGCAACTAAAATTTAATTATATTGTGTAAAATTCGTATCGTTGGATTTGTATTGAAACATACTTTTCAATGATGCTAATTTTACAGCAACATTTTTTATATATTTAAAGTAAATCTTGGTCAAAAAAAAAACAAGAAAAACGAGGACACCTTATTTCTTGGGACGGAGGTAGTATGTATGTCTTATGGTATATTAGTATTCTTAAGTATCACATACCTCCCAAAATTAATTTGTGATGATCAAGGGACTCATAGATATGTATGTCTTATGGCATTTCGCGACAAGTACTTTGGATTGGAGGGAGTATTTTTGATGAAGCAAGGAAGGTTTAGACAAGTATTATTGACATGGGTACGCCCGCCAGGGCCCATGGCGTTGGTACCCCTAGTCTATATTTGGGTTGAGGCCCATAAAAATTACGGACCAAGATAGGAGCCAAGGATTAAGGAGTCAAATATGGAAACTGTTGGGGTTCGAAGCAGAAAAAAAAATCTTCTAACCCATAGCCCATGATCTCTCTACGTAGCTGAACGGTAACAGAATAGCGACATTGTTCATACCCTTGAAGACCGAGTGCGCGAGAACGTTCCCACACGAACGTTGTCGATGAAGACAACCGTAGCTTACCTTAAGGTCGTGTAGTCGTACTAGTCAAAGAAAACCAGCACTGCATCAGCATGGCGCCATGGTGCCACGGCACCACGACACCAGTGCAATAGCACCGGCACAACGACATAGCACCGCACAAGCAGTGCCTCTGAGGGATTACACACATATGGTGTATAGACGTCGTCCGAGCTCCGGTCCAGCAGAGCAGCGGAAGAAGGTGGATTTAGACTGGAAATCCGGCAGCGCGACGGCAAACGAAACAGGGGGTTTCCTTCAACCCGCTGACACAGCTCCAAACGTGGGAGCCAAGCCAGGAGGAAGAGAGGGGGAGAGTAATGAATGAGCCAAGGGGCCCTGGGACCTTTATATAGGCGGAGGGGCTAGGTAGCACCTCCCCGAGGTGAGCCTCCCTTAGGGGGCGCCCCAAACCCTAGCTGTCGGCCCTAGGGCAGCCCTAGGGCGCCCTAGGCCTTGTGGCATTGGCTGGCCTAGCTTGCCCCCCAATGGGCCAAGCCCATTTAGGTTTTTCCTTTTTCTTTTCTTTAATTAATTAATTAATTCACATTTAATATTTAATTACTTTAATTAAATACTAAACCCATTAATTAATCAATAGCTTGGCATAATTCTTTCACTGATACAACTTCAATAAAGTCTGGAATGTTTCCAGTGTCTTCGGAACCTTTCCGATATTGCCTAGAACTTTTCCGAATACCTCCCTGTCAATTTCCATAATTACAAATCCACCCCTAAGCGCCATATACCCTTAAGCACGACACCCTATGGGTCGAGGAATACGCCAGACATGATCAAGACTCCTCTCCGATCAATGATCAACAGGGGGTTCTGGAAAACCATGCTGATCCCTGTGCATTCGACGAAACTCTTCGTTGACTCGTAAACGCGGTATTCTATTCCCTTTGTCAGATGATACTAGATCTTGTTCGAGGTTAGATCACCGATATTCCCCATATCGTTTGTTCAACCTCGTCTGACAAGTCTTTCAACTTGTCTCATGACATTGCATACTCCGTGACCTAGTCACATGCTTGCAAGCTCGTATATGCAACTGTCACCGAGTGGGCCCAAAGTATCTATCCATCATGTGGATAGACAAATCCCGCTCTTGGTTCACACTCCTCTGCATACTCCTTTGGCATACCCAAGAGACACCTTTTCAGTCACCCAGTTACGTGATGATGGTTGATGCAACCAAAGCAGCCTCCAGATGTAGTGATTATGTAGTGACCTCGCGGTCTAAGGAACTAATTACTTTATTTCTTAGTTATATGTAGTATTGAACTTGTGACTGATCTAGTTGCATTAACAGTACTTTGGGTGTGTGTCAATCATGTCCAACATGACCTCAATGTTCATTGACGCATTTGCCCATGATCAGGAAACCTTGATCATCAGATGACACATGAGCTGGTTAGCTAGAGATAATCAGGGACCTGTTTACTTATATGTCTGATACGTCTCAAACGTATCTATAATTTTTGATGCTCCATGCTTGTTTTTACACCATTTGCTTAGTGTTTCATTACACTTCGTGGCATTTTTATGCATTTTCCGGAACTAACCTATTAACGAGATGACACAGTGCCAGTTCCTTGTTTTCTGCTGTTTTTGTGTTTCAGAAAACTTACACAGGAAATATTCTCGGAATTGGACGAAACAAAAGATGAACATCCAGAAATTTACCGAAGCTTCTAGAGAACCGAAGAGGAGACGGAACGGAGCCAGGGGTGGCCTCACCACCAGGGGGCGCGGCCCAGCCCCTGGCCACGCCGCCCTGTGGTGAGGGCCACCTGGCCCACTTCTGATGCTGCCCCTTCGCCTATAAAGACCCCCCGACGGGAAAAACCTAAAGACCCGATCACTTTTCCAGAAACATATCGCGATCCGCTGCCGTCATCGACCCGAGATCGGGAGGGTCCAGAAGCTCTTCCCGGCACCCTGCCGGAGAAGGGAATTGCAACTGGAGGTCTTCTTCATCGCCATGCTTGCCTCCGGTGCGATGAGTGAGTAGTCTACCTTGGACTATGGGTCCATAGCAGTAGCTAGTTGGTTGTCTTCTCCACCATGTGCTTCATGTTTAGATCTCGTGAGCTGCCTTACATGATCGAGATCACCGTTATATAATTCTACATGTTGTGTTTGTTGGAATCCGATGAATATTGGTGTTATGATTGAGTTGATGTGCTGAATATTATCTTATGTTATCTCTATGTTATTTATGATCTTGCATGCTCTCCGTTGTTAGTAGCTATCTTGGCCGAGTAGATACTAGTGACTCCAAGAGGGGGTATTTATGCTCGATAGTTGGGTTCATGCCTCTATTTAATCTAGGGGAGTGACAGAAACCTCTAAGATTGTAGATGTGTTGTTGCCACTAGGGAGAAAACAACATTCTTATGTCCAAGGGCACATGCTTTGTTTATATTACACACTTTGCTTAATGCAGTTATCTATTATTCACAACTTAATACTTGTGGGGTTCTCGGATTGATTCCCTATGGGTGGATTATTAGTCATAGATGCAGTTGGATGGTCGTCTATGTATCTTGTTGTAATACCCAGAGTAAATCTCATAGTGATCCTCTCGACATATGCACGTTGTCTTTATTCTATTAATTGCCCAACTATAATTTGTTTACCCAGCATATGTTATTTATCTTATGGAGAGACACCACTAGTGAACTGTGGACCCCGGTCCAATTTCCTTTATATTGCTATCACCTGTTTACTTTCTCGCATACTACTATTGCTTTTCACTCGATACGCTCATACACTTTGTTTACATCAAACCGGTGAGATTGACAACCTCATCGTAAGTTGGGAGCAAAGTATTTGGTTGTGTTGTGTGCAGGTTCCACGTTGCCGCTCGCAAAGCAAAGCTTGGATGAGGCGCCTTATAAATTGTCCGGAGCTGTCACGAAGCTAGCGGGCATCACCTTCTGTAGTTTGGCTTTTTCCTGGATTCGACATACCTTAGTTTCTTACTGAGGGAAAACTCGCTGTTGTACTCATCAAACCTTCCTCTTGGGGTTCCCAACTAGACGGTGATTTACACTATCACACACCGCCACAACAAAGATTTTTCTGGCGCTGTTGTCGGGGAAAAAGAAGACTTCTGCAAGGGGAGTTTCGCACGCACATCCTTTACTTTGTTTTAGTTTTGCTTTTACTTTATTTTTACTTGCTTCGTTTTATCAAAAATACAAAAAAAATTAGTGTCCTTCATAGTCGATTTTATTTACTTGCCTTTAGTCTTGTTAGAATGAGTAATCCTAAAGTTGAAGTTCGTACTTTTAAGCAACAAGGGGGAGAGAGCTTGAAAGATGCTTGGTACCGTATTAGCAATTCTCATCATAGGTGTACGAAGAAGCATTCTACCATGATCCTCCTTAGAAATTTTTATGTTGGTATAACTAGTTGGAATATGTACGTTCTTGATACTCTTGCAGGAGGTAATTTCCTGGGTACTCCCGCTCTTGAAGCATGCACTTTAATAGAAAGTTTAGTGGGAGTTCCACCTATTCATGTTGTTAAAATTGAGATCACTTTGGAGGAAGTTATAGAAAAATTAGGCTCTTTAGAAAAAAGTTTGCCGAGTATCCTTGATAACGCTAGCCGAGTTAATGAAGCGATAGAAAGTATCGGTAAGAGAATTACCGTTTTAGAAGCTAGCACTACTCTTGATAGTCAAAACCTTAGGATTGGGAAACTAGAGGAATCCATGGAAACTTTAAGTTCAATTTTCTCTTCTCTTAAGTTTAAGAAGGAGAAAGCTTTTGTCGGAAAAGAGCAAAAATTTATGTATGTTCCCAAGGTGTCTGTGCCTAAACCGCAGCATGTTTTCAAGATTGGTAATACTTTTAGTTCAACTATGAGTGACTTGCAGGTTGAATCATCTTCGGGAACCTCTAAAGTGCCTAGTGTGGTAAGTGGTGATCTTGAGGAAACAATTGGTCTTAATGCCTCTTTTGATATTAATTGATTTGCACTTTCTGCGTCTAGCTCAAAGGCGTTAAAGAAAAGCACTATTGGGAGATAACCCAATGTTTTTACTTTTAGTTATTTTTCTTTTATTTGAGTCTTGGAAATTATTACTACTGTAATAACCTCTCCTTATCATTTTTATTTCATTGTTGTGCCAAGAGAAGCCTCTAATTTGAGTGAGGTAAGATTTGGGGATGTTGCTGTCCTGAAACAGATTTCGGTGCTGCACCGTAAAAATTCGTGAAAATTCTCAGTATATCTTTTGGACCTCCGATTTCTTGTGCATATGCCCCAGGTTATATCCAAACTTTCATTAGCTATTAACTTTTTGATTTGAGCAACAGAAAACCCTCTAAAAATTTGACCTTTGTCAGCTGTTCTGTTTTGACAGATTTCTATCAATATTTGTGTTTGCCGCTTGATCGCTTTCTTTTTTAGTTCTTTTGATCACAGAACTTTTGGGGAAGTTGCTACAGTAGTATATGCTTTATATGTGGTGGTTTTGAGTTGAAACCTGAAGCAAAAAGGGTTGATTCATTATTATACTTACACTAATGTTGCTAATATAATTGTGTTTAGTTTTGTATGAAGGAAGTTTTGAAGTGTAGGGATTGGAGAATGATGAGATGAGTTGAAGAAATGGACAAAATCTCAAGCTTGGGATGCCCATGTCACCCCAAGAAATATCCAAGAAGTACAAGCGTCAAAGCTTGGGGATGCCCCCGAGGCACCCCTTCTTCATCGGCAAAAATCAGGTCACCTTTCAACACACTATATTTTTATTGCTTCATGCATTATGCGTTTTTCTTGGAGTGTCAGTTGTTTTTAGTTTTCAGTTTTGTTTAGTTTTGTTTGCTGCAATAAATGGTTGGACCCCAACAATTTCCTTTTGGAGAAGTTGCCTTGCTTTTCATTTGCCAAGAACACTCCGTTTTTCACTGTTATCGGTTCAACGAGTGTTCTTTTTTTCTAGAACTGCGTTTAGCTTTCGTTTTTCGCCTTGATTTGTGTTCAGATCTTCTTATATCTTTGCATCAAGGTGTATTTTGACCTCTGGTCCACGTTGGTTTTCCTCAAAAGAGTTGTTTCAAAAAAGTTCGAATGGTGTTGGAAAAGAGAAAAAGATTTATGCAAAAAAATGGTACAAAAAGGAGCTTGGGTAGACTGCGGCCTAGACTTTTACATGTCGTGCTTGATGTCTTTTTGATATTATGCTTAGTGGTTTTGCTGTAGCATGATTTGTCTCAAATGACTGAGATTGCTTAATGAGCTTTTTTGGAAGCATTATTTTGGTTTTCTCCTTTAATGCTTTATTTGGGTTGACTTGGCGCATACTCACACATGTTAGACCCATACAAAGTCGACATAAGCCTCTATGATCATTTAGTTTTTGACTTTTTATGCCATCTTATGTTTCTTTTAATGTTGCTTTGTCGCTTTGCATGATTATGGCCGTTATTGCTCTCTTAGTTGGTCGCTCCCAGTCTTTTGCTAGCCCTCATTTTGTACTGAGTATGAGCTCTACTCGTGCATCCAACTCCTAAAAACCAAGTTATTCCAATATGTCCACCATACATACCTATTAGCAATTTGCTATTCCAAGTACATTTGACTTCCTTTTATCTATCCTTCAAATTAAACTCTTTTGTTGTTGAAGGGTTTCGCAGCATAGAAAACAAAAAAAATTCCTACGATGACGAACAAGAACAGCCAAGATCTGATCTACGAGATGCAAAATAACGAGTGGGAGAGATTAGATCTACATACCCTTGTAGATCGCACAGCGAAAACGTTTAGATGAACGTGGTCGGCATAGTCGTACTAGCGTCTCCTCCTCGCGATCCGATACGATCCAAGCACCATAACAGGCGACGCCTCCGAGCGATGCACACGTACAGCGCAGCGACGACTCCTCCTCCTCGGTCCAGCAAGGTGCGGTGGAGTAGTAGATGGGATCAGCAGCACAACGACGTGGTGCTTATGGTGGAGAGTATCTACGAACAGGGCTTCGCCTACGTGCATGAGGTAGAGGAAGATAGGCAAAAGATCTAGTCAAACTAGGGCAAGAAAATACTACAAAAGACAGCAGTGATGCCAGGTGAAACAATTTTCGGTCAAAATTGTCCCAACCCGTCCGTCCGCGAGTCCTTTTATAAACGCATACACGCATAGAACTTACAAAACAAGCAATGTCTTTCTTAGCCAATCAGCTAAGCTGACCTCCTTCGCGTGGAGCTCACGCTGACACATACTCCCTCCGTTTGAAAATATAAGATGTTTTAGCTTTGTGAAGTGAGTGTATCTAGACATTTTTTAGTATATAGATTCGCTCGAATCTATACACTAAAAGATGTCTAGATACACTCACTTCACAAAGCTAAAACATCTTATATTTCTAAACGGAGGGAGTACGATCGATCGTATCGATCGGCAATCGCGCATGGCGCGTGCGCGTATGCGGCTGGCCCGGCCTGTGAGGCGCATGCGGCCTGCCAGCGTGTGGCTTTTTTTCTTTCTTCTTTTTCTTTTGCCTCTTTTAGTAGTTTTTCTAGATAGAGCTGCTAAATAGGCTCATTAGCAAAACTTTGTATGGACTACATTTAGCTCTTATTTATTTCCAGTAAATAAATATATACATTAACAATTATTAATTCAATTAATTAATAAATCATTAATCCTCTTTCCGGAACAATTCCACAACTCTCCGAAACAATTTTCATAAATCCCGAAACTACCCTAGCGTCGATGAGCGTTAAGTGTGTGACCCTACGGGTTCGAGAATGTGTGGACATGATCGCCATCAATAATCAATAGCGGGATCTGGAAATCCATATTGACTCCCACATATTCAACGAAGATCATTATCGGTGAACCACGATGTCAGGATTCAAATAATCCCGTATACAAATTCCTTTGTCTCACGATATTTTACTTGCCCGAGATTCGATCGTCGGTATCGCTATACCTAGTTCAATCTCGTTTGCAGCAAATACTTTTTACTCGTTCCGCAATCCAATATCACCTTGTGATTAAACTCATTAATCACGTGTTTGCAAACGGTGTATGATATTGATTGCCGAGTGGGCCCAGAGTATATCTCTCCGACATGGGAGGGACAAATTCCATCTCGATACATATAACCCAACAAGTACTTTACGATTACCTGAGAGACACCTTTATGATCACCCTTTCATAGTGTGACGTTTGATGACCTCAAAGCTCTCTTCCGATACCAGGGAGTGGCATTATCTCATGGTCTAAGGAATAAGATACTGACATAGGAAAAGCTACGCAATTGTAAACACAATGACACGATCTAATTGCTGTGCTTGATTTGGGTCTATCCATCACATCATTCTTCTAATGACATGACCTCATTATTAATTGATAACTCATGTCTATGGTTAGGAAACCTTAACCATCATTAATCAATGAGCTAGTCTAGTAGAGGCGTACTAGGGACACGATGTTGTTTATAAACCACACAAGTATTAATGTTTCCGCTTAATACAATTCTAGCATGGAATATAAACATTATCATGAACAAGAAATATGATTATAACAATATTATTATTGCCTCTAGGGCATATTTCCTTCAGTCTCCCAATTGCACTAGAGTCAATAATCTAGTCAATACTTGCGCCTTTAACACCTATGGCATTCCGGTGTTATTCATTCGTGTTGCATGTGGTAAACCTTATCTACGGATTTGATACTTTCAAGTCCATATGTATTTGCATATTCTTTTGCATCAGCATGCATTACTCATCTTGTATGAAATGACATCGTATAAACTTGGTCTTCTGGTGAGACCTTTGTTTCTTTGCCGAGACTATGTTGCCACTATGATCATACAATATAATTACATAGTACTAGCACACTTGGAACTACACCTAGTTCTCTTACCGCTTCTAGAGCAGTTATATACTTAGCCTTCATTGCAGTATCCGTCACAATGTATAACTTTGAAACTCATTCAAGTTATCATGGAACTTTCTTCCATCTTATTGTGCCACCTTCTAACTCAAAACAAATAGCCTAAAATTGAGATAAAATTTCAACTATATATGTGACAAAGCCAATGTAACACATTACAATGAATCATTTGTAACTTCTGCATACAGAACATATTCTTAGTTCTTCTAAAGTACATAAGAATATTCTTACTATTGTCCAACGATCATCTTATGGATGCTCGTAACCTTTTAGAGCATCGGACATATGTGGATATACATATCATGGGATACAAGATTGATAAAATCATTCTTGCGGTTTCACTCATCAAGTGTCAAAACACTTGATTCTTGCTTCAACCTCTTCCATGCAACAAGAACTGTTCTTATTGTTTCCATATTGAACAACTTCAATATTTCATCTATGTACTCTGGCAAAACTATATTAGTGCCTCAATCTATCTGCATAGATATTGATGCTTAATATTCTTGTTTTACCTAAGTCTTTCATCAAAAATCTAATTTTAATGAAAACTTAATAATATCAAGAAAAACACATAATTTCCAATGACCAATATGTCGTCTACATAAAGTATTGGAAATATATCTCAGCGCTCCCACTTACTTTCTTATAAATACAAGCATCTTCAATGTCTTGATGAAATTAAACTCTTTTAACATTTTCATCATTGAAGATTCCAACTCCGTTATGCATACTTCTACCATTGAAGTTTGCATACATATCTAGCAACCTTTGAATCAACAAAACCCATTGGGTCGTGTCAGGTATACGTCCTTGGTGTGCATTCCGGTAGAGGAACATTGTTTCATTTATTCAACTATCATATCTCAATATGTAATTGTTGTTAGAATAATCCATATGACAAAGTCAGGGCCCATCATCTTTGTATATTGTCGGTTACTATTATCTAATAATATCCCGTCCTCAAATCTTGCTATTTGATGACGACCAACTTTGTTAAATAGAAACTTTGATGCCGTGACTACAACACATTGTAGACGTGTGAGCCGTGAATGCAGTTGCCGCTTCCAGAACATTTTCTGGTGCTGCGCTACTCTGATTATCTTGCTTAGGTTCAATAACCTCATTAAGTTATATTTTCCTCCCACTTAAACGTAATCTTTCACGAAAAATCTCTTCATAAGAAATTCACTTCTTTAGTGATAATCACTATGTGTTCGGGTTCATAGTACAAGAAATACCCATCGACATTCTTTGGGATAACCTACAAAGACTTACTAATCCGATTTTGGTTGTAAACATTTTACACATATGCCTTGCATACCAAAATGCAAGAAAAGACAATTATAACTCGTGCAGTGTCATTTCAGCGGATTATGATGGCACTCTATTCAGTGAAAAGCGGTAGTCTCTAAAACATAATCTACAAATTATATTGGTAGTTTATTTTATTATTGATCTAACCATGTCAAACAAGGTTCGATTACATCTACCAGATACTCCATACTCCTATGGCGTTTCTCAAGATGCAAGTTTGTGGAACAATTTCCTCAACTCTTAGATGTTTGTTAAACTTGTAACTCAAATATTCTCCTTCATGATTCAATCATAAAAACTTGAATTTTTCTTTTTACAACAATTTCCACTTCATAAATTGAACAATTTCAATCATTTCATACTTCTATCTCATCAAGTAGAAATACCATATATCATTGATGAAATAGAAAATACACCACGCTCGACTTCACACCGTGGACTACATACATCAACATGTATGATCTCCATTTAGTTAGTCGCTTATTCTGTCCATGGCCTATGAACAGAGTTTTAATCATCTTTAGGAAAAGTCTCACAAGCGTCAATCAATTCAAAAATTAGATGACTCGAAAATCCATCAACATGGAATTTCTTTCATGTTTTGTTTCCAATATGACTCAAACAGCGGTGTCACAATAAGTGAAATTCTTTTGTCTTGCGACCTTTAGCATCAGTGTTATAAATGTTTATTTCACCAACAAGATAATAATAATCTATCCATCGATTATGGAAGATGGTAATAACAGGAACAACAATTGTTCTCATAATACCAGAACAAGATAACAATTGTTTAGTTCATAATAAATCTTCAAGGCTAGGTTTGATGCCTACGGAAACACAATAACACTTTTATTTGTTTCTCGACGTGTATTACTACCACATTCTTTTGCTGGTTATTTAGGTCATTGTACTTCTTGCATTGTGTTGCTTTGTATGACATTTCATACCAACAAATCAGTATCGAATACTCAAGAATTACATTGTTAACGAGCAAAGAATACATCTATAACATGTATATCAATTATATACCTGAGCTGGACATTTCCAGTCTTTTCCTTTTCTACCAAATATTTTGCAGATCCTATTTAGCATTTCTTCTCTATTTAGAAGAATCTATCAACATCAATAGTGGCGTCAATCATTTGACACATAGTCCAAAGCGCGTTAGTCAAATACTAATGGCCTTGGATTTTACACTTTTGAGGTGGATCGTCATCATCATATAATTGGTGTTCTTCTAGATTCCATTCTTTAGCATTCTTTTGGTATAGCAAAACAATTTAGCCGATACCTTTTTCATTCATCCTATCATGACAACTTTCATGATGAAACTACTATAGCTCATAAGGACGAGTGCAAGTATAATATTAGTTCCCAAACTGTTGGGTGATCTGGACGCCCAGCGCCTTCAATCTTCGCATATATTCATACAATATGAGCATATGTTCTTTTACTAAATTATACTTCATCATTTTGCAAACAATCAAAGTTTTAGATATCAAATATCTTTCACTTCTTGTTTGTTTCTGAAACAATTCTTTCAGCTCGATGATCACTTTGATTCTCAAACAATTTTGAAGATCAATTTCTCATGGAGGCAAACATGATCTTAGATGCTAAACTTGAATCATTGCTCTTAGATTAATACAACTTATTAAATTGTATGGAGCAAGCGAGGTTCGCTAAAGTTTGCAATAGGACTCAGTCTTTGATCTTGAAATTTAACTAAACGGCACTAGTCCGAAAAGTGATTATCCAGAATTCTATAGTTCTTTTAACTCAATTAAAACTAAGTGTCGGTGGAAGACGGTTGCCAAAGACTACAATGACTTATGCAAATACACTAAGATTTAGTTCATGATAATTAGTTCAAGTTAATCAAATTACTAATGAACTCCCACTAAATTCAACATCCCGCGAAGTTGTTTAGTGAAGCATGATCCAAATTCACTACACCAAGACCGATCATCACGTGAGATGATGTAGCTTTAATGGTGAACATCAACATGTTGATCATATCATCCATGTGACTCATGTTTGACCTTTCGGTCAGTGTGTTCCGAGGCCATGTCTGTACATGCTAGGCTCGTCAAGTTTAACCCAAGTATTTTTGCATGTGTAAATTTGGCTTACACCCGTTGTATGTGAACGTAGAGTTTATAGCACCCGATCATCACGTGATGCTTCAAAACGACGATCTTTCGCAACAGCGCATACGAGGGGAGAACACATTTTATCTTGAAATTAAGTGTGAGGGATCATCTTATAATGCTACCGTCGTGATCAAAGCAAAATAAGATGCATAAAGGATAAACATCACATGCATATACAATATGTGACATGGTATAGCCAATCTTTGCGCATTGATCTCCATCTCGTGCGCGCCGGCATGATCTCTATCACTCCACCATGATTGTCTCCACCATGAATAGCAACTACGACTATTGCTAACTACTTAGCGATAAAGTAAAGCTATTACATGGTGTATAAGAAGTTGACACGCAGATCATACAAAATTATAAAGATAACCATATGGCTCCTGCCGGTTGTGAACTCATCGACATGCAAGTCGTGAAACATTAGAAAACATGATCATCGCATACATCACATATATCATACACATCACATCTTGTGGCAATACCATATCACAAACACTCCCTGCAAAAACAAGTTAGACGCCTCTAATTTGTTGTTGCATGTTTTACGTGGCTTATGGGAGCTACGCATAAGAACGGTTCTTACCTACGCAAAGCCACAATGGTGATATTATGGTTGCCAACATCCGTTGTAAATCTCATGATTATTATAGTAAGAGAAACTGGTATCCACCAGCCGCATGTGTGGAACAAGCCACACGTCAAGTGCGGAGCTGGTCTCGCGAACGAGGTCGCGTAAAGTTGGCCTAGACCGCTTCGATCTCACTATGCCGCGCCATAAGAAATACACAACATAGAGGTTTGCAACAGAAAATATCAACGCCCGCAACAAGCATGTTGCGTTTTACTCGTGTAAAACATCTACGCATAGATCTCGCTCTAATATCATTGAAGGGTTTCGCAGCATAGAAAACAAAAAAAAATTCCTACGATGACGAACAAGAACAGCCAAGATCTGATCTACGAGATGCAAAACAACGAGCGGGAGAGATTAGATCTACATACCCTTATAGATTGCATAGCGAAAACATTCAGATAAACATGGTCGGCGTAGTCGTACTAGCGTCTCCTCCTCGCGATCCAATCCGATCCAAGCGCCATAACGGGCGACGCCTCCGAGCGATGCACACGTACAGCGCATCGACGACTCCTCCTCCTCGGTCCAGCAAGGTGCGGTGGAGTAGTAGGTGGGATCAGCAGCACAACGGCATGGTGCTTATGGTGGAGAGTATCTGCAGGCAGGGCTTCGCCTACGCGCATTAGATGGAAGAAGATAGGCAAAAGATCTAGTCAAACTAGGGCAAGAAAATACTACAAAAGACAGCAACAATGCCGGCTGAAATAATTTTCGGTCAAAATTGTCCCAACCCGTCCGTCCGCGAGTCCTTTTATAAGCGCATACACGCATAGAACTTGCAAAACAAGCAATGTCTTTCTTAGCCAATCAGCCAAGCTAACTTCCTTCGCGTGGAGCTCACGCTGACACATACGATCGTATCGATCGGCAATCGCGCATGGCGCGTGCGCGTATGCGGCCGGCCCGGCCTGTGAGGCGCATGCGGCCTGCCAGCGTGTGGCTTTTTTTTCTTCTACTTCTTTTGCTTTTTTTAGTAGTTTTTCTAGATGGAGCTGCTAAATAGGCCCATTAGCAAAACTTTGCATGGACTACATTTAGCCTTTATTTATTTCCAGTAAATAAATATATATATTAACAATTATTAATTCAATTAATTAATAAATCATTAATCCTCTTTCCGGAACAATTCCACAACTCTCCGAAACAATTTTCATAAATCCCGAAATTACCCTAGCGTCGATGAGCGTTAAATGTGTGATCCTACGGGTTCGAGAATGTGTGGACATGATCGCCATCAATAATTAATAGCGGGATCTGGAAATCCATATTGACTCCCACATATTCAACGAAGATCATTATCGGTGAACCACGATGTTAGGATTCAAATAATCCCGTATACAAATTCCTTTGTCTCACGATATTTTACTTGGCCGAGATTCGATCGTCGGTATCGCCATACCTAGTTCAATCTCGTTCGCAGCAAGTACTCTTTACTCGTTCCGCAATCCAATATCACCTTGTGATTAAACTCATTAATCACGTGTTTGCAAATGGTGTATGATATTGATTGCCGAGTGGGCCCGGAATATATCTCTCTGACATGGGAGGAACAAATTCCATCTCGATACATACAACCCAACAAGTACTTTATGATTACCTGAGAGATACCTTTATGATCACCCTTTCATAGTGTGACGTTTGATGACCTCAGAGCTCTCTTCCGATACCAGGGAGTGACATTATCTCATAGTCTAAGGAATAGCATACTGACATAGGAAAAGATACACAATTGTAAACACAATGACACAATCTAATTGTTGTGCTTGATTTGGGTCTATCCATCACATTATTCTCGTAATGATATGACCTCATTATTAATCGACAACTCATGTCTATGGTTAGGAAACCTTAACCATCATTAATCAATGAGCTAGTCTAGTAGAGGCGTACTAGGAACACGGTGTTATTCATAAACCACATAAGTATTAATGTTTCTGCTTAATACAATTCTAGCATGGAATATAAACATTATCATGAATAAGAAATATGATAATAACAATATTATTATTGCCTCTAAGGCATATTTCCTTCAGGTGTTATGCGAAAATTTGTCAGTAAAGCTCTCACGAACCTGATGGCACATTTTACTTTTCTCGTTCTTAAAAATTTGACATTGTGGCTCTCTTATGTTGAGTTGTTATGCTTGCAAGTTGTTGTTAGATTGATCTCACAGAGACCGAGTCCAACGACTCAATCTCCTCCCTCTCTCGCGCCCTGATCGGGGGCGTCCAACAGAAATATGGTTGGTGGGCCCCTGTGGCAGCGCTATATAAAGAGGTAGGGGCCGGGGCTCGCAGTACGAGGTTCACCGTGTTGCTCTCGACCCACCGACACCCCTACCGATCTAGGGTTTAGCGCTTAGTCACGGGAAGTCCTCCACCACCGCTCACCTTCGCTCTCACCCATCGCCATGGCCTCCGGTTCGAACTCGTCGAGCCACGGTGCAGGTACTTTTCTCTCTCAGTTTCCCTCTCCCGGATCAAATCAGACTCATCCCAAAAAGTCACTACCGTGATGATCTAGCCTAGCCTAATCAAACATTGCTATCAGAGCATCTGTTTAGGCTGTAGATCTTTTCGGTTTAGATCAAAGAAAGGAAACCCTAGCCATCTCGTAACCCCAAAAGAAATCCAAAGAACAGAGAACAAAAGGGCAAAGAAAACTCACCGGGAAAGCCCTCGGGCTCGCCGGCAAAGAGCGCCGCCGTCAGGCCGCGCCGTCCCGCTCGATCTCGATGCGTACCTCTGCAGGGGCATCCGAGAAGAAGGACATGGGCAGTGGAGGGGCTAGCCTCCGCCACAGCCGAAAGGGAAAGACCCCCTTCGGGGGCAAAGTGCCTGCCGCCGTCCACTGCCGTGGCACGCTGCCGGCGTGGGCTCAACAGAGAAAAAGGAAGATAGGGAAAAGCTCCATCCCACCGCCATGGAGGTGCCGCGGTCGCCGGCAATGCGCCGGCGGAGCGCCGGCCGCGGACGCCTCGGGCGCTCAGCCGCCACGCGCCGGGAACATCCAGAGAAAGGGGGCGCCGGTTCCTCTACTGTTCCGCGCCGCCGAGAGAAGGGAAAAGAATGAGGCGAGTGGGAGAGGCTCGCCGCCGTGGGGCGGCGTCGCCGGCCGCCGGCGGGGCTCCGCCCGGCGCCGGTCTCCCCTCCAGCCGCCACGGGCGGAACAGGGGCAAGACAGAGTGGGGTTGCGAGCGTGTGTCGCTAGGGTTTCTTCGGGCTCGACCGGTGCGGTCGTTTTGACCGAGCGACGCTCGCGCTGGACCGTCGGATTTCATCCGACGGCCAGCAGCTGGCGGCGCGCGTGAGGCTGGCCGATGGGCCGTCACAGGTCGGGCCGCAGAGGAAGCGGCGGTAATTATCTGCCGCACAGGGCGTCGCGCACACTGGCGGGCTGTGGGCCGCCAGTTGCGACAGAAAAGGGTGTTTTTGTTTCTGTTTATTTTCATATTACAGTTTTAATTGTTTTTTGTTCAGTTTTTTAGCAAATTTCAAATAGTTTTCTCTATTCAAATTATTCCAACGAAAAATTTGTTTAGAGATTTCAAAAGTTACAGAAACTTTTCTGAAAATATTAAAGTTAATGAATTTCTTAATTCATGTTTCCGCTGCAAACAGTTAAAAGAAATTGCTTAAATGCAATAAAGTGGTAATTGAAATTTTTGAAAGATGTGATAAAGTAATATTAAAAGTGATTGTGATTCTGTTATTATATAACCAACGTTGTTAATAGCATGATCATGATTTGTTAATTATATGTTAAAAGGTGCATTTATCTCTACTTTTGCCCAACGGTAATATAGTTTTAATTGCATAAACAGTTGTATGTGTTGATTTATACCAACGTTGGATTAATGCATGCAATTGTTTTGTTATCTCACATCTTTGTGAATTTCAGGAGGCTACAGTCTGATGAGTTGCCTCAAAGACGTTCCGACGCTCAGGGGTGACAACTACACTGAGTGGAGGAAGGAAGTTGATCTGGCTTTTGTCTGCGCTGAGGTCGACTGGGTTGTGGACACTCCACAGCCGGTCAAGCCGACAGAGCCAGTCAGAGATGCAAAGGATGATGATGCTGCATGGGACAAAAAGAAAAAGGACTTTGCTCCAGTGGAGCTGGCATATGTGCTAGAGAACCAAAAGTGGGTCAATGCAAACAAAAAGTGCATGGCCTTTATAAAGAATACGATTGAGAACGCCATTGCGGGCTCAATCGCAGAGTGCACTTCCATTGGGGAGTTTTTGGAAAAGATAAAGAGCCAGTTCACTGGCTCTTCAAAGGTGTATGCTACCTAGCTGCTCAAGCAGCTGGTCACAGAAAAGTACACAGGAGGTGCACATGGCATCAGGGAGCACATCTTGAGGATGAGCAACATGGCTTCTAAACTGAAGCCCATGGATGCTGATCTGGAGTTAAAGCCTGCTCTGCTTGTTCACCTTGTCATGGCATCATTGCCTAAAGAGTTTGATAACTTTGTTATCAACTACAACATGTCCCCTGATAAATGGGACATAGAAAAGATGATTGCCATGTGTGTACAAGAGGAAGATAGGCTTAAAGCCTCAAATGGTGGTTCCATCAACTATGTCAAGGACAACAGGAAAAGGAACTACCAGAACTTCCAGAACAGCAATCAAGGTTATCCCTCCAAGCCATATGGCAAAGGTCCCCAACAGTATCATCAGCCCACTCTCCCAGTGGATAAAGACCAGTGTCTCCACTGCAAGAAGACTGGGCACTTCAAGAAAGACTGTCCAGAATGGCTCAAGTCCATAATGGCAAGGAAAGGTATAGATACAGTTTCTTTTGTAAATGAATCCCTGTATTCACAATTTTCAAAATCTACTTGGTGGATTGACTCAGGTGCAACTGTTCATGTTGCAAATTCTTTACAGGGATTCCATTCGACAAGGACTATGAAAAGAAACGAAAGATGCATTGAAGTTGCGAATGGAGTTCAAGCAGACGTGGAAGCTGTTGGCGACATCTCCTTGGAGTTAGCTGATGGGTTTTCGATTCTGCTTAGAGATGTTTTATTTGTTCCTTCACTTCACAGAAACTTAATAAGTATATCACGTTTGGATAAAGACAATTATGAGTGTTATTTTGCACACGGCGAGTGTGCAATATGGTTTAAAGATGCTTGTGTGGGTGTTGCTTTACTTCACAATGAGCTTTATTTGGTATCCTTACGTGAAAAAGTGCATTCTGTGTGTAATGTGAATGAACAAACTTCCTTGTCGAACAAAGAACAAAAGAAAAGAAAAATAACTCATGACTCATCGAAGTTATGGCACTGTCGATTAGGCCATATTTTGAGGGGAAGAATCGAAAACCTCGTTAAAAATGATATTCTTCCTCCGTTAGAGTTCTCCGATATAGAACAATGCATAGATTGCATAAAAGGAAAGTATGTAAAGCAAATTAAAAAGGGTGCAAACCGAAGTACAGCAACACTAGAAATAATCCACACTGATATTTGTGGACCGTTTTCTGTGAAAAGTGTGGATGGCTATGACTCGTTCATAACATTCACAGATGATTACTCCCGATATGGTTATATTTATCCAATTAAAGAAAGGTCTGAAGCATTGGATAAAATTAAAATATTCAAAGCAGAAGTTGAAAATCAACATGATAAAAGAATTAAGATAGTCCGGTCCGATCGTGGTGGGGAGTACTACGGTCGGCACACTCCATATGGTCAAGTACCTGGACCTTTTACAAGGTTCTTACAGGAAAATGGAATAGTCGCCCAGTATTCTATGCCGGGCGAACCTCAGCAAAATAGAGTAGCTGAAAGGCGCAACCGTACTCTTATGGATATGGTGCGCAGTATGATGAGTTATTCCACCCTGCCATTGGGATTATGGATGGAGGCACTTAAAACCGCCATTCACATTCTCAACAGAGTACCAAGCAAGTCGGTGCCCAAAACACCGTATGAGTTGTGGACAGGGAGGGTTCCCTCCCTGCGCCACTTGAGGGTCTGGGGGAGCCCAGCTGAGGTAAAAGTATTTAATCCAAATATTGCAAAGTTAGACCCCAAAACAGTAACTTGCCACTTCATTGGCTATCCTGACAGATCAAAAGGTTATCGTTTCTACTGTCCAGACAAATACACAAAGTTTGTAGAAACGAGACATGCAGTCTTCTTGGAGGACGAACTGATGAGGGGGAGCATGGTAGCTCGGAAAATTGGTCTTGAGGAGAAGAGGGTGCATGCACCTAATCCAATGATTCAGGAGCCATTTTTCTCGCTACCTGTTGTACCTGCACCGGCAGCCCCTGAGGTTGCGGTGCAAGCACCTGTTGTAACTCCACCCGTGACAACAAGGAGTGAAGTTTCGGAACCTGTCCGTCAGGAGCCGACTGAACCCTTCGTTGAGCATGAAAGGGAGCTGCAGCAGCCACCTCTAATAGATGTACCAGAAGTTGAGGTACATAATGAGCCAGAGAATGAGGCCCTTAGAAGGTCCAAAAGAGTCAAGAAATCGGCTATTTCTATTGACTATAAAGTTTATAACACAGAAACAGTTCATATGGAAGGCGATCCCACTTCATATGAAGAAGCTATGGGAGGCCCCAACTCATCGAAGTGGCTAGAGGCCATGGAAGATGAAATGAGGTCGATGAGTTCCAACAATGTTTGGGACTTAGAGGAAATTCCCAAAGGAGCCAAAACAGTAGGCTGCAAATGGGTCTACAAAACAAAGTATGACTCTAACGGGAACATAAAAAAGTATAAAGCGCGTCTAGTGGCAAAAGGATTTACACAAAGAGAAGGGGTAGATTACAATGAGACATTTTCTCCGGTCTCATGTAAGGATTCCTTCAGAATCATAATGGCACTAGTTGCACATTTTGATTTAGAGTTGCATCAAATGGATGTAAAGACGGCATTTCTAAATGGAGATTTAGAAGAAAAAGTGTACATGAAACAACCCAAGGGTTTTTTCATGGAGGGGAAGGAACACATGGGATGCCGTCTAAAGAAATCCATTTATGGATTAAAGCAAGCCTCTAGACAGTGGTATCTAAAGTTTAATGATACCATTAAAAGATTTGGATTTAAAGAAAACATCGAGGACAACTGCGTTTATGCAAAGTTTAAAAGTGGGAAATATATTTTCCTAATCTTGTATGTGGATGATATCCTGCTTGCTAGCAGTGATGTTAGTCTTCTGCAAGAAACAAAGAAGTTTTTGTCCTCAAACTTCGACATGAAAGATCTTGGTGAAGCTTCATATGTTTTGGGCATAGAAATTCACTGAGATAGAAAGAATGGAGTGTTAGGACTATCACAGAAGGCATATTTAGAAAAAGTTCTAATAAAGTATAATATGCACAAGAGTAATGCCACACCTGCTCCTATAGTCAAGGGCAACAGTTTTGGGGAATATCAATGCCCCAAGAATCAATATGAGATCGATCAAATGAAAGCAGCACCATATGCTTCGGCTGTTGGAAGCTTACAGTATGCACAAGTGTGCACTCGCCCTGACTTAGCTTTTATCACCGGGGTACTCGGTAGATATCAGTCAAATCCAGGCATAGAGCACTGGAAGATGGTAAAGAAAGTATTGCGCTATGTGCAAGGCACAAAAGACCTCATGCTAACCTACAGAAGATCTGATTCCCTAGAGATAAAAGGGTATTCAGATGCAGACTATGCGGGAGACAAAGATGAAAGAAAGTCCACAACTGGATATGTGTTCACTCTCGCAGGAGGGGCTATTTCGTGGAGAAGCTGCAAATAGACAATAGTTGCATCATCCACGATGTATGCCGAATTTATAGCATGTTTTGAGGCCACGAATCAGGTGTTATGGCTAAAGAAATTTGTACCCGACTTGAAAGTGGTGGATTGTATTGACAAACCAATAAAGATGTACTGTGACAACCAGCCTGCAATATTTTATGCTCACAACAACAAGTCGGGTAAAGCTACCAGACCAATAGAAGTAAAGTATTATGTTGTGAAAGATAAAATCCAGGATCAAACTATAAGACTCGAGCATATAAGGACAATGGATATGCTTGCGGATCCGCTCACGAAAGGCTTACCACCCAATGTGTTCAAGGAACACTTAGCCGGCATGGGTTTAATGGCAAGCCTATGATTCCTGGATCATAAGAGGCCCAAAAGTAACAGAATTTGTTTTAAAACAGAAAAGTGTATAGTGGCTGTCTGATTCTATCGGCAAATGAGCTGTGACGATGAAACATGCTCTATATACTGATCAGTGATGAAACGAGTAAAGTATAAAGTTAAAAGTAAAGTTGAGATCAAGGGGGAGAATGTTAGATTGATCTCACGGAGACCGAGTCCAACGACTCAATCTCCTCCCTCTCTCGCGCCCTGATCGGGGGCGTCCAACCGAAATATGGTTGGTGGGCCCCTGTGGCAGCGCTATATAAAGAGGTGGGGGCCGGGGCTCGCAGTACGAGGTTCACCGCGTTGCTCTCGACCCACCGACACCCCTACCGATCTAGGGTTTAGCGCTTAGTCACGGGAAGTCCTCCACCACCGCTCACCTTCGCTTTCACCCATCGCCATGGCCTCCGGTTCGAGCTCGTCGAGCCACGGCGCAGGTACTTTTCTCTCTCAGTTTCCCTCTCCCAAATCAAATCAGACTCATCCCAAAAAGTCACTACCGTGATGATCTAGCCTAGCCTAATCAAACAGTTGTAAGTTGGAAATTAGCCCAGCCATGCCATCATGGGGCAAGCTTTCAACATTGCACTTCTTATTTGAGTTGATATCGCGATCTTTTGTTTATGGATACTCGCGATGTGAAATAAATTGGGAATCTTGCGGAATCATGGAGTTTGTATACGTGTTAGAGAAACATCTGGGCCGCTAATCTAAGCCATGCATAATTCATGGTGGAAATTTACAGCATGCCCATAGTGAACATTCGATGATGCATCTCACAATAAAAAGCTATACCAATGGTAAATAAAAGAGATGCCGAGGTGTTCATTGTCTGTTTGTCCTGTCATTTTGATGTGGGCTTGTTCCATATCATCGGGCACGGAGGTACCCCGTTGGCGGTTCTCGATGGTACGTGTATACTTACAATGACAAGAGCTTGCTTGGGACTATAAGTAAAGTAGCATGAGGTTTGGGTATTCGTACTTCACGGGACACGAGGTTTTCAACTTATGATTTTTCAAGCATATGCATCATAAGTGTACTCGCATTAACTCTAACCATTCAAGATGCCTATGATGGGGGCAATGAGAGCTCAAAGATAGTAAGTACCATAATTTTTGAAGGCTAATAAAACTTGCAATCACTGCTTCCCTCTACGAAGGGCCCTTCTTTTACTTTTTATGTTGAGTCACCACCTTCTACCTTTATGCACCGTCTAAGAGGGCATAGTTGTCATTCTGAGTATAATGTGCATTGTCCCAAAGTTTTCATTGATTGATTCATGATGTTGGTTTCAATTGTTCTTAAATTATTTGTATCTAGTCGCCCTCTTAAACTTGAAGGTGTCCTATGCATTTATGTTTTGCTCTCTCATGAAGGACAAACTGAAAACCGTTTGTATGTTTTTCCATATAATTTGAACACACATTTGACTTTCATTGTTTCATTTTTATGATCTTTCATTTGTGTTCTTTTTCATGTTATAACATGGTTGCTAAGTTTCTTCTATCAAGATTATATCTTTTATGCCCATGTTTTAAGTTCTTTTGATCCCAGCGCATAACGCTTACATAGATGATCAAGATTGTGTAGGTGCATGTCACCTCAAAAATTATTTCTTTTGTTATCACTTACCCACTCGAGGACGAGCAGGAGTTAAGCTTGGGGATGCTGATACGTCTCAAATGTATCTATAATTTTTGATGCTCCATGCTTGTTTTTACACCATTTTCTTAGTGTTTCGTTACACTTCGTGGCATTTTTATGCATTTTCTGGAACTAACCTATTAACGAGATGTCATAGTGTCAGTTTCTTATTTTCTGTTGTTTTTGTGTTTCAGAAAAGTTACACAGGAAATATTCTCGGAATTGGACGAAACAAAAGCCGAACATCCAGAAATTTACCGAAGCATCCAGAGAACCGAAGAGGAGACAGAACGGAGCCAGGGGTGGCCTCACCACAAGGGGGCGCGGCCCAGCCCCTGGCCGCGCCACCCTGTGGTGAGGGCCACCTGGCCCACTTCTGACGCTGCCCCTTCGCCCCCCCGACGGGAAAAACCGAAAGACCCAATCACTTTTCCATAAACACATCACGATCCGCCGCCGTCATCGACCCGAGATCGGGGGGGTCCAGAAGCTCTTCCCGGCACCCTGCCGGAGAGGGGAATCGCCACCGGTGGTCTTCTTCATCGCCATGCTTGCCTCTGGCGCGATGAGTGAGTAGTCTACCTTGGACTATGGGTCCATAGCAGTAGCTAGTTGGTTGTCTTCTCCACCATGTGCTTCATGTTTAGATCTCGTGAGCTGTCTTACATGATCGAGATCACCGTTATGTAATTCTACATGTTGTGTTTGTTGGGATCCGATGAATATTGGTGTTATGATTGAGTTGATGTGCTGAATATTATCTTATGTTATCTCTATGTTGTTTATGATCTTGCATGCTCTCCGTTGTTAGTAGCTATCTTGGCCGAGTAGATACTAGTGACTCCAAGAGGGGGTATTTATGCTCGATAGTTGGGTTCATGCCTCTATTTAATCCAGGGGAGTGACAGAAACCTCTAAGGTTGTAGATGTGCTGTTGCCACTAGGGAGAAAACAACATTCTTATGTCCAAGGGCATATGCTTTGTTTACATTACACACTTTGCTTAATGCAGTTATCTGTTGTTCACAACTTAATACTTGTGGGGTTCTCGGATTGATTCCCCATGGGTGGATTATTAGTCATAGAGCAGTCTATGTATCTTGTTGTAATGCCCAGAGTAAATCTCATAGTGATCCTCTCGACATATGCACGTTGTCTTTATTCTATCAATTGCCCAACTGTAATTTGTTTACCCAGCATGTGTTATTTATCTTATGGAGAGACACCACTAGTGAACTGTGGACCCCGGTCCAATTTCCTTTATATTGCTATCACCTATTTACTTTCTCGCATACTACTATTGCTTTCCACTCGATACGCTCATACACTTTGTTTACAGCAAACCGGTGAGATTGACAACCTCATCGTAAGTTGGGAGCAAAGTATTTGGTTGTGTTGTGTGCAGGTGATGACCCACAAGTATAGGGGATCGCAACAGTCTTCGAGGGAAGTATTACCCAAATTTATTGATTCGATACAAGGGGAGCCAAAGAATATATGTAAGCCTTAACAGATGAGTTGTCAATTCAGCTGCACCTGGAAACAGTCTTGCTCGCAGTGATTTATCAGTGGCAACAGTTTTATAGTGATGACAGTAGTGAAACAGTAACATCAGTAGTAAAATAGCAGCGGTAATAGTAACAGTAGTAAACAGTAAGAACAAATACTGTAGGCATATGGATGGATTACGGGCGTTGCATGGATAAGATAATTCATGAAATCAATGAGACATGGGCATTGCAGATAAATAATGATAAAGCATGCTAGTACAAACAATCATAGGCATGTATTCCGTATATAGTCGTACGTGCTCACAAGGAGAAACTTGCACGACATCTTTTGTCCTACCAGCCTGTTGCAGCAGGGCCTCAAGGAAAACTACTGGTAATTAAGGTACTCCTTTTAATAAAGTACCGGAGCAAAGCATTAGCACTCGGTGAACACATGTGATCCTCACATCATAGCCATCCCCTCCGGTTATCCCAATTTCTGTCACTTTGGGGCCTCGGGTTCCGGACAACAATATGTGTATACAACTTGTAGGTAAGACCATAAACAACAAGTATCATCATAGAAATAATAACATGTTCAGATCTGAAATCATGGCACTCGGGCCCAAAGTGACAAGCATTAAGCACAACAAGTTGCAACAATATCATAGGCACTAAATAAAGATACTAGGCACTATGCGCTAACAATCTCATATCAAATTACATGAATGATCTCATCCAATCCCTACCATCCCCTCACCTACAGCGGGGGAATTACTCACACATGGATGGGGGAGTCATGGATGGTCGATGGAGTGACGTCGGTGATGATGGTGATGAAGATCTCCTTCAAATCCCCATCCCGGCAGGGTGCCAGAACGGAGTTTCTGGTTCCGAATCGCGGTTTCTGATGGCGGCGGCGCAGCGGAAGTCTATCTGGGAAAAATGCCGTCTCCCCGATATTATTATGTCAGGGGGTATATGTAGGCGAGAGGGGAGGTCGAGAGGGCTGCTGGGGCCTCCTCACGCCAGGGCGGCGCGGCCAGGGCTGGGCCACGCCACCTGTGTGTGAGGGCCCCTCGAGCCTCCTCTCCGTCCCGTCTTCTGGCTCCGTGGGTCTTCTGGTGAAATAGGATTTTTGATGATTTTTCCCGAATTTTTACTGAAAGTTGGATTTCTGCACAAAAACGAGACACCAGAGCAATTCTGCTGAAAACAGCGTCAGTCCATGTTAGTTGTATTCAAAACACACAAATTAGAGGAGAAACAATAACAAAAGTGTTCGGGAAAGTAGATACATTTTGAACGTATCAACTCCCCTCAAGCTTAGCTATTTGCTTGTCCACAAGCAATTTAGTTAACAACTGAGAGCGATAAAAGAAACTTTCACGAACACATTTGCTTCATAGATGTATATATACTTACTATATGATCAAGTACCCAAGAAATTCATAATAAGAAATATTCAGCTAATGCTACCTCATAGTTAAGCAAGCTATGAAAGAGTACCAACATACCCATAAGAAGTAATATGAACATAAGAAGCTAACAAGATTGTAATATGCATAAATGATATGAACGAGTGGTATCCCGCTTGCCTTTATTTGTGGAGCAAAACATAAATGCTGAGGCACCTCTGAAGTTCAAGAGAAGACTAGAAGTAGAAATATCAAAGATACAAGCATCAAAGTTATACCACAATTAACCGTGTTCTGGGATAAGCACATTACACTAAGAATAACAGCTATGCTCTCAAGAAGTGCTTAAAGTTAGAAGATGATGACTCAACATAAAGGTAAACGAATGGCCCTTCGCAGAGGGAAGTAGGGATTTAACATGTGCTAGAGCTTTTCATTTGTAAAACAAAGATAAAAATTTATTTTGAGAGGTGGTTGTTCTATGTCAACGACTAGCAATGGGGACTTGCTATCTTCCATAATAAACAAGTGAGAGCGGTTCCGAGTTCTTTGAAATTTTGGCACATTGGTGCTCTTTTATAAAGCTTTGGCACTCCTCCCCACCTTTTTTCCTTTCTCAAACCATGGCTAACCGATTCCATCGGGTGCCCACCAACTTTCACATTCCATGGAGGAGTGCCTTTTTTTCTTTCCTTTTAGAATTAGATTATAATGGTCTGACCAGCTCCCTTGCAAAATTAATGACGAGCAGATGAAGCTTCCTAGTCGAGGGGTACTTAATTTAATATGGAAGATAGCAATTCCGACCACTACATCCCCATGAGCTAAAAACAGTGGCACAAAATGAGAAGTAGTTGAAAGTTTTGAAAGGTAGCACATGAAAATTTACTTAGAATGGCTTTCAAATACCATGCATAGGAATTTATAGTGGACTCTTTGGAAAACTTGGTTTTTGGTAATTGGATGCACGAGTAGAGCTCATACTCAGTACAAGTGAAGGATAGCAAAAGACTGGGAAGCGACAATCGAGAGAGCAATACCTATCATAATCATGCTTGCGACAAAACAAAATTAATATAGGCATAAAAATGATACAAAAACTCTGAGGCAATTTAGATCATCGAGGCTTAATTGACTTTTTGTTTAGTCATATGCATGCTTGAGCATGTGCCAAGTCGATTCAAATAAAACTTTTCAGAGGTGGATACCACAATAACATACCATATTATGAATAAAACAATGTATGCAAGCGTCTACATGACATGCTACGGACTATTAGTAAATTGAAACTGATCATAAGAAAGCAAGAACTACAAAGCATCCATTAGATAACATATACCTTACATAAACCGACTAAGCATGTCCACATGGATGAGTATATGTACAAAAATGAAAGCAAATAGAGTTCATACCAGCCTCTTACCACATCTCGGATTGTCATATATCATCATTATTGCTCTTCTCTTGTGTGGCTTGAATAATATAAAGTGAATACCAAGCTCCAATGGAGTAACGGGATACTGAACTCTGCAACAAACTTTACAAAACCGAAGAAGAACAACAAATATTTTTGGGGTTTTTGATTTTTGAAACAAGAATGAAAGGAAATAGTGAACAAAGTGAAATATTTTTGGATTTTTCAAGTGGCAAACTGAAAATAGCAAGTAAAGCAACCCAAAGATAGAAAACTAAAGAACCAAATAGAGAGAAACAACGGAAATATTTTTGGACTTTTTGTGTTTTGGAAAGCGGAAGTAAGAACTTAGAACAATAAAGAAGGCGAAACATGGATATACAAAGGTCCGACAAAATATAATATGTAGATGAGTGCATCGTCGGCGTACCTCCCCCCAAGCTTAGGCTTTTGGCCTAAGTGGAGATCAATTTCGATTCTGATAGCTGCCCCAGGCTGGTGTGTCATCATAGGTGTAATCGTACCCCGGCTCTCGTGAAGATGAAGTTGATGGCGCATAATCATAATAAGGTTGCTCATATGGGAAATTCGCAATGTTGGAGGGCTGACCCGACTCCTCGGTGCCCTCCTCATCGTGCACAGGCGGCGGGTGCTCCTCTACGTACGCATCAAGCTCATCTTCCGTAAGCGACCATCCATTCCTGCGATCAAGGTTAAACAAAAGAGGTGCAGGCAAACGGACTGATCGATCAGTCTTTACTACCCTCCAGGTAGTCTTCTTGAAAAAGGTTAGCTCAAATGTTAAATTAATCAAACTAGCAGGAGGAGAAATAAACTTATGATTAATCATAGAATTAAGATCAAGTTTCTCCTCGGGGAACTGCAGATCTAGAAAATGAGGTACTACACCATGAAAAGCTAACAGGCGTGAAGCTATAAGTCCTCCACAGATTCCCCCTTTCTCACGGTTAACATCAAGACGAAAAGCTATTAAGGCACCCAAATGGTAAGTCCTATCACGCCTCAAAGCAGCAGCAATAACAGCTAGATCATGGAGAGATAATTTACTTGCAGATTTCCTAGCAAGAACACATTTGGTAATGAAGAAGGCAAAATATCGAATGGATGGGAAATGAATATTTCGAGTTTTACCACTCTCTCCTATGAAGCTTCTTCCTTGACAAATCTCCTCGTATAGTTCTAACAATGGCCTAGGTTGTCCCCTTATCTTCTCAAGCGATCCCCACTGTGGTACTCTAATAGCTGTACAGAAAACATCCAGAGGCAAGTCCACAGATTTGTTATAAATTTTATAATGAACCATGGGGTTAGAAGTGGACCAACTAAATCTGAAATCATGCACCACAGATATTGTTAGTTTAACATATTGGGGAGGTTCACCCTCAACAAAATGTTCTAATCCTGCATTATTCCGGCATCATTCATGAACTCTAAGCATGGATAGTGTGAGGGGAAGACCTTCTCTTCACGGTGAACTTTCATAACTTCATGCACTTCTAGTTCATGTTGAGAGAGCTGATAAGCATTCTCCTCCATTTCTGAATTTTTTAACAAATCTCATAAAATATGATTTTGAGACAAGCAAATGTAGGAAACTACTATAGTGGGTTACTAGAGAGCTAACATGCATCAAAATAACAATTCTAAGCAATAGAACAAGCATGCATACTCATTTATCATGTCACCTACAAAGCTAAAATACTCAAGAAATACTTCACCAAAAGAAATTCTACTTGGACAAGCGGAGGAGTCACATACCGGAGAACAAATGCTCCAAATTTCAGCAGAAATGTTGGGCTGAGCAAGGAGATCGAAAAATCGAGGTGAAGAACAGCAAGAACTCGGGTTTGAGCTGGGTGTGTCGTTGTTTTCGGGAGAGAGAAAGAGCAGGGGAGGAAGAGATAAGTGAGGAGCCAGGTGGGGCCCTCTCACACCAGGTTGGCGCGGCCAGGGCTGGGCCGCGCCACCTATGTGTGAGGTGGCGTGGCAGCCCCTCCTGGTGCCTTGCAGGTGTCTCTCTGCCCCATTTTTGACATAAAAATTTATAAATAATTTTCTGGAATTTTTCGAGAAACTTTATTTTTGAGGATTTTTCAGAAATTGGCATATCGATAAAAATTCAGAAAAACGAGGATAAAATGATTTCAAGCAAATCAAAACCAAGCATGCAGCAGCTCTGAGATATTCTTAATCATGTAACTAAACTAAAGGAATAAAATTGATGAAAGTAAATACAAGTGAGGTGGAGTGGATGCGGTGAAAACGAAGTTTCGTTCATATAAAATCACTTTGTTAACAAGGTTGATCAAGTCTTGTTCCCAAACTAACTTTATATGAGGCAAAACTTTGCACTTCACTAGAATGCTTATGTTACCTCAACTTTGATAGGTATAGTCCCAACCATAACAATTTGATATTCTTCCTTGGGCTTTCGCTCTGAACAAATAATTTGACCAACTTTGATGGTCTCAACATGCTTGATTGAACTTAGAGCATTCTTCCTGTCAATCTTCTTGGGAAAATAAACCGTATACTCTTTATCATTAACATTAAAAGTGACTTTTCCTTGATTGCAATTAATAACAGCACCTGCAGTATTTAGAAAAGGTCTCCCAAGAATAATAGACATATTATCATCTTTAGGCATTTCCAACACAACAAAATCAGTTAATATTAGACAACTATTAGCAACTTGAACAGGAACATTTTCACATATACCAATAGGAATAGTAGTAGACTTATCAGCCATTTGTAAAGATATATCAGTTGATACCAATTTTTCTAGATCAAGTCTCTTATAAAGAGAAAAAGGCATGACACTAACTCCAGCTCCCAAATCACATAAAGCAGTTCTAACATAGTTATTTTTAATGGAGCAAGGAATAGTTGGTATACCTGGATCTCCAAGCTTCTCTGGGACTTTACCATCAAAAGAATAATTAGCAAGTAAAGTGGAAATGTCCTCATTAGGAATTTTCCTTTTGTTAGTGATAATATCTTTCATATACTTTGCATAAGGAGGCATTCTAATAGCATCAGTCAAAGGAATTTGCAAAAATAAAGGTCTCATCCATTCACAAAACCTGTTGTAGTGTTCTTCTTCCTTGGACTTGTGTTTCTTACTAGGAAAAGGCATTGGTTTCTGTACCCAAGGTTCTCTCTCTTTACCATGCTTGTTGGCAATGAAGTCTTCTTTGGTGTACTTTGCACTTTTATCAATCTTTTCTGGTTCTTCTTCAACTTCTTCTTTATCAGAAGCATCTCCTGGTTCAGTTTCAGCATCAGAAATAGAAACACTGTTAGGATCATTACCTGCATCAGAGGATTCTGCAGTTGTTTTATGCTTCTTCTTCTTCTTCTTCTTAGAAGGAATATCATCACTTACAGTTCGTTGAGAATCTTGCTCGACCCTCTTAGGATGTCCTTCAGGATATAATGGATCTTGAGTAGCAGCGCCACTTCTTGTGTGTATTTCACATGCTTGCTTCTCTCTTGCGGCATTAACTAGCAAGTCTTTTTACACCTTGGTAAGCTGATCAATTTGTGTTTGAACCATTTGAAAATGTTTAACAAGTATCTTCACATCTTTGGCGGTTCTCTCCACAATATCCTGCAACTTGTTAATAGCTCTAGAATTTTCCAACAAATGATTATGCACCATTCTATTAAAATTTTCTTGCTTAACAATAAAATTATCGAACTCATCTAAGCATTGATCAGGAGGTTTAGAATAAGGAATATCTCTTTCATCAAAGCGTTGGAGAGAGTGTACCTCAATAGTAGATGAGTGAGGGATTGGCTTACATAATTCTTCTATGGGAGGTAAATTCTTCACGTCTTTGGCCTTAATACATTTCTCCTTAAGAAATTTCTTAGCTTCCCTCATAACTTCATCATTTAATTCAATCATCCCTCTCTTCTTCGGCGTAGGCTCTATAGATGGCGCAGGGGTTGGTGCTGGTGTTGGATCGACTAAAGTCCAATCATCATGATTCCGGCTTATTTTAGCCATTAATTCTTCAGCTTCAGCCGGAGTTCTTTCCCTGAAAACACAACCAGCACAACTATCCAAATATGACTTAGATTCATCCGTTAGTCCATTATAAAATATATCAAGGAGTTCATTTTTAGGCAATGGTTCTTTAGGCAAAGCTCTAATTAAAGAACAAAACCTTGTCCAAGATTCAGGCAATATCTCTCCTTTTCCCTGTTCAAAATCAAAGATTTTCTGCACAGCAGCATGTTGAGCACTAGCAGGAAAATATTTCTGAAAGAAAGCATTAACCAAAGCAATAGGACTAGTAAGAGATCCAGGAGACAAGCTATTAAACCCAGTTTTAGCAGCATCTTTCAACGAGAAAGGAAAAATCTTAGCAACAAAGTAAGTGCGGAGCTTAATATCATCATAAAACAAATTACTCAAAGTAGAAAGCTCATTCATGTGCCCCATAGCACTCTCATCTTTAGTACCACAAAAAGGAGTTTTCTCAACAATAGATATGTAAGATAAATACAAAGAGAAATCATAATCCTTGTCTCTAATATTTATGGGAGAAGCAGCAAACTTAGGATCAGGAGACAAATTATATCTAACAGAACATCTTGCAAGAAGTTCTCTAACATTACCAGCATTACGAGCAGCACGTGCTTCAGCAATAAAATCATCATTAAGCTCAATATAATCATCATCATCATAATCATCACTAGGACATTCCCTAGACTCAGGTGAACTAACAGGTGTAACAGTGATGTTTCCCAACTTAGCTCTAGCAATAGTAGCATCTAAAAAGGAACCTAGTGAACCACTCTTATCAAGCACAGTAGAAGCATCATCTAAATTATCAGTGGCATTTTCAATCTCAGCAGAAGTAGTACCAGTAGCGTGTGGGTGTGGTGGTGTAAGCAACTTACTCATAACAGATGGCGAATCAAGAGCAACAGAGGTGTTGAGAGTCGTACCTCTTCTTGTAGTGGATGGTAATATAGGAACTTTTCCATCACGAGGTTTACCCATGATGAAAAGGATTGCATCGAACAATATGAATACCAAGTGAACTTACAAATAAAGCTATGCTCCCCGGCAACGGCGCCAGAAAATAGTCTTGATGACCCACAAGTATAGGGGATCGCAACAGTCTTCGAGGGAAGTATTACCCAAATTTATTGATTCGACACAAGGGGAGCCAAAGAATATATATAAGCCTTAACAGATGAGTTGTCAATTCAGCTGCACCTGGAAACAGTCTTGCTTGCAGTGGTTTATCAGTGGCAACAGTTTTATAGTGGTGACAGTAGTGAAACAGTAACAACAGTAGTAAAATAGCAGCGGTAATAGTAACAGTAGTAAACAGTAAGAACAAATACTGTAGGCATAGGGATGGATTACGGGCGTTGCATGGATAAGATAATTCATGAAATCAATGAGACATAGGCATTGCAGATAAATAATGATAAAGCATCCTAGTACAAACAATCATAGGCATGTGTTCTGTATATAGTCGTACGTGCTCACAAGGAGAAACTTGCACGATATCTTTTGTCCTACCAGCCTGTTGCAGCAGGGCCTCAAGGGAAACTACTGGTCATTAAGGTACTCCTTTTAATAAAGTACTGGAGCAAAGCATTAGCACTCGGTGAACACATGTGATCCTCACATCATAGCCATCCCCTCCGGTTATCCCAATTTCTGTCACTTTGGGGCCTCGGGTTCCAGACAATAATATGTGTATACAACTTGTAGGTAAGACCATAAACAACAAGTATCATCATAGAAATAATAACATGTTCAGATCTGAAATCATAGCACTCGGGCCCAAAGTGACAAGCATTAAGCACAACAAGTTGCAACAATGTCATAGGCACTAAATAAAGATACTAGGCACTATGCCCTAACAATCTCATATCAAATTACATGAATGATCTCATCCAATCCCTACCATCCCCTCATCTACAGTGGGGGAATTACTCACACATGGATGGGGGAGTCATGGATGGTCGATGGAGTGACATCGGTGATGATGGTGATGAAGATCTCCTTCAAATCCCCGTCCCGGCAGGGTGCCAGAACGGAGTTTCTGGTTCCGAATCGCGGTTTCTGATGGCGGCGGCGCAGCGGAAGTCTATCTGGGAAAAAAGCCGTCTCCCCGATATTATTATGTCAGGGGGTATATGTAGGCGAGAGGGGAGGTCAAGAGGGCTGCTGGGGCCTCCTCATGCCAGGGCGGCGCGGCCAGGGCTGGGCCACGCCACCTGTGTGTGAGGGCCCCTCGAGCCTCCTCTCCATCCCGTCTTCTGGCTCCGTGGGTTTTCTGGTGAAATATGATTTTTGATGATTTTTCCCGAATTTTTACTGAAAGTTGGATTTCTGCACAAAAACGAGACACCAGAGCAATTCTGCTGAAAACAGCGTCAGTCCATGTTAGTTGTATTCAAAACACACAAATTAGAGGAGAAACAATAGCAAAAGTGTTCGGGAAAGTAGATACATTTTGAACATATCAGCAGGTTCCACGTTGCCGCTCGCAAATTAAAGCTTGGATGAGGCGCCTTATAAATTGTCCGGAGCTGTCGCGAAGCTAGCGGGCATCACCTTCTGGAGTTTGGCTTTTTCCTGGATTCGACATACCTTGGTTTCTTACTGAGGGAAAACTCACTGCTGTACTCATAAAACCTTCCTCTTGGGGTTCCCAACTGGACGGTGATTTACACTATCACACACCGCCACAGCAATGTCACACATGTACTAATGTTTCCACTTAATAAAGTTATAGAATGACATATAATATTATGAACAAATGAGATATGGCACAAAAATATACTTTTATTATTTGCCTCTAGGGCATATCTCCTTCAGTCTCTCACTTTCACTAGAGTACAAATAATACAGCTGCATTCAATCATGATATCATATCAGCCATATGTGTTCTTGATCATGCTTGCTCGTGAGAGAGTGTTTTAATGATCTGTACAACTCAGACCTTTTATGTTCTTTGCAACTTGTCAACCAGTTTGACATTATTCCATCATCAAATGATGTCATTAAAGTATGCATGTTTTGGCAGAAGAGTGAGACTTTGTATTCTGGTGTTTGCAATGGCATTCGATCAGTTACAGACAAACTTTCTCTGTCGCCATGCATACCAGAAACACACTCATCTTAAAGTCGAACTTTCAAAGCCATAACATTATACTTGCCACTGTCAAGTAGCCTCTAACTTTTCAATTTATACAGATATAATCGGAGGTACAGAGTGCAACTTCGATGTCTAACCACGCTTCCATTTATCTAGGTCTTTAATTTGTAAATTTCCAACCTGGTAAACTCGCACTTGCAGCCAAGCTTACTTTTCTATTAGAAATATGTCCTCGGTTCTACCTGGAACCTCAAGGACAAACTTTTGTTCAACGATTCTCAAATTGTTCCAGAACTTGTTCTTCAAACTATCCTTTGTTCAATAATTCTCAAATCATTCCAGAACGTGTTCTTCCACCAATAACTTGGGTCACATTATTGCCGTGTACAAAACATGGTTTTAGATGACATTCATAACGTGGCACATCTATCAACCACTGTTATAGTACTGAGTTCCAACTCAATGTTTTCCTTAGCCATTCAGTCATCCAAAATCTTTCTCTCTGACTTTGTTCCATTATGTACTTGTTCAGAATTTTGACTAAGAAATCATTCCGACTTAATGTTTTATTTAACACATCAATCTATCTCGATAGATATCAATGTTTTCATTTATCTATTAATACCACTTATTAATATTCCTTAATACCAACTAGACCATTCATAATATGTCTTCTACATATAAGAATGCTAGCGAGCTCTCACTCAAAATATGTCTGTCACATATAAGTTGAGAAAGCTTTCTTAGCTCCCACTCAAAAATATGTCTCTTGTATATAATGATGTGAAACTATTTAATTTAGCTCCCACTCATTTTAATGTAAATTACAAGTCTTCTCGATATTTCAGACAATTCCAAAATCTTTTGATCATTTATCAAATCGAGAATTCCAGTTGCGAGATATTAATTTCCAAAAGGTTTGCAAAACTTTGCCTTTTCTTAAGCAAATTTTAAGAACTTGCAATTTTGATAATCTAATGGTTTCAATTACCTAAAATACTTTAAGCATCGCTACATGTGTAGTCAAACTATTGAATTTGTCAAAAACACATTTTTGTGACAAATCGAGCTTTTATGTCTTTCTTTAGAAGTTTCACTTCCTCCTTATAATCTTGCATTGTTCGGGGAGAATTAATTAACAACTTTACTTAATAAGACCAAGTACTTTTACTTTTCAATCTTAAATGTAACTTCGAGTTTAAGTAACATTTTTACTTCATAGGATTTCATGACTCTAAGTCATTTCTTGCATTTAGGTCTACCATCTTTTCTTCATAGTTTGTAGGTATGTCTTGTTCCAATAACATGACAAGTAAATCATGAATTGTATTTTGCGGACAGGCACAAAATTATTCATGAATCCTATTTTTCTTCAATAAAGAACTCTAATAAAAAATAATATGATCTTCATCATTATTTTTTTTCTTTCTAATGTAGACCTTCGCTCCAGAACATATTCTGTTGCGCTATTCTGACATTATCAAGATAAAGTCAATAACTTTATTTTGGTCCTTTTTTTCTTCCATTTAGCACCTTCATAGAGAATACTCTTTCTCTATAGTGCACCAAAACTTTGCAATACAATTTGCACTTTTGGTTTATGGAAGACATGTCCATATTACACATAAGGACACACTACAAAGATTTATTCATATTAATTTCGAATTATCATGTATAACTCAAAGTTTTATGAATCATACTATAACTCATATAGTATTATGGCTTCCTTTTCATTAATATGAGTATTGGCTATTTTAATGAACCGCTCTTTAAAAGATAAATTCTAACTCAATAGGAGATAATTCAGCATCACATATTATCCAACAAGTTATGATTTATAACACACGTCAATATATTGAAGTGTTCTGGGTGTTTATTTGTCAGAACGACTTCCACAAATCCTTACACCAAAAGCCATAACTTATAATCTTATCGCTTTGATCAAAATCATAGGAAATTAATTATAATTCTTTCTTCATTTTCAAAATCTTTTGAAACCATCAAATGAATTCAAAGCCCCGTAAATAGAAATATTCACTTTGGATTTCTAATGAAGAATGCGAAATAATGATATCCACTACTTGTATGAGTACTATACATCGACATGTATAATACTTAACAATTTAAAGTACAATCCTTTTTCTTATGTTGAAATCATCCATATGATCTCATCAATTAGGCGTACTCTCCATAACGTGGATTTCGAGTCATTTCGTCAAACGAAAACATGATTCGTATTGTATAAAGATCAAACATCTTGTAACAATACATTTCATCAATATGAAATTTCACATGCACTTAACCAATAAGCATGACTTTCAAACGGCTCCATAATGCGTAGTTTGAGTCATTTCGTCAAACGAAACATGATTCGTATTGTATAAAGATCAAACATCTAGTAACAATACATTCCATCAATATGAAATTTCACATGTACTTAATCATAAAATATGACTTTCAAATGGTAGTATCATTTAAAAGGAAGTCATTATTTAGCTTGGATAATTATGTTTATTGTTTATAAATGCTCATCAAACAATTATCAAGGATAAACAAGAATAATGAATTCATAATCATAATGTGACCATAACTTTGTCTAGTGGAAAGCAAGACATACAAATAAGGTCCTCAACCATTATTGATCACAAACTTTATTCTATCACTAATCCTCATAATAAATCTGGAGGTATAGCGGGCATGGCCATCAACATCTTGATTGCCATTGTCACGCGCCATAAGCTCCTTCATGCAATTCTTATGCAGAAGTTCATGTTTTCTAATAAACGGGAAATCTGTGTCAAATACACAAAGATCTGCTATAAGTGTTTAACATGAAACATTTATAACTTGTATATCAAATATACCCTTTCAGGTTTGACAATTCCCCTGCTACTGGCTCTATTTTCATGGCTCTCCATTGAGTCTGCAATCCATGGGAGGTGAACGATTCGCCTTGCATGGCTTATCCTACGACAATGTCTTTGTAGATGGAAGGAAGTCAACACAACAACCCATCTATCGCAAATTCATACGTCATCCAGTAGACCTAGTCGGTGAGGCACTCATGAATCCTATCATGGTTACCGTATGACCTTTAAGTAGATGTTCTCTTCCAACTCAATTGAAAGGAACTTCATCCATTAACCCATACTTCATAATTCTGACTTGATACGCCAAGAGCGCTTCAAGTTCAACAACCATCAAACATGAGTTGGTGTTTGAAGAACGCTCCCATGATTCATACTTTGTGGTATGAAGCACGATGCAATAGAATTTTACAGAATTGTCACCGCGATCACGATAATCACTATTATCATTCTTGATCACAAAAACACCCTGATGCGTCTCCCAATGGTTATTATATTACAAAGAGCTAGTCATTCTTATTTTAGGACAATCCTCATGCATTGGTATAAACGATAAACTTTGACCCGACAAATTTAAGTTTTCTTTATGCATAAAAGGACTAAACGGATGTGGAATATTCATCTACACAAACTTGCAAAGATATTAAAACTATGTTCATAATATGAGTTCAATTTGCTTATTAATTCAAATTAATGCAAACTAGGTGAACTCCCACTCAAACTAACATCCCTCAAGTTGTTTAGTGATTACACGATCCCAATTCACTACACCACCCTCGATCGTCACGACCGATGGTATAGCTGCAAAGGTAGACTGGGTCTTTTCAATCACAATCAACATGTGACTCATGCTTAACCTTTCGGTCACCGTGTTTTCGAGGCTATGTCTGTACATGCTAGGCTCGCCAACATCACCCTAGTGTATACGTGGAACATACATGGCTTGTACCCACACCAATATGTGAACTTCGATATGTTTGCCCCCGATCGTCACGTGAGGCTCTATAACTATGAACTTTAGTGGCGATTGCTCCACTAAGGGTAAACACTTCCGTTGAGATTTTTCATTGGAAGGATCATCTTAAAATTGCTACCGTCGCTATATTGATTAATATAAGCAGATTTTAAGATTCCTTTGCCCTTTTGCAAATTTTAAGTTAGACCCTTCTACTTAACCTTTGCAAGTTTTACGCGGCTGCTAGGGCTATGCAAGGAATAAACGCTTCTTAACCTACGAGCATGCAACCACAATGGTGATTCGCTAATTGTTTCTTTCACCCCCGCTAAGGGCCCTCCATTGCAAAAACCATGTCCACTAAAGAGGAGAAACTGGCACCTGCCTAGCCACTTGTATGATGCAAGTTGTACGTCAGTTGTGGAACCAGTCCCGCGTAGGGTTATGTGTAAGGTCGGTCGCGGGCTGCTTGCAATCCAATAATACCGCAGACATGAACAGATGCAAATAAAATGGTAATAATAAGAAAATCAATGCCCGCATCCCCGATGCGTTCAATCCGTACCAGTACAACTATGCATAGATCGGCTCTGATACCACTATTGGGGTTCGAAGCAGAAAAAAAAAATCTTCTAACCCATAGGCCATGATCTATGTATGTAGTTGAACAGTAACGGAATAGTGATAGTGTTCATACTCTTGAAGACCAAGTGCGCGGGAACATTCCCGCATGAATGTTATCGATGAAGATAACCGTAGCCAACCTCAAGATCGTGTAGTCGTACTAGTTGAAGAAGACCAGCACCGCATCAGCATGGTGCCACAGCGCCACAATATCACGATGCCATGGTGCCACGGCACCACGACACCAGTGCAACAGCACCGACACAATGCCATATCACCGCACAAGCAGCGCCTCCGAGGGATTACACACATATGGTGTATAGACGTCGTCCGGGTTCCGGTCCAGCAGAGCAACGGAAGAAGGTGGACTAAGACTGGAAATCCGGCAGCGCAACAGCGTCCGGAACAGGGGGTTTCCTTCAACCCTCTGACACGGCTCCAAACGTGGGAGCCAAGCCAGGAGGAAGAGAGGAAGGGAGAGGAATGAATGAGCCAAGGGGTCCTGGGGGGCCTTTATATAGGCGGAGGGGCTAGGTAGCACCTCCCCTAGGGGGCGCCCCAAACCCTAGCCGCTAGCCCTAGGGCAGCCCTAGGGCGCCCTAGGCCTTGTTGCCTTGGCCGGCCTAGCTTGACCCTCAAATGGGCCAAGCCCATTTAGGTTTTCCCTTTTTCTTTTCTTTAATTAATTAATTAATCCACTTTTAATATTTAATTACTTTAATTAAATACTAAACCCATTAATTAATCAATACCTTGGCATAATTCTTTCACTGATACAACTTCGATAAAGTCCGGAATGTTTTCGGTATCTTTGGAACCTTTTCGATATTTCCCTGAACTTTTCCGGGTACCTCCATGTCAATGTCCATAATTACAAATCCACCTCTAAGCATCATATACCCTTAAGCGTGACACCCTACGGGTCGAGGAATATGCCAGACATGATCGAGACTCCTCTCCGATCAATGATCAACAGGGGTTATGGAAAACCATGTCGATCCTGTGCATTTCATGAAACTCTTCGTTGATCCATAAATGCAGCATTCTATTCCCTTTGTCATACGATACTAGATCTTGTCTGAGGTTAGATCACCGATATCCCCATATCGTTTGTTCACCCTCGTCTGACAAGTCTATCAACTCGTCTCATGACATTGCATACTTTGTGACCTAGTCACATGCTTGCAAGCTCGTATATACAACTGTCACCGAGTGGGCCTAGAGTATCTATCTGTCACATAGATGGACAAATCCCGCTCTTGGTTCGGACTCATCTACCTACTCCTTTGGCATACCCAAGAGACACCTTTTCAATCACCTAGTTACGTGATGACGGTTGATGCAATCAAAGCAGCCTCTAGATGTAGTGATTATGTAGTGACCTCACGGTCTAAGGAACTGATTACTTTGTTTCTTAGTTATATGCAGTGTTGAACTTGTGACTGATCTAGTTGCATTAACAGTACTTTGGGTGTGTGTCAATCATGTCCAACATGACCTCAATGTTCATTGACGCATTTGCCCATGATCAGAAAACCTTGATCATCAGATGACACATGAGCTGGTTAGCTAGAGATAACCAGGGACCTGTTTACTTATATGTCATACGTGTACTAATATTTCCGCTTAATACAGTTATAGCATGACATATAATATTATGAACAAATAAGATATGACACAAAAATATACTTTTATTATTTGCCTCTAGGGCATATCTCCTTCAATCTATCGCCAGATGAAACATCTTTTGGACTTCAATTTCAATCTTGCTCGCCATGTTTTTATGTCGCCAAGTCCTAGATCTTTCAGTTTTTAGAACGCGTAACAGATCGGGAAGCTACTGTCCTTATTGTTGGGTGCTGATGCATGGAACAATCGAAACGTTCCAGAACCAAAAGGAATAGCTACAAAAATTTCAGCGTAGTTGAGATTGTTCAACATTGTTTCAAAGAAAAGTCTGGTAACAGGCGTGTGCCACATAAACCTCTCAAGTGGACTCCGCCGCCGCCAGGTGTGATCTTAGTTAACGTCGACGCTGCGCTATTCGCTGATCAGTGTCGTATGGCCATGGGGGCGGTCTTTAGGAAAAATGATGGCTCATGCCTGGTCGCGCCGAGTGAACCTCTTCATGGTTTTTCCTCTCTAGAGCTTGCGGAGGCCATGGCACTTCGTCGGGCAGTGTCTATCACCAAGGAGAAAGGGTTTTAGAATGTGATTTTCGCTTCTTACTGCAGGTCCCTGATTCTTCGGCTAAAGTCTTCTGCCCAAGATCGCTCGCAGGTGGGTTCCGTGGTGGCCAACATCAAGATGGAGGCAGCTGGATTCAAGCCGGCTGTGTTACAACATGTTGGTCGTTCTCTCAACGAATCGGCATATATTCTTGCTAGAAGTTGTAATTTTTCTAGCTTAAGTTTTATTTCTGATGTTGCTCCCGAATGTATTAGGGAAAATTTTGGTATTGATGTGATGTGATCAATAAAGTGCCGTATTTTCTAAAAAAAACCTTTTATCGGATCTCGTGAAACTCTAAATATCAGTAGAGGAATTCGTATGCTAACACCACAATCGAGTTGGGACTGTAGGTTTAATGTCTTGTATATGTCAGCAAAACAGGTGGACTAAATTTCTCTGTGACAGACGTCATATGGTCATGGTCATTTGTTGCGGCGATCTCGTCAATCTTAATGTTCCACTGTATTCGATAGTCACATATGGTTTACATCTAGATTGTACTTGGTACTTGTAAAAGATAAAGAGACGTCTATGGTTTACTACGTAATTTTTTTGTTCCACGCGTGCGCGCTGTATACCACCGTGAATTTGTGCCAAGAATTTGTTGCTGACCAAGGGACCCTAACTCTTTTCCTACAAATCTTTGCTGACCGAAACCGCATCACAGACGGCGATGCTGTATCCGCTGAATTTTTACTGTCAGGTGTGTCAAGCACAAGGATTCTATTCTACTACTCCCTCCAAACATCCATAGTAGGGGCAAGTAATAGTTATCGGAGGGAGTACCTCATTTCATACACACACCTACGAGACCCTGATGCCTGATCCGCCAACCTCTTCATTAGGAACCACACAACATCAGTACAAACAAAGCGAAGAGACAATTTCCCAAGAACAAAAATGGCAAAAGCACACCACTTCCTCGTACGTGGGATCGCCCCACTTACAAGAAATCGGCCAAGGGATGATGGCACAAGTCAAGTCTCGAGGCGCAGGCTTCAAGCCTCAGCTTGCTAGTGCTGATTCATTGCTTACCGTGCGTGTGAGCCGGTGAAGCACCGACGTTAGCACTCGGCCTAAGCTTTGCTTTCATCCACCTCAAGAAAATGGCGTTGCAGCAACCACCTAATGCGATAATTACCCTACGGCAGCAGCCAGTGAGAGCAACGCCAAGTGCAGGAAACTACTTGAAACGCACGCGAGACCTTTACATGGCAGAGGCCATTCTTCTCATCATTACTAAAAAAAGAAACCATGGTACTACCACAATACTTATACTTTAACAGATCTGTAAGCGGTAATCTCTGAAATTAGTTGTCCAAATGGAGAGAAATTACACGAACAGATTAAAGCAAGTGTGTTTCAGACACGCAGCAAGTCGGCCGGGTACATAAATATCAGAGTATCTCCAGGGAGAACCGATTATATATAACAAGTTTTGAATGAACATTATGCGTAAAGAACGGTAAAAAAGAGAGTGGAATTAATTAAGCTCCAAAGAAAATAAAAGAGGCGGTTAACGACGACGATGATGCAGGAATAATTGTTTCTAGAAGTGACAGCGCAGTCTGCCTTGGGCTTAGCTATGAGCTAACATGCATGGTGGTGCTTGGTTCCACATCATTGGACGGTTGGCCATTCCTTCCTAATCTCGAAGTAGTAACTCATCTCCAAGTAGACCTTTCCATCATCATCAACAAACTGAAAAATAAAAAGGAATACATGAGTTAAAGAAGTACTCCCTCCGTCCAGAAATATAAGATGTTTTAGGTTTGTGAAGTGAATGTATCTAGACATCTTTTAGTGTATAGATTCGCTTAAATCTATACACTAAAAGATGTCTAGATACATTCACTTCACAAACCTAAAACATCTTATATTTCCGTAATTGCTAGACCAATTTCACTTTATCTTCAATTTTTTTATCACAAATAGATGAACAAGTAGGTCGGTTGGAGAAGTGATGACTAGAGCAAAATTGGGGTTTAACCTTGATAAGTGTAAGTGTTACCTTTAATTTAGCAGAATAGGAGCCTCTTGCAAACATGCCAGCAGGGGTGGTCTCTTCTTCACCCGCATATGTGTAAGGCTCGGCCTGGGGACTGAATGTGCCCAGCATCATCTTTTGGTTCTCAACTGCAAGAATAGACTACTTCAAAAAGGATACTAATAAAAAAAAACTCAGAGCACAACAAATTCAGATTATCCATGGACCAGATGATCTTGATATTTTTGCCGTTTAAGCACTACAGACTCAAACATAGCACATATAAAATTTTGAAATCGAGACAAAGGGGGTTTTCCTGCTCCATTGATTAAGAAGGAGGCTGCTATTTGAAATTACGGAGAACCGGCCAAAACCAAATATCAAACATATATAATTAGGTAAGGATTTTTTATCAACATTTTGCTGGCTGTTGAGGAAACATTTTTCATCAACTTTTCTCCAGTAATGTTCAGTGCAATGGGGTAATTGTGCCAATTACAGCATTCTGTACAGATTCTTTCAGATCTAGGGGGAAAAATAGTTTTTGAACATGTAACAGTAGTTAAAATCAATAGACTCCTTCAAAAAATAAATTTAATTATAATGCCACCGCGTCATCTAAAATGTCCTACATATTAATCGAGGCATACGGAGCTGGCAAGTTGCACACTGCATTACTGAAGAACACCACAGGAAATGGAACAGAACATGGCACTAAATACTACATCAACAAACTTGACAAGGAATGCAAGTAGGAATAGACCAGATCTGATAAAATTCTTGCGAAAAAAAAGAAAGGTTGAGGGAAGTGATCATGTTGGTATCCGTGTGGTGTTACCTCTTACTCCAGTCTTCCAGACGGTGTTGGTGTACTTGAGCCCTGAGACGATGTTGTTGGAGACGATGAATGAGAAGCGGAAGCTGTAGGTGCTGCCGTCCTTGAGGGCGAAGGCGTAACCCTTCTCATCGGCGACGAAGGGGATGGGCAGGACCAGGTCGGGCCGATCCGGCGACAGGATGGTCAGGTTCAGCACCTTCACCTCCGGCTCCGCAGTTTCTGCGTCCGTGCAAAGAAAAAATTCAGAGCCGATCAAGAACATTGTAGGAGCATTGTTTTTGTTCATGTATTCAGAGAAGAATTTAGGTGGAAGATCGATGTGAAGTTGAGATCGGGCAGGTGAGGAGGATGGATGTTGTGATGTTAACCTCCAAGCTGCTCGGTGTCAACCTGCCCAAGGAGTTGCTCCTTCCACCTCCTCAGGCTCTCATCATCCTGCATTAATCAGTCGAGAGAAAGAGAATGAATTCGATCTAAATCACCGATCAATGCCAGACAGATTAGATTTCAGTTTCGCTGGCAGCATCATGCATGCAGCATTGAAGTTTTCCCAGAAGGAAATAACGGAATGAAACGAAGAAATTAACTAGTGATTGGAAGTTACCTTGTCGAGCTCGAGCTGCTCCTTGAGGGGCACCTGGGGGCCCAGCAGGACGGCGCGCTTGGCCTCCTCGTCCTCCTCCTCCTCCTCGGGCACGTCGGGGTTGCCGCCGGTGTGCTCCTTCTCCTTCTCCTTGTGGTCGTCCATGGCCGGCGGCGAGGCAGAGGCCACGGCGCACGCAAGCACCGCACACGTCTCCCACGCGAGGGCTCCTCCTCTCTCTTGTCACGGGGCAGGAAGACAGGCGCGGGCGGGAGGGGTGAACGGGGCCGGCGATCGGAGGGGGAAGAAGAAGCGGGCGCCCTGCGCTGCGCTCTGTATCTTTTATCTTTCGGCCTTCCTATTCCTATATTTTAACGGGCGAGCCGGAAATGGTGGTGACGTGACCGTTGGCGAGACGAATGCGCGGCGCCAGCCATTTCCAAACTCGCGATGCGACGATCCCGGATCCCGCATGCGCATTTTTATGGGCCGCCGCGGCCCACGGAAGACCGGGCAACAACCCCGCTTCGAAAACTGAGCTGGATCGGGCCGGGCCGACTAGTTTGTCAAAACATTTGTACCGTAGTCAGAGCATCTGTAGCAGTGACTTTCTCTAAAATAAATAAATCTGTAGCAGTGATCGCAAACAACTAACCCGCAAAATATTTTACAAGAAGTTTTGGCATCTGGTGGGGCAAGATATTACGTTGGCGGTTTTAAAAGCTAATTCCAGCTGGATGGAATGAAACTGTGGTGGTGCTAATTCCGAAGGTGGATAATCCAGAGGAGGTATCGCAATTCCGACCCATATCCCTCTGCAATGTTGTTTACAAAATTATATCTAAGATGCTTGCAGCAAGGCTTAAAGTAATTCTACCGGATATTATTTCACCAACTCAAAGTGCGTTTGTCCCTGGAAGATTAATAACTAATAATGTGTTGGTGGCTTATGAGTGCGTCCACAAGATCAAGAATAAGAGGAAAGGAAAATCTGGTCTTTGTGCTGTGAAACTGGATATGCACAAAGCTTATGATCGAGTAGAATGAGATTTCTTGAGAAGGATGATGTCAAAACTAGGGTTCCACTCACAATGGATCGATCTAGTGATGGCTTCTGTGACCTCAGTTTCTTATTCTATCCGGTTTAACTCTCAGATGACTGATAGTTTTGTCCCAACCAGGGGGATTCGACAAGGGGATCCTTTATCCCCATATTTGTTCCTGTTATGTGCAGAAGGTTTGTCAAGTTGTTTGAAGCATGTTGAAGAGATTGGTGGCATTGAAGGGATCAAAGTGTGCAGGGGTGCACCATCAGTATCACACCTACTATTTGCTGATGATTCTTTGGTTCTTCTGAAAGCGGATTTAAATAATGCAATCTCCTTGCAGCAAGTTCTTGACTCCTATTGTGCGAATTCAGGGCAATTGATTAGTGTCGCAAAATCCAGTATTTTCTTTAGTCCAAATAATCCTGTTGAGGTGAAGGTGGAAATCTGCAATACTCTGAATATAAATACAGAGGCTCTTTCGGATAAATATTTGGGACTCCCTGCTCTTGTTGGGGCCGACAGAAGTGACTGCTTTCTTCATCTTGTTGAGAGAGTCCTTCAACTGATAAAAGGTTGGAAGGAAAAACAGCTATCCATGGGAGGAAAGGAAATATTGTTGAAAGCTATTGCTCAGTCCATATCTGTCTATGCAATGTCAGTGTTCCTATTGCCAAAGAATATCTGTAAGAAGATAACAGACATAATCTCTCAGTTTTGGTGGGGTGATGATGATCAAGGTAAAAAAATGCATTGGTACTCATGGTGGAAACTTTGTTTTCCAAAGAAGGAGGGCGGTATGGGTTTTCGTGATCTGCACTCTTTCAACCTTGCTATGTTGTCAAAGCAAGTATGGAGACTGATTGATGATCCTAATTCTCTTTGTGCACAAGTGCTCAGAGCAAAGTATTACCCTTCAGGAGACATACTCCAAGCTGGACCAAAATCAGGCTTTTCTTTCACTTGGCAAAGCATTGTTGCTGGAATTCAGACTTTTAAGAGAGGGTGTATCTGGAGAGTGGGAAATGGTGATCAGATTGATATATGGAGAGACCCATGGATTCCTAGCAGTCTGGACCGCAAAATTTTGACACCTAGAGGACAATGCATTCTGAGGAAAGTTAGTGACCTAATTGATCCAATCTCGGGTCTTTGGGATTCTGAGTTAATTCAAGGTATCTTTCACCCAATTGATGTTAGCAGGATTCTACAGATTCCTTTGCATTATAATGCGTTTGATGACTTTGTGGCATGGCATGGTACGAAATCTGGGGTGTTCTCGGTAAGATATGCATACCATATAGAATGGAAACATCAATTTAATGGGGTTACTTGCCGTTCACTCATTTCTGGTACCTCTCTAAATAATCCAACTTGGAAGATCCTTTGGAAACTTGATGCCCCGGCCAAGGTGAAGATTTTTTGTTGGAGGCTGATGCATGGAATTATCCCAATCAAGGCCATTTTGATGAAACGTCATATTGGTACAACTGATTTGTGCCCGCTGTGTAATTCTGAGTCCGAAGATACCATGCATATGGTTTTCACATGTCAACGAGCTGCTCAGATCTGGAATTTGCTAGGAGTGGATACAATTATTCAGAGGGAGATGTGTTCTGGCCGCTCAGGAGCCCAAGTAATGGAAGCTCTCCTCAAATCTTCTCTTGCTTCAGTCCCCGGTTACACTGGGATTAATGTAAAAGAGGTAATAACTATTGGTGCTTGGTATATCTGGTGGCTTCGACGTCGGCAAACTCATGGCGAGCAAGTTCCTCCAGTTCGTTCTTGTGTACATTCTATCAGAGCCATTGCTGCAAATGCAGCAAGGAGTAATAGGCCGGCTACTGCTTTGAAGATGACGAGTTGGCTGAAACCAAGAGCGGGTTTTCTGAAGCTCAATGTAGACGCGGCCTATTCAGCTTCCGATCACATGGGCGCAGCAGGTGTAATCCTAAGGGATGGTCAGGGAGGCTTCGTTGCAGCAAAAACGATTCATATGCCCCAGATGAGTTCGGTGTCTATGGCTGAAGCGTTAGCCCTATCACATGGTTTATCTTTTGCACGTTCTCTTGGCTTCCATGCAATAGAAGCAGAATCTGATTCTCTAGAAGTTATCCAATTATGCTCAGGGGAGGAGAGAATTTGGAATGAAGCAACAGCAGTTTATGCGGATATTTTAGAACAAGTTAGCCAAATTGGAAAAGTTGAATTCACACATTGCGGAAGAGACTTAAATTCAGTTGCCCATGAGTTAGCTAGGTTTTGTTTTTCTTCTGGAAATTCTTGTATTTGGGTCGATGAACCCCCTAGCTTTATTCTAGACAAACTCTTAAATGATGTAACTATTCTGTGATTAAAGCGGCAAGTTTCAGACGCACTCTTTTCCTTACCAGGGTACCGAAGGGGACTGGAAGGTTTTTAATGAGGCGGCTTGCTAGCTTAATATATTGTTGTTTATTTCAAAAAAAAACCCCGCAAAATATGAGTAAGGGATACCGTTCTTCTCAGGTTGCGAGCGAAGCGGGGCAGATCAGAGCTCTTATAATTAAATTGTAAAATTTAAAAAAACTTCGTGCAAGAATTTTGGAACAATTTTCATCATTGATCACATAGTTCGGACGATATTCACAAAATTACACTACAATTCTACGATTTTAGCCTACCGGGGGAAACCAAACCCTACTGCGCCGATTTTGATCAAAAATTGGCCCCAGGATGAACTCATCGAGGCCTACGGGCGCGACAGAGGGTGGCGGCGGCGGCCTACTCGTCGTCGAGGTCAATGATTTCCTTCTTGATGCGGCGAGTGGCCGCCTTCGCCTGCCACCGCTCGTACTCGTGGACAACGGCAACATCGACACGCGCCTCCATCGCCGCCCGCTGCCAAAGCGCCTCGGCCTCCACCTCCGAGAGATGCCTCACAAGCTCGAAGGCGCGCCGCTCGGCCTCGTCGTTGTTGGCAACGAAGTCCTCCGGGGCAATGACCTGTTGCACCGCCTCCGCCTCCCCCTCCTTCACCTCCTCCATCTCCTCCTAGTCGTCAATGTCCTCAGAGGAGGGAGATCGAGCTCGCCGCCGCGAGGATGAGCCCGCCTCCCAGCCGTCCGCATAGAGGAGCAGCAACAGCAGCGGACGGGGCCCTTGATTCGTCCACTTCTGAGCGGCACGTTTCTTCGTGCCGACAGAGCGGATGAGATTCCTGCGCTTCTCCTCCGATGGGGAGCCGCGACCGGAAGAGCTCCCGCGGCGTGACGAGGAGCCGCCGCCGGTGGACCAGCCGCCACAGTAGTACCTGCCTCGCCTCCACATGCCGCTAGGGATAGGGACCGGTAGCAGCGGGAATTGCTCGTCGAAGTTGGGTAGTTGCGCAGCGGTGGAGGGAGTAGGGTTTCGACCTCTAAACAACCCCCGATCGGTCGCGGCTCTGCAAGAACGGGTCGCTTAAAAATGTTTATGGACCGTGCCGTGGGTATGGGTTTTAATCTGTGCTAAAAGTTTTGCGAAACAGTAAACTCGCCGGAATAATAAGGGTTTGGGAATGTTTACGGTGCTGTCAGGAGTGAAGTGAACATGCCCTCTGTCCGCAGCGGGACTGCAACATAATGGTGGGCGGCACGCCGGTGCGGTGGCCGCGCGTGCTGGCGCCGGCGCACCTGGCCGGAGCCATCCGCCGGCAGAAGAACCCGCTCGAGGCCGTGCACCTCTACGACGACGCGCCCCGCTGGTACCCGCGCTCCTCCTACCGCCACAGCGACGCCGTCCACGCCACCCTCCTCGCCGCGGCCTCGTCCTCCCCCACCCTCCTCCCCTCCCTCCTCCGCCGCATCCTGCGCCGCTCCCCCTCCGCAGACGCCCTCCTCGCCGCCTCCGTTCCGCACCTCGCTCCCGTGGCGGCCCTCTCCATATTCCGCTCCACCCTCCCTGCCTCCCCCGCCCCGTCCTGGTCTCTCTCCTTCTCCGCCATCCTCCGCCGCCTCCTCTCCCGCGGCCTCCTGCCGGAAGCTGCCAAGCTCCTCGACGACTTCCAAAGCCGCCCTGAGGTGTCCGTATCGTCCGAAGACCTGACCCTGCTGATCTCCGAGATGTGCCGCGCGCGGCGCCCTGACCTCGCGCTGCAGGTGCTCGACGAAATGCCTAATCAGTGTCTTGCACCGGACAGAGATGCTTACCGCGCGATCGTCCCTGCGCTCTGCGATGCCGACATGCTCGACGAGGCGACGCACGTCGTCTACTCCATGCTGTGGCGCGTGTCGCGGCGGGGCTGCGACGGTGACGTCGTGGTGTACCGGGCGCTGCTTGTCGCGCTCTGCGCTGCTGGCCAGGGTGAGCTGGCAGAGCAGGTGCTGGACAAGATTATCAGGAAAGGGCTGAGGACGCCAGGTAGCAGGCGCTCTCTTCGTGTGCCCATGCTTGCTGTGCTTGACATCGAGGACGCCCGGGAAACAATTGACCGGGCGTTGGTTGTACGAGGTGGGAGGACTGTTGCGAGCTTTGAATCCATAATTGTTGATCTCTATGACGAGGGACGGTTGAAGGAGGCAGACAAGTTGTTTCAGGACATGGCCAAAAAGGGGTTCAAGCCGACAATATGCATGTATGAAGCCAAGATCACCGCCTTATGCAGGGAGCAGAGGGTAGATGATGCAGTCAAGGTGTTGGAGGAGGAGTTGGCCAAGAATGGTCTTGTTCCCACCGTGAAATCATATAACTTGTTAATGAAGGGTTTCTGTGATAGTATGCAATCTGTGAAGGCCCTCAGATACCTTAAAAGGATGGATAAGCAGCTTGGATGTGTTGCTGGAAATGAAACTTTCTCTATCTTGGTCAGTGGCTTGTGTTCAGAAAGCCGGTTTGCTGAGGCGGCAAGTGTTATGGAGAGGATGGTGAAGAGCCGCCATTGTCCTGACAGAAGGGAATTCGGCAATATTATTGAAGGTTTATGTTCTGTTGGCAGAACGTATGATGCATTGCTGTGGCTGGAGGAGATGATTGACCATGGAGAAACACCTGGTGCCCATGTTTGGTCGTGCCTGGTTTCATCAGCATTAGGAGCAGGAGAAAGCGTTATGGTTGCAGCTCTGTGAGAATTAGGATTGACATAATAGTATTCTTGAAGCACACTGAAGAGAAAAACAGATGAATTGGCTGTGATGTATTTAACACAGAAGAAAAAAGGAAGACAGTATTGGGCCTGTGGAGATTAGCCTGAACTGCTTGCCAGTTTTAATGAGTATGAACAGGAGGGGTATCGAGCTTGCTACATTGTGTCCACTAGCATGAGGAGATTTTGAGAGTGCTCCTTATTTTTCTCTTTTTGCCCGATACATGTTTGATGAACTGTGTAACTGTCATCACAATGAAACCGCGGTGCTGTTATGGACGTTGTGGTGGCAGGTTGGAACCATATAAATGGTGCTGAAGGAAAAAAGAAGATCGGACGGAGAGGTGTCTTTCTCTGTACACCGCCACATGTCCGAGTTTGGATCCAACAAAGGAGCAGCAACCTAGCCTGCAGATAACAATTCTGATTTCTGATGGCATGGCTGCCATTGCCAAACTTGTTCTTGAGAGTCCACGGCTGGGTTTTTTCTATGGCACTGATGTGGACTATTGGCAGCCGCACTGACCCTCTTCTGTGGCTGAAACATGCATTCAGTGTACATATAGGCTGAGGCCTTTCTCTGCTTGGTTGATGTATTGCAAAAGGATGCGATCACTTGTCATGCAATCCTCATGATAAATCTGATGCTGGATGTTTTGGTTCATTTTTACATTTTAAGCTGGTGCATGTGCCGAGGAGTTGTAATATCTGTATTGTCGCCCAATGTCGGGCTGACCATGTCGTAGGGCTGGATGCTGTAATGTGGACAGAAGCTATGTTTCAAGTGTAGCTTTTTGAGAAAGCTTAATAAAGGAACAATTCCTATCAGTCATATTGTTTGTCTTATTTTTTGTGCAACGGCAGAATGATTTCCTGACATCGAATTTGTTTTAAGTAGTTTGATGGCAAACTGCTGTTGATTTTTCGCCATGTTGCTGATTTTAACAGTGGTATGTCTTTGACTTTTGAGATTAACTTTTATTCTGATGCACCAGAAGTCAATTGAAATGTTGGGGACAAGGTATAAAAAGGACAGCTAAAAAAATAAGGAGTTGACAAAACAATATGACTGTATTTGTACCCTATTACTAATGCCAGGATAATCTCCAGGCATGGATACAATTGTCTTGGCCACAAAATTCAAATTGTCGGACAATCTCCAGTGTAAAATTGCTGGATCAATCCAAACAGACCTATTTCAATATTGCCTGATCTTTCCTAGCTAAGGGTCATCCAAGCAGAGGTGTAAAAACTTGCTGGATCTTCTCCAAGCTGAGCTGCTGGACTGACGCCATCGCCGGGTGATCTGCAAACACAAACGACTCACCTAATAGGTAGCCCATGTTCCCTAGCTTGTCGGCCGGGTAAAATTGCTTGGGAACCATGGGCGGCGGGGTGGCAAACATCAGTTCATTCCGGCGGCCGTCCACCATCCAAAATTGCCGGACTGATCACGATGCTGCTCAACTGACTCTCTAGACTAGAAGTATACTATGTGGAAGTAAAGGGTTTGGTACGCAGAGCTAATTGTCGCTGCCGTACCCGAACCGCTCCTGGCTTGAAGAGTTCTGGCTGGCGCCGCCGGAGTACTGCAGGTTATTTGACGAGCCCTGTGTCTCATAGCCGCCCAGGTAGTTCATGCCGTTGCCACCGACGCCCATGTTGAGGAAGTCCGCCGGCGCGTCAGGGAAGAAGCTGTTGTCGCCGGTGAACTGATCGGGGTACACGGCGCGTGGTGGGCTGCCGCTGGTGTGCATGTAAGGGTAACTGGCGAAGGAGTTGCTGGACTCGGCGGGGTCCCATATGGCTAGATCGTGCACGGCGCCATTGCTGAAGTTGCCATTGTTCGGGGCCGCCTGCATCCAGGAGCTGCTCGTGCCCACGTGGCTGCTGCTATGGCTGCTGCTGCTGCCGTCCTCGTACTGGAAGCCGCTGTTCCATGGCAGCGCGATGTCATTGTGTGGCTGGAAGTAGGCGCCCGTTGCGGGGAGCATGTGGTAGTTGCCGCCATTGCTCGGCATCTGCTGCTGGTAGCCGCCCAGGTGTACGGCGCTGGTGCCGCCATTGCTCGGCATCTGCTGCTGGTAGCCGCCCAGCTGCACGGCGCGGTTACCGCCATTGCTCGGCATCTGCTGCTGGTAGCCGCCCAGGTGCGCGGCGCTGTTGCTGCCATTGCTCGGCATCTGCTGCTGGTAGCCGCCCAGGTGCGCGGCGCCGTTGCCGACAATGTATTGGGGCTGGGGGTCGTACGCAGGCTGCATCATCGTGTTCGTGCTGCTGCCGTAGTAGTGCTCGCGCGGGATCATACCGCCGTCGTGCGCCTGCAATCCATGCCAAATCATCGGCTGATCGAGGAGGCCGTGGTGGCCTTGGCCCTGCTGCATCGGGTTGAAGTAGCCGTCGTCGCTCCGGGAGCCTCCTGCCGTCAGCGGGCCGGAATCCCCACCCGGCATCACGACGGCGCCGTCACCGCCCGGAAGCCCCAGCGCCCTCCTCCTCTCCTCGGCGGCCGCCATCGCCGCCTCGACGGACTGGAGCATCCCGCGCAGCTCCTCCTGTGACAATCGGTTCATCGCCGCGTGCGGCGGCTGGAGCGCGGCGGGCCCCGCATGGGTCACCCTGGCGAGCTTGGCGTTCTCCTTCTCCAGCAGGCCGACGAGGTACTTGCGGTGCGTGTGCTCGGCGCGCTTCTGGGCCGGGAGCGCGCGGTACCTGTCGAGGACGCCCGGCTCCGACTCGATCACCGTCGGCGCGCCGCCCTTGAGATCGGCGCAGATGACCGCGACGGGGACCCCGCAGAGCGTGTTGAGTTGCTGCGCCTTGGCCAGGAAACCCTTCCTACGGTTGGTGAAACTCTGCCGGCGCTTGGTGGCGTTCTGGATGAAGCCCGCCGGTGTCTTCTTGCGAACCATGGCTGCGCTCTTCTCCGGTGGCGGTGGCGGTGGCTGAAGTCTGACCTAGGGCAAACGGCGGCGGGTGGTTCGGTACTTGGTTGGTTATTACTGTAGCTACCGGCCGGCCTGCCGGATCTGGGGATTATATAGGCGGCGAGCCCCCACCTGTTTGCACCGGACGCGGCGCAGCTTGGCTAGGAGCCTAGGCACCCTAGGCCCCTTTCCATAGTTTGCTAATCATCATTAATTAGTGGTGCTAATTGGGTGTTATACTTGGAAGAGAATGCCTACAGCAGTACAAATTATCCCCTGATAATTTGCGCTAAACATCGGGTTACTAATTAATTACCGGGGAATATCCCGTGCAGATTTGATCCGTACGCGATCCGGATCCCTGTCAATTAGGGCTAGATCTACCCTTTCCTTTCTTTCTTTCGAGTTGCATATACATGGAAAGTATTCCTGATTTGTAATGCTGGAAGGAAAGTTTGTAATGATTTGATTTGATTTGATTTGATTTGTGATACACGGAGGAAAAGGAGCCAAAGCAGCAATCGGTTTCCAGTACTTCCATATATTGCAGTAGTAGTAGAAGACGATGTACATACACGCACAAACACGACTCGATCGAGATCTTGATATCCTAACGCCAAACTCTGGATGAAACAGTTCTTCAAGCGATGCAGTTGAGGCCCAGGCAGCCTCCCAGCAAGTTCCTCAGCAACTTCTTCTGCAAGACGAACACGAGATAAATTACAATTAGTATCTCGCTGCAATCTACAACAATCCAATCCTAGGCTAATTCGCCAAATCTTTTTTGCCAAAGTACAGCCGTAAATTAAATTAATATCCAAACAAAGTAAGAAAAGACGTTTGTAAAAAGTTCAGATTATCCTTTTTAGAAAGGAAAAGAAGTTCATATTATCTTATCTCCCCCTCCAAGGTAAAAGGTTTGCGTCATTGACATGACAGGAAACTAGCAAAAGCAAATCCTTCTTTGGTGAACATCTAAAAGTAAAGGAACAATTGGTTTTACGCCCAGCAAAGTAAACAAAAATAAACCCATTGATCACGGAGCAGATTAAATTGTACAATCACAATTGCAGGATAGAGGGAGTAGTAGTAACTTGCCTTCTGCACCTTGCACATCACGTTGGGGGAGATCTTGTACAGGTCCTCGTCCACCGCCGCTGCCGCCGCTGACTTGGGCTTCCTCCTCTGCTGCTCCTTCCCTTGCTGCGGCTGCTTCTTCCTTGCCCCCTTCTTCCTCCTCGCCGGCACAGGATCACCACCGTCCTTCGCCTTCTCCTCCCCCTTCTTCACTCGAACAACGCACTGCATTTTCAGTCAAACATACACAAAATGAACCGTCAGTTAAACGTTGCTGCAAGAAAACTACAGTACCTGATCTTGTAAATGTAGATCGAGGGTCGATCGATCGAGATTGTGGTTTTGTGGCTGGCATTGAGTCACTGACCTTCTTGTAGGTGTATGGGTTGGCGGCGAAGTGTGGCACCTTGAAGAGGTCGACGTCGTCCTCCCCTGCCTGCGCCGTGAAGAAGAAGGTGGCCGCCGGGTCGAAGTACTGGGCGACGGGCATGTCGTCCCACAGGTGGTTCCAGTCGCCGAACGCCGGGATTTGGCGCCACTTGCCGCAGTCGTCTTGCGCCTGACACAATATAGATAACAGACCCGATTAAAAAACCTCTTGCATGGTTAGATTTCTTCCTCAAAGAAAGGAGAAAGAAGATGCTTGGTTGAAACGGGAGGAAACATGAACGTTGAGAAGAAACATCTGAAACAGTAGTACTACGATGGATCTGCACAGGTTGCATTCTGAAACTTTGGTCTCGCTGGAGAAGTAGAACTTTTAGGTGAGATGAACAGTGCTATTCGGATGTAGAACATGTACTTGTTGGGGAAAAGAAATGTGCTACTGCTCGTGCCAGCATAGTATGGTACAGTCGACGAGCATTGCAAAAGGTTGAAACCCCAAAACCCTCGGCAAGGAACTGCTAGAACATAGTGAGATTCATGCATTCAGCTAGAACTGAAGCACACTATACAGAAGTTCACTTTGCCAAGCAAAACAACACGGAAAAGAGAATAGCAACCACGCAATGCATCTCCATGGCTGAGGGCCGATGGCTCACCTCCATCTCGCAGCTGAAGAAGAAGCAGATGCGAGGAAAAGAGAGGCAGCAGGAGAGGATGAGAGTCAAAGCACTCGCTAGCTGGTAACACGGCAGAGGAGCAGGAAGCAGGGGGCTGTATACATAGCCATCCAAAAAGCCTCGGGCGGGTAACTAAAAGAGAGAGGAATGTGGGGGCATGCACGTACATAAACTTTAGGAAAAGCCGGCGAGAAAGAAAGCGCGACCACCCAAAAGCAAAGCAGAGACTGACAGTGTTGCCATTGCCATTACAATTGCTACTGGACCGAGCCGAGGCAGGCAATGATGGATGATGCTCATTTGACTCATTACTCGGTAACACGCACGACACACTGCCCCCTCGCTTTCCGAGCCGCTGTCCCTAGTGCTCGCACTCATCATGCTGTTCTCTACCGTGGCCATGGCCGCTCTCTCGTGCTCACTTGAACAGGAAAACTTTACCCCTCTCTCTCTGGGGCGTGGCAGCAAAGGTGGGCGCTTTTGGCAACAAGTCTCGCGACCCTGATGATAGGCCATCAGTGTGTGCCTGCCTGCGTCGCATGCTCTTGTCTTTGTCACTCACCCCAAGTCCGTCTAATCCAGGCAGAGGCTGCCTGCGCGCATGTTAAACCCAAAAGCGGTAGAAAAGCGGGCGCTTTTCCTTTGGAACCACGGCCAAAATCACAATGATTTCTTGGGGCTCCGCGAGCTCCTTTCGCCACGCACCGACCGCCGGCGTCCGGCTCGCGGTTAACCGGCGGGGAAAGGAGGAGTAATTAACCTTGTGTACTTTACCTGTGGCTTTTGAAACTAAAAATGGGTCGCCATTGATCCGGAATAATACCAGGAGGTCATTGAGTGAGTGAATGAGTGAGCCCTTTCGTTGCGTGCCGTCCTTCCTTTGCAAATTATTCGATGTGCGATCGATGACCAGGGCACACGTATGATGTGGTACGTACTAAACTTGCAAGGTGGCTTGGAGGTGGACTATATCCGAGAGGTAATTGCACCATTGGTGCAAAAACTTTTTATTCGGGTGTATTTGCTTTCAGGTGCACAATTCATACAGTTCAATCCTGAGGCGACACCTGTCCACCGCCATGCGGGAAAATAAGTTGCAATGAGCCCCCTGTAGAGCTGAAAATAACATATAGGTCCTTACTAGCGTGTTGGCCACGTGAATTTTTTAAAAGGATCCCACTCTCTGTTTATATTCCACTATGTACCCACTCAATGCCAATTTCCTCGACGTAGGAGACGAGGACGGCGGCGGCAAGGGAGTTGTCGTCGAGGGAGCCCATCGTAACCGATCATGGGCGACGATCTGCGCCGCCGGGATTGGGTTGAAGATCCTCCGCAATATGGTGAGTCAATTCTCCCTTCCCATAGCTGGTTCCGTGCTTGTCTCTATTCCGCTAATGGCGCGCTCGTCACGGAGCTTCATTGCATCTTCCCTATTGAACATCTGCTATGCACCGAGGTTGTGCACGTATTGGTAGTGTGTAGGCATCTTTCCCTGTATTTTTGTGAATATTTTTGGGAGTTTGATCTTGTCCTATTTTGGTTGTTCTTGCACAGAAAGGTGGCAATTTTTATGAAATTGAGATGATTTAGGGTGATCAGTAAGATCAATTTATGTGTTTTATCTATTTGAGTGAAGCAATTTATGTGTGTTATCGTAGGTTTATGGCATGAAATTAGATGCCCTCTATCAATTATAGCAGTCACTAAATTCTCTGAAGAAATGCACAAATTTGAACTAAACTTTTGCACTGTCTACATGATTTGATTTCTTTTTGTGTACTAGATCACTCACTATAGGTTTGATGGATGTGTGCAGATGATCCAGACAAGTTTACTACTGAGCTTGATCACAATGGTTTTTTTTGTGGACTGAAGGACAGTTTGCAGTATGTTAGTGGATCTGTTGATCACTTTGACAATTGCAGCACTAACACTTTCTCACTTCTGTTGATTGAGGATTTCATGAGGCAAAGAGGTAATGACGTGATACTACAAATTCTTAGCAAATATTCAAGATAGAAAGGTAATGGAGAGCTAGAAGAAGAGGTTCTTGCTTCTAAATTTCAAATTCATTTGCAGTAGAGGCGGAGCATGGGAAGTGCAAGCTTGTGAAATATGCATAGGCTCAAGAAAAGATGCTGATGAGAATGAGAGTGAGAATGAAGTAGAAGATGATGATGTAGAGCATGGTGATACTGATAGTGACTTCTATGATAGTGATTATGATGAAAATGATGGTGATGATGATTTATTTGTGGCTAATACTAACAAGGAAGTGAATGATCACAATGAGTTGACACAGATAGTTGAGGAATAGGATGATGCTAGGCTAGATCATGAAGATTTAAAACTCACAAAGGAACAACATATGTATCTTGAGTACAAATTCAAGGAATTTAATCCAGAAGTGTGGATATGGAAGCACCAGTATTCAAAACAGGAATGGTTTTCTCTTCTATGTCTGAATTCATAAAAGCTTTTGACTACTTACAGTGTGAATGAAAAAGTCAAGGTGAGGATGACAAGAAATGAAGCAACAAGATTAGATGCTTACCGTGAGGAAAATTGTCCTTGGATGATTAAAGCTTCAAAGGACAACATAATAGAGGCCATTGTGGCCAGGCAATACTGCAAGGAGCACACTTGTGAGAAATATTGGGAGCTCAACCAAAAAATAGATTTAGCAGCATTTGCAATAAAGGTGCAAAGGAAATTCAAAGGTGAAAGGGATGAAGAGACATTGCATATATGCTTTTATCTATGACACTTAGTGGAATCAATTCAGAAAAGGAAAAGGAATATTATCTACATTGGGAGTAGCTAGTTGTCTGCTTTCAATAGGCAACATTTTTTACTGAATTTGTCTTGAATTATTTTGTAAGGACTAATAAATGCATTTTAGAAGGTTTTTCAAGATTCAGCGCACATGCCTTGTGTAAGGCATATTTACCAGAATTTCCACAAGAAACACGGGCAAACTGTGAAAAATGAGTTATGGGCCATTGCAATCAACAAACATCCCAACATGAGAAAGAGACATGGAGAAATTGAAAATAGACAGTGAAGTCGTACATACTTGGGTTGAGGATCTTGTGCCAAATACTTGGATAAAAGCATTTTTCAATGATTTTCCCAAGTGTGACATACTATTGAACAACCACCCTGAAGTATTTAACATGTGTGATTTAATTTCAAACCCATTTTTGCAATATTCAGTACATGGTATTTATTTGGATGTGCAATATCATAGTTAGTTTAATTAATTTCTTCTAACAACATTACAACTACATACTTGAAGCAAGGGAATTTCCAGTGTTATCCATGCTAGAGACTATATTCTACAAGATCATGCATAGAAATGTCTCTAAGCAGAAGGAGTGTGAGAGCTGGACTGGAACAATCTGCCCAAATATAAAGAAGAAAATATACAAGTACAAAGATTAGGGGAAAAAAGCTTGGTGCTTCACGTACTGGTGGTGGACATGGATTACCATGTCACTTCACATGAATATGAAAAAACATAAAATGTTGACATGGTTAGTAGGCAATGTGATTGCAGAAGATGGCAGTTGATAGGAATTCCATGCCATCATGCAATTGCCTGCTGTAGGGGAGATATAATGAAACCTCACAAGTTGGTGTACTCATGCTACACCATAGAAACATACAAAAAATCATATGCATACAACTTGGCTCCTCTGAGATCAAGAGTTCACTGGGAGAAATTGAATAGTCCTGTTGTGTATCCACCGGTGACAAGGGTATAGCTAATAGAGCCCGCTAGTTGAGTACCCATGTGGCCCGTTAAGCTAGGCCCAATTGTAATAATAGTCGAGATACGAGTTCTTACCGTATGTCGATATTGTAATCTGTATCGGATCCTACCCGATCCTTAAGACCTGGCCACCTATATATAGGGGCCAGGAGGGGACGGTGTAGGGCAGATTGAAAGCAAGCAAGGTTCAACACCCAAGTTTACTTTCGATATACACCTGTTTTGACTAACTTTACCTTCGAGTTCATCTGACGCCCTATCTCCCCGATCCTAAGTCCTTCATTTAGGACATTTGTCGAGTTAACCTCTCGTCAATTGGCGCCGACCGTGGGGACTCTGGGCGTTGGAATCATAAATTCGATGGCTTTTTCGCTTTTAGCCAACAGCAGTGCATGAATCGATGAAAATCAAGAGATGGAGTTGACAATCGGAAGTCTAAGCATCTTCATCGGGCCTTTGGGTTCGACTCGCCTTTCAGATCCGGCGAAACCAGATCCGTCGGCAAGTGAGCCCGAAACAATAGCAATGATGGAATATTTTGAAGGCTCTTCCAGCGAGGTAAACTCGCCGGTCAGCTTAGGAGAAGTACAAAAAATAAAAATCGCAGAAGGCGACGAAACAATGGAAGATTTTGACCTAGGGGTCCAACTCGAAGATCTCGTGATTTGCCACAATGATATCTCAAACAAGTCAACAGATACGTGGAAGATAGGGTTAGAGCTTTCTGAAGATGATGACTCGATCTTCTCAAACTTTCATAACAAAATCGGCAAACAGTGCCAGGTGCTCGCCATTGTAGGAGACAATTCAGAAGAATTCGACGAAAACAACAATCCAGTGCTAAACCCAGCAAATATCGATAGAGGAGCAAATCATCTAGCAGAAGGGCAAACAGCGGAATCCCTCGCAACCAGGGAAAAAATTCGACTATCAGCCGACGAATGGAGAGTAATAAGAGAAGCCGTAGAACACGGCACACCAATACCATCAAATTCCAGCAAGGATATGCTCCTGGGGTATCACTATGCCCTAAGGCAACAGGCAAAACAACTAGCAAAGGAGAAAATAGAGATACAAAAAAGAAAAGACTCAGCCATTGCAGCCAGCAACACCGCTCGCAGAGCACGAAGCGACGCATCACATACTAACGCAAGGAGGAATCGTCGACATGGTTCAAGGTACGAAAACCTCGAGTACTCAGAAAGGCAAAGCATCTCCAAAAATCTCGACTCGTCCTTCCTATCGGTCGATGAGCAGGGAAACATCATACCAAAAACCCCCGAAGTAGCACTAGTGGCAGCCCAAGCGTATCTGTTTACAACTCGACCAAGTCCAGGGGACCCTAGGGAACATATGCACAGAGCAGCGCTCAACAGACTAAAAATGGTGGGCAACAAGCTATCAGCAAAAGAAGAGGAGGCATATCACAACAAGGAAACACACAAGCCAAGGTCACCTCGCCGTCACAATAGTCCTCGGCACAAAAGCAGTAGTCGACGATCTCGATCGCCATCACCAAGACACCACGGGAGTCCAAAACATGGATGAACCCAAAGATCTCGATCTCCAAACAGAAAGCACAGCTATGAAGACGATGAAAAGGAGATGGGAGCATCGTGCTTTACCCGCAGGGTTCGCACTACGCCAGTACCCAAGGGGTTCAAACTACCTCATGATCAACAAAAGTACGACGGATCACAGGAACCACAGTCGTGGCTCTCAGACTATCTACAAGCAGTACAAATATTGGGAGGAACCAAAAAAATAGCAATGCAAAGTTTGCAACTACACCTCACCGGCGCAGCAAGGTCATGGTTAAGCAAACTAGAGAAAGAAACTATTGGAAGTTGGGAAGATCTCACGAAGCAATTCACAAGCAACTTCAGGTCGACATACAAGCGGCCAGCATCGATAGAAGAAGTCAAAGCGTGTGTGCAACAACGTGATGAAACCTTAAGGGCATACATCCAAAGATGGAGTCTTATCAAAAACTCAGCAGTTGAAGTTTCAGACGAAAGAGCAATAGACGCGTTCATAATTGGATTAAGGCGAAGAGACCTAGTCGAAGAGATGGGCAGAATCAAGCCGAAAACAGTGTCAGACCTCATGGACGTAGCAAACAGATTTGCAGACGGAGAAGACGCATGCAACAACAAGCGGACGCGATCGCCAGAGGACGATAGAAGAAACAGATATGGAAGCCAAAGAAGAAGATCTCGCAATTACGACAACTACGGCTCCCACAGCCAAGTAGCCGCGGGATATAAGGACAACAGCTACCAAGGGAGTGATCGCAGAAGCTCAGGATATCGAAGCTACGGAAAAGAGGACTACAAAAAGTTTCCCACAAGAGAATCCAGAGAGTACAACCCATCGCCAGAAGACATGTTAAACGTGCCTTGTCATATACACTCAGCATTCGTCGATGGAAAGCGAGTGTCCAGGCATGCAATGAAAGATTGCACAACATTCTTGAAGCTGCAAGAAGCAGCATTAATTAAGCAAACCGAAGCAAAGCGACAAGGATACGAAGGAAACAACAAGCCTCCCACAAATCAACAAGGGAACAATGGAGCTCCCCAAGGACAAGACCAGCCAAGCCAGGGACACGATGACGATGGAGGGTACGTTCCATCTAAGGGGCACATCACAGCAATGATACAACCCATGCCCAAGTCAAACAAAGAAGAAAAAAGCATTACTCGACAAGTTAATCTAGCAGTTACTTCACCTCCAGCTACAACAGAATATCTACACTGGTCAGAACAACCAATCGAGTTCAACAGAGAAGATCACCCTATAATAGTACCTCAGCCGGGAAACGCGCCCTTGGTACTCAAAGCTCAAATCGGCGCGTACGATGTCCACAGAATATTCATGGATGCAGGAAGTGGAATCAATTTGATATATGCGAAAACGCTCAGAGCAATGCATATATCACTAGAGTTCCTTAAGCCAACAGACTGTTCCTTCCATGGGATCGTACCAGGAAGTGCCAATTATCCACTAGGTCGGATAGCACTCAACGTTTGCTTCGGCAACCAACAAAACTACAGAAGAGAAAAGCTAGACTTCGAGGTCATGGACTGGCCATCTCAGTATCATGCGATCCTCGGGCGACCCACGTTTTCGCGATTCATGGCAGTACCTCACTATACGTATCTAGTACTCAAGATGCCAGGACCAAAGGGAATAATCACAGTGAAGGGAAGCTTCGAGGTTTCAGACGTATGCGACAAGGAGTTCCACAAGATGGCGCAAAACTTTGGCATGATAGCCAACTATGCAGAAAAGGTGAAAAGCACGACTACGGAAGGCGGCAAACTACCCGAAGGACGTGCTGCGGAGCCAGAGATGAAGAAACCATGAGTAGAAGCATCAGGAGAAGACAAAGTTACAGAAGAAGAAGAGAAGGCCATGATGGCATAAGCATCAAGAACAACAAAGTAGAGTAGAAGAATAAGGCTGTAAAAGCCACGAGTCATCCCAGGGCAATGCCCTCTAGATCCAGAACACAGGTCATAGGCCGGATCTCTTGGGTCACCCCATGTATCTTACATTACAAGTATAATAAAGACAAAGCATTCCTCATATTCGAGTTTACGAGTCTCTCAAAAGGAAAATGCGGCAAATGCACGAATCATACAAAACGCTCTGAGAACAAATTTCAGACATACAGTCGCGAAATAAGAAACTCTCGCGTTCCACATATACACGAGTATTACAACATCAGGTTATCAGAATCGTCTACACCTAAAGGATTGAAATAGTGATACTCACGGAAAAACGTGGCATCCTCTCGCAACAGCCTAGCTATAATCCTTCGAGCAGGCTGCAAGGTACTCTCCAGATGTACTCGCAGACTAGCTCCACCTGGAGGATAGCTCAGTGACATAGAGCTATAATTAAGTCTTGGGTACCACTTACGCATCCACCCAAGAGCAAAATTGACACCTGCCACTAAGTTTAGCTCTATTAGCCGATGAATACGCTGACTGGATCTAAAAGTATCGAGTAGCAGTGGGAAACTTCCAGGCAGAGGATTGCGAGGAAGCATGACAGAATGCATAGTTATGAGAGCTCTTCGGCAACCATCAACTGACTCTCGGATATGCTGGGCGCGGTCCTAAAGCAATACGATAGCATGGCGGCGGCGAGGATCAGACCACAAACTATCAGTACCCGCTGACATTTTCTCCAGAGCCGTATTTCGCTCGGCAACCCGACGATCTTCAGCAGCAAAATCCAAACAAGTGCCTAAGATGACAAAGGATATCATAAAGCAGCAATGGAACAAAAGGGAAAAAAGAGAAGTCGTAAGGAATCTTACATCGCAACATCTCGCAGGCAGACTCGATAATGCCAATGACAAAAGAGTCGCATTCTTCATGATGCACAATCTTCGCCATCAGACTAGACACCTTATCGTCGAGAATAGATATCTGCTTCATCAAACCATAAGCTTTGCTAGCTTTGTCTATAGTCATCTGTGCTTGGCGTTTGGCTAAAGTTAAGCGGTTCTCAAGATCCGAAATCCTTGAAGAATATTCAGCGCATTGACAGCAGTGGTGAGGAGGCGACGAAGCTTTAGAGTCAAAAGCACCGGCAGAAATGGGAGCCTGGTCGCGACTTGAAGGATCACCAGTACTCGCAGACTGGAAGCCAAAAGAAAAGAAAGAAGAAGCATTTTAGAAGCTAACACGATATATCATAGAAAAGAAGCATATTTACATAGAGGAAAACCCTTTGAATAAAGTTCTCGGGTTGCACACGACTAAAGGTTTTTACATCAAAAGCAGAAATTGAAAATTACAATAAGAGGCCGAGTCTACGCCACCTTAGCATTCTGCTCCGTGGCGGAGGAAGGCATGGCAGAAGCAATGCGAGCAGTTGAAGGAGGCGCGGGCTCTTCCGTCGCTGGAGTCAAGGAAGTTGGCGTAGTAGAAGCCGCGAAAGCCGCTGAAGGAGAAATAATTGACACCAGGGCGGGCGCAAACTTCTTCGCCTTCTCAAAGAAGGCCTTTAGCTCCGAGCGGGTGCGGCCATGAGGAGAGCTAACCTTTTCCCAATCAAAATCTGCACCATGTGCATAGGAAAGGGCGATAGCACCCTCAGCACCTCGCTTCAAAGAAAGCCCCTTCAGCTGGAGGACGGGGTCATCAGTAGTATCGAAGGCTTCGGCGAGTTTCTTCAAGTCATTGTTCGGAACCTCTGCCTTTTGCTTGGGCCACAACCTGACGAACATCCATGTAAGAACGCGGGTCACCAACTCAAAGATCTCCTGGACAGATATCCAGTTTGCTTCGAGTAAGTTAACCGCGGCCATAAGAGGATCATCGCCCAGTTGCAGAGTCTACAAAGACACCTTGGTAAATTCTGTACAACAAAGGGGACAGAAAAACAGTAGGACAAGAAAATATCAGCAAGAGCAAGAAAGCAACAGCAGCAGAAGAAGAGTACAAGACGAGTGTGTACCGCCAGCAGCAGCAGACATCGTGTGAAGCCGCTCAGCCACGGCTTGCTCTCGCTGGAGATGCTCTTTGTTAGCATCAGCCAAGTCCTTCTCTGCTTTCTTCGCCTTAGCCAGCGCTGATTTATGCGACTTCTTAGCACTTGCCTTGGCAGCGGTCGCAACATCAAAAGCTTTCCGCGAAGCGTTAAGCTCGGCTTCTAGCGAGGCAATACGAGCATTGGCTGATGCTAGAGCATCTGCAAAGAAAGGAAAGGAGAAGTCAAACAAACAGCAAAGAGAAGTACACAGGACAAGCAAAGACAGGACAAAGAATTAACCTTCGGAAGCTTTCGCAGCCTTCAAATATTCAGTACATTCAGTACCCAAGGCGATGAATTTCTTCATCAATGCCTGATAAAAGAGAAACACGTAAGCGTATGGAAGGCGCAAGATAGATAAGTACAGTTTAACCACTCACATTGTCAGGGGAGCCTTTGGGCTCGTGTGCTTCAAGGGAAACTTCAACGTCCTGGGATTTCTTCGACCGCTTGGTACTTCGGGATGCAGTAATCTTCTTGGTAGAAGCTCTGGTGGCCCTCGGCGCCTGCACAACCGGTCCAGTCTCTTGCACGGGAGGCTCATCGGTAATTACATCCTGAGTAGAAGGAGCAGCCGCAGCATCCCTTTTCGGCTCCTCATCATCGCTGCAAGAGGAAACAGGTTTTATACAACTCGAAAGAAAGAAGGTAAATACAGTGAAATCTTGGAACTTGAAGAACACTTACGACGCCAGGAGGTCGAAAAATTCAACATCTTCTTCTAGGACAGGGGCTTCATTAGCCGCAGTCCTCTGCGCGGAGGTACTCGATGAAGTAAGCTCATCGACACGCTTCCTCTTCTTGTCCGCACTAGTGTCTTCAGAAAGAGCAGGAGGAGGCGATGTCGTCGAGCAGGTATCTTCTTCTAATTCTTCGGCATCATCTTCGTCCTGATTTTCTTCAGCCTCGGGGGCTTCAGAAACAGTAGAGGCTAGATCAGCCGGAAGAGGCCCTTCCTCTGGAAGAGGAGGGCGTGAAACAAGGAACATGTTGTCCTACAAACGAATAAGTCAGAAAAGTAATCGATGCAAGGATAAACACAGCCGGAAGCCGATGAATTCGACAACAAGTATACAATGCAAAAAATATGTACCTTGGGTAGGGGGTGCACAGAGTCAAAATAATCAGCGGCCAGTTCTGCAACCGCATGATCCTTGGTGAGCTTGGTGAGGCTCCTAACTCGCTTGTCGACTTCCTGCTTCTCCATTAGATCTCCAGAGATGCGAGAAGGATCCACCAAGCCAGCATAGCTCCAAAGCTTGGAAAGGCGATGCTACAGGGGTTGAACTCGACGTTGCATAAAGAACGCCATGATTTGAATACCCGACAAAGCACCTCCTTTACCTCCTTTCAGAGCTTGGATGCGGGTCAGCAGCGGAGCAATCCCCTCCATCTCTGCGTCTGTGGGAGGCGAATCCCACAATGCCAATTTCCTCAACTCTTTGGAGGCGTCAAAGGGAGCTAGGCCATACTCATCTTCGGAGGAGGCCTTATGGTCTTTGATGTAAAACCATATGGTCCTCCAACCTTGGACCAATGTAGACATGGAAAACTCTAAATACTGCGCCTCGGGGCGCACAGAGACAACAGCCCCGCCCAGCTCAGGCTTATTCGCCAAAGAAACGCTGGGGCGGAGGCGAAAGATGGATCTCCAAAGAAGAAAGTGGGGTTCGATCCCCAGAAATGACTCACAAAGAGTCACGAAGCAAGCAATGTGAAGGATAGAATTAGGTGTGAGCTGGTGAAGCTGCACACCATAAAAATAGAGAAGCCCATGAAGGAATTCATGGGTAGGAAGAGAGAGTCCGCGAAAGAGGAAGGAAAGGAACATCACCCGATAGCCGCTCGGGGGCTTGGGGATCCGTTCGGTGCTCCGGAATTTGATGGAGTCGTTGCTGGAGACGAGACCATCTATCTTGGCCTTGTTCAGCTCCTTCTGCGTGACAGCAGAGGGCACCCAGCTAGTCGCGGAGCTCGTTGCCTTCCCCTTGGCCATGCTGTTCTTCACTGCCAGGTGTTTCACGCGCATCTACGGATCTACGCGCAGGGGATATGTGTGCGAAGAGCAGGACACAAGGATCGGCAATGGCGGCGGCGGCGGAGAGAAAGAGCTGGTAAATAGTACAAATCCCCACTCTCCCCTTATATACCTTCTCGGTGAAGGAACATGGGCTGCGACGTGGCGTAAGGAGCGGAAGCGGCAGCCCACTAACGGGCAGAGAAGTACAAAATTACCGCGCTACCCATGAAACGGTACGCGCTCAGTAAGGGTGACGTATAGCTAAATTTGGCCACTGACGTCACGAAGAAGACGAAAGATTAGAGATCAATTCAACAGATGCATATAATCGATGAGTATCGAATATGGCGACTTCCAAATAAAAGATGATAGGAAAGAACAAACAAGGTTGGCGCCGACAATACAAAAAACAATTTAGGAGACTATACCCGAAAATATTCGACTATAGCCTCGGGGGCTACTACCATTGGGAGCGCTGAACGCGCACCTGATACGTCTCAAACGTATCTATAATTTTTGATGCTCCATGCTTGGTTTTACACCATTTGCCTATTGTTTCGTTACACTTCGTGGCACTTTTATGCATTTTCCGGAACTAACCTATTAACGAGTTGCCACAGTGCCAGTTCCCTGTTTTCTGCTGTTTTTGTATTTCAGAAGTGATACACAGGAAATATTCTCGGAATTGGACGAAACAAGTTCCTGAATTCTTATTTTACCCGGAAGCTTCCAGAGATCCAAAGGAGAGTAGGAGGGGGGCCACCAGGGCCCCACACGCAGGGGTGGCGCGGCCTGGCCCCTGGCCGCGCGGGCCCCGCGTGAGGGCGCCTGGCTCCTCCTTTGACATCGCCCCTTCGCCTATAAAGACCTCCCGACGGAAAAAACCTAAGTACCCGATCACTTTTCCAGAACACATCGCGATCCGCCGCCGCCGTCGACCCGAAGATCGGGAGGGTCTAGAAGCTCTTCCCGGCACCCTGCCGGAGAGGGGAATCGCCACCGGAGGTCTTCTTCATCGCCATGCTTGCCTCCGGAGCGATGAGTGAGTAGTCTACCTTGGACTATGGGTCCATAGCAGTAGCTAGATGGTTGTCTTCTCCACCATGTGCTTCATGTTTAGATCTCATGAGCTACCCTACATGATTGAGATCACCGTTATGTAATTCTACATGTTTGGTTTGTTGGGATCCGATGAATATTGGTGTTTATGATTGAGTTGCTGTACTGAATATTATCTTTTGTTATCTCTATGTTGTTTATGATCTTGCATGCTCTCCGTTGTTAGTAGCTATCTTGGCCGAGTAGTTGCTAGTGACTCCAAGAGGGGGTATTTATGCTCGATAGTGGGTTCATGTCTCTATTTCACCTGGGGGAGTGATAGAAACCTCTAAGGTGGTAGATGTGCTGTTGCTACTAGGGAGAAAACAACATTCATATGCTCAAGGGCATATGCTTTGTTTACATTACACACTTTGCTTAATGCAATTATCTGTTGTTCGCAACTTAATACTACTGGGGTGTTCGGATTGATATTCCCGGGAGTGGATTATTAGTCGTAGATGCAGTTGGATGGCGGTCTATGTATTTTGTTGTAATGCCCAGAGTAAATCTCATAGTGATCTTCTTGACATATCACGTTTATCTTTATTCTATCAATTGCCCAACTGTAATTTGTTTACCTAGCATGAGTTATTTTATCTATGGAGAGACACCACTAGTGAACTATGGATCCCGGTCCTATTTCCATCATATTGCTATCACCTGTTTACTTTCTCGCACTGTTTACTTTACTCGCATACTTTTACTGTTTTCCACTCGATACACTCATAACCTTTGTTTCAAGCAAACCGGTGAGATTGACAACCTCATCGTAAGTTGGGAGCAAAGTATTTGTTTGTGTGTGTGCAGGTTCCACGTTGCAGCTAGCAAGCAAAGCTTGGACGAGGCGCCATATATAAATTGTCCGCAGCTGTCGCAAACTAGCAAGCATCACCTTCAGTCGCCTGTCTCTCCTCTCCAAGAACGATAAACGTTGGTTTCTAAACTGAGGGAAAACTAGCTGCTATACTCATCACACCTTCCTCTTGGGGTTCCCAACGGGCTGGTCATTCACCACGCATCAAGCTAATTTTTTGGCACCGTTGCCGGGGAGGAAGTAGAAGACTTCTGCGAGGGGAGTTTTTCGCGCATTGCTTTACTTTATTTATTTTACCTGCATCGTTTTATATCAAAAATCCAAAAAAATTAGAATCCTTGGTAGTTGTTTTTACTTGTTTACTTTCGTTTTGCTGAAATGGCCAATCCTGAAAACACCAAGTTGTGTGACTTTACTAGCACGAACAATAGTGATTTTATCTGCACTCCTATTGCACCACCTGCTCCTGCTGCAAATTTTTATGAGATTAAGCCTGCTTTGTTGAACCTTGTTATGAAAGAGCAATTTTCTGGTGCTAGTACTGAAGATGCTGCGGCTCATCTCAACAATTTTGTTGAGCTATGTGAGATGCAGAAAAATAAGGATGTTGATAGTGATATTATTAAGCTCAAATTGTTTCCTTTTTCTTTGAGAGGAAAAGCTAAAGATTGGTTGTTGTCTTTGACTAAGAATAGTATTGATTCATGGGCTAAGTGTAAGGATGCTTTTATTGGTAGATACTATCCTCCTGCTAAGATTATATCTCTGCGTAGCAATATTATGAAGTTTACTCAGTTTGATAATGAACATGTTGCTCAGGCTTGAGAAAGAATGAAATCTATGATAAAGAATTGCCCCACTCATGGACTGACTACTTGGATGATTATCCAAACTTTTTATGCAGGACTGAATTTTTCTTCGAGGAACCTACTTGATTCAGCTGCTGGAGGCACTTTTATGTCCCTTACCTTGGGCGCCGCAACAAAGCTACTCGACAACATGATGGTAAATTATTCCGAATGGCACACCGAGAGAGCTCCACAAGGTAAGAAGGTAAATTCTGTTGAGGAAACCTCTTCCTTGAATGATAAGATTCATACCATTATGGCTATGCTTGCTAATGATAGGACTCATGTTGATCCTAATAATGCTCCTTTAGCCTCTCTGGTTGCTCAAGAAGAGCATGTTGATGTGAATTTCATTAGAAACAATAATTTTAACAACAATGCTTATAGGAACAATTTTGCTAGTAACAATTATAGGCCGTATCCTTCTACCAATGGTAATGGTTATGGTAACTCTTCTGGTAATTCCTACAACAACACTAAGGCCGCGCCCTCCGAGCTTGAGGTAATGCTCAAGGACTTCATCGGTAAGCAAACTGCTTTTAACAAGTCTGTTGAGGAAAAGTTAGGCAAAATTGATATTCTTGCTTCTAAAGTTGATAGCCTTGCTCATGATGTTGAACTTCTGAAATTAAAAGTGTTGCCTAATGATGTGAAAGAGAACAATGTTTTTGCTACCGCTAATGCTATTCAAGTTGGAATTGATGAAAATATTAGATTGTTAGCGGAATTGCATGCCAGGTGGGAAAGAGAAGATGAGATGGCTAGAGAGATGAAGGTATGTACTATTACTACCTCAAATGATGTTTCTCCTACTGGTAGCAATCCTCTTACTTTGATTGGTGTAGAGAAAACTCCCACTCCTTGTGTTAAAAAGCCGAAAACTGCCAAAACTTTTTTTCAAAAGAGTGCTGAAATTTTTCGGAGTGTAGGAGTTGATAGCTCTATTTATTTTAATGATTTTGATGTTGATGTCGGCAATATATCTAAAGTTATTTTGTTCTTGCAAAGGCTTGCTTTGACTCCCAATGCTAGTTCTTTAAATATTGCTTTTACTAAGCATATTACCAATGCTCTCATAAAGATTAGGGATGAAAAGTTGAAGCAAAAAGCCTCTGTTCCCAAGAAGTTAGAAGATGGTTGGGAACCCATCATTGATATGCATGTTAATGATTATGATTGCCATGCTTTATGTGATCTAGGTGCTAGTATTTCTATCATGCCTAGAAAGATTTATGACATGCTTGATTTACCACCGCTTGAAAAGTGTTATTTTGATGTTCCTATTGCTGATGTTGCTAAGAAGAAACCTTTGGGAAGGATTAATGATGTTCTTATTGTGGTTAACAATAACCTTGTTCCCGTTGATTTTCTTGTTATGGACATTGAATGCCATGCTTCATGTCCTATCATGAAGACCCTTTCTTCGAACTGTAGGTGCTATCATTGATATGAGGGAAGGCACTATCAAATATCAATTCCCACTAAAGAAAGGTATGGAACACTTCCCTAGGAAAAGAAAGAAATTAATTTTTGACTCTATTCTTAGAGCAAATTATGAGCTTGATGCTTCATCTATTGATATTACTTGATTCACAATTTTCTGCGCCTAGCTCAAAGGCGTTAAAGAAAAGCACTCTTGGGAGATAACCCAATGTTTTCTTTTCAGTAATTTTTCTTTTATTTGAGTCTTGGAAGTCATTACTACTGCAATGACCGCTCCTTATCTTGTTTGTTTCATTTTTGTGCCAAGAGAAGCCTCTAATTTGAGCGAGGTAAAGATTTGGGGATGTTGCTGTCCTGAAACTGTTTTCGGTGCTACACCGTAAAAATTCGTATAAATTTTATGTTTATCTTTTGGACCTGCGATTTCTTGTGCATATGCCCCAGGTTATATCCAAACTTTTTTTAGTTGAACACTTTTTGATTCGAGCAACAGAAAATCCCTCAAAAATTCGACCTTTGTCAGCTGTTCAGTTTTGACAGATTTCTGCCAATATTTGTGTTTGCCACTTTATCGCTTTCTTTTGAGTTCTTTTGATCACGGAACTTTTAGGGAGGTTGCTACAGTAGTATTTGCTATATATGTGGTGGTTTTGATTTGAAACCTGAAGCAAAAAGAGGTTGATTATATTTTATGCTTACACTAATGTTGCTAATAGAATTGTGTTTAGTTTTGTATGAAGGAAGTTTTCAAGTGTAGGGATTGGAGAATGATGAGATGAGTTGAAGAATGGACAAAATCTCAAGCTTGGGGATGCCCATGCATCAACCCAAGAAATATCCGAGAAGTACAAGCGTCAAAGCTTGGGGATGCCCCCGAGGCACCCCTTCTTCATCGGCAAAAATCAGGTCACCTTTCAAAACACTATATTTTTATTGCTTCATGCACTATGTGTTTTTCTTGGAGCGTCAGTTGTTTTAGTTTTCTTAGTTGGTTTAGTTTGTTTGTTTGCTGCAATAAATGGTTGGACCCCAACAAATTTCCTTTGGAGGAGATGTACTCGTTTTCATTTGCAAGGAACGCTCTAGTTTTCACTCTTATAAAAAATCGAGCGTTCTTCTTTTTCTGCTGCTGCTTTTGGTTTTCATTTTCGCCTTGATTTGCGTTCAGACCTTGTCATATCTTTTCATCAAGGTGTATTTTTGCCTCTGATATTTATTGGTTTTCATCAAAAGAGGTGTTTATAAAAATTTCAAATGGTGTTGGAAAAGAGAAAAAGCTTTGTGCAAAATAGTGGTACAAGAAGGAGCTTGTGTAGACTGCGGCTTAGGCTTTTTCATGTCATGCTTGATGTCTTTTTGATAGTATGCTTAGTGGTTTTTCTGTAGCATGACTTGTCTCAAATAACTGAAATTGCTTAATGAGCCTTTGAAAAAAAAATCATGCGTTGTTTTTATTGTATGGAAGCATTATTTTGGTTTTCTCCTTGATGCTTTATTTGGGTTGACTTGGCGCATGCTCACACATGTTAGACTCTTACAAAGTCGTCAATAGCCTTCTTGATCATTTAGTTTTTGACTTTTTATGCCATCTTATGCTTCTTTTAATGTCGCTTTGTCGCTTTGCATGATTATGGCCATTATTGCTCTCTTAGTTGGTCGCTCCCAGTCTTTTGCTAGCCCTCGCCTTGTACTGAGTATGAGCTCTACTCGTGCATCCAACTCCTAAAAGCCAAAGTTTTCAAAAGTGTCCACCATACATACCTACTAGCAATTTGCTATTCCAAGTAAATTTGACTTGCTTTTATTTTCTCTTCAAATTAAACTCTTACAGTGTTATGCGAAATTCGGTCAGTAAAGCTCTCACGAACCGGAAGGCACACTTTACTTTTTCCTGTTCTTAAAAATTTGACATTGTGGTCTCTTATGTTGAGTTGTTATGCTTGCAAGTTGTAAGTTGGATTCTAGCCCATCCATGCTGTCATGGGGCAAGCTTTCAACATTGCACTTCTTATTTGAGTTGATATCGTGATCTTTTGTTTATGGATGCCCGCGGTGTGAAATGAATTGGGAATCTTGTGGGGATCATGGAGTTTGTATATGTGTTAGGGAAACGTCGGGCCGCCAATCTAAGCCATGCATAATTCATGGTGGAAATTTGCAGCATACCCATGGTGAACATACGACGACGCATCTCACAATAAAAAGCTAAACAAAAGGCAAATAAAAGAGATGTCGAGGTGTTCATTGTCTGCTTGTCCTGTCATTTTGGTGTGGGCTTGTTACATGTCATCGGGCACGGAGGTACCCCATTAGCGGTTCTCAATGATATGCATATACTTACAATGACAAGAGCCTTGCTTGGGACTCTAAGTAAAGTAGCATGAGGTTTGGGTACTCGTATTCACGGGGCACGAGGTCTTCAACTTATGATTTGTCAAGCATATGCATCATAGTTGTTCTCGCATTAACTTTAACCATTCAAGATGCTTATGATGGGGGCAATGAGAGCTCAAAGCCGGTAAGTACCATAATTTTTGAAGGTTATAAAACTTGCAATCACTGCTTCCCTCTGCGAAGGGCCTTTCTTTTACTTTTATGTTGAGTCACCACCTTCTTTGTTTATGCACCATTAAGAGAGCATAGTTGTCATTCTTAGTGTGATATGCATTGTCCCAAAGTTCATTGATTGATTCATGATGATTGGTTTCACTTGTTCTTAAATTATTTGTATCTAGTCGCCCTCTTAAACTTGAAGGTGTCCTATGCATTTATGTTTTGCTCTCTTTGAAGGACAAGCTGAAAACCATTTGTATGTTTTTCCTTATGATTTGAACACACGTTTGACTTTCATTGTTTCATTTTCATGATCTTTTGTTTGTGTTCATTTACATGTTTACAACATGGTTGCTAAGTTCTTATTGTCATGATTATATCTTCATGCCCATGTTTTAAGTTCTTATGATCCCAGCTCACAAATGCTTACATATATGATCAAGATTGTGTAGGTGCATGTCACCTCAAAAATTATTCTTTGTTATCACTTACCTACTCGAGGACGAGCAGGAGTTAAGCTTGGGGATGCTTGATACGTATCAAACGTATCTATAATTTTTGATGCTCCATGCTTGTTTTTACACCATTTGCCTATTGTTTCGTTACACTTCGTGGCACTTTTATGCATTTTCCGGAACTAACCTATTAACGAGTTGCCACAGTGCCAGTTCCCTGTTTTCTGCTGTTTTTGTGTTTCAGAAGTGATACACAGGAAATATTCTCGGAATTGGACGAAACAAGTTCCTGAAGTCTTATTTTACCCGGAAGCTTCCAGAGATCCGAAGGAGAGTAGGAGGGGGGCCACCAGGGCCCCACACGCAGGGGTGGCGCGGCCTGGCCCCTGGCCGCGTGGGCCCCGTGTGAGGGCACCTGGCTCCTCCTCTGACATCGCCCCTTCGCCTATAAAGACCCCCCGACGGAAAAAACCTAAGTACCCGATCACTTTTCCAGAACACATTGCGATCCACCGCCGCCGTCGACCCGAAGATCAGGAGGGTCCAGAAGCTCTTCCCGACACCCTGCCGGAGAGGGGAATCGCCACCGGAGGTCTTCTTCATCGCCATGCTTGCCTCCGGAGCGATGAGTGAGTAGTCTACCTTGGACTATGGGTCCATAGCAGTAGCTAGATGGTTGTCTTCTCCACCATGTGCTTCATGTTTAGATCTCATGAGCTGCCCTACATGATTGAGATCACCGTTATGTAATTCTACATGTTTGGTTTGTTGGGATCCGATGAATATTGGTGTTTATTATTGAGTTGCTGTACTGAATATTATCTTTTGTTATCTCTATGTTGTTTATGATCTTGCATGCTCTCCGTTGTTAGTAGCTATCTTGGCCGAGTAGTTGCTAGTGACTCCAAGAGGGGGTATTTATGCTCGATAGTGGGTTCATGTCTCTATTTCACCTGGGGGAGTGACAGAAACCTCTAAGGTGGTAGATGTGCTGTTGCTACTAGGGAGAAAACAACATTCATATGCTCAAGGGCATATGCTTTGTTTACATTACACACTTTGCTTAATGCAATTATCTGTTGTTCGCAACTTAATACTACTGGGGTGTTCGGATTGATATCCCCGGGAGTGGATTATTAGTCATAGATGCAGTTGGATGGCGGTCTATGTATTTTGTTGTAATGCCCAGAGTAAATCTCATAGTGATCTTCTTGACATATCACGTTTATCTTTATTCTATCAATTGCCCAACTGTAATTTGTTTACCCAGCATGAGTTATTTTATCTATGGAGAGACACCACTAGTGAACTGTGGATCCCGGTCCTATTTCCATCATATTGCTATCACCTGTTTACTTTCTCACATTGTTTACTTTACTCGCATACTTTTACTGTTTTCCACTCGATACACTCATAACCTTTGTTTCAAGCAAACCGGTGAGATTGACAACCTCATCGTAAGTTGGGAGCAAAGTATTTGTTTGTGTGTGTGCAGGTTCCACGTTGTAGCTAGCAAGCAAAGCTTGGACGAGGCGCCATATATAAATTGTCCGCAGCTGTCGCAAACTAGCAAGCATCACCTTCAGTCGCCTGTCTCTCCTCTCCAAGAACGATAAACCTTGGTTTCTAAACTGAGGGAAAACTAGCTGCTATACTCATCACACCTTCCTCTTGGGGTTCCCAACGGGCTGGTCATTCACCACGCATCAGCACCCGACAAAGTTATCGCTAAACTATTTCGAGTTGAAGCATGATGATGAAGTACACTATATCTGAGCCTGTACTCGAAAAAAGTTTTGTTCGACTATAGCCTCGGGGGCTACTCCCATCGGGAGCGCTGAGCGCGCACCCGGCGATGTTTATTAACGAGCATTGGAGCACGGAAAGCGAAGGAGTATGCGATGAAACATTGTTACTCCCATTAAGAGCGAGTTTTTATGGTTGTATAACCCGAATATTTTCAGTCAAAATTTGACTGCGACATGTGATTCTCGAGTTGCGTTATCGCAATGAAACTCGAATGCCGTGATTTATCACAAAGGTAAGACCCTGGGATCCGTCCTGTGTGGCCTGGTATACGCACATGGATGCGCTCTGCTGGTATGTATCCGTGTCTACGACGCGAAGAAAATCCTGGTGGACGCACTGGGTACCCTGAGAACTACTGGGATTCATTCTTTGTAAGTCCTAAATATGGCAAAAGAGTGGGTTTGACCGGTCTCCCGAATTCAAGTCCAAGGGGATTGAATTTGAAGTAGGTGGCAAGTATCTGTTCCGGCAGTTAACTGACCTCTTGATCCGTCAGAGTTGTCAGGCTTGTTCATCAAAACCCTTGCGAGATATTATCATGAAAGTAAGTCGAAGATTTGAAGATGTGAAGAAGTCGAAGAATTGATCAAGTCGAAGATTTAAAGATTAGAGATTCAACCCGAATCTGCAATTCTGGTAGAATCTCAGGGGCTACTGACAAGGGTATAGCTAATAGAGCCCGCTAGTTGAGTACCCCTGAGGCCCGTTAAGCTAGGCCCAATTGTAATAATAGTCGAGATACGAGTTCTTACCGTATGTCGATATTGTAATCTGTATCGGATCCTACCTGATCCTTAAGACCTGGCCACCTATATATAGGGGTCAGGAGGGGATGGTGTAGGGCAGATTGAAAGCAAGCAAGGTTCAACACCCAAGTTTACTTTCGATATACACCTGTTTCGACTAACTTTACCTTCGAGTTCATCCGACGCCCTATCTCCCCGATCCTAAGTCCTTCATTTAGGACATTTGTCAAGTTAACCCCTCCTCAACCGGTGTACACCAAGGTCATGGGAAGGCCTAAGAAGAATAGGAGATAAAACCCTGAAGAAAAGGAAAAGAAATGAGTAAAGATTTTGACAAGAGAAGGCATGACTATGCATTGTTCAGTGTGTGGAGCGGAACAATGTGGATGTGAATATGTTACAAGAAGATGATGATGGAGATGAAAATGTGATGACCCATCCATTCTCATGAACATTTTGCCACTGAATCCAAACCCTAGGAATGATCCAATGTATAGATGGAGAACATGATTTACCAAATGGAACGGGAGGTATTCCTATTTTCTTGTTATTTTGCTATTTTTCCACCACAATATCCGCTCTACCACAATTTCATTAACAATGCAGTCCAGTGAACACTTTCCTCTTCCAAGAGTTCAAGTACCATTGCTAGAAGAAAGTTCTGTCATGGTGGATGCGAGGGAATCACTTCCACCTACTAGAATTATAAGTGCATAAATGAGGGAAGGAATGACTACTAGAGGGAGAGCAACTTCTGCAGCTGAGAGAGGCAGAGGAAGAGGGAAAAGAGCTAGAAGAGGAAGAGCAAGTGTCACTGATTCAACTACATCACAAGCTAACAGAGGGAGAGGGAAAGGAAGTAAAAGGAAGCAAGGCAATGCACAAGAGGGAACAACATCACAACCCAATGGAGGCAGATGAAGAGGATCTACAAGAAGGGTACAACAACACACAAAGGAGACTACCACTCCGTCTCTTCCTACTCAGAGAGACAGTACCGGTGCATACAATGTTGGTCCTGGATCAATATGCTAGATGCTTTTTGGTGATGACCAAGCAAGGCAAGACCAAAGTGCATTGCCAGATCTCAATGAGCTTGTGCTAGAGCACCTGGCAGAAGAGATTCAAATCACCCAAAATGCCCCTTAGTGAATTCAATGATTAAGTTTGTATGCCTATTTGTGTTCATTTGTGAACTTTGGATATAATTTAGCACCTTAGAGATCATCCTATAATTTAATGACTGAATCTTATGTTATTTTCCTCCATTTATTAAATTTATTGCCAACTGGTTTTGGACTACTCGCATGCAACATGATACATTTGCCAATGTCATCAGAAACATGAAATGCTCCATAATTCACTCTATTTCATTGATCATCTCTTACAACATTTGGACAATCACATGTTTCTACTAACAAACGTTGTAAAAATAGCATACATAAAGAAAGCACCATAGACAACATTTGTCTCCGCCTTTCCTATCCCTAACCTTGATCTCACACTTGAGCATTTTGTTGTTCATCTTGAGCCTCAAAATATCAGCTCTCTGTTGCTCCACTTCTTCTCCGAGTTAGAGAAATTCTCTACATCTAGCTCTCTAACCATCCTACAACTGATGCATTGTTTTCTCCACACAGTCAGACCTCGAATTTAAAGAATTTTGTTTTACATCAACACTGGAATGCAATAGCTGCATCTAAATCCAACCCAAGATTCAGTAGCCAGCAGAGAAAAATGAAGAGAATATGCATACAAATTGCAAGATTGCCTACGAATTAAGCACATGGCCTCGCCATTGAATATGCATACAAATGAAGAGAATTGCTCGTCTAGCTCGTTCTGTCAGTCACGCATGCCCTCTATTTATAGCTAGTAGTCCATCACGTTTTCCTCTAGGGAAGCGATGTGGTACTAAAGAAAGGTATCGATGCTACGGTCTACAGTGCACAAGGAAAGATGGGCCTAATGTGTTGCATTGTATTGGACCTTATTTAAGTCAGAGGTACGACTGTATGAGAGAATTAGTGGTCAAGACATTGTGAACAACCCAGATTAGGCCACTGTGAGTTATCGAGCACTTTGAATGGAGGAAAATGACATCGCCCGAGCCTTATCGAACGCTTTGAGTTCGAGCTCGCTAAGCTCATGAGCCTGAAACAAAGTTTGAGTTTGGCTTGTTTAAGTGTCGAGTCGAGTTCAAACTGAGCCCATAATGAGTCGAATTCAAACAGTTTGTCGAATCTGAATATTTTTGACAGCCCTAGGTGAAATCCTTGAAGAGAGAGTAACGTAGCACAATTTCTCCAAACCATGATATTGCCGCATCTGCTCCGAGTGAGAATGTTGTTCAAGTCTATCTGAAGAGACCTAGAAGCGCCTAGGCTTTCAAGTCAGCTGCCAACCCTATGACCTCCCAACAAGCAAGAGAGAGAGAGAGGGAGAGCTTCTAGGGTGGTAGGAGTAGGACCTGCTCTGTCCTGAAAATCCATCATCAAGAAGCCGTGAAGTAACACTAATCAATAAAATATATGGAAGCTACATATCCCTGTACGTAGCTATGGTCGCACATCTTCAACATTGAAATTTACTATCGCTCCGCTTTCTAGGAAGTTGTTAATTTGGCAGAGTTCGGAAGTGAAAGAGCATATGCCCCCATGTGTGGTTTTGGTAATTAATGACAATCCCTATGGACTAATGTTTGCATTGAGTTATATTTGTAGGACTTATCCATAGACAACGCTTGAGCCATCTGTTGGGTTCAAGGTTGTAAGAAGTTGAATATAAAGAAGATTATGTGATGACCAAGGTGTTATTCAAGGAGTGATCCGAAGATTGGTCATAAGGGGGTTGAGCCTATAGAGTGTGTCTTGAGGAATAAGATGAAGTGAACTCTCATGTGCATTCTCAAGACATCATCATTATGAAAGAAGAAGATGAAGTGCAATGTTGATCAAGTCGAAGCGCAAGTTCAAGATAGGCTTCTAGAAGATATCATTTGCTTGAAGCTCGGTGTCCATTTGGTGGTAATGGACATGTGAAGATATTTCTCTAGTGTCTCTCCCATAGTGAAGTATGGGGGAGCAATCCGCAAGACTTCACCGAGCAAGCGCAATCAAGAAAGGTAGTCCAACTTGAGAAGATCAAGATCGTCACCATCTAGTTCAAGTGGAATGCTCAAGGCAAAGGTATGTTCTTGATAGGGTTTCTTTCTTACCGGTCTCATAGTGTGGGAGACCGGGTTTAGGATCGATAGCCGTACTATCAAGAGGGGCTCTCGAGTGAGTAGCTTATTCGTATCGTTCGGAGAGAGCTCAAACCTTTGCATACTTGGCATTATCTTTCTTGGTTCTTATTTGGATTTTATCCATGTGAGGTTCTAGAGCTTGTGGTTGTTTCCATGACAAGCTCTAGCTCATCAAAAATGGATTTCGTATGGAACTCTTATTGCGTTTTTGGTGTTTGGAGAATTTACCGGTTCCTCATATAGAGACTCTTATTACCTCTAAATTCATAGTAAATTCTCCCTTGCTGATTCTTATTATTTCCACCTTTTGTGAGGTTCTCCTTGTTGTTAGCTTTCCAAAAAAATTGGTTTCATCTCATTCGGAGTTTCCTTGCAAAAGTTATTTGGTTTGTGGGCTGTCCAGTTCGGCCCCTGGTCCGGCCAGGCCGGGCTCCAGGCCGGACCTTCCGGCGGCAGACCGGGCCAGTCCGGCGGAGCAGCCGGACTGCTATCCTGAACCGCCTTTCGGCGGGGCGCCGGACCGTCCGGCCCAGAGGCCGACGCCGCCGGACTTACGGCCGAACTGGCCGGCGGGCTGCTTCCAACGGCCAGATTTTCCCTACCTATAAATACCCCTTCTTCCTCCTTGAGCCAACAACGTTTTTTGGGCTTCTCTCTCCTCCATTGTTGACCTTCAAAGCTTGCCCTCCCTCCTCCATTCCCTCCATGTTTCTTTCATCTTTTTAAGGGAAAAGAGAGAGGAGATCTAGATCTACATTTCCACCAATCACTTTCTCCTCTAAGTGAGGGGAACCTATTGGATCTAGATCTTGGAGTTCTTTGTGGATTTCCTCCTTGTTCTTCCTCTCATATCCTCCATAGCATTTGTTGCTTTGGTAGGATTTGGGAGAGAAGGATTTGAGCACTTCGTGTGTTCTTGCCATTGCATTTGGTGCATCGGTTTGAGTTTTCCTCGGAGATTCGGTGGTGAAAGCAAGAAGCTTATTTCCTCTTGGGTTCTTGGAACCCTAGACGGCTCAGTGGATTTCTTGGGGACCTTCAATTAAGTTGTGGAGATCTTCCCAAGCTTTGTGGTGCCTCCGTGGCGATTATTGGGAGCCTCCAATTGAGTTCTGGAGTGTGCCCCAATCTCAGTGGCTTTGTGGATTTGGGAGTCTCCAATTAAGTTGTGGAGTAGCCCCAAGCTTTGTACGGGTTCGGTGACCGCCCTCAAGGGTCCCATAGTGGATCGGGTCTTCCATCTTGGTGGGAGGGCTCGAGGAGATTACTGTGAGCCTCCGTGGCGTTTGGGGAGCCTTGTGCCTCCACACCGCTCCAACGGAGATTAGCACCCGCAAGGGTGTGAACTTCGGGATACATCGTTGTCTCCGCGTGCCTCGGTTATTTCTATACCCGAGCTCCTTTACTTATGCAATTTACTTTGTGATAGCCTTCGTGCTTGAAGTTATATATATCTTGCTATCACATAGTTGCTTATCTTGTTTAGCATAAGTTGTTGGTGCTCATAGGTGAACCTAGTTTATTTAGGTTTTGTATGCTTGGCAAATTAAACGTTAGTTTTATTCCGCATTTGTCAAGCCGCTCGTAAAAGTTTTAAATCGCCTATTCACCCCCCCCCCCCCCTCTAGGCGCATCCGTGTCCTTTCAGGAAGCTTTTGTTGTTCCAGAAAAAGTCGGCCAAGAAGCTTGCCAAAAAACCTAGCACCTTGTTTAGATGTACAGAATTGGGCTAGGAAATAGGAATTCCAGAATTCGGACCTGAATTCCACCGTTTGGAGGGGCGTGGAAATTGGGCCTGGAATTCGACACAAATTCCCTGACCCGCTCCCGAATTCCATCCACTGCTTCGCTCGTTTTAGACCCTAAAGTCTTCGAAATTAGATAGAAACGAAGCGTACCGCTTCGTCCTCATCTTGGCGCTCGTCTTTCTCACGTTCGAGACCTCCGCGGCGGCGGCCGAGATAGGTGAGGGTCCGCCAGCTCTGCTTGCATGATACTACTTGCATGCACGTGAGTCTGTACTGAAATGATGCCCTCAACAAAAAAGGTATGCTGCGCTGCTGGTGGGCCTCAGACGACAGTACGTATGTATTTCTGTATGAAAAATAATACTCTATGTATATATTCACATAGGCTATTTTTCATACATGTACACAAGTTTATATATTGTCAGAAAACAACAAATCACCCAATTATGTGGTTTCTACATCCAAACGGTAATTGGAATTGGATACCCTTCCGATTTCAACAACAAATTCTAACCACATCCAAACAATAGAATTCGAAGTCATTTCCTTTCCATCTTGAATTTGGAATTACCAATTCAATACAATTTTATATCTAATCCAGTGCATCCAAACACAACACAACGTAGAATTTTTGGTTGGGAATTGCCGATACCCCATTCAGTGACAATAACCTTAATTTGAAACACCACATGCTTGAGAGTATCAATGAGGAAAAAATATCCATATCCTCATGCTTCAGTGTATATTTCTTACCATTTTTTACTCTCTTTATTGAACGTAGATCAATGCTCCGTGGTTATCTCCATGGGCTTTTCTTGTTGGGCCAGCTAAGGACCTTTCAGAATCTACTCTCCTTTTTGGGAATCTACTTTGACAAAGACACATGCGTTAGAAACCTGCCGATTTTTATAAACCACGGCCCGCATAGCGAACTTCTTTTCTGTGTTCGCCCCTTTATCTTTCCAGGTTTTTAAGCTCCTTTTGATTAAAAGCACTGCCTGCCTGTGTGTGTGTTAGGCTTTCGATGTGTTTGCCTAAGGCACAGGGACAGCGCAGAGATGTCTCAAAGCGACAGTATTTAGACCTGCTTTTCATGCTGCTCCGTGCAGCTCATTCTGATTCTTATCCTACTCTGTGCTAGCTAAAAAACAGTCAATTTGATTTTCTTATTACTGTAGGTACGCCCATGGAAGAACACGTAGTACTCTATAAAAACATGGGACACTGTAACATCTGGGACCACAGTTCTGTCATCTATGCCTCTTGCTCTTGTTTTTGCTAGCTCTTACCCTTTTGATGTTTGAACAGAAGATGTTCGTCAAAATGAACAAAAGATGCAGCTGTATAAGTGGTACCAAGCAGCTATGCAACTAGTCAAGCAAACAGTGCTATACGGCAATACTACCACCATCCTAAAATGTAAGCTTTATTAGAGAGCTAGGTTAGTTTTGTAAAAAGGTTTACATTTTGGAACGGAGGTAATAGTACTTCTCTATTATAAGATTAAGATGTTTTAGATTATTAAAAAAACAAGTATATAGACGTGTTTTAATGTGTAAGTTCACTCATTTCGATCCATATCTAATCCATATTGAAGTACCTAAACAAACTATAACAATGAACTGAGGAAGTAGTACAAATTTGTTGCTAGTAAATTAATTCAGATTATTTTGTATATGTAATACTCTTTGATCGGAAAAGATTGTTGGTGAGCTAGTACAACTTTATACTTATATAAAATCATTTCACAACCTTTTTCGATCGGAGGGAGTACATATTTAGTATTTGAACTAAGCAAGCCCTCAACTGGACTTAATTGGGAGTCGATCGTGTGATTCATTTTAGCAACACCGGCTTGACACAAAACGGTCATCCCAGCACCAGAGTTGTTTTACAGCCAGCTGCGCAAGCATGGTCATGATTGTAGTAGGCAGCAGCACACAAACATCTCTAAAGTCTCTAGCTATACGTACTTTCATAATTCTTGATGTAATTTTTGTACAATCGACCAGAATTATATAACGGGGATTATATCGGTATATATGTGTGTACATGCTGTTAGATTGATCTCACAGGATCGAGTCCAACGACTCGATCCAACCCCTCTCTCGCGCCCTGATCGGGGGCGTCCAACCGTTTTCTGGTTGGTGGGCCTCTGTGGCAGCGCTATATTAACAGAGGTGGGGGTCGGGGCTCGCAGTACGAGGTTCACCGCGATCGCTCTCGACCCACCGACACCCCCCTACCGATCTAGGGTTAGCGCTGGTCACAGGAAGCACCACCACCGCCGCCACCCACGCTCACGCCGTCGCCATGGCCTCCGGCTCAAGCTCTTCAAGCCATGGTGCAGGTGGTTCCCCTCTCTCATCTCTCTGTCCCTCTCTCTCAGATATTGTCAAGTCCTAGAGTGTCTACCGTGGTGATCTAGGCTAGCACATTAACAATGGTATCAGAGCTCGTTGTCTAGATGCTAGATCTTCCGGTAGAAAAGAGATCAAGAAAGTAAATCCCCACCCACAGAACCCGATCCCCAAAAGAAAATCACAGAGAGAAAAGGGGAAAGACACTCACCGGTTTGACCTCGAGGTCGCCGGCAAAGAAGCGCCGCTGCAGAGCCGCGCCAGTTCCTCTCGATCTCGATGCGCATCGGCAAGCCGAGGCATCGAGACGAAGAACACGGGTGATGCGTGGTGAATGACCAGCCCGTTGGGAACCCCAAGAGGAAGGTGTGATGAGTATAGCAGCTAGTTTTCCCTCAGTTTAGAAACCAAGGTTTATCGTTCTTGGAGAGGAGAGACAGGCGACTGAAGGTGATGCTTGCTAGTTTGCGACAGCTGCGGACAATTTATATATGGCGCCTCGTCCAAGCTTTGCTTGCTAGCTGCAATGTGGAACCTGCACACACACAAACAAATACTTTGCTCCCAACTTACGATGAGGTTGTCAATCTCACCGGTTTGCTTGAAACAAAGGTTATGAGTGTATCGAGTGGAAAACAGTAAAAGTATGCGAGTAAAGTAAACAATGCGAGAAAGTAAACAGGTGATAGCAATATGATGGAAATAGGACCGGGATCCACAGTTCACTAGTGGTGTCTCTCCATAGATAAATAACACATGCTGGGTAAACAAATTACAGTTGGGCAATTGATAGAATAAAGATAAACTTGATATGTCAAGAAGATCACTATGAGATTTACTCTGGGCATTACAACAAAATACATAGACCGCCATCCAACTGCATCTATGACTAATAATCCACTCCTGGGGATATCAATCCGAACACCCCAAAAGTATTAAGTTGAGAACAACAGATAATTGCATTAAGCAAAGTGTGTAATGTAAACAAAGCATATGCCCTTGAGCATATGAATGTTGTTTTCTCCCTAGTAGCAACATCACATCTACCACCTTAGAGGTTTCTGTCACTCCCCTAGGTGAAATAGAGGCATGAACCCACTATCAAGCATAAATACCCCCTCTCGGAGTCACTAGCAACTACTCGGCCAAGATAGCTACTAACAACGGAGAGCATGCAAGACCATAAACAACATAGAGATAACAAAAGATAATATTCAGTACAGCAACTCAATCATAAACACCAATATTCATCGGATCCCAACAAACCAAACATGTAGAATTACATAACGGTGATCTCAATCATGTAGGGCAGCTCATGAGATCTAAACATGAAGCACATGGTGGAGAAGACAACCATCTAGCTACTGCTATGGACCCATAGTCCAAGGTAGACTACTCACTCATCGCTCCGGAGGCAAGCATGGCGATGAAGAAGACCTCCGGTGGCAATTCCCCTCTCCGGCAGGGTGCCGAGAAGAGCTTCTGGACCCTCCCGATCGTCGGGTCGACGGCGGCGGCGGATCACGATGTGTTCTGGAAAACTGATCGGGTACTTAGGTTTTTTCCGTCGGGGGGTCTTTATAGGCGAAGGGGCGATGTCAGAGGAGGAGCCAGGCGCCCTCACGCGGGGCCCGCGCGGCCAGGGGGCTGGCCGCGCCACCCCTGCGTGTGGGGCCCTGGTGGCCCCCCTCCTACTCTCCTTCGGATCTCTGGAAGCTTTCGGGTAAAATAAGACTTCAGGAACTTGTTTCGTCCAATTCCGAGAATATTTCCTGTGTATCACTTCTGAAACACAAAAATAGCAGAAAACAGGGAACTGGCACTGTGGCAACTCGTTAATAGGTTAGTTCCGGAAAATGCATAAAAGTGCCACGAAGTGTAACAAAACAATAGGCAAATGGTGTAAAAACAAGCATGGAGCATCAAAAATTATAGATACGTTGGAGACGTATCAAGCATCCCCAAGCTTAACTCCTGCTCGTCCTCGAGTAGGTAAGTGATAACAAAGAATAATTTTTGAGGTGACATGCACCTACACAATCTTGATCATATATGTAAGCATTTGTGAGCTGGGATCATAAGAACTTAAAACATGGGCATGAAGATATAATCATGACAATGAGAACTTAGCAACCATGTTGTAAACATGCAAATGAACACAAACAAAAGATCATGACAATGAAACCATGAAAGTCAAACGTGTGTTCAAATCATAAGGAAAACATACAAATGGTTTTTAGCTTGTCCTTCAAAGAGAGCAAAACATAAATGCATAGGACACCTTCAAGTTTCAGAGGGCGACTAGATACAAATAATTTAAGAACAAGTGAAACCAATCATCATGAATCAATCAATGAACTTTGGGACAGTGGATATCACACTAAGAATGACAACTATGCTCTCTTAATGGTGCATAAAGAAAGAAGGTGGTGACTCAACATAAGAGTAAAAGAAAGGCCCTTCGCAGAGGGAAACAGTGATTGCAAGTTTTATAACCTTCAAAAATTATGGTACTTACCGGCTTTGAGCTCTCATTGCCCCCATCATAAGCATCTTGAATGGTTAAAGTTAATGCGAGAACAATTATGATGCATATGCTTGACAAATCATAAGTTGAAAACCTCGTGCCCCGTGAATACGAGTACCCAAACCTCATGCTACTTTACTTAGAGTCCCAAGCAAGGCTCTTGTCATTGTAAGTATATGCATATCATTGAGAACCGCCAATGGGGTACATCCGTGCCCGATGACATGGAACAAGCCCACACCAAAATGACAAGACAAGCAGACAATGAACACCTTGACATCTCTTTTATTTGCCTTTTGTTTAGCTTTTTATTGTGAGATGCGTCGTCGTATGTTCACCATGGGTATGCTGCAAATTTCCACCATGAATTATGCATGGCTTAGATTGGCGGCCCGGCGTTTCCCTAACACATATACAAACTCCATGATCCCCACAAGATTCCCAATTCATTTCACACCGCGGGCATCCATAAACAAAAGATCACGATATCAACTCAAATAAGAAGTGCAATGTTGAAAGCTTGCCCCATGACAACATGGATGGGCTAGAATCCAACTTACAACTTGCAAGCATAACAACTCAACATAAGAGACCACAATGTCAAATTTTTAAGAACATGGAAAAGTAAAGTGTGCCTTCCGGTTCGTGAGAGCTTTACTGACTGAATTTCGCATAACACTGGTAAGAGTTTAATTTGAAGAGAAAATAAAAGCAAGTCAAATTTATTTGGAATAGCAAATTGCTAGTAGGTATGTATGGTGGACACTTTGGAAAACTTTGGCTTTTAGGAGTTGGATGCACGAGTAGAGCTCATACTCAGTACAAGGCGAGGGCTAGCAAAAGACTGGGAGCGACCAACTAAGAGAGCAATAATGGCCATAATCATGCAAAGCGACAAAGCGACATTAAAAGAAGCATAAGATGGCATAAAAAGTCAAAAACTAAATGATCAAGAAGGCTATTGGCAACTTTGTAAGAGTCTAACATGTGTGAGCATGCGCCAAGTCAACCCAAATAAAGCATCAAGTAGAAAACCAAAATAATGCTTCCATACAATAAAAACAACGCATGATTTTTTTTTCAAAGGCTCATTAAGCAATTTCAGTTATTTGAGACAAGTCATGCTACAGCAAAACCACTAAGCATACTATCAAAAAGACATCAAGCATGACATGAAAAAGCCTAAGCCGCAGTCTACACAAGCTCCTTCTTGTACCACTATTTTGCACAAAGCTTTTTCTCTTTTCCAACACCATTTGAAATATTTATAAACACCTCTTTTGATGAAAACCAATAAAGATCAGAGGCAAAAATACACCTTGATGAAAAGATATGACAAGGTCTGAATGCAAATCAAGGCGAAAACGAAAACCAAAAGCAGCAGCAGAAAAAGAAGAACGCTCGATTTTTAATAAAAGTGAAAACTAGAGCGTTCCTTGCAAATGAAAACGAGTACATCTCCTCCAAAGGAAATTTGTTGGGGTCCAACCATTTATTTCAGAAAAGAAACAAACTAAACCAACTAAGAAAACTAAAACAACTGACGCTCCAAGAAAAACACATAGTGCATGAAGCAATAAAAATATAGTGTTTTGAAAGGTGACCTGATTTTTGCCGATGAAGAAGGGGTGCCTCGGGGGCATCCCCAAGCTTTGACGCTTGTACTTCTTAGATATTTCTTGGGGTGATGCATGGGCATCCCCAAGCTTGAGCTTTTGTCCATTCTTCAACTCATCTCATCATTCTCTAATCCCTACACTTGAAAACTTCCTTCATACAAAACTAAACACAATTCTATTAGCAACATTAGTGTAAGCATAAAATATAATCAACCTCTTTTTGCTTCAGGTTTCAACTCAAAACCACCACATATATAGCAAATACTACTGTAGCAACCTCCCCAAAAGTTCCGTGATCAAAAGAACTCAAAATAAAGCGATAAAGTGGCAAACACAAATATTGGCAGAAATCTGTCAAAACTGAACAGCTGACAAAGGTCGAATTTTTGAGGGATTTTCTATTGCTCAAATAAAAAAGTGTTCGACTAACAAAAGCTTGGATATAACATGGGGCATATGTACAAGAAATCGCAGGTCCAAAAGATAAACAGAGAATTTATACGAATTTTTACGGTGCAGCACCGAAAACAGTTTCAGGACAGCAACATCCCCAAATCTTTACCTCGCTCAAATTAGAGGCTTCTCTTGGCACAAAAACGAAACAAACAAGATAAGGAGTGGTCATTACAGTAGTAATGACTTCCAAGACTCAAATAAAAGAAAAAGTACTAAAAATAAAACATTGGGTTATCTCCCAAGAGTGCTTTTCTTTAACGCCTTTGAGCTAGGCGCAGAAAATTGCGAATCAAGTAATATCAATAGATGAAGCATCGAGATCAACAGCAGAGATCTTTTCAACAATGAAGGAAAATGTGTACAACTGAATTTTTGAAAATCCTTTATGATCACGCTTTGGCACACTACTTTCATCGAAAGGATTTTCAGGGCAAATCCAACTGGAATTCTTTTCCAAAGCATCATGAATTCCTATAAGTTCATAAGGTATTGGTACTCTAATATCATCGGGGTGTACCAACAATTTCAACAGGCGAGCCAAGCTTATCAAACTTCTTAAAAACTTTCCTAGCCTCACTTGCAACATCTTTAAATTCTATGCGCAAAGTTTCCAAGATAAAAGCTTTCTTTTCGGGATCCTCAATTTCATGAAGCTTAAGGAACATGTATTGCATAAAAGGATTAAGACTATTAAACCTAGCTTCTAACATGTGAACTAAATGAGCAGAAGCAACTTCATAACTAGGAGCTAACTCAACCAAAGACTTTTCCTCAACTTCCTTATGCATACTAATGTGATTAAAGAACTCCTCAATGTTACTTTTGCCAATAATCGAACCACTACCTACTGAGAGGTCCTCCATAACGAACTTAGGGAACAACATGATAAACTAAAGTAACGAAATAACAACTACCAAGGATTCTATTTTTTTTGGGTTTTTGATAAAAAGCAATGCAAGTAAAATAAATAAAGTAAAGCAAAACAATAACAAAGTAAAGAATGTGCGTGCGAAAAACTCCCCTCGCAGAAGTCTTCTACTTCCTCCCCGGCAACGGCGCCAGAAAATTAGCTTGATGCGTGGTGAATGGCCAGCCCGTTGGGAACCCCAAGAGGAAGGTGTGATGAGTATAGCAGCTAGTTTTCCCTCAGTTTAGAAACCAAGGTTTATCGTTCTTGGAGAGGAGAGACAGGCGACTGAAGGTGATGCTTGCTAGTTTGCGACAGCTGCGGACAATTTATATATGGCGCCTCGTCCAAGCTTTGCTTGCTAGCTGCAACGTGGAACCTGCACACACACAAACAAATACTTTGCTCCCAACTTACGATAAGGTTGTCAATCTCACCGGTTTGCTTGAAACAAAGGTTATGAGTGTATCGAGTGGAAAACAGTAAAAGTATGCGAGTAAAGTAAACAGTGCGAGAAAGTAAACAGGTGATAGCAATATGATGGAAATAGGACCGGGATCCACAGTTCACTAGTGGTGTCTCTCCTCCATAGATAAATAACACATGCTGGGTAAACAAATTATAGTTGGGCAATTGATAGAATAAAGATAAACATGATATGTCAAGAAGATCACTATGAGATTTACTCTGGGCATTACAACAAAATACATAGACCGCCATCCAACTGCATCTATGACTAATAATCCACTCCCGGGGATATCATGAAGGATTTCGCAGCATAGTAAATCAAAAAATTTCCTACGGATGCGAACAAGAAAGCCAAGATCTAATCTAGGAGATATAATCAACGAGAGAGGTAGATGAGATCTTCATACCCTTGAAGAAATTGCACAGCGGAAACATTCAACAGAACGTGGATGATGTAGTCGTACTAGCCGTCTCCTCCCCGCGATCCGATCCGATCCAACACCGCAAGTGGCGGCGCCTCCGAGAGATGCACACGTACGGAGCAACGACGTCTCCTCCTTCCTTGGTCCAGCAAGTATGGTGGAGAGATAGATTGGATCTGCAGCACGACGGCGTGGTGCTTATGGTGGAGAGTTTCTGCAGCAGGGCTTCGCCTACGTGCAGTCGCGAGAGAGAGAGATTGGAGGGCAGCAGTTGGGCCGGCGGCTAGGGTTTTAGGTGAGCACGCCCCAGCCCTCCCCTCCCCTTTAAATAGGTCAAGGGGGCGGCCAAGGGGGCTGCCTTAGCCTCCAAGTCAAGCCGGTGGCCCCAGGGAGAAAACTTGCCCCCTAAGTTTCCTTTGCCTTGGCCCATAAGAAAACCCTAGGGTTTTGCCCTTGGCCTCATAGGACAAGTGGGCATGGACGACCAGGCCCATGTAGGCATCACCCTTTGGTCCATGTGGACCCTTTGGGGCATGTGGGCCCCACCATGGAGCCCTTCAGAACTTTCTAGAACATTCCGGTACTCTACCGAAAAAGTCCAGAACTTTTCCGAAACCCAAAAACTGCTTTCCATTATATGAATCTTATTCTCCGGACCATTCCGGAACCTCTCGTGATGTCCGGGATCTCATCTGAGACTCCAAACGAAAAACTCAATAACCAATTATCCATTCTATCCTAGCGTCGATGCACGTTAAGTGTGTGACCCTACGGGTTCGAGAATATGCAGACATGATCTTCTATCAATAATCAATAGCGGGATCTGGAAACCCATATTGACTCCCACATATTCATCGATGATCATATCGGATGAACCACGATGCCAGGATTCAATTAATCCCGTATATGTATTCCCTTCGTCTCGCGATATTTTACTTGCCCGAGATTCGATCGTCGGTATCGCCATACCTAGTTCAATCTCGTTCACAGCAAGTACTTTACTCGTTCTGTAATCCGATATCACTTTGTGATTAACTCCTTAACCACGTGCTTGCAAGCAATGTTGATATTGATTACCGAGTGGGCCCGAAGTATATCTCTCCGACTTGGGAGGGACAAATTCCATCTCGATACATGCAACCCAACAAGTACTTTCCGATCACCTGAGAGACACCTTTATGATCACCCTTTCATAGGATGACGTTTGATGACCTCAAAGCTTTCTTCCGATACTAGGGAGTTGCATTATCTCATGGTCTAAGGAACACAATACATGACATAGGAAAAGCTTCGCAAAGATGAACACAATGACACAATCTAATTGCTGTGCTTTATTTGGGTCTGTCCATCACATCATTCTCCTAATGACATGACCTCATTATTAATCGACAACTCATGTCTATGGTTAGGAAACCTTAACCATCATTAATCAATGAGCTAGTCTAGTAGAGGCATACTAGGGACACGGTGTTGTTCATAAACCACACAAGTATTAATGTTTCCGCTTAATACAATTATAGCATGGAGTATAAACATTATCATGAACAAGAAATATGATAATAACAATATTATTATTGCCTCTAGGGCATATTTCCTTCAGTCTCCCACTTGCACTAGAGTCAATAATCTAGTCATACTTGCGCCTTTAACACCTATGACATTCCGGTGTTATTCATACGCGTTGCATGTGGTAAACCTTATCTACGGGTCTGACACTTTCAGGTCCATTTGTATTTGCATATTCCTTTTGCGTCAGCACACATTACTCATCTTGTATGAGATGGCATCGTATAAACTTGGTCTTCTGATGAAACCTTTGTTTCTTTGCCAAAACTATGTTGTCACTATTGTCATACAATAGAACTAAATAGTACTAGCACACTTGGAACTACACCTCCACGATCGAATCGCAGAAATTTAATTTTCCTGTTACGATGGTTTTCCACTTTGTTCTGAAATTCTTTGAACTTTTCAAACATTTCAGATTTGTGTTTCATTAAATAGACATACCCATATCTATTTAACTCATCAGTAAAAGTGAGAAATAGCGATATCCACCGCGCGTCGAAATACTCATTGGTCCACACACATCGGTATGTATGATTTCCAATAAGTCTGTTGCTCGCTCCATTATTCCGGAGAACGAGGTTTTGATCATCTTGCCCATGAGGCATGGCTCGCACGTGTCAAATGATTCAAAATCAAGAGACTCCAAAAGTCCATCAGAATGGAGTTTCTTCATGCGTTTTACGCCAATATGACCTAGACGACAGTGACACAAAGAAGTTGGATTATCACTATCTACTTTGCATCTTTTATGCCTCTTCTAAAGTGATTATATACTTAGTCCTTGTTGCAGTGTCCGCCACAATGTTAACATTGGAACTCATCCAAGTCATCATGGAACTTTCTTCCATCTTATTGTGCCACCTTATAACTCAAACAAATAGCTTAAAATTGAGATAAAATTTTACCTGTATATGTGACAAAGCCAATGTAACACATTGCAATGAACCATTTGTCACTTTCGCATACAGAATATATTCTTAGTTCTTCGAAAGTACATAAGAATATTCTTACTATTGTCCAACGATCATCATATGAATGCTCGTAACCTTTCAGCGCATTGGACATATCTGGATCTACATATCATGGAACACAAGATTGATAAAATCATTCTTGTGGTTTCACTCATCAAGTATCAAAACAATTGATTCTTGCTCCAACCTCTTCCATGCAACAAGAACCGTTCTTATTGTTTCCATATTGAACAAATTCAATATTTCATCTATGTACTCTGGCAAAACTATATTAGTGCCTCAATCTATCTGCATAGACATTGATGCTTAATATTATGGTTTTACCTAAGTCTTTCATCAAAAAACTAATTTTAATGAAAACTTAACAATATCAAGAAAAACACATTATTTCCAATAAACGATATGTCGTCCACATAAAGTATTAGAAATATATCTGAGCGCTCCCACTTACTTTCTTGTAATACAAGCATCTTCAAATATCTTGATGAAATTAACACTTTAACATTTTCATCATTGAAGATTCCAACTTCGCTACGCTTACTTCTACCATAGAAGTTTGCATACATATCTAGCAACCTTTGAATCAACAAAACCCATTGGGTCGTGTCAGTTACACGTCCTTGGTGTGCATTCCGGTAGAGGAACGTTGTTTCGTTTATTCAACTATCATATCTCAATATGTAATTGTTGCTAGAAAAATCCATATGACGAAGTCAGGGCCCATCATCGCTTCTTTGTATATTGTTGGTTACTATTATCTAATAATATCTCGTCCTCAAATCTTGCTATTTGATTACGACCAACTTGGTTAAATAGGAACTTCGATGCCGTGACTACAACATATTGTAGACGCGTGAGCTATGAATGCAGTTGCCACTTCCAGAACATTTTCTGGTGCTGCGCTACTCTGATCATCTTGCTCAGATTCAATAACCTCATCAAGTTCTATCTTCCTCCCACTTAAACCTTTCGTGAAAAACTCCTTCATAAGAAGTTCACTTCTTTCAGTGACAATCACTTTTAATTGGGTTTACGGCAGAAGAAACACCCATCGACATTCTTTGGGATAACCCTACAAAGACTTACTAATCCGATTTTGGTTGTAAACATTTTACATATGCCATGCATACCAAAATTTAAGAAAAGACAACTATAACTTGTACGGTGTCATTTCAGCGGATTATGATGGTGCTCTATTCAGTGAAAAGCGGTAGTCTCTAAAGCATAATCCACAAATTATATTGGTAGTTTTATATAATAATTGCTCTAACCATGTCAAACAAGGTTTGATTACATCCATTGAAAACTCCATACTCCTATGGTGTTTATCACGATGCAAGTTTGTGGAACAATTCCTCTAACTCTTAGATGCTTGCTAAACTTGTAACTCAAATATTCTTCTTTATGATCCAATCATAAAAACTTGAATTTTTCTTGTTACAATAATTTCCACTTCATAAATTGAACAATTTCAATTATTTCATACTTCTATCTCATCAAGTAGATATACAATACATCTATTTGAGTCATTGATGAAATAGAAAATACACCATGATCGACTTCACACCATGGACTACCTACATCAACATGTATGATCTCCATTTAGTTAGTCGCTTGTTCTGTCCATGGCCCATGAACGAAGTTTAATCATCTTTAGGAAAAGTCTCACAAGCGTCAATCAATTCAAAATCAAATGACTCGAAAATCTATCAATATAGAATTTCTTTCATGTTTTGTTTCCAATATGACTTAAACGGTGGTGTCATATATAAGTGAAATTCATTTTGTCTTGTGACCTTTAGCATCAGTGTTATAAATGTCTATTTCACCAACAAGATAATAATAATCTATCCATCGATTATGGAAGACGGTAATAATTTGAACAACCATTGCTCTCATAATACTAGAACAAAATAGCAATTATTAAGTTCTTAACAAATCTAGAAGGCTAGGTTTTATGCCAACGGAAAAACACAATAACACATTTATTTGTTTCTCGATGCGCATTGTTACCACATTCTTTTGCTAGTTACTTAGGCCATCGTAGTTCTTGTATTGTTGCTTTGTATGACATTTCATACCAACAATCTAGTATCCAATACCCAAGAATTACATTATGTACTAGCAAAGAATACATCTATAACATGTATATCATTATATACCTGTGCTGGACATTTCCAGTCTTTTCCTTTTCTACCAAATATTCTGCAGATCCTATTTAGCATATTCTCTCCATTTAGAAGAATCTATCAACATCAATTGTGGTGTCAATCATTTGACACATGGTCCAAAGGATGTTAGTCAAATACTAATAGCCTTGGACTTTGCACTTTGAAGTGGATCACCATCATCATATGATTGGTATTCTTCCGGACTCTATTCTTTAGCAATCTTTTGGTATAGCAAAAACGGTTTAGCCAATACCCTTTCATTCATCTTATCATGACAACTTTCATGATGAAACTACTATAGCTTATAAGGATGAATGCAAGTATAATATTAGTTCCCAAACTTTTGGGTGATCGGGATGCCTGGCATCTTCAATCTTCACATATATTCATACAATATGAGCATATGTTCTAAATTATTCTTAATCATTTTGCAAACAATCAAAGTTTTAGATATCAAATATCTTTCACTTCTTGTTAGTTTCTGAAACAATTCTTTCAGCTCGATGATCACTTTGATTCTCAAACAATTTTGAAGATCGATTTCTCATGGAGGCAAACATGATCTTAGATGCTAAACTTGAATCATTGCTCTTAGATTAATACAACTTATTAAATCGCATGGAGCAAGTGAGGTTTGCTAAAGTTTGGAATAAGACTTAATCCTTACTCTTGACATTCTAACTAAACGGTACTAGTCCGTAAAGTGATTATCCAGAATTCTATAGTTCTTTTAACTCAATTAAGCTAAGTGTCGGTGGGAAACGGTGCCAAAGACTACAACGACTTATGCAAATAAATCAAGATTTAGTTCATGATAATTAGTTCAAGTTAATCAAATTACTAATGAACTCCCACTAAATTCAACATCCCTCAAAGTTGTTTAGTGAAACATGATCCAAATTCACTACACCGAGACCGATCATTACGTGAATGATGTAGCTTTAATGGTGAACATCAACATGTTGATCATATCATCCATATGACTCATGCTTGACCTTTTGGTCTGTGTGTTCCGAGGCCATGTCTGTATATGCTAGGCTCATCAAGTCAAACCCAAGTACCTCCGCATGTGCAAATACTGGCTTGCACCCGTTGTATGTGAACGTAGAGTTTATAGCACCCGATCATCACGAGATGCTTGAACACGACGAACTTTCGCAACGGCGCATACGAGGGGAGAACACAATTTTATCTTGATATTTAAGTGAGGAATCATCTTATAATGCTACCGTCGCGATCAAAGCATAATAAGATACATAAAAGGATAAAAATCACATGCATATAATTTTATGTGACATGGTATAGCCAATCTCCGCGCAATGATCTCCATCTTGTGCACGCCGGCATGATCTCCATCACTCCACCATGATTGCCTCCACCACGAATAGCAACTACAACTATTGCTAACTACTTAGCGATAAAGTAAAGCTATTACATGGCGTATAAGAAGTTGACACGCAGGTCATACACAATTATAAAGACAACCACATGGCTCCTGTCGGTTGTGAACTCATCGACATGCAAGTCGTGAAATATTACAAAACATGATCATTGCATACATCACATATATCACATCACATCTTGTGGTCATACCATATCACAAAACACTCCGTGCAAAAACAAGTTAGACGCCTCTACTTTGTTGTTGCATATTTTACGTGGCTTATGGGAGTAGCAAGTTAAGAACGATTCTTACCTATGAAAAGCCACAATGGTGATATTATGGTTGCTAACATCCGTTGTAAATCCCATGACTACTATAGTGAGAGAAACTGGCATCCACCAGCCGCATGTGTGGAACAAGCCACACGTCAAGTGCGGAGCCGGTCTCGTGAACGAGGTCGCGTAAAGTTGGCTTGGACCGCTTCGATCTCACTATGCCGCGCCATAAGAAATACACAACAAAGAGGTTTGCAACAGAAAACATCAACGCCCGTAACAAGCATGTTGCGTTCTACTCGTGAAACACATCTACACATAGACCTAGCTCTGATACCACTGAAGGATTTCGCAGCATAGTAAATCAAAAAATTTCCTACGGATGCGAACAAGAAAGCCAAGATCTAATCTAGGAGATGTAATCAACGAGAGAGGTAGATGAGATCTTCATACCCTTGAAGAAATCGCATAGCGGAAATGTTCAACAGAACGTGGATGATATAGTCGTACTAGCCGTCTCCTCCCCGCGATCCGATCCGATCCAACGCCGCAAGTGGCGGCGCCTCCGAGAGATGCACACGTACGGTGCAGCGACGTCTCCTCCTTCCTTGGTCCAGCAAGTATGGTGGAGAGATAGATTGGATCTGCAGCACGACGGCGTGGTGCTTATGGTGGAGAGTTTCTGCGGCAGGGCTTCGCCTACGCGCAGTCGCGAGAGAGAGAGGTGGAGGGGCAGCAGTTGACCGGCGGCTAGGGTTGGAGTAAGAGGGAAGGCTGCGCCCCTGCCCTCCTTATATGGGGGGCTGGCCGGCCCCTTGACCCCTCCTCCAAGCCCTAGGGCGGCGGCCCAAGGGGGAAGAGTGGGGGGCAAGTTTCCCCCCTCCTTCTGGAAGGTTCCCTTAGGGTTTCCCCTAAGGGCTGGCCGGCTGGGCCTTAGGGGCCTTGTGCACCAGGCCCAAAGTGGCCAGGACACTTCCCCTTAGGCTCACATAGACCTCCGACAAGTGGTCCCACGTTGGTACCACTCCGGAACCTTCTAGAACCTTCTGGTACAATACCGATAAACTCCGAAACGATTCCGGAATCCAAAAACTGCTTTCCTTTATATGAATCTTATTCTCCGGACCATTCCGGAACCTCTCGTGATGTCCTGGATCTCATCCGAGACTCCGACCAAAAACTCATAAACCAATTATCCATTCTATCTTAGCGTCGATGCACGTTAAGTGTGTGACCCTACGGGTTCGAGAATATGCAGACATGATCTTCTATCAATAATCAACAGCGGGATCTGGAAACCCATATTGACTCCCACATATTCATCGATGATCATATCAGATGAACCACGATGCCAGGATTCAATTAATCCCGTATATGTATTCCCTTCATCACGCAATATTTTACTTGCCCGAGATTCGATCGTCGGTATCGCCATACCTAGTTCAATCTCCTTCACAGCAAGTACTTTACTCGTTCCGTAATCCGATATCACTTCGTGATTAACTCCTTAACCACATGCTTGCAAGCGGTATTGATATCGATTACCGAGTGGGCCCGAAGTATATCTCTCCGACTCGGGAGGGACAAATTCCATCTCGATACATACAACCCAACAAGTACTTTCCGATCACCTGAGAGACACCTTTATGATCACCCTCACATAGGATGACGTTTGATGACCTCAAAGCTTTCTTTCAATACCAGGGAGTTGTATTATCTCATGGTCTAAGGAATACAATACTTGACATAGGAAAAAGCTTCGCAAAGATGAACACAATGACACGATCTAATTGCTCTGCTTTATTTTGGTCTGTCCATCATATCATTCTCCTAATGATATGACCTCATTATTAATTGACAACTCATGTCTATGGTTAGGAAACCTTAACCATCATTAATCAATGAGCTAGTCCATAGAGGCGTACTAGGGACACGGTGTTGTTCATAAACCACACAAGTATTAAAGTTTCTGTTTAATACAATTCTAGCATGGAATATAAACATTATCATGAACAAGAAATATGATAATAACAATATTATTATTGCCTCTAGGGCATATTTCCTTCAGTCTCCCACTTGCACTAGAGTCAATAATCTAGTTAATACTTGCGCATTCAACACCTATGGCATTCCGGTGTTACTCATATGCGTTGGACGTGGTAAACCTTATCTACGGGTCTGACACTTTCAGGTCCGTTTGTATTTGCATATCTTTTGCGTCATCACGCATTACTCATCTTGACATGAGATGGCATCGTATAAACTTGGTCTTCTGGCAAGACCTCGATTTCTTTGCCGAGACTATGTTGTCACTATTGTCATACAATAGAACTACATGGTACTAGCACACTTGAAAAATAGCGATATCCACCATGCGTCGAAATACTCATTGGTCCGCACACATCGGTATGTATGATTTCCAATAAGTTCGTTGCTCGCTCCATTATTCCGGAGAACGGGTTTTTTTTATCATCTTACCCATGAGGCACGGCTCGCACGTGTCAAATGATTCAAAATCAAGAGACTCCAAAAGTCCATCAGAATGGAGTTTCTTTATGCGTTTTATGCCAATATGACCTGGACGACAGTGCCACAAATAAGTTGGATTATCACTATCTACTTTGCATCTTTTATGCCGCTTCTAAAGCGATTATATACTTAGCCCTCGTTGCAGTGTCCGCCACAATATTAACATTGGAACTCATCCAAGTCATCATGGAACTTTCTTCCATCTTATTATGCCACCTTCTAATTCAAAACAAATGGCTTAAAATTGAGATAAAATTTTACTTGTATGTGTGACAAAGCCAATGTAACTCATTGCAATGAACCATTTGTCACTTCTGCATACAGAACATATTCTTACTTCTTCGAAAGTGCATAAGAATATCTTTACTATTGTCCAACGATCATCATATGAATGCTATAACCTTTAGAGCATTGGACACATCTGGATCTACATATCATGGTATACAAGATTGATAAAATCATTCTTGTGGTTTCACTCATCAAGTGTCAAAACAATTGATTCTTGCTCCAACCTCTTCCATGCAACAAGAACCGTTATTATTGTTTCCATATTGAACAAATTCAATATTTCATCTATGTACTCTGGCAAAACTATATTAGTGCCTCAATCTATCTGCATAGACATTGATGCTTAATATTCTGGTTTTACCTAAGTCTTTCACCAAAAACTAATTTTAATGAAAACTTAACAATATCAAGAAAAACACATTATTTCCAATAAACTATATGTCGTCCACATAAAGTATTAGAAATATGTCTGAGCGCTCCCACTTACTTTCTTGTAATACAAGCATCTTCAAATATCTTGATGAAATTAACACTTTAACATTTTTATCATTGAAGATTCCAACTTCGCTATGCTTACTTCTACCATAGAAGTTTGCATACATATCTAGCAACCTTTGAATCAACAAAACCCATTGGGTCGTGTCAGGTACACGTCCTTGGTGTGCATTCCGGTAGAGGAACATTGTTTCATTTATTCAACTATCATATCTCAATATGTAATTATTGCTAGAATAATTCATATGACGAAGTCAGGGCCCATCATCGCTTATTTGTATATTGTTGGTTACTATTATCTAATAATATCTTGTCCTCAAATCTTACTATTTGATTATGACCAACTTGGTTAAATAGGAACTTTGATGTCGTGACTACAACATATTGTAGACGCGTGAGCTATGAATGCAGTTGCCGCTTCCAGAACATATTTTGGTGATGCGCTACTCTGATCATCTTGCTCCGATTCAATAACCTCATCAAGTTCTATCTTCCTCCCACTTAAACCTTTCGCGAGAAACTCCTTCATAAGAAATTCACTTCTTTTAGTGACAATCACTATGTGTTTGGGTTCATAATAGAAGGAATACCCATCGACATTCTTTGGGATAACCTACAAAGACTTACTAATCCGATTTTGGTTGTAAACATTTTACACATATGCCTTGCATACCAAAATTCAAGAAAAGACAACTATAACTTGTAAGGTGTCATTTCGGTAGATTATGATGGCACTCTATTCAGTGAAAAGCGGTAGTCTCTAAAGCATAATCCACAAATTATATTGGTAGTTTATTTCATCATTGATCTAACCATGTCAAACAAGGTTTGATTACATCCATCGAAAACTCCATACTCCTATGGTGTTTATCACGATGCAAATTTGTGGAACAATTCCTCTAACTCTTAGATGTTTGCTAAACTTTCAACTCAAATATTCTTCTTTATGATCTAATCATACAACTTGAATATTCTTGTTGCAACAATTTTCACATCATAAATTGAACAATTTCATACTTCTATCTCATCAAGTAGATATACCGTACATCTATTCGAGTCATTGATGAAATAGAAAATACACCACGCTCGACTTCACACATGAACTACATACATCAACATGTACAATCTCCATGTAGTCAGTCGCTTGTTCTTTCTATGGCCCACGAACGGAGTTTAATCATCTTTAGGAAAAGTCTCACAAGCGTCAATCGATTCAAAATCAATTGACTCGAAAATCTATCAATATAAAATTTCTTTCATGTTTTGTTTCCAATATGACTTAAACGGTGGTGTCATATATAAGTGAAATTCGTTTTGTCTTGCGACCTTTAGCACCAGTGTTAGAAATGTCTATTTCACCAACAAGATTTATAATAATCTATCCATCGACTATGGAAGACGGTAATAATTTGAACAACCATTGCTCTCATAATACTAGAACAAAATAGCAATTATTAAGTTCTTAACAAATCTAGAAGGCTAGGTTTTATGCCGACGGAAAAACACAATAACACATTTATTTGTTTCTCGATGCGCATTGTTACCACATTCTTTTGCTAGTTACTTAGGCCATCGTAGTTCTTGTATTGTTGCTTTGTATGACATTTCATACCAACAATCTAGTATCCAATACCTAAGAATTACATTATGTACTAGCAAAGAATACATCTATAACATGTATATCATTTATATACCTGAGCTGGACAATTCCAGTCTTTTCCTTTTTCTACCAAATAATTTTGCAGATCCTATTTAGCGTTTCCTCTCCTTTTAGAAGAATCTATCGACATCAACAGTGTTCGTCAATCATTTGACACATAGTCCAAAGGATTTTTAGTCAAATACTAATAGCCTTGGATTTTGCACTTTGAAGTGGATCGCCATCATCATATGATTGGTATTCTTCTAGATTCCATTCTTTAGTATTCTTTTGGTATAGCAAAACAATTTAGCCGATACCTTTTCATTCGTCCTATCATGACATTTTTCATGATGAAACTACTATAGCTTATAAGGATGAATGCAAGTATAATATTAGTTCCCAAACTTTTGGGTGATCGGGACGCCTAGCATCTTCAATCTTCGCATATAGTCATACAATATGAGCATATGTTCTTTTACTAAATTATACTTCATCATTTTGCAAACAATCAAAGTCTTAGATATCAAATATCTTTCACTTCTTATTTGTTTCTGAAACAATTCTTTCAGCTCGATGATCACTTTGATTCTCAAACAATTTTGAAGATCAATTTATCATGAAGGCAAACATATGATCTTTAGATACTAAACTTGAATCATTGCTCTTAGATTAATACAATTTATTAAATCGTATGGAGCAAGCAAGGTTTGCTAAAGTTTGCAATAGGACTTAATCTTTAGTCTTGACATTCTAACTAAACGGCACTAGACCGAAAAGTGATTATCCAGAATTCTATAGTTCTTTTAACTCAATTAAGCTAAGTGTCGGTGGGAAATGGTGCCAAAGACTACAATGACTTATGCAAATACAACAAGATTTAGTCCAAGATAATTAGTTCAAGTTAATCAAATTACTAATGAACTCCCACTAAATTCAACATCCCTCAAAGTTGTTTAGTGAAGCATGATCCAAATTCACTACACCGAGACCGATCATCACGTGAATGATGTAGCTTTAATGGTGAACATCAACATGTTGATCATATCATCCATATGACTCATGCTTGACCTTTCGGTCCGTGTGTTCCGAGGCCATGTCTGTGCATGCTAGGCTCGTCAAGTCAAACCCAAGTATTTCTGCGTGTGCAAAACTGGCTTGCACCCGTTGTATGTGAACATAGAGTTTATAGCACCCGATCATCACGAGATTCTTCAAAATGACGAACTTTCGCAACGGTGCATACATGGGGAGAACACAATTTTATCTTGATCTTTAAGTGAGGAATCATCTTAAAATGCTACCGTCGCGATCTAAGCATAATAAGATACATAAAAGGATAAACATCACATGCATATAATTTTATGTGACATGGTATAGCCAATCTCCGCGCAATGATCTCCATCTTGTGCGCGCCGGCATGATCTCCATCACTCCACCATGATTGCCTCCACCACGAATAGCAACTACAACTATTGCTAACTACTTAGCGATAAAGTAAAGCTATTACATGGCGTATAAGAAGTTGACACGCAGGTCATACACAATTATAAAGACAACCATATGGCTCCTGCCGGTTGTGAACTCATCGACATGCAAGTCATGAAATATTACAAAACATGATCATCGCATACATCACATATATCACATCACATCTTGTGGCCATACCATATCACAAAACACTCCCTGCAAAAACAAGTTAGACGCCTCTACTTTGTTGTTGCATGTTTTACGTGGCTTATGGGAGTTCATCAGGGGTGGCCCATCAGGGGTGGTATGGCGGATTCGCCATACCGGGCGGCCCAGTTGTTGAAGTTGGCACGGCGGTACTGGATGCAGGCGCTTATGGCGGATCCCGAGACAGGACTATGGCGGGCTACTGGCGGCGAGCTTATGGCGGATCCGGATGACGGCCCATGGCGGATGACCTTGTAGCGCACACATAGGACTTAGTCTAGGACTCCAAGTTGTATCCGTTCCGGTACCAACGTGTAGCCCACGCCAGGCGCCTTTATAAGCCCGGCGTGGAGCAGCCCTTGAGGCAGAGACCAATCTTACGGCCAATCGCATAGCGAAACAGCCAACCTCATCATTGTAACCGAGCACTTGTTGCCATATAGTGAATTATAGCAGCACGTAGGATCTCGCCACCGTCGCGGGATCTGAAGCTGGGTAAACTCGTGCTACCACCGTCCCGGATCGCTCCTTCGTGTTCACCCCCTTCCACAAACCGCCATACACCTACCCCTATGGCAGATCTGTTGACGAAACCACGACAGTTGGCGCCCACCGTGGGGCGAAGCGCGTCTGGAGCGCGGATCCAGGCGGGATCCGCCTTCGCAGGCATCGGCGACACCGTCGCCATCGGGCGCGTCCTCTACGATTCCGGCTTCCCCATCGTCCCAGCGGATAACCTCTGGGTGCCGGCTAGAGAAGACCCTGCTCGGTTCACCGTCATCCCGATTGGAGATATCCATATCTTCATTGGAGAGACAAACCCTACCCCCGCTACGGAAACCAATTTCCGGCGGATTGGTATGGCTGAAATCCCCAAACGGACCGCTTTCGAGCTGGATACGGAGGAGGACTCATCTGATCTGGAACTTTCCAAGCTATCCAGATCGGATCTGAAAAGTAATCCCACCCAGCCCGCCCTAGAGGTAGAGGAAGTGGTGGAAGACCACAGTGAATCCGCCATGAGCAATCTGGCGTTAGAGACACCGCGGTACTGCCTTGTTGCGTTCGCAGGTATCACTTCGGGATCTACCTCCAATGGAGAAGATAGCCTAGTTCATGATAATTAGTTCAAGTTAATCAAATTACTAATGAACTCCCACTAAATTCAACATCCCTCAAAGTTGTTTAGTGAAGCATGATCCAAATTCACTACACCGAGACCGATCATCACGTGAATGATGTAGCTTTAATGGTGAACATCAACATGTTGATCATATCATCCATATGACTCATGCTTGACCTTTTGGTCGTGTGTTCCGAGGCCATGTCTGTAATGCTAGGCTCGTCAAGTCAAACCCAAGTACTCCGCATGTGCAAATACTGGCTTGCACCCGTTGTATGTGAACGTAGAGTTTATAGCACCCGATCATCACGAGATGCTTGAACACGACGAACTTTCGCAACGGCGCATACGAGGGGAGAACACAATTTTATCTTGATATTTAAGTGAGGAATCATCTTATAATGCTACCGTCGCGATCAAGCATAATAAGATACATAAAAGGATAAAATCACATGCATATAATTTTATGTGACATGGTATAGCCAATCTCCGCGCAATGATCTCCATCTTGTGCACGCCGGCATGATCTCCATCACTCCACCATGATTGCCTCCACCACGAATAGCAACTACAACTATTGCTAACTACTTAGCGATAAAGTAAAGCTATTACATGGCGTATAAGAAGTTGACACGCAGGTCATACACAATTATAAAGACAACCACATGGCTCCTGCGGTTGTGAACTCATCGACATGCAAGTCGTGAAATATTACAAAACATGATCATTGCATACATCACATATATCACATCACATCTTGTGGCATACCATATCACAAAACACTCCTGCAAAAACAAGTTAGACGCCTCTACTTTGTTGTTGCATATTTTACGTGGCTTATGGGAGTAGCAAGTTAAGAACGATTCTTACCTATGAAAAGCCACAATGGTGATATTATGGTTGCTAACATCCGTTGTAAATCCCATGACTACTATAGTGAGAGAAACTGGCATCCACCAGCCGCATGTGTGGAACAAGCCACACGTCAAGTGCGGAGCCGGTCTCGCGAACGAGGTCGCGTAAAGTTGGCTTGGACCGCTTCGATCTCACTATGCCGCGCCATAAGAAATACACAACAAGAGGTTTGCAACAGAAAACATCAACGCCCAACAAGCATGTTGCGTTCTACTCGTGAAACACATCTACACATAGACCTAGCTCTGATACCACTGAAGGGTTTCGCAGCATAGTAAATCAAAAAATTTCCTACGGATGCGAACAAGAAAGCCAAGATCTAATCTAGGAGATGTAATCAACGAGAGAGGTAGATGAGATCTTCATACCCTTGAAGAAATCGCATAGCGGAAATGTTCAACAGAACGTGGATGATAGTCGTACTAGCCGTCTCCTCCCCGCGATCCGATCCGATCCAACGCCGCAAGTGGCGGCGCCTCCGAGAGATGCACACGTACGGTGCAGCGACGTCTCCTCCTTCCTTGGTCCAGCAAGTATGGTGGAGAGATAGATTGGATCTGCAGCACGACGGCGTGGTGCTTATGGTGGAGAGTTTCTGCGGCAGGGCTTCGCCTACGCGCAGTCGCGAGAGAGAGAGGTGGAGGGGCAGCAGTTGACCGGCGGCTAGGGTTGGAGTAAGAGGGAAGGCTGCGCCCCTGCCCTCCTTATATGGGGGGCTGGCCGGCCCCTTGACCCTCCTCCAAGCCCTAGGGCGGCGGCCCAAGGGGGAAGAGTGGGGGGCAAGTTTCCCCCCTCCTTCTGGAAGGTTCCCTTAGGGTTTCCCCTAAGGGCTGGCCGGCTGGGCCTTAGGGGCCTTGTGCACCAGGCCCAAAGTGGCCAGGACACTTCCCCTTAGGCTCACATAGACCTCCGACAAGTGGTCCCACGTTGGTACCACTCCGGAACCTTCTAGAACCTTCTGGTACAATACCGATAAACTCCGAAACGATTCCGGAATCCAAAAACTGCTTTCCTTTATATGAATCTTATTCTCCGGACCATTCCGGAACCTCTCGTGATGTCCTGGATCTCATCCGAGACTCCGACCAAAAACTCATAAACCAATTATCCATTCTATCTAGCGTCGATGCACGTTAAGTGTGTGACCCTACGGGTTCGAGAATATGCAGACATGATCTTCTATCAATAATCAACAGCGGGATCTGGAAACCCATATTGACTCCCACATATTCATCGATGATCATATCAGATGAACCACGATGCCAGGATTCAATTAATCCCGTATATGTATTCCCTTCATCACGCAATATTTTACTTGCCCGAGATTCGATCGTCGGTATCGCCATACCTAGTTCAATCTCCTTCACAGCAAGTACTTTACTCGTTCCGTAATCCGATATCACTTCGTGATTAACTCCTTAACCACATGCTTGCAAGCGGTATTGATATCGATTACCGAGTGGGCCCGAAGTATATCTCTCCGACTCGGGAGGGACAAATTCCATCTCGATACATACAACCCAACAAGTACTTTCCGATCACCTGAGAGACACCTTTATGATCACCCTCACATAGGATGACGTTTGATGACCTCAAAGCTTTCTTTCAATACCAGGGAGTTGTATTATCTCATGGTCTAAGGAATACAATACTTGACATAGGAAAAAGCTTCGCAAAGATGAACACAATGACACGATCTAATTGCTCTGCTTTATTTTGGTCTGTCCATCATATCATTCTCCTAATGATATGACCTCATTATTAATTGACAACTCATGTCTATGGTTAGGAAACCTTAACCATCATTAATCAATGAGCTAGTCCATAGAGGCGTACTAGGGACACGGTGTTGTTCATAAACCACACAAGTATTAAAGTTTCTGTTTAATACAATTCTAGCATGGAATATAAACATTATCATGAACAAGAAATATGATAATAACAATATTATTATTGCCTCTAGGGCATATTTCCTTCAGTCTCCCACTTGCACTAGAGTCAATAATCTAGTTAATACTTGCGCATTCAACACCTATGGCATTCCGGTGTTACTCATATGCGTTGGACGTGGTAAACCTTATCTACGGGTCTGACACTTTCAGGTCCGTTTGTATTTGCATATCTTTTGCGTCATCACGCATTACTCATCTTGACATGAGATGGCATCGTATAAACTTGGTCTTCTGGCAAGACCTCGATTTCTTTGCCGAGACTATGTTGTCACTATTGTCATACAATAGAACTACATGGTACTAGCACACTTGAAAAATAGCGATATCCACCATGCGTCGAAATACTCATTGGTCCGCACACATCGGTATGTATGATTTCCAATAAGTTCGTTGCTCGCTCCATTATTCCGGAGAACGGGTTTTTTTTATCATCTTACCCATGAGGCACGGCTCGCACGTGTCAAATGATTCAAAATCAAGAGACTCCAAAAGTCCATCAGAATGGAGTTTCTTTATGCGTTTTATGCCAATATGACCTGGACGACAGTGCCACAAATAAGTTGGATTATCACTATCTACTTTGCATCTTTTATGCCGCTTCTAAAGCGATTATATACTTAGCCCTCGTTGCAGTGTCCGCCACAATATTAACATTGGAACTCATCCAAGTCATCATGGAACTTTCTTCCATCTTATTATGCCACCTTCTAATTCAAAACAAATGGCTTAAAATTGAGATAAAATTTTACTTGTATGTGTGACAAAGCCAATGTAACTCATTGCAATGAACCATTTGTCACTTCTGCATACAGAACATATTCTTACTTCTTCGAAAGTGCATAAGAATATCTTTACTATTGTCCAACGATCATCATATGAATGCTATAACCTTTAGAGCATTGGACACATCTGGATCTACATATCATGGTATACAAGATTGATAAAATCATTCTTGTGGTTTCACTCATCAAGTGTCAAAACAATTGATTCTTGCTCCAACCTCTTCCATGCAACAAGAACCGTTATTATTGTTTCCATATTGAACAAATTCAATATTTCATCTATGTACTCTGGCAAAACTATATTAGTGCCTCAATCTATCTGCATAGACATTGATGCTTAATATTCTGGTTTTACCTAAGTCTTTCACAAAAACTAATTTTAATGAAAACTTAACAATATCAAGAAAAACACATTATTTCCAATAAACATATGTCGTCCACATAAAGTATTAGAAATATGTCTGAGCGCTCCCACTTACTTTCTTGTAATACAAGCATCTTCAAATATCTTGATGAAATTAACACTTTAACATTTTATCATTGAAGATTCCAACTTCGCTATGCTTACTTCTACCATAGAAGTTTGCATACATATCTAGCAACCTTTGAATCAACAAAACCCATTGGGTCGTGTCAGGTACACGTCCTTGGTGTGCATTCCGGTAGAGGAACATTGTTTCATTTATTCAACTATCATATCTCAATATGTAATTTTGCTAGAATAATTCATATGACGAAGTCAGGGCCCATCATCGCTTATTTGTATATTGTTGGTTACTATTATCTAATAATATCTTGTCCTCAAATCTTACTATTTGATTATGACCAACTTGGTTAAATAGGAACTTTGATGTCGTGACTACAACATATTGTAGACGCGTGAGCTATGAATGCAGTTGCCGCTTCCAGAACATATTTTGGTGATGCGCTACTCTGATCATCTTGCTCCGATTCAATAACCTCATCAAGTTCTATCTTCCTCCCACTTAAACCTTTCGCGAGAAACTCCTTCATAAGAAATTCACTTCTTTTAGTGACAATCACTATGTGTTTGGGTTCATAATAGAAGGAATACCCATCGACATTCTTTGGGATAACCTACAAAGACTTACTAATCCGATTTTGGTTGTAAACATTTTACACATATGCCTTGCATACCAAAATTCAAGAAAAGACAACTATAACTTGTAAGGTGTCATTTCGGTAGATTATGATGGCACTCTATTCAGTGAAAAGCGGTAGTCTCTAAAGCATAATCCACAAATTATATTGGTAGTTTATTTCATCATTGATCTAACCATGTCAAACAAGGTTTGATTACATCCATCGAAAACTCCATACTCCTATGGTGTTTATCACGATGCAAATTTGTGGAACAATTCCTCTAACTCTTAGATGTTTGCTAAACTTTCAACTCAAATATTCTTCTTTATGATCTAATCATACAACTTGAATATTCTTGTTGCAACAATTTTCACTCATAAATTGAACAATTTCATACTTCTATCTCATCAAGTAGATATACCGTACATCTATTCGAGTCATTGATGAAATAGAAAATACACCACGCTCGACTTCACACATGACTACATACATCAACATGTACAATCTCCATGTAGTCAGTCGCTTGTTCTTTCTATGGCCCACGAACGGAGTTTAATCATCTTTAGGAAAAGTCTCACAAGCGTCAATCGATTCAAAATCAATGACTCGAAAATCTATCAATATAAAATTTCTTTCATGTTTTGTTTCCAATATGACTTAAACGGTGGTGTCATATATAAGTGAAATTCGTTTTGTCTTGCGACCTTTAGCACCAGTGTTAGAAATGTCTATTTCACCAACAAGATTTATAATAATCTATCCATCGACTATGGAAGACGGTAATAATTTGAACAACCATTGCTCTCATAATACTAGAACAAAATAGCAATTATTAAGTTCTTAACAAATCTAGAAGGCTAGGTTTTATGCCGACGGAAAAACACAATAACACATTTATTTGTTTCTCGATGCGCATTGTTACCACATTCTTTTGCTAGTTACTTAGGCCATCGTAGTTCTTGTATTGTTGCTTTGTATGACATTTCATACCAACAATCTAGTATCCAATACCAAGAATTACATTATGTACTAGCAAAGAATACATCTATAACATGTATATCATTTATATACCTGAGCTGGACAATTCCAGTCTTTTCCTTTTTCTACCAAATAATTTTGCAGATCCTATTTAGCGTTTCCTCTCCTTTTAGAAGAATCTATCGACATCAACAGTGTTCGTCAATCATTTGACACATAGTCCAAAGGATTTTTAGTCAAATACTAATAGCCTTGGATTTTGCACTTTGAAGTGGATCGCCATCATCATATGATTGGTATTCTTCTAGATTCCATTCTTTAGTATAAATATCTTGATGAAATTAACACTTTAACATTTTCATCATTGAAGATTCCAACTTCGCTACGCTTACTTCTACCATAGAAGTTTGCATACATATCTAGCAACCTTTGAATCAACAAACCCATTGGGTCGTGTCAGTTACACGTCCTTGGTGTGCATTCCGGTAGAGGAACGTTGTTTCGTTTATTCAACTATCATATCTCAATATGTAATTGTTGCTAGAAAATCCATATGACGAAGTCAGGGCCCATCATCGCTTCTTTGTATATTGTTGGTTACTATTATCTAATAATATCTCGTCCTCAAATCTTGCTATTTGATTACGACCAACTTGGTTAATAGGAACTTCGATGCCGTGACTACAACATATTGTAGACGCGTGAGCTATGAATGCAGTTGCCACTTCCAGAACATTTTCTGGTGCTGCGCTACTCTGATCATCTTGCTCAGATTCAATAACCTCATCAAGTTCTATCTTCCTCCCACTTAAACCTTTCGTGAAAACTCCTTCATAAGAAGTTCACTTCTTTCAGTGACAATCACTTTTAATTGGGTTTACGGCAGAAGAAACACCCATCGACATTCTTTGGGATAACCCTACAAAGACTTACTAATCCGATTTTGGTTGTAAACATTTTACATATGCCATGCATACCAAAATTTAAGAAAAGACAACTATAACTTGTACGGTGTCATTTCAGCGGATTATGATGGTGCTCTATTCAGTGAAAAGCGGTAGTCTCTAAAGCATAATCCACAAATTATATTGGTAGTTTTATATAATAATTGCTCTAACCATGTCAAACAAGGTTTGATTACATCCATTGAAAACTCCATACTCCTATGGTGTTTATCACGATGCAAGTTTGTGGAACAATTCCTCTAACTCTTAGATGCTTGCTAAACTTGTAACTCAAATATTCTTCTTTATGATCCAATCATAAAAACTTGAATTTTTCTTGTTACAATAATTTCCACTTCATAAATTGAACAATTTCAATTATTTCATACTTCTATCTCATCAAGTAGATATACAATACATCTATTTGAGTCATTGATGAAATAGAAAATACACCATGATCGACTTCACACCATGGACTACCTACATCAACATGTATGATCTCCATTTAGTTAGTCGCTTGTTCTGTCCATGGCCCATGAACGAAGTTTAATCATCTTTAGGAAAAGTCTCACAAGCGTCAATCAATTCAAAATCAAATGACTCGAAAATCTATCAATATAGAATTTCTTTCATGTTTTGTTTCCAATATGACTTAAACGGTGGTGTCATATATAAGTGAAATTCATTTTGTCTTGTGACCTTTAGCATCAGTGTTATAAATGTCTATTTCACCAACAAGATAATAATAATCTATCCATCGATTATGGAAGACGGTAATAATTTGAACAACCATTGCTCTCATAATACTAGAACAAAATAGCAATTATTAAGTTCTTAACAAATCTAGAAGGCTAGGTTTTATGCCAACGGAAAAACACAATAACACATTTATTTGTTTCTCGATGCGCATTGTTACCACATTCTTTTGCTAGTTACTTAGGCCATCGTAGTTCTTGTATTGTTGCTTTGTATGACATTTCATACCAACAATCTAGTATCCAATACCCAAGAATTACATTATGTACTAGCAAAGAATACATCTATAACATGTATATCATTATATACCTGTGCTGGACATTTCCAGTCTTTTCCTTTTCTACCAAATATTCTGCAGATCCTATTTAGCATATTCTCTCCATTTAGAAGAATCTATCAACATCAATTGTGGTGTCAATCATTTGACACATGGTCCAAAGGATGTTAGTCAAATACTAATAGCCTTGGACTTTGCACTTTGAAGTGGATCACCATCATCATATGATTGGTATTCTTCCGGACTCTATTCTTTAGCAATCTTTTGGTATAGCAAAAACGGTTTAGCCAATACCCTTTCATTCATCTTATCATGACAACTTTCATGATGAAACTACTATAGCTTATAAGGATGAATGCAAGTATAATATTAGTTCCCAAACTTTTGGGTGATCGGGATGCCTGGCATCTTCAATCTTCACATATATTCATACAATATGAGCATATGTTCTAAATTATTCTTAATCATTTTGCAAACAATCAAAGTTTTAGATATCAAATATCTTTCACTTCTTGTTAGTTTCTGAAACAATTCTTTCAGCTCGATGATCACTTTGATTCTCAAACAATTTTGAAGATCGATTTCTCATGGAGGCAAACATGATCTTAGATGCTAAACTTGAATCATTGCTCTTAGATTAATACAACTTATTAAATCGCATGGAGCAAGTGAGGTTTGCTAAAGTTTGGAATAAGACTTAATCCTTACTCTTGACATTCTAACTAAACGGTACTAGTCCGTAAAGTGATTATCCAGAATTCTATAGTTCTTTTAACTCAATTAAGCTAAGTGTCGGTGGGAAACGGTGCCAAAGACTACAACGACTTATGCAAATAAATCAAGATTTAGTTCATGATAATTAGTTCAAGTTAATCAAATTACTAATGAACTCCCACTAAATTCAACATCCCTCAAAGTTGTTTAGTGAAACATGATCCAAATTCACTACACCGAGACCGATCATTACGTGAATGATGTAGCTTTAATGGTGAACATCAACATGTTGATCATATCATCCATATGACTCATGCTTGACCTTTTGGTCTGTGTGTTCCGAGGCCATGTCTGTATATGCTAGGCTCATCAAGTCAAACCCAAGTACCTCCGCATGTGCAAATACTGGCTTGCACCCGTTGTATGTGAACGTAGAGTTTATAGCACCCGATCATCACGAGATGCTTGAACACGACGAACTTTCGCAACGGCGCATACGAGGGGAGAACACAATTTTATCTTGATATTTAAGTGAGGAATCATCTTATAATGCTACCGTCGCGATCAAAGCATAATAAGATACATAAAAGGATAAAAATCACATGCATATAATTTTATGTGACATGGTATAGCCAATCTCCGCGCAATGATCTCCATCTTGTGCACGCCGGCATGATCTCCATCACTCCACCATGATTGCCTCCACCACGAATAGCAACTACAACTATTGCTAACTACTTAGCGATAAAGTAAAGCTATTACATGGCGTATAAGAAGTTGACACGCAGGTCATACACAATTATAAAGACAACCACATGGCTCCTGTCGGTTGTGAACTCATCGACATGCAAGTCGTGAAATATTACAAAACATGATCATTGCATACATCACATATATCACATCACATCTTGTGGTCATACCATATCACAAAACACTCCGTGCAAAAACAAGTTAGACGCCTCTACTTTGTTGTTGCATATTTTACGTGGCTTATGGGAGTAGCAAGTTAAGAACGATTCTTACCTATGAAAAGCCACAATGGTGATATTATGGTTGCTAACATCCGTTGTAAATCCCATGACTACTATAGTGAGAGAAACTGGCATCCACCAGCCGCATGTGTGGAACAAGCCACACGTCAAGTGCGGAGCCGGTCTCGTGAACGAGGTCGCGTAAAGTTGGCTTGGACCGCTTCGATCTCACTATGCCGCGCCATAAGAAATACACAACAAAGAGGTTTGCAACAGAAAACATCAACGCCCGTAACAAGCATGTTGCGTTCTACTCGTGAAACACATCTACACATAGACCTAGCTCTGATACCACTGAAGGATTTCGCAGCATAGTAAATCAAAAAATTTCCTACGGATGCGAACAAGAAAGCCAAGATCTAATCTAGGAGATGTAATCAACGAGAGAGGTAGATGAGATCTTCATACCCTTGAAGAAATCGCATAGCGGAAATGTTCAACAGAACGTGGATGATATAGTCGTACTAGCCGTCTCCTCCCCGCGATCCGATCCGATCCAACGCCGCAAGTGGCGGCGCCTCCGAGAGATGCACACGTACGGTGCAGCGACGTCTCCTCCTTCCTTGGTCCAGCAAGTATGGTGGAGAGATAGATTGGATCTGCAGCACGACGGCGTGGTGCTTATGGTGGAGAGTTTCTGCGGCAGGGCTTCGCCTACGCGCAGTCGCGAGAGAGAGAGGTGGAGGGGCAGCAGTTGACCGGCGGCTAGGGTTGGAGTAAGAGGGAAGGCTGCGCCCCTGCCCTCCTTATATGGGGGGCTGGCCGGCCCCTTGACCCCTCCTCCAAGCCCTAGGGCGGCGGCCCAAGGGGGAAGAGTGGGGGGCAAGTTTCCCCCCTCCTTCTGGAAGGTTCCCTTAGGGTTTCCCCTAAGGGCTGGCCGGCTGGGCCTTAGGGGCCTTGTGCACCAGGCCCAAAGTGGCCAGGACACTTCCCCTTAGGCTCACATAGACCTCCGACAAGTGGTCCCACGTTGGTACCACTCCGGAACCTTCTAGAACCTTCTGGTACAATACCGATAAACTCCGAAACGATTCCGGAATCCAAAAACTGCTTTCCTTTATATGAATCTTATTCTCCGGACCATTCCGGAACCTCTCGTGATGTCCTGGATCTCATCCGAGACTCCGACCAAAAACTCATAAACCAATTATCCATTCTATCTTAGCGTCGATGCACGTTAAGTGTGTGACCCTACGGGTTCGAGAATATGCAGACATGATCTTCTATCAATAATCAACAGCGGGATCTGGAAACCCATATTGACTCCCACATATTCATCGATGATCATATCAGATGAACCACGATGCCAGGATTCAATTAATCCCGTATATGTATTCCCTTCATCACGCAATATTTTACTTGCCCGAGATTCGATCGTCGGTATCGCCATACCTAGTTCAATCTCCTTCACAGCAAGTACTTTACTCGTTCCGTAATCCGATATCACTTCGTGATTAACTCCTTAACCACATGCTTGCAAGCGGTATTGATATCGATTACCGAGTGGGCCCGAAGTATATCTCTCCGACTCGGGAGGGACAAATTCCATCTCGATACATACAACCCAACAAGTACTTTCCGATCACCTGAGAGACACCTTTATGATCACCCTCACATAGGATGACGTTTGATGACCTCAAAGCTTTCTTTCAATACCAGGGAGTTGTATTATCTCATGGTCTAAGGAATACAATACTTGACATAGGAAAAAGCTTCGCAAAGATGAACACAATGACACGATCTAATTGCTCTGCTTTATTTTGGTCTGTCCATCATATCATTCTCCTAATGATATGACCTCATTATTAATTGACAACTCATGTCTATGGTTAGGAAACCTTAACCATCATTAATCAATGAGCTAGTCCATAGAGGCGTACTAGGGACACGGTGTTGTTCATAAACCACACAAGTATTAAAGTTTCTGTTTAATACAATTCTAGCATGGAATATAAACATTATCATGAACAAGAAATATGATAATAACAATATTATTATTGCCTCTAGGGCATATTTCCTTCAGTCTCCCACTTGCACTAGAGTCAATAATCTAGTTAATACTTGCGCATTCAACACCTATGGCATTCCGGTGTTACTCATATGCGTTGGACGTGGTAAACCTTATCTACGGGTCTGACACTTTCAGGTCCGTTTGTATTTGCATATCTTTTGCGTCATCACGCATTACTCATCTTGACATGAGATGGCATCGTATAAACTTGGTCTTCTGGCAAGACCTCGATTTCTTTGCCGAGACTATGTTGTCACTATTGTCATACAATAGAACTACATGGTACTAGCACACTTGAAAAATAGCGATATCCACCATGCGTCGAAATACTCATTGGTCCGCACACATCGGTATGTATGATTTCCAATAAGTTCGTTGCTCGCTCCATTATTCCGGAGAACGGGTTTTTTTTATCATCTTACCCATGAGGCACGGCTCGCACGTGTCAAATGATTCAAAATCAAGAGACTCCAAAAGTCCATCAGAATGGAGTTTCTTTATGCGTTTTATGCCAATATGACCTGGACGACAGTGCCACAAATAAGTTGGATTATCACTATCTACTTTGCATCTTTTATGCCGCTTCTAAAGCGATTATATACTTAGCCCTCGTTGCAGTGTCCGCCACAATATTAACATTGGAACTCATCCAAGTCATCATGGAACTTTCTTCCATCTTATTATGCCACCTTCTAATTCAAAACAAATGGCTTAAAATTGAGATAAAATTTTACTTGTATGTGTGACAAAGCCAATGTAACTCATTGCAATGAACCATTTGTCACTTCTGCATACAGAACATATTCTTACTTCTTCGAAAGTGCATAAGAATATCTTTACTATTGTCCAACGATCATCATATGAATGCTATAACCTTTAGAGCATTGGACACATCTGGATCTACATATCATGGTATACAAGATTGATAAAATCATTCTTGTGGTTTCACTCATCAAGTGTCAAAACAATTGATTCTTGCTCCAACCTCTTCCATGCAACAAGAACCGTTATTATTGTTTCCATATTGAACAAATTCAATATTTCATCTATGTACTCTGGCAAAACTATATTAGTGCCTCAATCTATCTGCATAGACATTGATGCTTAATATTCTGGTTTTACCTAAGTCTTTCACCAAAAACTAATTTTAATGAAAACTTAACAATATCAAGAAAAACACATTATTTCCAATAAACTATATGTCGTCCACATAAAGTATTAGAAATATGTCTGAGCGCTCCCACTTACTTTCTTGTAATACAAGCATCTTCAAATATCTTGATGAAATTAACACTTTAACATTTTTATCATTGAAGATTCCAACTTCGCTATGCTTACTTCTACCATAGAAGTTTGCATACATATCTAGCAACCTTTGAATCAACAAAACCCATTGGGTCGTGTCAGGTACACGTCCTTGGTGTGCATTCCGGTAGAGGAACATTGTTTCATTTATTCAACTATCATATCTCAATATGTAATTATTGCTAGAATAATTCATATGACGAAGTCAGGGCCCATCATCGCTTATTTGTATATTGTTGGTTACTATTATCTAATAATATCTTGTCCTCAAATCTTACTATTTGATTATGACCAACTTGGTTAAATAGGAACTTTGATGTCGTGACTACAACATATTGTAGACGCGTGAGCTATGAATGCAGTTGCCGCTTCCAGAACATATTTTGGTGATGCGCTACTCTGATCATCTTGCTCCGATTCAATAACCTCATCAAGTTCTATCTTCCTCCCACTTAAACCTTTCGCGAGAAACTCCTTCATAAGAAATTCACTTCTTTTAGTGACAATCACTATGTGTTTGGGTTCATAATAGAAGGAATACCCATCGACATTCTTTGGGATAACCTACAAAGACTTACTAATCCGATTTTGGTTGTAAACATTTTACACATATGCCTTGCATACCAAAATTCAAGAAAAGACAACTATAACTTGTAAGGTGTCATTTCGGTAGATTATGATGGCACTCTATTCAGTGAAAAGCGGTAGTCTCTAAAGCATAATCCACAAATTATATTGGTAGTTTATTTCATCATTGATCTAACCATGTCAAACAAGGTTTGATTACATCCATCGAAAACTCCATACTCCTATGGTGTTTATCACGATGCAAATTTGTGGAACAATTCCTCTAACTCTTAGATGTTTGCTAAACTTTCAACTCAAATATTCTTCTTTATGATCTAATCATACAACTTGAATATTCTTGTTGCAACAATTTTCACATCATAAATTGAACAATTTCATACTTCTATCTCATCAAGTAGATATACCGTACATCTATTCGAGTCATTGATGAAATAGAAAATACACCACGCTCGACTTCACACATGAACTACATACATCAACATGTACAATCTCCATGTAGTCAGTCGCTTGTTCTTTCTATGGCCCACGAACGGAGTTTAATCATCTTTAGGAAAAGTCTCACAAGCGTCAATCGATTCAAAATCAATTGACTCGAAAATCTATCAATATAAAATTTCTTTCATGTTTTGTTTCCAATATGACTTAAACGGTGGTGTCATATATAAGTGAAATTCGTTTTGTCTTGCGACCTTTAGCACCAGTGTTAGAAATGTCTATTTCACCAACAAGATTTATAATAATCTATCCATCGACTATGGAAGACGGTAATAATTTGAACAACCATTGCTCTCATAATACTAGAACAAAATAGCAATTATTAAGTTCTTAACAAATCTAGAAGGCTAGGTTTTATGCCGACGGAAAAACACAATAACACATTTATTTGTTTCTCGATGCGCATTGTTACCACATTCTTTTGCTAGTTACTTAGGCCATCGTAGTTCTTGTATTGTTGCTTTGTATGACATTTCATACCAACAATCTAGTATCCAATACCTAAGAATTACATTATGTACTAGCAAAGAATACATCTATAACATGTATATCATTTATATACCTGAGCTGGACAATTCCAGTCTTTTCCTTTTTCTACCAAATAATTTTGCAGATCCTATTTAGCGTTTCCTCTCCTTTTAGAAGAATCTATCGACATCAACAGTGTTCGTCAATCATTTGACACATAGTCCAAAGGATTTTTAGTCAAATACTAATAGCCTTGGATTTTGCACTTTGAAGTGGATCGCCATCATCATATGATTGGTATTCTTCTAGATTCCATTCTTTAGTATTCTTTTGGTATAGCAAAACAATTTAGCCGATACCTTTTCATTCGTCCTATCATGACATTTTTCATGATGAAACTACTATAGCTTATAAGGATGAATGCAAGTATAATATTAGTTCCCAAACTTTTGGGTGATCGGGACGCCTAGCATCTTCAATCTTCGCATATAGTCATACAATATGAGCATATGTTCTTTTACTAAATTATACTTCATCATTTTGCAAACAATCAAAGTCTTAGATATCAAATATCTTTCACTTCTTATTTGTTTCTGAAACAATTCTTTCAGCTCGATGATCACTTTGATTCTCAAACAATTTTGAAGATCAATTTATCATGAAGGCAAACATATGATCTTTAGATACTAAACTTGAATCATTGCTCTTAGATTAATACAATTTATTAAATCGTATGGAGCAAGCAAGGTTTGCTAAAGTTTGCAATAGGACTTAATCTTTAGTCTTGACATTCTAACTAAACGGCACTAGACCGAAAAGTGATTATCCAGAATTCTATAGTTCTTTTAACTCAATTAAGCTAAGTGTCGGTGGGAAATGGTGCCAAAGACTACAATGACTTATGCAAATACAACAAGATTTAGTCCAAGATAATTAGTTCAAGTTAATCAAATTACTAATGAACTCCCACTAAATTCAACATCCCTCAAAGTTGTTTAGTGAAGCATGATCCAAATTCACTACACCGAGACCGATCATCACGTGAATGATGTAGCTTTAATGGTGAACATCAACATGTTGATCATATCATCCATATGACTCATGCTTGACCTTTCGGTCCGTGTGTTCCGAGGCCATGTCTGTGCATGCTAGGCTCGTCAAGTCAAACCCAAGTATTTCTGCGTGTGCAAAACTGGCTTGCACCCGTTGTATGTGAACATAGAGTTTATAGCACCCGATCATCACGAGATTCTTCAAAATGACGAACTTTCGCAACGGTGCATACATGGGGAGAACACAATTTTATCTTGATCTTTAAGTGAGGAATCATCTTAAAATGCTACCGTCGCGATCTAAGCATAATAAGATACATAAAAGGATAAACATCACATGCATATAATTTTATGTGACATGGTATAGCCAATCTCCGCGCAATGATCTCCATCTTGTGCGCGCCGGCATGATCTCCATCACTCCACCATGATTGCCTCCACCACGAATAGCAACTACAACTATTGCTAACTACTTAGCGATAAAGTAAAGCTATTACATGGCGTATAAGAAGTTGACACGCAGGTCATACACAATTATAAAGACAACCATATGGCTCCTGCCGGTTGTGAACTCATCGACATGCAAGTCATGAAATATTACAAAACATGATCATCGCATACATCACATATATCACATCACATCTTGTGGCCATACCATATCACAAAACACTCCCTGCAAAAACAAGTTAGACGCCTCTACTTTGTTGTTGCATGTTTTACGTGGCTTATGGGAGTTCATCAGGGGTGGCCCATCAGGGGTGGTATGGCGGATTCGCCATACCGGGCGGCCCAGTTGTTGAAGTTGGCACGGCGGTACTGGATGCAGGCGCTTATGGCGGATCCCGAGACAGGACTATGGCGGGCTACTGGCGGCGAGCTTATGGCGGATCCGGATGACGGCCCATGGCGGATGACCTTGTAGCGCACACATAGGACTTAGTCTAGGACTCCAAGTTGTATCCGTTCCGGTACCAACGTGTAGCCCACGCCAGGCGCCTTTATAAGCCCGGCGTGGAGCAGCCCTTGAGGCAGAGACCAATCTTACGGCCAATCGCATAGCGAAACAGCCAACCTCATCATTGTAACCGAGCACTTGTTGCCATATAGTGAATTATAGCAGCACGTAGGATCTCGCCACCGTCGCGGGATCTGAAGCTGGGTAAACTCGTGCTACCACCGTCCCGGATCGCTCCTTCGTGTTCACCCCCTTCCACAAACCGCCATACACCTACCCCTATGGCAGATCTGTTGACGAAACCACGACAGTTGGCGCCCACCGTGGGGCGAAGCGCGTCTGGAGCGCGGATCCAGGCGGGATCCGCCTTCGCAGGCATCGGCGACACCGTCGCCATCGGGCGCGTCCTCTACGATTCCGGCTTCCCCATCGTCCCAGCGGATAACCTCTGGGTGCCGGCTAGAGAAGACCCTGCTCGGTTCACCGTCATCCCGATTGGAGATATCCATATCTTCATTGGAGAGACAAACCCTACCCCCGCTACGGAAACCAATTTCCGGCGGATTGGTATGGCTGAAATCCCCAAACGGACCGCTTTCGAGCTGGATACGGAGGAGGACTCATCTGATCTGGAACTTTCCAAGCTATCCAGATCGGATCTGAAAAGTAATCCCACCCAGCCCGCCCTAGAGGTAGAGGAAGTGGTGGAAGACCACAGTGAATCCGCCATGAGCAATCTGGCGTTAGAGACACCGCGGTACTGCCTTGTTGCGTTCGCAGGTATCACTTCGGGATCTACCTCCAATGGAGAAGATAGCCCAGGTGAATCCATCCTAGAGGCACTTAACGAAAGTGGTGAATCGGATGACTGGGACAGCAAAGGCTATGATTCTGACCACTACGATGCCGCCATGAGGAAACTCGAGGCGGAATTGGCGCAGCAGGCACTTGAAGAGCAACAAACGGCGGCCAAGCAGGTGTTTGTCACCAACAAAGGAGATGATGCTGGGCAGACAACCGGTGATCCGCCATCTCAGGCAGTCCACGACGGAGATGCCGGCAATGAGCAGGGTAACCCGCCACCAGCCGCTGATCCCGCCGCGGAACAACTGCCCGAGATCCATGGTGGACCCAGGCCGCTACCCGCCATCCCCGAGGACCAGCACCAAGAAGACTTCACGACCCCGCTGGACAAGGTCGTCTATGGAACTCTAGCAGATCCAATCACCCCTGACTATGTCAGAGACGTGAACGATCTCGAGAAGAAAAGGCGAGCACTCCTCAAGGAAGCAAAGCGAGTCGAGAAGATGGGCAAGCAGGTTGACGACGACATTGCTAAAGCTCAAGACACGCTAAAACGCGCAAGGAATATGGAGGAGAAGTATGTTACTCTCGTCCAGAACCAGATCAACGAGGGAGGCGACCCGCAGCTGGTACGAAACCTTGAGTTCACCGTACCAACAGCGGAAACTCTGGCCAAGATGTACATCAAGAATCCGCCATACGTGGACAAAAACCGCGATGAAGTCAGGGCTACGCCCATTGAGAACATCGTGGCTGCAAAGGAGCTATTGGAGCATAATAAAAGCCCAGCAGCCCTAGAGACGACAGTTAAACTGATGACCAAAGCATTAGTACAGCAGGAGAAGGCTACGTCATCACGACGCCTCGAATCTGATCCTGCGCTATGCAGGTCTAGTACTGCCTCCAAAGCTCAGGGGGCCGGCAACAATGGTGGACGTCCTGACAACGAATCTCATACCGGATCCTCGGAGATCCGAAGAAGAGAAGCTCGTAATCGGCGACACGCCATCCCAATATCCTCTGATGACAAACCACATGGCAAAGGACCGCAGAGAAATCCATCGCCACCCCGCAAGAATTACCCAGCTTACGGATACCAACAAGCCACTGCTGCTCCTCGCCATAAGACCAACATGCCGCCACCAAAGCATAAGACGTTCGAAGTCCCCAAGGGAGGAATTGTCATACGCGACAATGATGGCAAACGAGGACGAAGCCGTGACGCTGGACGCAGAGACGATCCGCCACGACGGGAAAACAGCAGGGATGGCGGATCCAAGAGAAGGGACAGATCTCGCCATGACGACGGCGCGCATCGCGACGGTGACAAGGACAAGCATCGCTCCACTCGCCGTCACGACGACAAAGGGCAAGGCTCCCGCCGCCATGATGACGATCCATCTTCACGAAGAACAGAAGGGAGTCGTCGTAGCTGCAGAGAACAGTCGCAGGATGGCGAGAGTAAGCGCAGACGCGACCCTTCGCCATCCCCACCAGATAGCCCCCATGGCGGTGGCGGTGGTGGTGGCGGACCAGCAAGGTCGCGCAACTCTCGCAAGGATCCGCCAGACCAGAAGCCCTACGACGCCCGTACCCACCTAAATGAGATTGCCAAGTCTCAAACGGCCTTCTTCCTCGGCCCAAAGTGCTTTGGACAACGGATTCGTGATGAGCCCATCCCGTATGGGTTCAAAATCGAGAAAAATATCCGCCAGTACAATGGAGTCGATAGACCTTTGACTTGGCTACAAGACTACTTCAACGCAGTACAATTCGCCGGGGGATCTCCCAATGTTGTTGTCCGCTATTTGCCCCTGATGCTATCCGGCACTGCGAGGCAATGGATCAACGACTTGGCAGAAAACTCCATCCAAACCTGGTTCGATATGCAAACTGCGTTCACCGAAAATTTCGAGGGGACTTACAAGAGACCCCACAACATTGGTGACCTCCAACGGTGCCGACGAGCTGATGACGAGACCTCCCGAACTTTCCTCACGCGATGGCTGGATATGAAGAACTCCTGTGAAGGGGTTACTGACGAATCCGCCATCCTCGCGTTTATTGACAGTTTGGAGAGAGGCCAACTGCTCCGCCATCGCCTGTTGCGGGAAAGGAATGAAGGAAAATTGACCCTAAATTCCATGATCACCATCGCAAGCAATTACGCGGCCGCCGACGACGACGCCCGCGAATCTCTGAAGGCTTCCGCCATCCAGAACACTAGAAAGCGGAATAGCAGCAACAAGCGAAAGAATCCGCCAGAAGAACCGCAGGCTCCGGAGATGGTGGCCACAACCTTTGCTGACAAAGGCCAAAGCAGCCAGCGCAGCCGGGGACGCGGAGGTGGCGGTGGACAGCCGCGGAGTTCCACAACTCCCGCTTCGGCGCCATCCGCCCCCGTGTCCTACGACGAATACCGCGATATGCCATGTTTTGCCCACCGCGACGCCTCAGGAAAGTGCAACCACACCAACCGGAACTGCAAGTTTGTCAACGACCTCAAGGCGGATCAAGAAGCTGGCTTCAAGCGTAGCCGGCGACAACGGCCTCGTGGCAAAGGGAAAGCGGATAAAGACAAGGAATCTAGGGATGGCAGCGATATGGATGAAGACCCTGCGCCCAAACCCGCCGAAAAGGTAGAGGGTGGTGCTGGCAAGGGTAACCCAATCAATGACAAAAAAGGTGCCTTTCATACATTCCTTGGACCCCCCACGGCTAAGGCACAGAGAGCTGCTATGCGCTCACTTAATGCCACCGTGCCAAAAATCCGCCAGTACGTCAGATGGTCCGAAGTACCGGTGCACTGGAGCCGCGATGATCATCCAGAGCATATCCCAGATGGCTATTACGCCATGGTGGTATGCCCTGTAATCCATGGCTATGAGTTCTCCAAGTGCTTAATGGATGGCGGCAGCAGCCTGAACATCATGTACGTGGAAACTTTGACAAAGCTCGGCCTTACCAAGACCCAACTCCGCCATAGCGCGGTCACCTTTTATGGGGTGGTTCCTGGTCGCCAAGCCAAGTCCCTCGGGTCCATCACACTCAAGGTTGCCTTCGGTAGTGAGGAAAACTACAGAGAAGAGCCCATAACCTTTGAGGTGGTCCCGTTCAAAAGCACTTACCACGTTATCTTCGGGCGCCCCGCCTTCCACAGCTTTCATGCGAGGCCATGCTACATCTACAATCAGCTGAAGATGCCAGGACCGGATGGCATAATCACCGTTTATGGCAGCTTCAGAAAGGCGAAGGAGTGCGAGGAAGGAGAAGCCGCCTTCGCGGAAGCAGTGTTCTTCGGTGAGGAGTTCAAAGAAATCCACGCCGCTACGGACCCCGCGGAGATGCCGGCATCCAAGCAGGACGTTTCCGCCACCCCGCCCACCTTCAAGCCTACAGTCGATACAAAACAGGTGGAACTTGTCGCTGGCGATGCTGCCAAAACCACCGCCATTGGGACGAATTTGTCCCCCAAATAGGAAAGCGCGCTCGTCGAGTTCCTCCGTGAGAACCGGGACATCTTCGCATGGCAGCCATCTGACATGACGGGTGTACCCAGGGAACTCGCCGAGCACGCTCTGCAAATAATTCCTGGCTCAAAGCCAGTAAGACAAGCCATGAGACGCTTCGGAGATGAAAAGCGCCGCGCCATAGCAAAGGAAATTTCCAAGCTGTTGAAAGCAGGCTTCATCAAGGAAGTGATACATACCAAGTGGGTGGCGAATCCGGTACTAGTTCCTAAGGAAAACACAAAAGTTCTGTGCATGTGTGTAGATTACACTGGCCTGAACAAAGCATGTCCAAAAGACCCTTTTCCCTTGCCTCGCATTGACCAAGTCATTGACTCAACGGCGGGATCGGAGCTACTGTGTTTCTTAGATGCCTACTCCGGATACCACCAGATCAAGATGAAAAAGTCCGATCAGCTCGCTACGTCATTCGTAACACCTTATGGCACATATTGCTATGTCACAATGCCATTCGGTCTGAAAAACGCAGGAGCAACGTATCAGCGCACCATGCAAAAGTGCCTGGCGGATCAAATCGGACAAAATATCCACGCATATGTGGACGACATCGCAGTTATGTCTAAGAAGCAAGATGGCCTTATAGCGGATTTGCAAGAGACATTTGACAATCTCAGGAAGTACAACATGATGCTTAACCCAACGAAGTGCGTCTTCGGGGTCCCAGCTGGACAACTCCTAGGATTCATCGTCTCCCACCGCGGAATTGAGGTTAACCCGGAGAAGATCAAGGCAATCCTCGATATCTCCCGGCCCATCGACCTAAAAGAAGTACAGCGACTCACAGGCTGCATGGCAGCAGTGAGCAGATTCATCAGTCGTCTTGGCGAGAAGGCTTTGCCACTCTACAAGCTGATGAAGAAATCAGACGAATTCGTCTGGACCGACGAGGCAGACGCTGCACTTAAGGATCTGAAGAGAGTGTTATCCACTGCACCAGTCCTAGCGGCACCCGAAGACCAGGAGCCCATGTTACTATACATGGCGGCAACCAATAGGGTGGTCAGCATCGTCATGGTGGTAGAACGTAAGGAAGAAGCGCAGGAGTATGGCGTACAGCGACCAGTCTACTATGTCAGCGAGGTCCTGACGGAATCCAAGCAGCGCTACCCTCACTACCAAAAATTGGCATACGGAGTTTTCCTAGCTTCCCGCAAGCTAAGGCATTACTTCTATGACCATAAGATCACAGTGGTGAGCAAAGCCCCACTGAAGGACATCATCAACAACAGCGACGCAACAGGACGAGTTGCGAAGTGGGGCATTGAATTGGCCTCTTTCGACATCGACTACAAGCCTCGCACCGCCATCAAGTCTCAGGCCTTGGCGGAGTTTATGGCGGATTGGAAAGAAGCGCAGGAAACTACGCCCGTCCCAGAGCCAGAACACTGGGTGATGCACTTTGATGGCTCAAAGTTGCTGCACGGCTCGGGGGCTGGAGTGACGCTCAAATCTCCTAAGGGAGATGAGTTAAGCTACGTTCTCCAGATTCACTTCCCCACCACCAACAACATCGCGGAGTATGAAGCGCTACTACACGGGCTACGTGTCGCAAAGGAGATCGGCGTACAACACATCATGTGCTGTGGAGACTCTGACCTTGTGGCTCAGCAGGTGGCTGGCACATACAAAGCTCGGAACGAAGTAATGGCGGCATACATGGACGAAGTGGACGAGATGGCCAAAAGTTTCCTCGGCTACGACATAAAGCACGTACGGCGAGAAGATAACATGGCGGCCGATACCTTGTCAAAACTGGGATCCAGCCGTAGGGCAGTTCCGCCAGGAGTGTTCCTCGAGCATCTGCGCGTACCATCAGTTAAGATGGTGGATCCAGAAAATCCGGAGATGGCGAGCTCCCCTGTTATGGCGGTTTTGCCTAGCAATCCGCCATGGGCTGAGCCCTTCCTGGAATATCTGACGAGCAAGAAGCTTCCCGAAGACGAAGTCCAGAAAAGACAAATCGAGCGTAGAGTCAAAGCGTACACCATCATAGATGGCCAACTCTACAAACGAAGCACCTCGGGAGTTTTCATGAAGTGCATATCCCAAGTGGATGGAATCGAAATACTAAGAGAGATCCATGAAGGCGAATGTGGGCATCATGCCGCCGCCAGATCCCTAGTAGCTAAAGCATTCCGCCATGGGTTCTACTGGCCAACGGCCAAGGCAGACGCAGACCGCATTGTGGAGCTCTGCCATGGTTGCCAGATGTACTCCAAGCAAACCCATATGCCCGCCACAGCACTGCATACGATCCCTATAACTTGGCCTTTTGCAGTCTAGGGGCTGGACATGGTGGGTCCGCTAAAAACAGCACCTTCGGGATTTACGCACCTTTTGGTAGCGGTAGACAAATTCATGAAGTGGGTGGAGGCTAAGCCCATCAGAAAACTTGATGGCAAAACCGCCCTAAAGTTTGTCAAGGACATTGTGGTCAGATTCGGCATCCCACACAGCATCATCACCGATAATGGCACAAACTTGTCTCAGGGAGAAGTTGAAGAATACTGCCATCACAACGGAATCCGCCTTGACCTAGCATCTGTGGCACATCCACAGTCTAATGGCCAAGTTGAGCGGACCAACGGACTAATTATGTCAGGGATCAAGCCACGCCTAGAAGCACCGCTACATAGAGCAGCTAGAGCCTGGGCAGAGGAGTTGCCATCTGTACTGTGGAGTCTACGGACTACGCCAAACAGATCAACCGGCCTCACCCCTTTCTTCTTAGTCTACGGAGCAGAGGCAATCTTGCCAAGTGATGTTCAGTACGATTCTCCCAGAGTAGAGGCCTACAAGGAAGAAGATGCAGAAGCGTCCAGACAACTATCTGTGGACCTGCTGGAAGAAGAACGAGACCTAGCAGCCCAGAGATCCGCCATCTACCAGCAGAATCTCCGCCGCTATCACAGCAGGCGAGTTCGCCAACGCTCGTTTAAAGAAGGTGACCTGGTGCTACGTCTGAAACAGCAGAAGTCCCACAAGCTATCCCCGCCTTGGGAAGGACCCTTCGTCATCAGCAAAGCTCTACTGAATGGTTCCTACTACTCGTTGATATTCGCGAGCTAGATAAGCGACCAAGTAAGAAGCGCAAACGAAGAGACCCTGACGATATCTATGACGAGACAGATCGTCCATGGAACATCTCACAGCTACGTCCTTTCTACACTTAGCACTTCTCTAGCTATGTAACAGGCACCTCTATATGATCAATGAAATAAAGCATTTGGTTCACTCTTGATTTTTTCTGAGTCTTTTACCTCCTTTATTGTTCATTTAGATCGTATAGAACCTTTTGCGCAATTGTGCTTTGCACTTGCGTCTCTTTTAAATCCGCCATAAGCGGTCCGCGTAGCTTTTTTATGTTTTGATCTTCATTTGATGTTCTCTGTGTGGATTCCAGAGTAGTGACTTTTTGACGATCTAAGCCGCCATCTGCCAAGGGTTCTGGACGGTTGCTATTAAGTATCGTCGCCCTAGCAGATTGTTCGTGCAAAGATTTCGCCATCTCACGAAAAGTCAAGCACAGAGAGCCGGATGGCGGATCGCATAATCCTACGCGTGAAAATTTTCAAAGTGTTGTTTTTTGGGCATGGCAAAAACTGCAAGTTGCATAAAACTAGGCCTGGCAGTTTCTTCGCGCAAATTAAACCACTTCATAAAAAACAAACTGCAACAGTTCACAAAGCATTCCACTGATCCGCCACAAGCAGATCAGTCACAGTGCAGACACATCACACGCAGTTTTAAGTTTAAATTACAGACCCACTCAGGGGCCGAATTGATGCAAAGTGTTTTTTCCTGCCATACTGCAAGGCACATCTCAAGAAGATGGCGGAACCTTGGAGGACACCTCATCCCCGCCATCACCACCTGCTGTAGCCGCGGAGGCGGATGCCGAAGCCTGGCTTGGCGACCCTGGCAGCTCGTATGCTTCATAATATACGTTCAACTGAGTGCCAAGGGCACACAGTTGATCGTATCCAAGCACGCTCTGCCGGATGGCGGCCTCGTCCACCGGCGCGCCATCCTCGCCGCTCTCGGGGATGCCGGAGGTGAGCTGGTCCAAGTCCATCTCGGGGTAGTGGGCCTTCGCCAAAGTCAGCGCTGTTCTGGCACCACCCCGAGCTGAAGACAGTTTCCAATCCGCCACCAGCCCTGGCACCAGCAGCAGCTTCTGCGTGAGCGCGATGGCGGAAAGGTTGGACGAACCCGCTATCTGCAGGCTCCCGCACGCTTGGCGACCAGCGCTGAGAAGGCCATCAAGCTCCTTCCTCGCTGCGTCGGTGGCCATGCGCAAGCCCTCAGCGGTGTCCACCTCGCTTTGCCCCAAAGAAGCTGCATGGCGGAAAGAAGAAGATGCGTCACGGACTGCATAGCAAAAATTGAAAAACAAGTTATACGAAGTGGTACCCAGCAAGTTGTCTTGGAAGTGATGGAGGAGCTCGTTAAAGCCTTCATGCCGCTTCTCAAAATCAGCGGCGGCTTTGCGGAGATCCGCTATCTCCTTGTCCTTCTTCTTGCCCTGGTTCTCCTGGTCCTTCAGTTGCCTCTCGAGGGTGGCGTTTTCGGCCAGTGATTTTCGGAGCTGTTGGTTCAGCCCGTCCATCGCAATGGCATGGCCCTTCTCCACCCCCTCAAGTGTGGACTTGAGCTTGGTAGCATATGCATGGCGGAATTTTGTCAGCTCAGCATTTGATTGAATAAGCATAAAGGAAACTTAAGGTATATTACCGCTATTCTCAAGCTGCTGCCGCAAATCCGCCACAAGAGTGCTCTTTTCCGCCAGCTCCTTCTCCTGCGAGCTGACGACCTGGACCAGGTCCTCCACCACCTTCTTGTAATTCTGGCAAAATTTAAAGTGTTAGTCAATCTTAGAGCTTTATGCCGGATGTGAATCCGCTATAACGCTCGGGGGCTACTCACATTCTTTTTTAGTCACTCTTAGAGCATCATGATGAACGATTATCCGCCATGATGCTCGGGGGCTACTTACGCTGATTTTTTGTCTTCTAAGAGCTTTATGCCGGATAATTACCCGCCATAACGCTCGGGGGCTACTCAGTATAAAAATTAAGTTCTCTATAGAGCACTGTGTGAACTACCAGCGCTCGAGGGCTAAGTTATTCAAAAACTTACAGAAGTCAACCTTAGAGCCCCATAGCGGATTAAATTTGCGAATCCGCCATGGCGCTCGGGGGCTACTGGGAGTACATACCTCTTTAACAATACTGGTTCTTTGAACGAATGCCGCCATTGCAGATGACACATGGTTACTGGCCTCCTCTTGCATATTGTCAAGGCGGAAAAGAGCTTCTGCTTTCTTCTTCCACTTTGAAGCCTCCCCAGCTCCTGTATCCATCTGGATTGCTTTTTCGCTAAAACTCACCTTCTTGGCGCCTTTAGCGGGGCGATCTGATGGTCCAGCACTCTTTACTGGAGCATCCGCCACCTTGCTGGTATGCTGGGAAGAGGCGGAAGGCCCAGCTGGTCGAGCAGGAGCATCTGGTGTAGGCGGAATAGCAGCGGGAGATGGTTTGGCTCTTGGAGGTTTTTGGCCAGAAACCTTTTTTCTGTGCGCAGAAGACAGATTAGAATAGTTATGCATGGTATGAAGGCAAATTATGATTGTACTTACTTCCGCTCTGGTAGATTTATGGTGGCGGAGTGTTCTGGCACGGTGTCCAGATGGCCGCGAAGGGCAGGGGATGAATGGCGAGAGATAACCCTTTTGCCCATTCCACGAATGCGCCCGCCAGCACCGCGAACGCCACGAGGAACCGCCACTACAGGTTCATCCGCCACTACCTCTTCTTCCGCCACCTTCTGTCTCTTGGGAGACGAGGATGTCTCGTCCTCATCGTCAGTAAAATCCTTCGTCCGAGGATAGCGGACGAGACCGCTCAGTTCAGAGGATGGCAGGGAAGAGAGCTACGGAAAAGTGTGAAGTTACTCAAAGGAAATTAGCTGTTATGGCGGAATAAGGAGAAACACTTACCTGTTGACAATTACCATTCTCATACATGGGGATTTTTAGCTTCAGAGGCTCATCTCGCCCCACCTTAATGATGTTGCGGATCCGAAGCTCGATCTCTTCAGCAGACAGTTCCTCCTTGGAATAGCGCTGGGGATCGTCTATTCCGCTATACTCGCACATCAGGCTTGGGCGATATTGGAGAGGCTGAATCCGCCGTGAGATCCAGCAGTAAATAGTGTCAGCACCTGTCAGTCCAGAGAAGACAAGTTTCGAAATCCGCCGTGAGCATAATTGGCATTCATCATCCATTGTGAAGTCATCCATGACACCCCAGCTATCCTGCTCCTCGGCGGGGCCATCAGTAAAAGACCGCATGCCGAACTTCCTTTCAGGAGGGGCCTGGTTAGCCTGATAGAAGAAGGAACCCCGCCATCCCTTAGCAGAGTCGTGAGGGACAATGTAGGGGTAGGATTTCCCATGCCGAGGAACAAAGGAGATTGACCCGCAATTGCGAGGATTCCCGTTCGCATCCCGGTTATGGCGGATATTAAAGTATAAGCGGAATAAGTCTCCGCGTGGGCTGATGCCTAGATACCCTTCGCATAGCGCAACGAAACCTGCTAAGGCAGTGAAGCTATTCGGAGCAATGTGGTGCAGCTGTAACCTGTAATGGCGGAGAACTTCTCTCAGGAAGTAGGATGGCGGAAGGCTGAGGCCACGATCAATATGAGACTTCAGCATAACGACTTCCTCATCTGAAGGAGTTGGCGCCGCTTCACCAGGCACAACCCGCCATCTGGAGGTTTCCTTAGCAGCTATGCGGCCTTCCCGCTCCAAGGAAGATAGAATTTCCTCGCTCAGACTGCAGGGGTCCCAATCCCCTCCTGAGGTTTCGGGCATGGCGGACTCTGTATCAGAAGATCGCACAGAGCCCTCAGCAGCTTCAGACTTTGAAGTTTGGCGAGGAGATTCGGGCTCCATGGCGGCCAGTGGCGTGGTGGTGATGACCTAAAACTTCGAGCGAGGATGAGGAAGACGAGGCCAGCTTGTGGCGGAAAATGCTGCCGGCGGCGAGGTTTTTCGCGGTGGCTCGCCGGAGATGGCGAAGCTCTCGTGGCGGCGCTGAAGAGAGAGAGGCGACGGGGGCGAATGAAGGAGTAATCGGCCGGGGGTGAGAGGCCGGGGTATATATAGACCCCGGGCCTCAAGATTCGTGCCCGCCATCACCACCGCTCGTCCCGATCGCAGAAACCCTAATCTGGCGACACGTGTCCAAGGGTAAAAAAGTAACTCTGTGAATCTTACCCTAGAAGGAACTGTATGCCGAAATTTACGGCGGATTTCAACGGTATGATCCATCGGATCCCAAAAATCTCGCTAAGATAACTACGTCGCTTGATCCGTTATTTACGGCGGATTGATAGATGGAAAAAGGAACCTCAAGATAATCGTCGTCCCAGTGCGAAGAGCTATGGCGGAAATGACTTATCAAGAACAAGCATGGCGGATGTAGATGGCAATCTTGAAGTTCCCTGGGGGCTACTGTTGGGGATATACCAAATAGGTATACCAGCGACGTAGTCCTAAATCAGCAAGCCAGGGTGGCCCATCAGGGGTGGTATGGCAGATTCGCCATACCGGGCGGCCCAGTTGTTGAAGTTGGCACGGCGGTACTGGATGCAGGCGCTTATGGCGGATCCGGAGACAGGACTATGGTGGGCTACTGGCGGCGAGCTTATGGCGGATCCGGATGATGGCCCATGGCGGATGACCTTGTAGCGCATGCATAGGACTTAGTCTAGGACTCCAAGTTGTATCCGCTCCGGTACCAACGTGTAGCCCACGCCAGGCGCCTTTATAAGCCCGGCGTGGAGCAGCCCTTGAGGCAGAGACCAATCTTACGGCCAATCGCATAGCAAAACAGCCAACCTCATCATTGTAACCGAGCACTTGTTGCCATATAGTGAATTATAGCAGCACGTAGGATCTCGCCACCGTCGCGGGATCTGAAGCTGGGTAAACTCGTGCTACCACCGTCCCGGATCGCTCCTTCGTGTTCACCCCCTTCCACAAACCGCCATACACCTACCCCTATGGCAGATCTATTGACGAAACCACGACAATCGCATACATCACATATATCACATCACATCTTGTGGCCATACCATATCACAAAACACTCCCTGCAAAAACAAGTTAGACGCCTCTACTTTGTTGTTGCATGTTTTACGTGGCTTATGGGAGTAGCAAGTTAAGAACGATTCTTACCTACGAAAAGCCACAACGGTGATATTATGGTTGCTAACATCCGTTGTAAATCCCATGACTACTATAGTGAGAGAAACTGGCATCCACCAGCCGCATGTGTGGAACAAGCCACACGTCAAGTGCGGAGCCGGTCTAACGAACAAGGTCGCGTAAAGTTGGCCTGGACCGCTTCGATCTCACTACGCCGCGCCATAAGAAATACACAACAAAGAGGTTTGCAACAGAAAACATCAACGCCCGCAACAAGCATGTTGCGTTCTACTCGTGAAACACATCTACGCATAGATCTAGCTCTGATACCACTGAAGGGTTTCGCAGCATAGTAAATCAAAAAATTTCCTACGGATGCGAACAAGAAAGCCAAGATCTAATCTAGGAGATGTAATCAACGAGAGAGGTAGATGAGATCTTCATACCCTTGAAGAAATCGCATAGCGGAAACGTTCAACAGAACGTGGATGATGTAGTCGTACTAGCCGTCTCCTCCCCGCGATCCGATCCGATCCAACGCCGCAAGTGGCGGCGCCTCCGAGAGATGCACACGTACGGTGCAGCGACGTCTCCTCCTTCCTTGGTCTAGCAAGTATGGTGGAGAGATAGATTGGATCTGCAGCACGACGGCGTGGTGCTTATGGTGGAGAGTTTCTGTGGCAGGGCTTCGCCTACGCACAGTCGCAGGAGAGAGAGGTGGAGGGGCAGCAGTTGGACGGCGGCTAGGGTTGGAGTGGAGGGAGGCTGCGCCCCTGCCCCTCCTTATATGGGGGGCTGGCCGGCTGCCTTGGCCCCTCCTCCAAGTGCTAGGGCGGCGGCCCAAGGGGGAAGAGTGGGGGGCAAGTTTCCCCCCCTCCTTCTGGAAGGTTCCCTTAGGGTTTCCCCTAAGGACTGGTCGGCTGGGCCTTAGGGGCCTCGTGCGCCTGGCCCAAAGTGGCCAGGACACTTCCCCTTAGGCCCACATAGGCCTCCGACAAGTGGGCCCATGTTGGTCCCACTCCGGAACCTTCTAGAACCTTCCGGTACAATATCGATAAACTCCGAAACGATTCCGGAATCCAAAAACTGCTTTCCTTTATATGAATCTTATTCTCCGGACCATTCCGGAACCTCTCGTGATGTCCTGGATCTCATCCGAGACTCCGACCAAAAACTCATAAACCAATTATCCATTCTATCCTAGCATCGATGCACGTTAAGTGTGTGACCCTACGGGTTCGAGAATATGCAGACATGATCTTCTATCAATAATCAACAGCGGGATCTGGAAACCCATATTGACTCCCACATATTCATCGATGATCATATCGGATGAACCACGATGCTAGGATTCAATTAATCCCGTATATGTATTCCCTTTGTCACGCGATATTTTACTTGCCCGAGATTCGATCGTCGGTATCGCTATACCTAGTTCAATCTCGTTCACAGCAAGCACTTTACTCGTTCCGTAATCCGATATCACTTTGTGATTAACTCCTTAACCACGTGCTTGCAAGCGGTGTTGATATCGATTACCGAGTGGGCCCGAAGTATATCTCTCCGACTTGGGAGGGACAAATTCCATCATGATACATGCAACCCAACAAGTACTTTCCGATCACCTGAGAGACACCTTTATGATCACCCTCACATAGGATGACGTTTGATGACCTCAAAGCTTTCTTCCGATACCAGGGAGTTGTATTATCTCATGGTCTAAGGAATACAATACTTGACATAGGAAAAAGCTTCGCAAAGATGAACACGATGACACGATCTAATTGCTCTTCTTTATTTGGGTCTGTCCATCACATCATTCTCCTAATGACATGATCTCATTATTAATTGACAACTCATGTCTATGGTTAGGAAACCTTAACCATCATTAATCAATGAGCTAGTCTAGTAGAGGCGTACTAGGGACACGGTGTTGTTCATAAACCACACAAGTATTAATGTTTCCGCTTAATACAATTATAGCATGGAGTATAAACATTATCATGAACAAGAAATATGATAATAACAATATTATTATTGTCTCTAGGGCATATTTCCTTCAGTCTTCCACTTGCACTAGAGTCAATAATCTAGTTAATACTTGCGCTTTTAACACCTATGGCATTCCGGTGTTATTCATACGCGTTGCACGTGGTAAACCTTATCTACGGGTCTGACACTTTCAGGTCCGTTTGTATTTGCATATTCTTTTGCGTCAGCACGCATTACTCATCTTGTATGAGATAGCATCGTATAAACTTGGTCTTCTGGTGAGACCTTTGTTTCTTGGCCGAGACTATGTTGTCACTATTGTCATACAATAGGACTACGTAGTACTAGCACACTTAGAAAAATAGCGATATCCACTGTGCGTCGAAATACTCATTGGTCCGCACACATCGGTATGTATGATTTCCAATAAGTTCGTTGCTCGCTCCATTATTCTGGAGAACTGGTTTTTTTGATCATCTTGCCCATGAGGCATGGCTTGCACGTGTCAAATGATTCAAAATCAAGAGACTCCAAAAGTCCATCAGAATGGAGTTTCTTTATGCGTTTTATGTCAATATGACCTGGACGACAGTGCCACAAATAAGTTGGATTATCACTATCTACTTTGCATCTTTTATGCCGCTTCTAAAGTGATTATATACTTAGCCCTCGTTGCAATGTTCGCCACAATATTAACATTGGAACTCATCCAAGTCATCATGGAACTTTCTTCCATCTTATTATGCCACCTTCTAACTCAAAACAAATGGCTTAAAATTGAGATAAAATTTTACTTGTATGTGTGACAAAGCCAATGTAACTCATTGCAATGAACCATTTGTCACTTTTGCATACAGAACATATTCTTACTTCTTCGAAAGTGCATAAGAATATCTTTACTATTGTCCAACGATCATCATATGAATGCTATAACCTTTAGAGCATTGGACACATCTGGATCTACATATCATGGTATACAAAATTGATAAAATCATTCTTGTGGTTTCACTCATCAAGTGTCAAAACAATTGATTCTTGCTCCAACCTCTTCCATGCAACAAGAACCGTTCTTATTGTTTCCATATTGAACAAATTCAATATTTCATCTATATACTCTGGAAAAACTATATTAGTGCCTCAATCTATCTACATAGACATTGATGCTTAATATTCTGGTTTTACCTAAGTCTTTCATCAAAAACTAATTTTAATGAAAACTTAACAATATCAAGAAAAACACATAATTTCCAATGAACGATATGCTATCTATATAAAGCATTAGAAATATGTCTTAGCGCTCCCACTTACTTTCTTGTAAATACAAGCATCTTCAAATATCTTGATGAAATTAACACTTTAACATTTTTATCATTGAAGATTCCAACTTCGCTATGCTAACTTCTACCATAGAAGTTTGCATACATATCTAGCAACCTTTGAATCAACAAAACCCATTGGGTCGTGTCAGTTACACGTCCTTGGTGTGCATTCCGGTAGAGGAACGTTGTTTCGTTTATTCAACTATCATATCTCAATATGTAATTGTTGCTAGAATAATTCATATGACGAAGTCAGGGCCCATCATCGCTTCTTTGTATATTGTTGGTTACTATTATCTAATAATATCTCGTACTCAAATCTTACTATTTGATTACGACCAACTTGGTTAAATAGGAACTTCGATGTCGTGACTACAACATATTGTAGACGCGTGAGCTATGAATGTAGTTGCCGCTTCCAGAACATTTTCTGGTGCTGCGCTACTCTGATCATCTTGCTCAGATTCAACAACCTCATCAAGTTCTATCTTCCTCCCACTTAAACCTTTCGCGAGAAACTCCTTCATAAGAAATTCACTTCTTTTAGTGACAATCACTATGTGTTTTGGGTTCATAATAGAAGGAATACCCATCGACATTCTTTGGGATAACCTACAAAGACTTACTAATCCGATTTTGATTGTAAACATTTTACACATATGCCTTGCATACCAAAATTCAAGAAAAGACAACTATAACTTGTATGGTGTCATTTCGGCAGATTATGATGGCACTCTATTTAGTGAAAAGCGGTAGTCTCTAAAACATAATCCACAAATTATATTGGTAGTTTATTTCATCATTGATCTAACCATGTCAAACAAGGTTTGATTACATTCATCGAAAACTCCATACTCCTATGGTGTTTATCATGATGCAAGTTTGTGGAACAATTCCTCTAACTCTTAGATGTTTGCTAAACTTGTAACTCAAATATTCTTCTTTATGATCTAATCATACAACTTGAATATTCTTGTTACAACAATTTTCACTTCATAAATTGAACAATTTCATACTTTTATCTCATCAAGTAGATATACCGTACATCTATTCGAGTCATTGATGAAATAGAAAATACACCACGCTCGACTTCACACATGAACTACATACATCAACATGTACGATCTCCATGTAGTTAGTCGCTTGTTCTTTCTATGGCCCACGAACGGAGTTTAATCATCTTTAGGAAAAGTCTCACAAGCGTCAATCAATTCAAAATCAAATGACTCGAAAATCTATCAATATAGAATTTCTTTCATGTTTTGTTTCCAATATGACTTAAACGGCGGTGTCACATATAAGTGAAATTTGTTTTGTCTTGCGACCTTTAGCATTAGTGTTATAAATGTATATTTTACCAACAAGATAATAATAATCTATCCATTGATTATGGAAGACGGTAATAATTTGAACAACCATTGCTCTCATAATACTAGAACAAAATAACAATTATTAAGTTCTTAACATATCTAGAAGGCTAGGTTTTATGCCGACGAGAAGTACAATAACACTTTTATTTGTATCTCGACATGCATCATTACCATATTCTTTTACTAGTTACTTAGGCTATTGTACTTCTTGTATTGAGTTGCTTTGTATGACATTTCATACCAACAAATCAGTATCGAATACCCAATAATTACATTGTTAACGAGCAAAATAATTCATCTATAACATGTATATCATTTATATACCTGAGCTGGACAATTCCAGTCTTTTCCTTTTTCTACCAAATAATTTTGCAGATCCTATTTAGCATTTCCTCTCTTTTAGAAGAATCTATCGACATCAATAGTGGCGTCAATCATTTGACACATAGTCCAAAGGATTTTTTAGTCAAATACTAATAGCCTTGGTGAAAGAGCATTTCCCTAATAAATGTATTTCGGTGTTTGTTAACAACATTTGGTGATATAACCATGCTATTAAAGTCCTGCAGATTTTCTAGGTTATTTCAGGATCTCGCGGAGGTGCACCCCAAAAAGGTTGAAAAGATCGGAGCCCGTAGTCCAGTAGTGGAGTTAGGGCTTGGTTGTTGTGTAGGGTGCTTCGCGAAGGTGGAATTGGTGGAGAGGGGATTCACGAAATGCTGCTGTAGCTTCTTCTAGGGTGGAGACTCCGGCCCTGGTGGCCGGAGACTCCGGCCTAGAGGACTCGCCCAGGAAATCCTCAAAGTTGGACAACTCAGAGACCAGCCCGGAGTTGGGCCGGAGACTTTCTGTCTCTGGCCGGAGACTCTGGGTGGGGCGGAGACTCCGGTCCCCCGGGGCCGGAGACTCCGGTCTGGTCGGATGGTCGAGGGTTGCAGACTGGCTTGGACAATTCAGAGACCAGGCCGGAGTTGGGCCGGAGACTTTTGTCTCTGGCCGGAGACTCCGGCCCTGGAGTCACTTAGGGCGGAGACTCCGGCCCTCCTGGCCGGAGACTCCGGCCCTAGTTGTCCAGCAACGGCTACATTTCGTGGAGGACTATATAAAGCCTTCTTCTTCCTCAAGAGAAGGCTGCGGCTTCCACTCTCTCTCCTCCATTGTTCCAAAGCTTCAAAGCTCAAGATCTCTCTCCCTAGCCAATAGAACTCAAAGCCCTTTTGGGATTTGAGGGAGAAGACCTAGATCTACACTTTCACCGAGGCGATTTGATTTCCCCCCTCTCTTTGTTGAGGGGCTTGTAACTTGTGTGATTCATCAGATTCCTAGCCGGAAGAAGCCGTCCTCCAAGCTTAACTTTGTGTGTAAGAGCTTGGTGGGCCTATTGGGAGCCTCAAATTGAGTTGTGGAGCTTGCCCCAATACTTTGTGTAAAGGTGTCGTGCCGCCTTCAAGGGCATCGCTTAGTGGAGCGTGGACTCGCCTTTGTGGCTTGTTTACCGGAGAATAGGGTGAGCCTTTGTGGCGTTGGTGGCCTTTGTGGCACCACACCTCTCCAACGTAGACGTACTTCCCGTAACAAGGAAGGAACTACGGGAATACATCCTCGTGTCTTCGTGTCTCCATTGCAGTGACCTCTATCCTTTACTCGTACCTTTACTTATATTGTTATTGCTAGCTTGCTTGTCACTCTAGGTAAATTCACTTAGTATCACATCTAGAGAATTTACCTTCTTGTCTAGCCTTAACTTGAAAAGAATTAAAAATTTGGGTAGCTCCTATTCACCCCCCCCCCTCTAGTCGCTCATACGATCCTTTCAATTGGTATCAGAGCGTGGTCTCTTATTCGGGCTTAACCGCCTAAGAGTTTGAGCAACTATGGAAGGGGATAAGGGTAAAGAAACTCCTCCCGAAGAAACCCCTCCCGAAGATACTCCTCCATCTATCTCTTCCTCTTCAATCTCACGTGAGGAGCATTTGATGTCCTTGGACACAATGCAAACCACTATGAGATTGGAGATGAAGGCTATGTTTGAGGAATATTTTGGAAGAAAACCTTCCGGGCCCACCGACCCAAACACCACACCTAGTGTGGAACTCTCCTTGGCTAAGGTGAAGCCACCTAACAATGGCTCCACCTCCGCCGAGAATAAAGGTGACCCTCCTAAGGAAAATGATGGTCCGGCAAAGGGTGCTAACATTCCACCCCCTAACACTTACTCACCTCCGCCGGTCCATTATCCTATTCCACACATTAACAACATGGGATCTCCTCCTAAGCTTGATTCTCGCAATTTTATTAAATGGCAAGGACTAATGAAATCTCATATTTCTAGCTCTTCTACTCATTTGTGGAGGGTCATACAAAATGGCTTTGCACCTCATGATCCTCTCAACTTGACCGGAAGGGAAGAAGTTGATGAGCAACTCAATGCCACCGCCAAGCATCTCCTTCAACAAGCCGTACCGGATACTCATGTGGTACACATCAACAACTTGAGCACCGCCAAGGAAGTATGGGACTATCTCACTATGCTCTTCATTGGGAATGAGAGTATTCGGTCCTCCAAGTTTGATGAGCTCAAGAGTGAAGAAAGGGATTTCATTATGCGTGACAATGAGACTCCCGATGAGATGTACCAAAGGATCTTGGCTCTTGCAACGGCCTTGACCAGGTTTGGGTGCAAAGACAATGGTGATGACTATATCAAGCGTATGTTCATTACCTCCATCAACCCAAGAGAACCCATGCGGTCCGAGATAATCCGTTCAAGACCGGATTTTGGGAGTATGACCTCAAATGAAGTTCTTTGCGAGTTCACCGCCTTGTCTATCTTGAAGAAGAACGCGGAAGAGACTAGAGCCCGTGTTCTTGCCGGTCAAGGAGTTCACAATCTTGCTCTCAAGGCCAAGGTGGTGTCCAAGCAAGGAGAAGGAGAAGAAGAAATATATGAAGAAGAGTGTTGGTCTCCGGAAGATCTCAAGTTTGCCCTCCATGAACACTTGGCTCTCAATGCAAATGCCTTTTGGGATGCCAACAAGCACAAGACGAAGGGATCCAAGTTCAAATCCTTTCCAAGGAAGGGTGGTGACTCTAAAGTGAGGCATTGCTACAATTGTGGAGGAATCAAGCACTTCATCGCCGAATGTCCTTATGAGAACAAGGAGGACAATGAAGGCCGGCTCATCCCCAAACGCCGGTCATCAAAGTTCTACCCATCGAAGAAGCATGAGAACAAGGACAACAAGAAGAAAGGAGAAAGGGTATTGGTGGTTCATGAGGAGTATGAATCCGAGTCCGATGATGATGACTCTGTTGATGAAGAGAATGGAGAAGTGGCCGCCATTGCCATTGTCTCCACACCATCTACATCCCTCTTCAACTCACAAAATGAGAACGCCATCATCACCACTCACAAGTGTCTTATGGCTAAGGCCTCGGAGGTAACCTCATCACCTACTCATTCATCATCGCATTCCAATGCTACCTCTATGGATGATGTGAGTAGTCTTAAGATTAAGAAAGAACTAGTTTCTTGTGATGATTTTCTTGCTAACATGAAGGGGCCAACCAAGATATACTTTGAGACACTAATGTGTGAACTTGGTGATGCCCATGACACTATCAAGGAGAAGGAGGAGTTGGAAAGATTAGCCGCCGATGATATTGGCTCTCTATCAATTGAGCTCGAAGAAGAGCAAAACTTGAGAGTCTCTTTAGAGGAGAAATTGTTGGGACTAGAAGAGTCTCATAATCTAATCTTGTCAAAACTCACTAAAGAACGTGACCATGCTCTTGCTATGGTCAAGTTGCTTAAAAAGGAGAAAGTTGAATTTGACGTTGGTCATAATGATCTTCATGAGAAGTTTGAGAAGCTTGAAGAAGCCCACAAGGCTTTGGAAGGCAAATTCTCGCATCTCACCAAGATTCGTGAACAACTTCAAATTCAACTAACTATTGAACAATCTAAAGTCCCACCAATGCAAGTTATTGAAGTTCCTTGTTCTTCTAACTCTATTTGTGATCATAGTGATATCATTAAGGAGAACAACAGGTTGAAGGCCGATCTTGCTAAGGGCCTTGCTACTTGCATTCAAGGAGAGAAGAATCTCAATGATCTCTTGAACAATCAAAGGTTGTTCAAGGGAAAGGAGGGCCTCGGATTTGTTGCCGAGTCCTCAAAGAAAGGGGATCGTTGCTTGGTGGCCGAGTCCTCAAAGAAGAAGAAGAATAAGAAGAACAAGAAGAAGACAAAGCCTGCTGCTGCTCCTACTCCTCATGTCCCATTTGATATTTGTTACACCGAGGAGGAGTGGGAGGAGCTGAATGGAAAGAAGACAATCGAGGAGACCGGAGTCTCCGGGTCAAAGGTTCCGGAGTCTCCGGTTAGTTCATCTACCCCGGAGTCTCCGCTCCCAAAGGCCGGAGTCTCCGGCCCTTCTCACAATAATTTTGCAGGAAAATATAACCCTCATTATGTTCTTCTTAGGGACTATTATAGTGATGTCTATGCTAAATATGTTGGTCCCTATAATGGTTACATTGAATATGCTATTTGGGTACCTAAGATTCTTGTGACTAACAAAAGAGGACCCATTCAAAAATGGGGACCTAAAACCAAGAATTAATCTCTTGTAGGACATTGCTTCCGGAGGAGGAAAATGGATTATCGATAGTGGTGCCACAAGCCACATGACCGGAAGCAAATATATTGTGGAAGATCTAAAGCCCAATACTTCAAATGTCACGGTCTCATATGGTGATAATTCATCCTCTAAGGTACTTGGTTTCGGTAAGGTGGTGATCACTCCGGACGTGTCCCTAGTGAATGTCATGCTTGTCGAAACCATTGGTTATAATCTACTTTCCGTTCATCAACTTGCTACTATGGGCTATGCCACATATTTTGATGTTGATATTGTGGTCGTCATGTGGAGTAAGTCTCTCAAGGTTGCCTTTGTTGGGTATGTCGAAAATGGCTTGTATGTGGTGGACTTTTCAGAGAAACCCACTACGGCCGCGATATGCCTAATTGCTAAGGCCGACGTGGGATGGCTTTGGCATCGCCGGTTAGCCCACGTCAATATGAGAGCTTTGCAAAATCTCTACACCGGCGGCCACATACTCGGACTAAAGGATGTTTCTTTTGCCAAAGATTGTGTTTGTAGGGCATGTATTGAAGGAAAGATGCATGAAACAAGTCATCCAAGCAAGACTATTATCTCTTCCAAGAGGTGCTTGGAGCTCCTTCACATGGATCTCTTTGGACCTCCCACTTATGCAAGTCTTGGTGGCAAGAAATATTGCTTGGTGATTGTCGATGACTATTCAAGATACACTTGGGTTTATTTCTTTGAGTTCAAGAGTGAGACCCAACAAACCGTCAAAGACTTTGCCACTGAAGTTGAGCGTCAATTCAATACCACCATATTGACTATAAGAAGTGACAATGGCACCGAGTTCAAGAACTACTCCCTAAATGAGTTTCTTAGTGATGCGGGTATCAAACATCAATATTCCGCTGCATATACCCCGCAACAAAATGGAGTTGTCAAGAGGAAGAACCGGACTCTCATGGATGCGGCAAGAACTATGTTGGCGGAGTTCAAGTCTCCATACAACTTTTGGGCCGAAGCTATTAATACCGCATGCCATGCCACCAACCGGCTTTATCTCCGCAAGAATTTGAACAAGACTCCATATGAAATTCTTACCGGGCAAAAGCCCAACATCATGTACTTCCGGGTATTTGGTTGTAAGTGTTTCTATCTCAAGAAAGGTGTTCGTTTGTCAAAATTTGATTCTAAAGCTATAGAGGGTATCTTTGTTGGTTACTCCACGGACTCACATTCCTATAGGATCTATAGCAAGTCCACCGGGCATGTTATAGAGACTTGTAATGTGAGGTTCGATGAAGATAATGGTTCCTTTGTGGGACAATGTGGTGTTCGTGATGTAGGTGACGAAATTCCTCCCCAAGCCATAAGAAGAATGGGTGTCGGATTCTTCCGGCTCATTGAGGGACACCTTTTGGCCGAAGGAGAAGGACAATGCTCTACACAAGTGGAGCCTTCACCTGCTGAACACCCATAGGACATTGACCAAAGACAAGCTGCGCACCCTCAACCTCAAGATCATCCCACCGAACAATCTTACCCGGAGTCTCCGGCCCCTGTGGTCCGGACTCTCCGGCCTATACCGGAGTCTCCGGGTATGGATACCGGAGTCTCCGGGGGTGATCATGGCCTTGATGAAGATCCTTTGGAATTCCGTGGCTATGGGCCACTTGATGATCAAGGCAATCCAACTGGTCAAGGCGAGGACCAGAACAGTGATCATGAAGATGATCAAGTAGTCTCTCAAGAATCTCCTCTTGAGGCTCACTCTCGCCGTGAAAAGAAGCTTGAGTCCATTCTTCGACGAAGAAGCATATCCTTGGAAAATGTCGTTGGGAGTGTTCGTAAAGGTGTCTCCACTAGGAGGCAACTTTCTAACTTTAGCTCTCATCATGCTTTTGTCTCTTGTGTAGAACCCAAGAAAGTTTATGAGGCGCTTGAGGATCTGGATTGGCTTGATGCCATGCATGATGAACTCAACAAATTCGAGCGCAACAAAGTTTGGACTCTAGTAGAAAGGCCTAAAGATTGCCGTAATGTCATTGGGACCAAGTGGATCTTCAAGAACAAGCAAGATGCAAATGGCATTATCATTCGTAACAAGGCAAGATTGGTGGCTCAAGGTTTCTCCCAAGTTGAGGGTATTGACTTTGGTGAAACTTTCGCTCCCGTTGCCCGTCTTGAATCCATTCGTATCTTACTTGCATATGCATCTCATCATAACTTTAAACTTCAACAAATGGATGTTAAAAGTGCATTTCTTAACGGTCCCTTAAATGAATTGGTTTTTGTGAAGCAACCCCCGGGTTTCGAAAACCCTAAGTTTCCTAACCACGTTTACAAACTTGATAAGGCGCTCTATGGCCTCAAACAAGCCCCACATGCATGGTATGAGCACCTTAAAGAGTTGTTGGTTGATCGTGGTTTTGAAATTGGGGTGATCGATCCCACTCTTTTTACTAAGAAGGTTAATGGGGAGCTTTTCATTTGTCAATTATATGTTGATGATATTATATTTGGTTCTACTAACAAAGCTTTCAATAATGAGTTTGCCAAGCTCATGACTGACAAGTTTGAGATGTCTATGATGGGGGAGTTAGAGTTCTTCCTTGGATTTGAAGTCAAACAATTGAAGGGAGGGACTTTTGTGAACCAAGCCAAATATACCCAAGACATGCTCAAGAGGTTCGAGATGATTGGAGTCAAAGGTGCAAAGACTCCCATGCCGACCAAGGTTAATCTTGATCTCGATCCTAATGGTAAAGAAGTGGATCAAAAACTTTATAGATCTATGATTGGTTCCTTGCTTTACCTTTGTGCATCTAGACCGGACATTATGTTAAGTGTGGGAGTTTGTGCACGTTTTCAAGCCGCACCAAAAGAAAGCCACCTAGTGGTGGTCAAAAGAATCTTTCGATATTTAGTGAATACCCCTAACTTTGGTCTTTGGTATCCAAAAGGAGCAAGTTTTGATCTTATAGGTTACTCGGATTCGGATTGGGCGGGAGACAAAGTGGAACAGAAATCAACCTCCGGGGCTTGCCAATTTCTTGGTAGGTCTTTGGTGTGTTGGTCATCTAAGAAACAAAATTATGTGTCTCTCTCTACCACCGAAGCCGAATATGTAGCCGTGGCTAGTTGTTGTGCACAACTCTTATGGATGAGGCAAACTTTGAAGGATTACGGTGTCATTTTTGACAAAGTGCCTCTTTTATGTGATAATGAAAGTGCAATCAAGATCGCTCACAACCCGGTGCAACACAACAAGACGAAGCATATTGAAATTCGTCATCATTTCATTCGGGATCATGTCAACCGTGGAGAAATTGATCTATCTTATGTTGGCACTCATGAGCAACTTGCCGATATATTCACAAAGCCTCTTGATGAAGCAAGATTCTGGGAATTGAGGCATGAACTAAATATCATTGATTCAAGCAATGTGGCTTGAGCTATGTGCATTCACTCCCATACTCTAACCTGTGTGTTGTTCTAGATGTGGGCATGGAAATAGGGGGAGTGCGGTCCTAATTGATTGGACTATCCGTCCCCCCATAATGCCAATAGTAAGCGTATTGTTCTATCTTGTCATTTGTGACACTTTTGAGCTTAATCGATGAGTCTAGGTTTTGGGCCCAAGATATATCTTCGCGGTGCCATACCTATATACTCATACATGGTGGCCTTTTGGTCACCAACCTCCCTAGTGGAGGAGTTTCCCATTTGATTTTATTGCCTTATTTTTTATGGGAATATGCTCATGTTTGGTCTTATTTGATTTTATTTGCATGTTTGCAAACATGAGCATTTAGTACCACACAGTGACAATGTGTCCATCCCAAGCCTATCTCACCCTCAAACTACTTAATCTCTACATGACATGTCCTTTATACACCATAAATATTGATCTGGTCATTGGGGGGCCGGAGACTCCGGGGTTCACAGCCCGGAGACTCCGGTGGGCCGGAGACTCCGGGGTAAGTACCGGAGACTCCGGCCAGGGCAGTTTCGAAGAGAATATCTAGGGCACGGGGTGGGGAAGAACAGTTCATTCTTACCCCACCCACCCCCGTGCTCCTGCTCTCCTCTACCGCCCCCATTGCCCTAGATCGTCCCCGGAGCCTCTTCAAGCTTCGGGATCCGCCGTGCCACCGGCAAAACAAGTTCTTGGAGGTGTGGGATCAATCCCACCGATCATTTTTGTGCCATGGACTCCGGTAAACTTGCCCTCAATCTCCTCCATCTAGTTCTTCCTAGATCTATGAGATTTGCATGTTTCCCTCAGTTTTACATGGTGTACTATCTTCTAGTGGCTACCAATCATCCTCTTAGCAACTTTATTGTGGTTTTTGCACTCTATTTGATCAAATGTAGTCTCCTTGGCTCGAGCTCCTACATCCAACCGGAGACTCCGGCCCCTGTGGCCGGAGACTCCGGCCTGGATGCAAAGTCTCCGGTTTTGGCCGGAGACTCCGGCCCGAGTCCCCGGAGACTCCGGCTAGATCAGGCCTGAGTGCACTCTTTCATAGCATAGTTGCTTACTTTTTGATTCTAGGACATGTCACCTCAAACCTGCTATCTTCCTCACTCATTCACAGGTGCAGGTGGTTCTCGGAAACCGACCGCTCATAGCAAGGACAAGTTGGTTGTCAATCCCGCCACAGGGGCTATTGCTCAGAGGTCAGTCATTGCTCAGCAAGCAAGGGATGCTAAGAGACTCAAGACGAGGATGGCTGAGGAGGAACGTGCTGAGGCAGCTAAGAAGGTCAAGTTCGATAGCCTTGTGACTTTGGAAGGGCTGTCATCATCTGAATATGTTGAGATGAGGAAGAGGGACATGTACACTCTCCCGCGGAACACTCGTGACCGTTGCTTTGTCCGCAAAGAGCAAGAGCTGATAATGAAGGAATTCTATGCTTCTCTCAAGAAGTATCCGGTTTGCCCTCAGACGGTCATGGACTTCTCTCATTTTGCCAAGTACAGTGCATATTTTGGAGAGGCCGTATGGATCACTCGCAAGCTTGGGCTCCATCCACTCATGAAGACTCAAGAGCCCTATAACATCACTTTGATCCATTAGTTCTTTGCCACCTTGGTACTTGGGGATGGTGAGGAGATCCCAATGACTTGGATGACCGGAGAAGAGGTTTGTCACTCCAACTTCATGGACTTTGCTGCTCTCCTTGGGTATGAGTTTCGTGGTGCTACTACTCCTAGTGGCATGAGGATGCATGTGGATGGTGAGTACTATGAGAAGAAGAAGCTTGCTCCTCTCTACACCGGGGATGACAAGAAGATTGTCATTGGGGGCACCCTTGGGCTATCCAAACGGTCCAACATCTTGCTCCGCATATTCCGGGCCTCCATTGCCCCTCAAGCCGGTAACTTTGATGCCATTCGTGGGGCTTTGGTGAATCTCTTGGCCTACTCTCATGAAGTCTATTGCAAAGGGGAGACCGCACCCGTTGAGCCACTTGATGTGATGGATTTCATTCACAAGGAGATCAATGATTGCATTCTCAACAAGAAGACTCCTCTTTATGCCCCGTTTATCATGAGGCTCATCCGTGCTCAAGGACTCAACCTTCCTCTTCTTGATGCAAATCTTGTGAATCACAAGGTTGTGAAGCTTCAACGCAAGGAACCCACCGGTCACTCCAAGGAACCATTTGCTCCGGTGAGAGGTGAAGATGATGATGCCTTTGCTGAGGGAGTGTCAACTAGAAGGGGCCCAAGGATGAAGCATGCTAGCAATGCCGGCTCTAGCTCCAACAATGAGTTTGGGCAAGAATACAAGAAGCTCAATTGGTTCCAAAGGAATGTGATGTGCATGAATGTGGACATCTGTCACAAGCAATATGAGGGCTACATTGCCCAAAAGCATTTGAATGACAATCAACAAGTTCTTCACAAGGCCTTCTGGAAGTCTCAACCGGACTATGTGGAATCACCTCCTTCCTCTTCTTCATCAGGCACTCACTCCTATGGCAAGTGGAGCAAGGGTCTGACTGACTGGCAAGCCTTTGAGGAGGTCACCTCTGGCACCTCCAATGTGCATCATGGCAAGAAGCCCATGGCTTCTGATGATATTGAAGAAGGAGATGAGGACTTCAATGCCGGTTCCGAGGACGAGCCCGAGGATGAAGACGATGAGTGATCCCATGGGCGTGTAGCATCGCTCTTTTCCCTTTTTGGTGTCTCGATGCCAAAGGGGGAGAAGTAGCTCTATTAGGATGTCATCGTTGGGATTTGCCATGGGTTGGTTATTTGAATTTGGATTTTCATTTGCTTTGGTCGAGACACAACTTCATGGACTTTCATGTTGTGTCTCATCTATCTTAGTGGTGAACTTTTAAATGTGTGTGGTATGTTATGGTTGTGAGACTTAAGTTCCTCTGTTGCTTAGTAAGACTATTATTAAGTTGTGCTATCTATCTTCTTAGTCTTACTTATATGCTTGTGGTTAGTCTCATGTATTACTACTTGCTCTTTGTATAATTGTGAAATATATAGGGAGAGTGATGATCCTTACTTGCGTGGCTCATGTTTAAATGCAAATTGTGTTGTGCACACAAGTAGGGGGAGCTTTGACTATATATTTTATATTTTTGAGCTCATATCTTGCAAATCCGTATGTTGTCATCAAACACCAAAAAGGGGGAGATTGAAAGAGCATTTCCCTAATAAATGTATTTCGGTGTTTGTTAACAACATTTGGTGATTTAACCATGCTATTAAAGTCCTGCAGATTTTCTAGGTTATTTCAGGATCTCGCGGAGGTGCACCCCAAAAAGGTTGAAAAGATCGGAGCCCATAGTCCAGTAGTGGAGTTAGGGCTTGGTTGTTGTGTAGGGTGCTTCGCGAAGGTGGAATTGGTGGAGAGGGGATTCACGAAATGCTGTTGTAGCTTCTTCTAGGGCGGAGACTCCGGCCCTGGTGGCCGGAGACTCCGGCCTAGAGGACTCGCCCAGGCAATCCTCAAAGTTGGACAACTCAGAGACCAGCCCGGAGTTGGGCCGGAGACTTTCTGCCTCTGGCCGGAGACTCCGGGTGGGGCGGAGACTCCGGTCCCCCGGGGCCGGAGACTCCGGTCTGGTCGGATGGTCGAGGGTTGCAGACTGGCTTGGACAATTCAGAGACCAGGCCGGAGTTGGGCCGGAGACTTTTGTCTCTGGCCGGAAACTCTGGCCCTGGAGTCACTTAGGGCGGAGACTCCGGCCCTCCTGGCCGGAGACTCCGGCCCTAGTTGTCCAGCAACGGCTACATTTCGTGGAGGACTATATAAAGCCTTCTTCTTCCTCAAGAGAAGGCTGCGGCTTCCACTCTCTCTCCTCCATTGTTCCAAAGCTCAAGATCTCTCTCCCTAGCCAATAGAACTCAAAGCCCTTTTGGGATTTGAGGGAGAAGACCTAGATCTACACTTTCACCGAGGCGATTTGATTTCCCCCCTCTCTTTTTTGAGGGGCTTGTAACTTGTGTGATTCATCGGATTCCTAGCCGGAAGAAGCCGTCCTCCAAGCTTAACTTTGTGTGTAAGAGCTTGGTGGGCCTATTGGGAGCCTCAAATTGAGTTGTGGAGCTTGCCCCAATACTTTGTGTAAAGGTGTCGTGCCGCCTTCAAGGGCATCGCTTAGTGGAGCGTGGACTCGCCTTTGTGGCTTGTTCACCGGAGAATAGGGTGAGCCTTTGTGGCGTTGGTGGCCTTTGTGGCACCACACCTCTCCAATGTAGACGTACTTCCCGTAACAAGGAAGGAACTACGGGAATACATCCTCGTGTCTTCGTGTCTCCATTGCGGTGACCTCTATCCTTTACTCATACCTTTACTTATATTGTTATTGCTAGCTTGCTTGTCACTCTAGGTAAATTCACTTAGTATCACATCTAGAGAATTTACCTTCTTGTCTAGCCTTAACTTGAAAAGAATTAAAAATTTGGGTAGCTCCTATTCACCCCCCCCCTCTAGTCTCTCATACGATCCTTTCACTTGGATTTTGCACTTTGAAGTGGATCGCCATCATCATATGATTGGTATTCTTCCAGATTCCATTCTTTAGTATTCTTTTGGTATAGCAAAACAATTTAGCCGATACCTTTTCATTCGTCCTATCATGACATCTTTCATGATGAAACTACTATAGCTTATAAGGATGAATGCAAGTATAATATTAGTTCCCAAACTTTTGGGTGATCGGGACGCGTAGCATCTTCAATCTTCACATATAGTCATACAATATGAGCATATGTTCTTTTACTAAATTATACTTCATCATTTTGCAAACAATCAAAGTCTTAGATATCAAATATCTTTCACTTCTTATTTGTTTCTGAAACAATTCTTTCAGCTCGATGATCACTTTGATTCTCAAACAATTTTGAAGATCAATTTATCATGAAGGCAAACATATGATCTTTAGATACTAAACTTGAATCGTTGCTCTTAGATTAATACAATTTATTAAATCGTATGGAGCAAGCAAAGTTTGCTAAAGTTTGCAATAGGACTTAATCTTTAGTCTTGACATTCTAACTAAACGACACTAGACCGAAAAGTGATTATCCAGAATTCTATAGTTCTTTTAACTCAATTAAGCTAAGTGTCGGTGGGAAACGGTGCCAAAGACTACAATGACTTATGCAAATACAACAAGATTTAGTTCAAGATAATTAGTTCAAGTTAATCAAATTACTAATGAACTCCCACTAAATTCAACATCCCTCAAAGTTGTTTAGTGAAGCATGATCCAAATTCACTACACTGAGACCGATCATCACGTGAATGATGTAGCTTTAATAGTGAATATCAACATGTTGATCATATCATCCATATGACTCATGCTTGACCTTTCGGTCTGTGTGTTCCGAGGCCATGTCTGTACATGCTAGGCTCGTCAAGTCAAACCCAAGTATTTCCGTGTGTGCAAAACTGGCTTGCACCCGTTGTATGTGAACATAGAGTTTATAGCACCCGATCATCACGAGATTCTTCAAAACGACGAACTTTCGCAACGGTGCATACATGGGGAGAACACAATTTTATCTTGATCTTTAAGTGAGGAATCATCTTAAAATGCTACCGTCGCGATCTAAGCATAATAAGATACATAAAAGGATAAACATCACATGCATATAATTTTATGTGACATGGTATAGCCAATCTCCGCGCAATGATCTCCATCTTGTGCGCGCCGGCATGATCTCCATCACTCCACCATGATTGCCTCCACCACGAATAGCAACTACAACTATTGCTAACTACTTAGCGATAAAGTAAAGCTATTACATGGCGTATAAGAAGTTGATACGCAGGTCATACACAGTTATAAAGACAACCATATGGCTCCTGCCGGTTGTGAACTCATCGATATGCAAGTCGTGAAATATTACAAAACATGATCATCGCATACATCACATATATCACATTACATCTTGTGGCCATACCATATCACAAAACACTCCCTGCAAAAACAAGTTAGACGCCTCTACTTTGTTGTTGCATGTTTTACGTGGCTTATGGGAGTAGCAAGTTAAGAACGATTCTTACATACGAAAAGCCACAACGGTGATATTATGGTTGCTAACATCCGTTGTAAATCCCATGACTACTATAGTGAGAGAAACTGGCATCCACCAGCCGCATGTGTGGAACAAGCCACACGTCAAGTGCGGAGCCGGTCTCGCGAACGAGGTCGCGTAAAGTTGGCCTGGACCGCTTCGATCTCACTATGCCGCGCCATAAGAAATACACAACAAAGAGGTTTGCAACAGAAAATATCAACGCCCGCAACAAGCATGTTGCGTTCTACTCGTGAAACACATCTACGCATAAACCTGGCTCTGATACCACTGAAGGGTTTCGCAGCATAGTAAATCAAAAAATTTCCTACGGATGCGAACAAGAAAGCCAAGATCTAATCTAGGAGATGTAATCAACGAGAGAGGTAGATGAGATCTTCATACCCTTGAAGAAATCGCACAGCGGAAACGTTCAACAGAACGTGGATGATGTAGTCGTACTAGCCGTCTCCTCCCCGCGATCCGATCCGATCCAACGCCGCAAGTGGCGGCGCCTCCGAGAGATGCACACGTACGGTGCAGCGACGTCTCCTCCTTCCTTGGTCCAGCAAGTATGGTGGAGAGATAGATTGGATCTGCAGCACGACGGCGTGGTGCTTATGGTGGAGAGTTTCTGTGGCAGGGCTTCGCCTACGCACAGTCGCGAGAGAGAGAGGTGGAGGGGCAGCAGTTGGACGGCGGCTAGGGTTGGAGTGGAGGGAGGCTGCGCCCCTGCCCCTCCTTATATGGGGGGCTGGCCGGCTGCCTTGGCCCCTCCTCCAAGTCCTAGGGCGGCGGCCCAAGGGGGAAGAGTGGGGGGCAAGTTTCCCCCCTCCTTCTGGAAGGTTCCCTTAGGGTTTCCCCTAAGGGCTGGCCGGCTGGGCCTTAGGGGCCTCGTGCGCCTGGCCCAAAGTGGCCAGGACACTTCCCCTTAGGCCCACATAGGCCTCCGACAAGTGGGCCCATGTTGATCCCACCTTCCGGTACAATACCGATAAACTCCGAAACGATTCTGGAATCCAAAAACTGCTTTCCTTTATATGAATCTTATTCTCCGGACCATTCCGGAACCTCTCGTGATGTCCTGGATCTCATCCGAGACTCCGACCAAAAACTCATAAACCAATTATCCATTCTATCCTAGCATCGATGCACGTTAAGTGTGTGACCCTACGGGTTCGAGAATATGCAGACATGATCTTCTATCAATAATCAACAGCGGGATCTGGAAACCCATATTGACTCCCACATATTCATCGATGATCATATCGGATGAACCACGATGCTAGGATTCAATTAATCCCGTATATGTATTCCCTTTGTCACGCGATATTTTACTTGCCCGAGATTCGATCGTCGGTATCGCTATACCTAGTTCAATCTCGTTCACAGCAAGCACTTTACTCATTCCGTAATCCGATATCACTTTGTGATTAACTCCTTAACCACGTGCTTGCAAGCGGTGTTGATATCGATTACCGAGTGGGCCCGAAGTATATCTCTCCGACTCGGGAGGGACAAATTCCATCTTGATACATGCAACCCAACAAGTACTTTCCGATCACCTGAGAGACACCTTTATGATCACCCTCACATAGGATGACGTTTGATGACCTCAAAGCTTTCTTCCGATACCAGGGAGTTGTATTATCTCATGGTCTAAGGAATACAATACTTGACATAGGAAAAAGCTTCGCAAAGATGAACACGATGACACGATCTAATTGCTCTGCTTTATTTGGGTCTGTCCATCACATCATTCTCCTAATGACATGATCTCATTATTAATTGACAACTCATGTCTATGGTTAGGAAACCTTAACCATCATTAATCAATGAGCTAGTCTAGTAGAGGCGTACTAGGGACACGGTGTTGTTCATAAACCGCACAAGTATTAATGTTTCCGCTTAATACAATTATAGCATAGAGTATAAACATTATCATGAACAAGAAATATGATAATAACAATATTATTATTGCCTCTAGGGCATATTTCCTTCATATCAATCCGAACACCCCAAAAGTATTAAGTTGCGAACAATAGATAATTGCATTAAGCAAAGTGTGTAATGTAAACAAAGCATATGCCCTTGAGCATATGAATGTTGTTTTCTCCCTAGTAGCAACAGCACATCTACCACCTTAGAGGTTTCTGTCACTCCCCCAGGTGAAATAGAGGCATGAACCCACTATCGAGCATAAATACCCCCTCTTGGAGTCACTAGCAACTACTCGGCCAAGATAGCTACTAACAACGGAGAGCATGCAAGAGCATAAACAACATAGAGATAACATAAGATAATATTCAGTACAACAACTCAATCATAAACACCAATATTCATCGGATCCCAACAAACCAAACATGTAGAATTACATAACGGTGATCTGAATCATGTAGGGCAGCTCATGAGATCTAAACATGAAGCACATGGTGGAGAAGACAACGATCTAGCTACTGCTATGGACCCATAGTCCAAGGTAGACTACTCACTCATCGCTCCGAAGGCAAGCATGGCGATGAAGAAGACCTCCGGTGGCGATTCCCCTCTCCGGCAGGGTGCCGGGAAGAGCTTCTGGACCCTCCCGATCTTCGGGTCGGCGGCGGCGGATCGCGATGTGTTCTGGAAAACTGATCGGGTACTTAGGTTTTTTCCGTCGGGGGGTCTTTATAGGCGAAGGGGCGATGTCAGAGGAGGAGCCAGGCGCCCTCACGCGGGGCCCGCGCGGCCAGGGGGCTGGCCGCACCACCCCTGCGTGTGGGGCCCTGGTGGCCCCCCTCCTACTCTCCTTCGGATCTCTGGAAGCTTCCGGGTAAAATAAGACTTCAGGAACTTGTTTCGTCCAATTCCGAGAATATTTCCTGTGTATCACTTCTGAAACACAAAAACAGCAGAAAACAGCGAACTGGCACTGTGGCAACTCGTTAATTGGTTAGTTCCGGAAAATGCATAAAAGTGTCACGAAGTGTAACGAAACAATAGGCAAATGGTGTAAAAACAAGCATGGAGCATCAAAAATTATAGATACGTTGGAGATGTATCAACGGGCGGTGGGGGCTCACGCCTTCGCCACCGCCGAAAGGGAGTGACCCCTTTGGGGGCAAAGGGCACGCCACCCAGCCGCCGGTCTCCTGGCCGTGGTGCTGTGCGTCGCCATCGTCGGCGGGGAGCCGACCACGGGAAAGACGCAAAGGGGCGCCAGCGCGCCAGACCTCTGCGAGCTTCCAGCCGAAGCGAGCTCCCAGCCGCTGGCCATCGGGGACAGAGGAGCCGTTGTGCTTCCCTCGCTCGCAGAGAGTAGCGCTGGAAAAGAAAGAGAAAGAAAAGGCAGAGAAGAGGAAGGCTGCCTCGCCGTGGTGCGCGTCGGCTGTGGCCGGCGGCGCGCCGGCCGTCGGCGGCTTAGGCTCCTCCAGCCACCATCTCCTACACGGGCGACACAGAGTGGGGAGAGGGAGAGAAAGTGACTTAGGATTTCAACCGTCGGGGCGTTTTGTTCTGGCGAGATGGCCGGACAGCCGTCCAATGCAGATCCAACGGCTAGGAAGCCAGGGCGCTGAGCGGTGCTGGCACCGCGGGCCGTGGGCCGTCTTTCTTGCCAGGCCGTAGGGTGAGCGGCGGCCAGTAAACGCCGCACAGCGCGCTGACGGGCTGTGGGCCGTCAGAAAACAGTATTTTTTTTCTCTGTTTCCTTTTACAGAACTGTTTTAATTGTTTTTTGTTCAGATTTTGAGCAAATTTCGAATAGTTTTCTCTATTCAAATTATTCCAACGAAAAATTTGTTTAGAGAATTCAAAAGTCACAGAAATTTTTCTATAAAGTTTAAAGTTTAAGAATTTAATTCATGTTTCCGCTGCAAATATTTAAAGAAATTGCTTAAATGCAATAAAGTGTTTAAATTGAATTTCTTGAAAGATGTGATAAAGTGAATTAAAAGTGATTATGATTCAGTTATTTTATGACCAACGTTTTTAATAACATGATCATAATTTATTTGTTATATGGATTAAATGGTGCATTTATCTCTATTTTTGCCCAATGGTGATATAGTTTTAATTGCATAAACAGTTGTATGTGTTGATTTATACCAACGTTGGATTAATGCATGCAATTGTTTTGTTATCTCACATCTTTGTGAATTTCAGGAGGCTACAGTCTGATAAGTTGCCTCAAAGATGTTCTGACGCTCAGGGGTGACAGCTACACTGAGTGGAGGAAGAAAGTTGATCTGGCTTTTGTCTGCGCTGAGGTTGACTGGGTTGTGGACACTCCACAGCCAGTCAAGCCGATAGAGCCAGTTAGAGATGCAAAGGATGATGATGCTGCTTGGGAGAATAAGAAAAAGGACTTTGCTCCAGTAGAGCTGGCATGTGTGCTAGAGAACCAAAAGTGGGTCAATGCAAACAAAAAGTGCATGGCCTTTATAAAGAATACGATTGAGAACGCCATTGCGGGGTCAATCGCAGAGTGCACTTCCGTTGGGGAGTTTCTGGAAAAGATAAAGAGCCAGTTCACTGGCTCTTCAAAGGTGTATGCTACCCAGCTGCTCAAGCAGTTGGTCACAGAAAAGTACACAGGAGGTGCACATGGCATCAGGGAGCACATCTTGAGGATGAGCAACATGGCTTCTAAACTGATGCCCATGGATGCTGATCTGGAATTAAAGCCTGCTCTACTTGTTCACCTTGTCATGGCTTCATTGCCCAAAGAGTTTGATAACTTTGTTATCAACTACAATATGTCCCCTGATAAATGGGACATAGAAAAGATGATTGCCATGTGTGTACAAGAGGAAGATAAGCTTAAAGCCTCAAATGGTGGTTCCATCAACTATGTCAAGGACAACAGGAAAAGGAACTACCAGAACATCCAGAACAGCAATCAAGGTTCTCCCTCCAAGCCATATGGCAAAGGTCCCCAACAGTATCATCAGCCCACTCTCCCAGTGGATAAAGACCAGTGTCTCCACTGCAAGAAGACTGGGCACTTCAAGAAAGACTGTCCAGAATGGCTCAAGTCCATAATGGCAAAGAAAGGTATAGATACAGTTTCTTTTGTTAATGAATCCTCGTATTCACAATTTTCAAAATCTACTTGGTGGATTGACTCAGGTGCAACTGTTCATGTTGCAAATTCTTTACAGGGATTCCATTCGACAAGGACTATGAAAAGAAACGAAAGATGCATTGAAGTTGCGAATGGAGTTCAAGCAGACGTGGAAGCTGTTGGCGACATCTCCTTGGAGTTAGCTGATGGTTTTTCGATTCTGCTTAGAGATGTTTTATTTGTTCCTTCACTTCACAGAAACTTAATAAGTGTATCACGTTTGGATAAAGACAGTTATGAGTGTTATTTTGCACACGGCGAGTGTGCCATATGGTTTAAAGATGCTTGTGTGGGTGTTGCTTTACTTCACAACGAGCTTTATTTGTTATCCTTACGTGAAAAAGTGCATTCTGTGTGTAATGTGAATGAACAAACTTCCTTGTCGAACAAAGAACAAAAGAAAAGAAAGAGAACTCATGACTCATCGAAGTTATGGCACTGTCGATTAGGCCATATTTCGAGGGGAAGAATCGAAAACCTCGTTAAAAATGATATTCTTCCTCCGTTAGAGTTCTCTGATATAGAACAATGCATAGATTGCATAAAAGGAAAGTATGTAAAGCAAATTAAAAAGGGTGCAAACCGAAGTACAGCAACACTAGAAATAATCCACACTGATATTTGTGGACCGTTTTCTGTGAAAAGTGTGGATGGCTATGACTCGTTCATAACATTCACAGATGATTACTCCCGATATGGTTATATTTATCCAATTAAAGAAAGGTCTGAAGCATTGGATAAATTTAAAATATTCAAAGCAGAAGTTGAAAATCAACATGATAAAAGAATTAAAATAGTCCGGTCCGACCGTGGTGGGGAGTACTACGGTCGACACACTCTATATGGTCAAGTACCTGGACCTTTTGCAAGGTTCTTACAGGAAAATGGAATAGTCGCCCAGTATTCTATGCCGGGCGAACCTCAGCAAAATGGAGTAGCTGAAAGGCGCAACCGTACTCTTATGAATATGGTGCGTAGTATGATGAGTTATTCCACCCTGCCATTGGGATTATGGATGGAGGCGCTTAAAACCGCCATTCACATTCTTAACAGAGTACCAAGCAAGTCGGTGCCCAAAATACCGTACGAGTTGTGGACAGGGAGAGTTCCCTCCCTGCGGCACTTGAGGGTCTGGGGGAGCCCAGCTAAGGCAAAAGTATTTAATCCAAATATTGCAAAGTTAGACCCCAAAACAGTAACTTGCCACTTTATTGGCTATCCTGACAGATCAAAAGGTTATCGTTTCTACTGTCCAGACAAATACACAAAGTTTGTAGAAATGAGACATGCAGTCTTCTTGGAGGACGAACTGATGAGGGGAGCATGGTAGCTCAGAAAATTGATCTTGAGGAGAAGAAGGTGCATGCACCTAATCCGATGATTCAGGAGCCATTTTTCTCGCTACCTGTTGTACCTGCACCGGCAACCCCTGAGGTTGCGGTGCAAGCACCTGTTGTAACTCCACCCGTGACAACAAGGAGTGAAGTTTCGGAACCTGTCCGTCAGGAGCCGACTGAACCCTTTGTTGAGCATGAAAGGGAGCTGCAGCAGCCACCTTTAATAGATGTACCAGAAGTTGAGGTACAAAATGAGCCAGAGAATGTGGCTCTTAGAAGGTCCAAAAGAGTCAAGAAATCAGCTATTTCTACTGACTATAAAGTTTATAATACAGAAACAGTTCATATGGAAGGTGATCCTACTTCATATGAAGAAGCTATGGGAGGCCCCAACTCATCGAAGTGGCTAGAGGCCATGGAAGATGAAATGAGGTCAATGAGTTCCAACAATGTTTGGGACTTAGAGGAAATTCCCAAATGAGCCAAAACAGTAGGCTGTAAATGGGTCTACAAAATAAAGTATTACTCTAACGGGAATATAGAAAAGTATAAAGCGCGTCTAGTGGCAAAAGGATTTACACAAAGAGAAGGGGTAGATTACAATGAAACATTTTCTCCGGTCTCATGTAAGGATTCCTTCAGAATCATAATGGCACTAGTTGCACATTTTGATTTAGAGTTGCATCAAATAGATGTAAAGACGGCATTTCTAAATGGAGATTTAGAAGAAAAAGTGCACATGAAACAACCCAAGGGTTTTTTCATGGAGGGGAAGGAAAACATGGGATGCCGTCTAAAGAAATCCATTTATGGATTAAAGCAAGCCTCTAGACAGTGGTATCTAAAGTTTAATGATACCATCAAAAGATTTGGATTTAAAGAAAACATCGAGGACAACTGCGTTTATGCAAAGTTTAAAAGTGGGAAATATATTTTTCTAATCTTGTATGTGGATGATATCCTGCTTGCTAGCAGTGATGTTAGTCTTCTGCGAGAAACAAAGAAGTTTTTGTCCTCAAACTTTGATATGAAAGATCTTGGTGAAGCTTCATATGTTTTGGGCATAGAAATTCACCGAGATAGAAAGAATGGAGTGTTAGGACTATCACAGAAGGCATATTTAGAAAAAGTTCTAATAAAGTATAATATGCATAAGAGTAATGCCACACCTGCTCCGATAGTCAAGGGCGACAGTTTTGGGGAATATCAATGCCCCGAGAATCAATATGAGATCGATCAAATGAAAGCAGTACCATATGCTTCCGCTGTTGGAAGCTTACAGTATGCACAAGTGTGCACTCGTCCTGACTTAGCTTTTATCACCGGGGTACTCGGTAGATATCAGTCAAATCCAGGCATAGAGCACTGGAAGATGGTAAAGAAAGTATTGCGTTATGTGCAAGGCACAAAAGACCTCATGCTAACTTACAGAAGATCTGATTCCCTAGAGAAAAAAGGGTATTCAGATGCAGATTATGCGGGAGACAAAGATGAAAGAAAATCCACAACAGGATATGTGTTCACTCTCGCAGGAGGGGCTATTTCGTGGAGAAGCTGCAAACAGACAATACTTACATCATCCACGATGTATGCCGAATTTATAGCATGTTTTGAGGCCACGAATCAGGTGTTATGGCTAAAAAAAATTATACCCGACTTGAAAGTAGTGGATTGTATTGACAAACCAATAAAGATGTACTGTGACAACCAGCCTGCAGTATTTTATGCTCACAACAACAAGTCAAGTAAAGCTACCAGACCAATAGAAGTAAAGTATTATGTTGTGAAAGATAAAATCTAGGATCAAACTATAAGACTCGAGCATATAAGGACAAATGATATGCTTGCGGATCCGCTAACGAAAGGCTTACCACCCAATGTGTTCAAGGAACACTTAGCCGGCATGGGTTTAATGGCAAGCCTATGATTCCTGGATCATAAGATGCCCAAAAGTAATAGAATTTGTTTCAAAACAGAAAAGTGTATAGTGGATGTCTGATTCTATCGGCAAATGAGCTGTGACGATGAAACATGCTCTATATACTGATCAGTGATGAAACGAGTAAAGTATAAAGATTAAAGTTAAAAGTAAAGTTAAGATCAAGGGGGAGAATGTTAGATTGATCTCACAGGATCGAGTCCAACGACTCGATCCAACCCCTCTCTCGCGCCCTGATCGGGGGCGTCCAACCGTTTTTTGGTTGGTGGGCCCCTATGGCAGCGCTATATTCACAGAGGTGGGGGCCGGGGCTCGCAGTACGAGGTTCACCGCGATCGCTCTCGACCCACCGACACCCCCTACCGATCTAGGGTTAGCGCTGGTCACAGGAAGCACCACCACCGCCGCCACCCACGCTCACGCCGTCGCCATGGCCTCCGGCTCAAGCTCTTCAAGCCATGGTGCAGGTGGTTCCCCTCTCTCATCTCTCTGTCCCTCTCTCTCAGATATTGTCAAGTCCTAGAGTGTCTACCGTGGTGATCTAGGCTAGCACATTAACACATGCATGTGCTTCGACCGATGGCCAGTGCCGAACAGTTAATGTGGCTTTGGCGCGCGCGGTGGCGCCGACGAGCCGACATATTCGAGATCTTGCCCGTGACCTCGACTGCGTGCCAATGGCGACAAGGCGGCGCGCGATCGAGCACATGCCCGGCGTCACGGGCGGCCCTATCCCTGCGCTATATAAGGCACTGGCCACGCTGATCAGATCACAACAGCGCGCACACACACCTGCCTAGCTAGTGCGTAGCTAGCTCTAGCTCGATCAGAGCGATGGCCGGGAGGAAGACGATCGCGGCGCTGCTGGTGGTGGCGTTGCTTGCCATAGTGGCGGTGGCGCCGGCGGCGGCCACTGGGTACACGATGTGCCGCGTGAACCTGGAGAACATGAAGGGCGCGTGCGAGAAGTACTGCGCGAGAGGCAGCAGGGAGGCGTGGCCAGGGAACGCCTGCTGCGACGCGATCAGGGGAGCCGACTTCCCGTGCCTCTGCCACCTGAAGCGCGCGATCGGGTCCATGGGCAACATCGACGCCGGCCGCGCCATGCAGATCCCATCCAGGTGCGGCATCCCAGGCGCGCCGACCTGGTGTTAATTAAGTTGAGGCGCTGATCAAGCTAAGCTAGCCTCCAGTCCTCTCCACGCATCCGAACCTAGCTGCAATCCCAGCAATAAGCAGAATCACGGGATCGATTATGGTTCCTCATTGATTTACCGTTTTCCCTTTAGAATGAGTTTTGGCACGTTCATGTCGTATAGCTGATACAGCATTCCATGCATGCTACGCATTAGTCCTAGCGTGCGTGCGTACGATTAAGTGACCACTCATGAATCAGTCATGTGTCTGTAATCTCTGTATTACTATTATGTACCAGTTTACCGTGTGATGCGGCTGTACCCTATGTATGTGTTGCATTGCATGCATGAACCATATCAAAGATACTCGCACCAACTTCGGTGAATGATGTAGAATGCATAAGAATAAGAAAGAATGTCTTATCAACTATGTTTATGTTCCGAACTTCTATAGTTACTTGTTGAACTTTGGGATTATCATCCTCTTACCTGAGAAAGAAGGTGCAGTTCAAGTCCGGCAGTATTATCATATTTGTCATCGAAGTAGTGAAAATGGGTCACACTATTTGTGCATGATGGGAGTTTTAGTATTAAATTTAGTATGACACCGGATGGTCTACCTGGACCAACTATGAAAAAATCTAGCCTCCCGGGCTATGTCCGACGACTCCCGACTCCTGAGGCCCAGCTGCCGCCAGCACCAACAAAAGCTCAAGAATCATAGGAGGAAAGAATTAGGTCAAGCTATTAAAAGTCAACCATGAAGGAGAGAGAAATCAGAATAGCAGCCTCCACTTTGGGAAGAATGATGCTTTATATAGGTCTCTCCTAAAACTTATCGTTGCAGGAAATTAACACCGGAGTCTCCTGCACAGAGTCTTAGGCCTGGCCGAACCAGGTCAGAGTCTCTAGCTATACTCCGTACCGACAATAGAGCGTTGTGTGGCTTGGCGCAACGCCGAGCAGAAGGGGCTAGAGTCCTTGGCCCCTTAGAATGGAGTCTCCGCACTAGAAAATCAGAAACAAATAAAATCAAAACTGCAAAAACTTTTGCACCCGAACACCGAATAAGACGAAACCATATTGTTGGAAAGATAACAACAAATAGTATCCTCCCTAAGAAAAGACCCAAAAAAAACTCCAATAACAAAAACGCAACAATTTTTTCATGCGAAATCCATTTTTTGATGATCTAGAGCTTGTCATGAAAACAACCACAAGCTCTAAATCCTCACAAGGATAGAATCCAAATAACAACCAAGAAATATGATGCCAACGATGCAAATGTTTGAGCTCTCTCCGAATGATATGATCAAGTTACTCACTCCAGAGCCCCTCTTGATAGTAGGGCTAACGTACCTAAAACCTATTCTCCCAACTAACACATATGACTGGTAAAAGAGAAAACCTATCTAGGACAAACCTTTGGCCTTGCGCATATCACTTGAGCTAAATGATGAAGATGTTGTCCTCCACAAGATGGAACACCTTTCTGGATTGCGTTTCTTGGTGAAGTCTTGCGAATTTCTACCTCATACTACACTATGGGAGATCCTCTCTTTAGGCATATCTTCATATCCATGATCACAAAATAGACACCAAGCATCAAGCATGTGACCGAATCAATTCTTCTTTCTTCAATATGATGGTGTCGTGAAAATAACTATGAATGCTCACACAACCATATTCTTCAAGACATGTTTCCAGTAGGCTCACTCTCATATGAACATTCTTCAGATCAATCCTTGAATAGCACCTTGGTCATCACTTGATTTTCTTCAATTTCTTCTTCTTTTAACCTTGAAGCAAACATATGGTTTAAGCAAACCAGCTCGCTCTCCCACGTACGTACATCTCCGAATAACCCTGTATGGAAAATTCTCTGGCATTTTGAATTACCGAGTAAAGTCAAAATATTTATATGGAGATCTTTACATGGCATTATCCCCCTGAAATGTATCCTGGCAAATAGACATGTTGGAGTGAGAGGATCATATCCGATTTGTAGCCAAGGAGCAGAAGGTGTGTGACACCTCCTTTTTCAATGCCAGGTTGCGAGGGAGCTGTGGTGGGCTATGGGACTTGAAAGTTTCATTGACGAAAGCGGTTCAGATGGACAGAGCGGGCTCGGTAATTCTTGAGCATATTCTCCGTCTTGACGATAATACAGTGCAAGGTTTGACCGTGAACAGCAGGAGCTCTGCTTTTGCATTTATAGAAGAGGGAAAGAGTCCAAACATTTACAAATTACCAACACGAGCAGCAGCCGGCCAACGCTGCTATGCTTCAACGCTACTAGGGATCTAATACTCATCCCAGCACTACTATGGTTTAAACACTACAGGGGATACCACATTCATCCCAGGTCTGCATACCGCTAGACCGCTCTACCCTTTGCTAGGTGTAACTCAGCTAGGTCAGCTCTGATTAGCCCAGCCAACTCCTGGGGGTTTAACTGTTTGTGATCAAATATTCTTCGTCCCCGCTCCTTCCAAATATGCCAAACGGTGTAAACTGAGAAAGCGGCCTCTCTTTTCTTCGTCTCGTCCATTTTGCCACGCCGGAGCTTATTCCACCATGTACTCACCGTGCTGCAGGTGGCCGCAATGCGGACGGCCTTGGGATTCGTTGTTGCAAACTGAGCCCAGACCTCCTTGGTGTACGGGCAATGCAAAGCTAAGTACTTGGCCGTTTCGAGCTCTTGATCACAGAGGCTGCATTCGTCGTCGTGCGCTAAACCTCTTGCACGTAGCCTCTCCGCAGTCCACTTCCTGTTCTGGAGAAACAACCAAAGGAAGAACTGCACCTTGCCGTCCGCGCGGATCTTCCACACCTGCTCCAGGTGAGGTTTGCTGATTCTTCCAATAAACTGAACTTCATATGCAGACCTCGCTGAGTACTTGCCATCCGTTGTTAGGTTCCAAACAATGTTGTCCCTTCTATGAGGCTGCAGGTTGATGCGCTGCAGCTTAGTCCAGAGAGTTATGAATTGCAGGAGCTGGTCTTCATTAGCTATGCGTTGCAAACCACCCATCCAACGCCCTCTGTCCAAGGCCTGCTTTACTGTGAGCTTCTTCCTTGCTGCTAAATGGAAACAAAGCGGTGCGATATCTTTCGGTGCCTGCTGATCTAGCCACCTATCTGTCCAGAACCGCGCTGTTTCTCCGCTGTGTACTGTAATTGTTGTGCAAGCTGCAAAAAGGTTTCTGTCGCTTTCAGATGGGACCATGACCGCCCCTGGATTGGAACAGTGCAAGGTTTCAAACAGTTAATTTGAAGAAAGTGGTAATGACGATGTGCTAGTACCTTTGGTGGATACAACGTGGTCTTACCGGGATGAAAGTGTTCTTCCGCTTGTGAAACGTAAGTTTTCAATCCTTGCTATTGTAGCTAATGCAACTAAAGTCTACGGTAAAAATAAGAGCAGGACTGAAGTGAAATGGATAAGAGCTGAGGCATATCAAGCTGAACATCGGCGTGGCTTTTCATGATGATAGGAAAGTAGGAGCAACTAAAGCAATTGGGGTTGTGCTGCGTGATTACCAGGGGAGATTTGTTGTTGCGTCTGTCAAATATATTGCCCATGTTGCATCAAATTACAATGGCTGAAGTCTATGCGATGAAGGAAGGCTTGTCCCTAGCTAGAGAAATGGGTTGTAACAAGGTTATGGCAGAATTTGATTCGACTGATGTGATAGAAGCTTGCAAAGGTGAAGATATTTCATGGAAGGAATCTTCAACCATTTATGCGGATTGCACTGATATTGCGGTTTCCATAGGAAGTGGAGTAGTTAGCATAAAACTGCGACATTGAAGGCTAAATTTTGAAAAACTACGACTTTACTTTTGAATCGCAAAAAACCACGAGTTTCTAGCAAATTGCTAGCAATGTGCGCCGATTGTCGAATTCCAGCCGATTAACAACGATCCCGACAAGCAGGACCCACCTGTAAGAATGATGTGGCAGCGGGCGGCTTGCTTCCGTCAACGGACATTAAACGACGGGTGGGTCCCGCTCGACGGATGTTAGCATAAAACCACAATATTGAAGGCGAAATTTCAAAAAACCACGACTTTACGTTTCAATCGCAAAAAACACAACTTTTCGGGTAATTTTTTTGCAATTCGCATTGATCGCGAGTTGAACGCGAATTGACACCTAATCTGACAGGTGGGACCCACCTATAAGTGCTGAGCTAGTTCTATATGTGCTGACACGGACAATGACCCACTTGTCAGCCCAATAAAAAATATATAAAAGGAAAAATAAAAAAGCAGGTGTTGTCTTCTTCCGCGCCTCCACCTGTGGGCACCCATGCCGGCCGACGGCTATCCTCCTCTTGCCCCATCTTCGGTGGATCTCCTCCCCTGCTTCATCTCCGTCGGATCTCCTCCCCCCTGCCCCATCTCCAGCGGATCTCCTCCCACCTGTCCATTTTTTCATTTTTTTCCATTTTTAATTGGACTGACAAGTGGACCCCTTCCACTTGGCACAAATTGGCGCCCCAACAAACATCCAGTCATAGCCAGCAAAATACCATCTGCGTGCTTGCCCATTGGTTCGGTCCGCAACGCTAGTACGTACGGCATGCAGATGCAGGGAGTACCTTGCGTTCAGGTAGATGGATAGATGGCGTTGAATGGCTTGGTGCCGACGATCTGATCTGGCTAAGCTTGCCCGTGACTGGCCACCAGTGGGTATGCAGCCAAGCGCGCGACCACATGCACGTCGTCACGGACTCACGGGCCAAGCTATCCCCACGCTATATAAGCCTGTAGCCGTCGCCTAACGTGACACACACAGACAAGCCACAAGCGCTACAGAGTACACATCAACTGCAGCTAGCTTGATCCAATCCGATCCAACAGCTATGGCGGCCGGGAGGACGGCGATGGGCAACGCCGGCGTCGCCGCCGCGCTGGTGGCGCTGCTGCTAGTGGCGGCAGCGTCCGGCGCGGCCGCGTTCAGGGTCTGCAACGTGGACAAGGACGCCGTGGTGAACTCGTGCAAATCCTACTGCACGGTGGGCAGCAGGGAGGCCAAGCCCAGCGACCCGTGCTGCGCGGCGGTGCGCGGCTGCAACTTCAAGTGCCTGTGCCAGTACAAGGACTATCTGTCCCCGGACATCGACGGCAACCGCGCCATGCAGATCCCCTCCAAGTGCGGCGACCCCAAAGCTCCCACCTCCTGCTAGACTGCAGACTGCTGTTTACCCAGCTTAGATCGTGCAGCCGACGCGCGCGGTCCGGCTGGATAAGTACGTAGATCGATCGTCACGCCGTGTTTTGCTGTTAGTTTCCACTTGTTGTATGATCTGATCGGCTGCTGATCGGTGCGCCGTCGTGCGCCGTACGTGCTACCTATGTATCCTTAAATTTGTGCTTTAATTTCGTATAAGCCGTGTTGTTGTATGTCTACTACCTCAACCTTTGTGTTGCAGAAATAAACTCGTTTGCCATCTTCCTTAAATTGTAGTTTATGAGTAATTGTGACTATCTCTCCACCGACTTTAGAAAATAGCTACTCCCTCCATTTTATAATGTTTTGGCTAATTGTTTTAGCTTGCCAAACCGTCTTATATTATGGAACGAAGTGATACTACTTCTCAGTTAACATTCATACCCATTCGGTAATGATCATCTCATCCCGTTGCACTTACACGAATTTTCGTGATAAGATATTGGATGGTTCTTAGCTAAACCGTTTTTATAGACCAGAAAACATTTTGAAGCTGTGTGTGTGGTCGATTAGACTGTCCTCTTCGGCTTCCACTGAGCCGTGCTTCTGCGCACGTACAGATGTGCTGGAGGCGCTGTTACGTGTGAGAACTGGAGGCGCTGTTTGCCGGGCGGACGAAGGCCGTGGGGCAGAGCCTACCGAGGCTGCCAAAGTCCCTCACGGCCTCTTCTTGTCCGTGAAGACGAGCATCAGCTTCGGCAAGCTTTTCAGTTTTCACTGAGGCTGCGATGACTGTATTGCTGATCGTTGTACCTTGTACGCGAGCACCTGCTGGAGACTTATTGTAAATTTCAGATTCAGTTTGCACTAATCGTTGAAGTAAATAGACAGTGCAGACACCCAATTTCGAATATGAGGCATCCAAATTGTGTCAGCTGAAAGCCTGAAACTACTTTGCTGTCTTCTTTTACATATCTTATGCGGTGGTATGCTTTGTAACATTCTGTATGCATTGCTTCTAATCACTATATTCTTAGTTTCAACAAGTTTTTATGTTCAAGTTTAACAGCCTGTAGAACTTTTATGTTTAGTGCTGTTTAATGCATGTTCGTTGTTGATGAACCTGAATCCATGTCCTCAATGTAGATTTTCTGTATGTCAAAGATAGCATTGACCAAAAATCATCAATTATATCTTGCATAAGCCTAGATTGGATACAAACAGATTAAACGCTAGAACTCATCAATTTCTGGACGCAGATCACATATATGTATTGTTTCTCTGATTGGTTAAGTTGGTTCAGTAATGTTTATAAAGTATAATATAAAGGAGTAAGTCTGAAGTAGCTGTCTGTCCATCCATAATTAGGATGTTCCATCTTAACATTAAGATCGCTGAATTTGTCTTTATTTTTCATTTCCAAACTTAGCGATTACTATCATATATGCAATGTTGTAACATAGATTTTTTTTATAAATAATTGAATATTTTTAATACTCTAGATGTAAAAAAGTTAGTGTTCCGTTGATTTTTTTTGAGTAAAATAACGATATTGTTGGAGTGGGCAACTTCAAAGTACAATGACGACATAGTTGGTGTTAGGTGATTACAAAGTACAATGATAGTGTAATGATGTAAAAGGTGAATCTAATAGGTCGGAGAGAAAGGAGAATAGATGACAAAGGAAATCATCAAAAGTTATTTGAATAACCGACATTGTCTTTCACTGGCTGAATTTTATTGCTGTTAAAATTTTAGAATATTCATTTGCATTGCATTTATATATGTGGCGTTGAAAAAATTTATGAGCCCGTAGCATCGCACGGGCATTCAACTAGTTTCGTATAAGCCGTGTTGTTGTATGTCTACTACCTCAACCTTTGTGTTGCAGAAATAAACTCGTTTGCCATCTTCCTTAAATTGTAGTTTATGAGTAATTGTGACTATCTCTCCACCGACTTTAGAAAATAGCTACTCCCTCCATTTTATAATGTTTTGGCTAATTGTTTTAGCTTGCCAAACCGTCTTATATTATGGAACAAAGTGATACTACTTCTCAGTTAACATTCATACCCATTCGGTAATGATCATCTCATCCCGTTGCACTTACACGAATTTTCGTGATAAGATATTGGATGGTTCTTAGCTAAACCGTTTTTATAGACCAGAAAACATTTTGAAGCTGTGTGTGTGGTCGATTAGACTGTCCTCTTCTTGGGATTGCAGGACTTGGAAAGGTAGGAATAGAAAATGCAAAAGTAGGGTGTCATGACATCCTAAATCTATGTAAAAGAAAAGAAAGAAGGCAGGATCTGGAAACAACAAACACAGGGATAATCTGGGAAGTAATCCACTACTTCTATTGGATGTGATGAAAACCTGGCAACTCCAATAATTGAAATTCTCAGAATGGTGTAGGAAATAACCGTTAGGAATTTTAAAGGTTCTCATTCCTCTGAAGAAAAACTCTAGAGGAAAACTTTCTCTGGATAGAAATCCTCAAAATCCTAGTGAAACCGTTTAATCCTGAGAGGCGGCGATAGAGTGGTATGCAAAAAGCAAAAAAATGTGACTTTGATCAAAAATCATATTGTAGTGAGAAACAACATAAGAAAGGGGTTGTAAGATGACATGCCACGGGTCATCGTATTTTTAGAGAAAAGACACCAGGAATTTCATGCAGGTTGGTTCTGCCAACACACAAAATCTTACTCATGTTGTTGATGAGAACAAATAAATTATCAAGAAGACTGAACCGAAATTCCAGCGGAAGGAAAACTTCAAACATGGTCTCCGATTGAGAACCTCTCATTTGCCTCTACAAGGGAAGTTATAGAGATCTATACCGAAAGAAATAGCCCTTAACACCACACTTGAGGTGAGATTTTTATTCATAAGAGTATAAATGACCCATGTGGTGCCTCTTTATAGGCTCATAGCCTTATCCTATCCTATATCCTATATATATATATATACAAGGGATACCATCTCATTTTCCTATATATATATATATATATATATATATATATATATATACAAGGGTTCCATGGTTTGGTTTTTTCCAATATATTTTTTAGACCAATTTACCCCTAAAATTAGGAGTAATAACCCACCGTTGCCACCGGTAAGTAACAAAACGTTTCGCTGCGATGTGGTTCGTTCTGTGTCCAGTTTTCTTGTCTCTCGTTCGTTCCGTGAGAACCACCCGTTAAACCCATGGGCAAGCCCAAGGAAAAAGTCCACGTTCTCTTGCATGGAAAGAAATGATCAGAGTCCAAATACAATACCAAATTGAATCCTCACACCAAGACAGGCCAATAAAGAATACCTATTCTGCCGCGTATCATCGCAAAACGCCGAAGCAAATCGATGGAAATGAATCCATGGCGACAAACCGATCACGATGGAATTGAAACACGGCACCAAATCGATGGCGAATTGATTACGCGAGCGGTGTCTACAAGTGGGAAGTTCGATCAATTGATACATTGTTGTACATGAGCCACTGCTGGCGTGAGGATATGAGAAACACGCGGACGTCCAGGTCGAGCCTGCCATCAACGACAAGGCGACGGCGACCGGTGCCTGCACGACGAAGGGGAAGTGAAGATCCACCTATTCTGTCGCGTATCATCGCAAAACGCCGAAGCAAATAGATGGAAACGAATCCATGGCGACAAACCGATCACGATGGAATTGAAACACGGCACAAAATCGATGGCGAATCGATCAAGCGAGCAGTGCCTGCAAAAGGGAAGTTCGATCAATTGATTTGTTGTTGTACATGAGCCACTGCTGGCGTGAGGATATGAGAAACACGCGGACATCCAGGTCGAGCCTGCCATCAACGACAAGGTGACGACGACCGGTGCCTACACGATGAAGGGGAAGTGAAGATCGATCACTTTTTAGATAGAAGGCTCTGAGAGCCCGACTTTGAATTAACAAAGCCATCAACCGGCCAGGAGTACAGGAACAGACACGCTGGGGTTACCAGCTTACAGATAATGCACAGGAAAGAAGAACAACACCACACCTACGAAAATGAAAGACAACAACAAGCCCTAACAGGTAAAGAAGTGAAAAGTCCTAGGCTTGAAGCATCTTCCTCTAGCAGCTGAAGAACAAGTGGAGTTGCCGGATCAAGCCACCGCCTTCACCGGGATCACCAAGGCGCCGTCGACCAGAGTGCTTGCCACCAGGAGAAGGGAACATTCTGAAGTGCGGGGAAGACCGTCGAGGATCCTGCTTCTGAAGCGACGCCTCGGAGCACCAGCGTGCCGCCGCCGCCCGCCCCAAGAGGAGCAAAGTTTTCACCCAGAAACAAAGGATCAAGAATGGAGAAAGGCGTGAGCTTCTCGACGACGCCTCTAGGAAGGAAACGGCACCCTCGGGTGTTGTCGTCGTCGGCACAAACAAGCTGAGCAAGGCTTTCGCCCGAACACACCACCTCTCTCATCTCACACCAAGCCTAGAAAAGGCTGGAGATGCACGACAAACAAACGATGCTCCAGAAGAGGAACCCACACACCAAGGTCGAAGACAGGGGCGAAGCACAGCAGGGGCCTTCTTCTCTCCGGTCTGCCGGAGAAAGGGATGGAGGTGGTTGATGCAATGAGAAGGGCATCACACTGGCGCATCGGGAGGAGGGTACACGGAAGAGGAAGGGGGGCACCGCGAGACCACTGCTCCGGTGCCATCGGCTGCAAGTCACCCTGACCACGCAGGCACACATCCCCGACGTCGACCAGCACCCAGACCACGGACGTGAGGCACGCGCCATAGTCTGCCAAGAAAAGCAGTGATGCTTGTAAGAGATGTTTCCACGCCGGCTGTCGCTCATGTCCGACGAGAAGAATAGCACTAGACAACTCCTCTTGGGCTGCGTGGCGCTACCGCCTCCGGCCGCCATTGCCATCTGGGACCTGAACACCTAGACGTTCACGTCGGCCAGCAGAGGCGGTCGTGTGATGGAGTGACTGCCTGTCTGGCTATACTCTCAGTCAGAGGACGGAGCTGTTCGAGTTAAGATCATTGTGGCCATATTGCTGGGAGCCTGGGACAGAGAATATGCATGCAATGGAGACGCATGCATGCACAAGACCACTTGTCCGGTCACGAGGACAGGCTGGTCGCCCGCTCGCCGTCATCTGAGAGCATGTCTAACAGACCCCTTATATTTCTGCCCCGTAAAACGCAAGTAGAGGGCCCTGTATCAATAAAATTGGTCGCCACTAACCATTCCGTCTAACAGACCCCCTATTTCACCCCGTATATTTAAAAAAAGCAAACCCCGGGAAAATTCATAGATAGTTCTTCATTGATCATAGATAGTGGATATACAAAATTGCGCGATCCTACTGGATCGCGACTTCTACAATGCTAGCCTAGTCGTCGAGGATGATGAGCGGAGTGGTGGCGGCGGCCTCCCGAGCCATCAGCTCATTGACGGCGGCGATGGCCTGTGCCGCCTCCTCCGCCTCTGCCCGAGCCTTGTCGGCGGCGTCCTTCTTGGACGCGGCCACCGCCTCCAAGAAGAGGGGGTCTGATGTCTACACACGCTTCTGTTCTTGCAGACAGTGTTGGGCCTCCAAGTGCAGAGGTTTGTAGAGCAGCAGCAAGTTTCCCTTAAGTGGATCACCCAAGGTTTATCGAACTCAGGGAGGAAGAGGTCAAAGCTATCCCTCTCAAGCAACCCTGCAATTATGATACAGAAAGTCTCTTGTGTCCCCAACACACCCAATATACTTGTCAGATGTATAGGTGCACTAGTTTGGCGAAAAGATAGTGAAATACAAGTGGTATAGATGATTATAAGTAGCAAATGTGATTTGAAGTACATATCGCTGCGAGCAAACATGTAACAAAATAGGAAGTAAGCAGTGTGCAATGCTTGGAAACAAGGCCTAGTGATCATACTTTCACTAGTGGACACACTCTCAACAAATATAACATAATTGAACCAATAGATAACTTCTCTTCACTATGGTACTCTGAATTACTCTCCTATTGAATAACACTAATCATTGCGTAGGGCTACGAAGCACTCCTCACATCAAGTACTTGACAAACACCACTCATAGAGATATCCAAATCAAATCACAACTCAAGATATATATTATTGCAACTTAGACCAAGTACTAACACGGTGCACACACTGTCAACATTACACCATGAAAGGAGGAATAGATCACTTCAATACTATCATAGTGATAATTATTCTCATAATCCATAAAAGATCACAATCGTAGCCTAGACCAAGTACCACCATGATGCATGCACTGTCACCGTTACACCATGGCAGGAGGAATAGATTACTTTAATAACACACTAGAGTACACATAATGAAGAAGAGTAACATCTACTTATTCAATATGATACAAAGCTCACGATCACATAAAGATCACATCATGGGAGAGAGAGGTGAACCACATAGCTACCGGTAGAGCCCTCAGCCCCGGGGATGAACTACTCCCTCCTCATCATAGGAGACAGCAAGGTTGATGGAGATGGCGGTGAGGTCGATGGAGACGGCGGAGACGGCGAAGGAGACCGATGGAGATGGCTCCGGGGGCACTTTCCCATCCCGGCAGGGTGCCAAAACAGAGACTTCTGTCCCCCGAAATTTGGCTTCGATGGCGGCGGCGCTGCGGAACTGTTCTGGAAATTTTGCCAACTCCCCTAGGTTTTTCCGTCCCGAGGCTTTATATAGGCGAAGGGGCGTCGTCAGGAGTGGCCCCAGGCCTCCTCACACCTAGGCGGCGCGGCCAGGGCCTGGGCCGCGCCGGCCTAGTTTGAGGCTGGCCTGTGGCCCCTGTCCTTCGCCTCTTCGGATCTCTGGAAGCTTCCGGGCAAAATAAGACTTCAGGAACTTGTTTTGTCCAATTCCGAGAATATTTCCTGTGTATCACTTCTGAAACACAAAAATAGCAGAAAACAGGGAACTGGCACTGTGGCGACTTGTTAATAGGTTAGTTCCGGAAAATGCATAAAAGTGCCACGAAGTGTAACGAAAAACAAGGCAAATGGTGTAAAAACAAGCATGGAGTATCAAAAATTATAGATACGTTTGAGACGTATCAGCATCCCCAAGCTTAACTCCTGCTCGTCCTCGAGTAGGTAAGTGATAACAAAAGAAATAATTTTTGAGGTGACATGCACCATCATAATCTTGATCATATATGTAAGCATTGTGCGCTGGGATCAAAGAACTTAAAACATGGGCATGAAAGACATAATCTTGATAATAGAAACTTAGCAACCATGTTATAAACATGAAAAAGAACACAAACAAAAGATCATGAATAATAAAACAATAAAAGTCAAACGTGTGTTCAAATCATATGGAAAAATATACAAATGGTTTTCAGCTTGTCCTTCATAGAGAGCAAAACATAAATGCATACGACACCTTCAAGTTTAAGAGGGCGACTAGATACAAATAATTTGAGAACAAGTGAAACCAACAATATGAATCAATCAATGAAAACTTTTGGACAATGCACATTATACTAAGAATGACAACTATGCTCTCTTAATGGTGCATAAAGATAGAAGGTGGTGACTCAACATAAAAGTAAAAGAAAGGCCCTTCGCGGAGGGAAGCAGTGATTAAACATGTGCTAGACCTTTTCATTTGTAAAACAGAGAGATAAAAATTGGTTTGAGAGGTGGTTGTCTTTGTCAACGACTGGCAATGGGGTTCTTACTATCTTCTATACAAAAATGAAGCAAGTTTTTGAGAGAGAGATTGGCACTTTTGTGCTCTTTTATAAAACTTGGCACTCCTCCCCACCTTTTTTCCTTTCTCAAACCATGGCTAACCGATTCCATCGGGTGCCCACCAACATTCACATACCATGGAGGAGTGCCTTTTTTCTTTCTTTTTTTCTCTTTTTTTTTCTTTTTGGAATAAGCAATATGGAAGATAGCAAATCCGACCACTACGTCCCCATGATCTGAAAATAGTGTTACAAAATGAGAAGTATTTTGAAGGTTTTTTGAAAGGTAGCACATAAAAATTTACTTGGAATGGCTTGCAAATACCATGCATAGGAATTTATAGTCGACACAATGGCAAACTTGGTTTTTGGGAGTTGGATGCACGAGTAGAGCTCATACTCAGTACAAAATGAGGGCTAGCAAAAGACTGGGAGCGACCAACTAAGAGAGCAATAATGGTCATAATCATGCAAAGCGACAAAGCAACATTAAAAGAAGCATAAGATGGCATCAAAAGTCAAAAACTAAATGATCATAGAGGCTATTGGCGACTTATTTTGTAGTCAACATGGTGTAAGCATGTGCCAAGTCAACCCAAATAAAGCATCAAAGGAGAAAACCAAATAAATGCTTCCATATAATAGAAACAACGCATGATTTTTTCAAAGGCTCATTAAGCAATCTCAGTCATTTGAGACAAGTCATGCTACAGCAAAAATCACTAAGCATACTATCAAAATGACATCAAACATGACATGCAAAAGTCTAAGGCACAGTCTAAACAAGCTCCTTTTTGTACCACTTTTTGCATAAAACTTTTTCTCTTTTCCAACACCATTCAAACCTTTTTTAGGAAACTCTTTTGAGGAAAACCAACATATACCAGAGGTCCAAATACACCTTGATGCAAAGATAAAACAAGATATGAACAAAAATCAAGGCGAAAAACAAAAGCTAAACGCAGTAGCAGAAAAAGAGAACACTCGTTGAACGATAAGAGTGAAAACTAGAGTGTTCTTGGCAAATAAAAAGCGAGTTCATCTCCTCCAAAAGAAACATGATGTGATCTAACCATTTATTGCAGCAAACAAAATAAAAGAAAACTAAAAACAAAAACAACTGACGCTCCAAGAAAAATGCATAGTGCATGAAGCAATAAAAATATAGTGTCCTGAAAGGTGACCTGATTTTTGCCGATGAAGAAGGGGTGCCTCGGGGGCATCCCCAAGCTTTGACGCTTGTACTTCTTGGATATTTCTTGGGGTGATGCATGGGCATCCTCAAGCTTGAGCTTTTGTCCATTCTTCAACTCATCTCATCATTCTCCAATCCCTACACTTGAAAACTTCCTTCATACAAAACTAAACACAAATCTATTAGCAACATTAGTGTAAGCATAACATATAATCAACCCTTTTTGCTTCAGGTTTCAACCTAAAATCACCACATATAAAGCATATACTACTGTAGCAACTTCCCCAAAAGTTCCGTGATCAAAAGAACTCAAAAAGAAAGCGATAAAGCGGCAAACACAAATATTGGCATAAATCTGTCAAAACAGAACAGCTGAAAAAGGTCGAATTTTTTAGGTGTTTTCTGTTGCTCAAATCAAAAAGTGTTCAACTAACGAAAGTTTGGATATAACCTGGGGCATATGCACAAGAAATCGCAGGTCCAAAAGATATACAGAGAATTTTCACAAATTTTTACGGTGCAGCACCGAAAACAATTTCAGGACAGCAACATCCCCAAATCTTTACCTCACTCGAATTAGAGGCTTCTCTTGGCACAACAACGAAATAAAAAGGATAAGGAGCGGTTATTACAGTAGTAATAACTTCCAAGACTCAAATAAAAGAAAAAGTACTGAAAATAAACAATGGGTTATCTCCCAAGAGTGCTTTTCTTTAACGCCTTTGAGCTAGGCGCAGTAATTTGCAAAGATGCTCATGTGAGCGCCATATAAGAGCTTGAAGCAAAGGCGCCATATAGGAACTTAAAGCAATAGAGAGCATCAAAAAGCAAATGTGAAAGACATTTATATCTGAACCACTTCCTATGCATAGGAATCTTGTAAAAAAATAAATCAACGAGGCACATAGTAGCAAGCATGGATAGATAAAACAAGTGCCACTTCAAGATTTGCAACATAAAGAGGGGAAACTTAATATTGTTGAGATCCATCAAACCATGTTTCCCTCTCTCATAATAACTTTCAGTAGCATCATGAATAGAACTAACAATATAACTATCACATAAAGCATCCCTATCATGAGCCACATGCATAAAAGAATTAATACTCACCACAGGAACAATAGTAGTAGGAGCAGATTCAACAGAATAATTATTCTCCTCACCATAATCATCAAAAATAGGAGGCATATTGTAATCATAACTAATTTTATCCTCAATAGTAGGTGAACTGAAAATATTATACCCATCATTGTAACCATCATAGACTAGAGGTTCAGTATCATCACAAGCTAGAGAACTACTATGTCGCAAAGCATATTCATCAAACATATCATCATAGCAAACTTTCTCCACTAAAGCTGGGGAACTAAAAATATCATGCTTAACAAAACCAGCTTCCCCAAGCTTAGACTTTTCTATAGCATTAGCAATAACGGTGTTCAAAGCATTCATACTAACATCACTATTAGCATGCAAATTAAGCTCCAAAGGTTTTTCAGTTTTCTCTTAAAACACTTCATATCTAAACTCAGGAAAAAGACTAAAGAACTCTTTATTTTCCATTAAGCCTAACTAGTGAAAATATAAACAAGAAACAAAAAGATGTAATTGCAGAATCTAAAGGAAATAACTTCGAGCACTCACACAGGAGGATGCGAGTACCTTTTACCTTATCTCCCCGGCAATGGCGCCAGAAAAGAGCTTGATGTCTACACATGCTTCTGTTCTTGTAGACAGTGTTGGGCCTCCAAGTGCAGAGGTTTGTAGAGCAGCAGCAAGTTTCCCTTAAGTGGATCACCCAAGGTTTATCGAACTCAGGGAGAAAGAGGTCAAAGCTATCCCTCTCAAGCAACCCTGCAATTACGATACAGAAAGTCTCTTGTGTCCCCAACACACCCAATACACTTGTTAGATGTATAGGTGCACTAGTTCGGCGAAGAGATAGTGAAATACAAGTGGTATAGATGATTATAAGTAGCAAATGTGATTTGAAGTAAATATCGCTGCGAGCAAACATGTAACAAAACAGGAAGTAAACGGTGTGCAATGCTTGGAAACAAGGCCTAGGGATCATACTTTCACTAGTGGACACACTCTCAACAAATATAACATAATTGAACCAATAGATAACTTCTCTTCACTATGGTACTCTGAATTACTCTCCTATTGAATAACACTAATCATTGCGTAGGGCTACGAAGCACTCCTCAAAGTTCATCAAGTACTTGACAAACACCACTCATAGAGATATCCAAATCAAATCAAAACTCAAGATAGATATTATTGCAACTTAGACCAAGTATTAACACGGTGCACACACTGTCAACATTACACCATGAAAGGAGGAATAGATCACTTCAATACTATCATAGTGATAATTATTCTCATAATCCATAAAAGATCACAATCGTAGCCTAGACCAAGTACCACCATGATGCACGCACTGTCATCGTTACACCATGGTAGGAGGAATATATTACTTTAATAACACACTAGAGTACACATAATAAAGAAGAGTAACATCTACTTATTCAACATGATACAAAGCTCACGATCACATAAAGATCACATCATGGGAGAGAGAGGTGAACCACATAGCTACCGGTAGAGCTCTCAGCCTCGGGGATGAACTACTCCCTCCTCATCATAGGAGACAGCAAGGTTGATGGAGATGGCGGTGAGGTCGATGAAGACGGCGGAGACGGCGATGGAGACCGATGGAGATGGCTCCGGGGGCACTTCCCCGTCCCGGCAGGGTGCTGGAAGAGAGACTTATGTCCCTCGAAATTTGGCTTCGACGGCGGCGGCGCTGCGGAACTGTTCTGGAAATTTTGCCGACTCCCCTAGGTTTTTCCGTCCCGAGGCTTTATATAGGCGAAGGGGCATCGTCAGGAGTGGCCCCAGGCCTCCTCACACCTAGGCGGCGCGGCCAGGGCCTGGGCCGCGCTGGCCTAGTGTGAGGCTGGCCTGTGGCCCCTCTCCTTCGCCTCTTCGGATCTCTGGAAGCTTCCGGGCAAAATAAGACTTCAGGAACTTGTTTCGTCCAATTCCGAGAATATTTCCTGTGTATCACTTCTGAAACACAAAAACACTAGAAAACAGGGAACTGGCACTGTGGCGACTTGTTAATAGGTTAGTTCCGGAAAATGCATAAAAGTGCCACGAAGTGTAATGAAACACAAGGCAAATGGTGTAAAAACAAGCATGGAGTATCAAAAATTATAGATACGTTTGAGACGTATCAGGGTCTTCCCCCTCCTCCGCCTCCTCTTCCTCGTCGGCGGCTCACGGCGCTCCGCCGCTAGAGCTCTCCTCCCACGCATGCTTCTTCTCCCAGGCGGCCTTCCACGCTTGCTCTTGGTCCCACCCGCGCCGCCACTTCTCGAAATCACCGCCGCTCATCGGCTTCAACGGCGGGTCGACCTTGTAGTAGCGGCCGCCCTCCGCGAAGTCCCGGAGCGACGACGGCATCCACTCGGAGCCGACGTATTTGCATGCCACACGCCGACTCCCGGCGGCGGAGTACTTGCAGCGGCGGCGCCACGCCTCCTCCACCGAGTCCGGCTTCGATCCGGCGGTGGGCGACAGGGAGCTCCGACGATGTGCGCTCATGCTGGCGGCGGTGCAAATGCGGCGGCGTGTGCGTGGGAATTGCTCGCCGGAGTGGTAGAGGCTGGCGGCGGCGCACGGCGGGGCTAGGGTTGCAAATGAGGGTTTGGACCCCCACTCGCACCTTCACCCTGTATTTGTAGGGGGCGGTGGGGTGGGTTTGATGGGCCCCGTTCTCTACCGATACGGGCCGGCCTGAATACGGGGCCCACTAGATGGCGGCTTTCGCCCTCACCCCCTATCCCGCCAGAATTATAAGGGGTACGTACGTTTTGAGGGGCCTGCTAGACATGCTCTGATCAGCTCAGGGCTCGCACCTCCATGGCCAGAGTAGGCCTAGATCATCCATCCCTGCAGCCTCCCCGAGCCTGTTGGTCGCTATGCTGCTGCGTTCACGAGGTTCCCAGTTCCGTTCATTGTAGTCGAGGAGCTATCAGGAGGTGTCGCTGTTGTTCTATGCCAAAGCATAATGATGAGAGCGCGGACGACACAAACACAACAAATCCAAAGGATATAGCCTATGAAGATGTACAGGCTAGTAATACAAGAGTTAGGGGTGGGTTGGTTTTGCTGTCAAGTTGGCTTGTCATCTACTCCTTATTTTTATTGTCTATCTAAGACAGGAGCATCACCAGGCAAGTTCGAAATTTGAGGTAGAGCGGTCATTAGCATGTAGTGTTTTGGTTGACCAAAGATTTCTTAGAAAAATATGGATCAAAGATAGCTGGCTGACTCGTTTGTGTGTTTGAAAAAAAATCTTTTTTTAAGCAAATCTAGCTCTTATTTATTTTGTTTTAAAATTTTCAAATTTCATTTATGTCAATTTGTACTATGCAGTTTTTGGCAAAGCTACTTGATTTTTGTTGTGCCGGTCTCGAACTCGCAATCCTCGCCTTGTTCTTCATTGTCACCAACTAACTTGCTCTTCGTCGACTTTGAGGGATATCACCTCAAGGTGTATTTGCGGCCTCAGCAAATACTCGGCGGACTTATTTACTGTTTATGTAGTTTTTTTCTCCCGTAGCAACGCACGGGCATATTTCCTAGTATAGATAAACGACCAATACCTTTTGTAGGATCCCTACAAAAAACACATTTGCCCTTAGGGGAAAGGTAAACAAAGCTAATTCGGTCTTTCTTGGACCATGGACTTATTCTATGGGATGGAACAACCTTAGTCCATACTACCTCCGGTCCGAAATATAAGGCATATTCTATTTTTGTTGACCAAGGATTTGACTAACATATAGTGACGAGAGGTTAACTCGACAAATGTCCTAGATGAAGGACTTAGGATCGGGGATATAAGGCGTCGGATGAACTCGAAGGTAAAATCAGTCAAACAAGGTGGCTATGAAAGTAAACGTGGGTGAAGAACCTGGCTTCCTTTCAATCTGGCCTACACCGTCCCCTCCTGGCCCCTATATATAGGTGGCCAGGTCTCGAGGATTGGGTAGGGTCCGACTCAGATTACAATATCGACATACGGTAAGAACTCGTATTTCGACTAGTATTATAGTTGGGTCTAGCTTAACGGGCCTCAGGGGTACTCAACTAACGGGCTCTATTATCTATACCCTTGTCAGTAGCCCCTTAGATTCTACCAGAATTGCAGATTCGGGTTGAATCTCTAATCTTTAAATCTTCGACTTGATCAATTCTTTGACTTCTTCATCTCTTCAGATCTTCGACTTGGTCTGTTGATTTATTTTCATTATAGTACTTTGCAAGGGATTTTGATGAGCAAGCCTGACAACTCTGATGGATCAAGAGGCCAGTTAATTGTCGGAACAGATACTTGTCACCTACTTCAAATTCAATCCCCTTGGATTTGAATCCAGGAAACCAGTCAAATCCATTCTTTTGCCGCATTTAGGACTTACAAAGAATGAATCCCAGTGGTTCTCAAGGTACCCAGTGTGTCCACCAGGATTTTCTTCGTGTTGTAGACATGGATACATACCAGCAGAGCGCATCCATGTGCGTATACCGGGCTACACAAGACGGATCCTGGGGTCTTACCTTCGTGATAAATCACGGCATTCGAGTTTTAGTCGTGATGACGCAACTCGAGGATCATATGTCGCAGCCTTGTTTGACTGTTTTAGAGTATAAAATATTCGAGTTCACTTAAATTGATAAAAAGATCGCTCCCGATGGGAGTAATAGAACTTTCTGATCGTTCTTTTACCTATTTTGCTTCAGTTCTCATGAATAAATATCATCGGGTGCGCGCCCAGCTCTCCCGATGGGAGTAGCTCCCGAGGCTATAGCCGAAAGTTTTCGGGTATAGGCTCAAGAAAATAGATAAGTATATTATTTGTACTTCTTCGTGCATCAATTGTCGACTTCTTTTCACTTGCGCAATGTATTCCTTTTCTTCGAATGTCATAAGCCCCCGAGTCGTAAACGGTGTAAACTTATGCTTCTTTGACAGATACCTTTCGTATTCCCTGCTTCTTTGTTTTTCTCTCTTTCTTCCTACGACTGTTTCGCTTCCTCTTCTCTTTTCTTTTTCTTTTTTATGCCTTTTTTCCTGGATACGTTGACCTGTCTGATGTCGTCTGCTCTGGGCAGCATATAAGAGCATGCGATTATATTTTGGCCCTTGTAAAGGCCCATTATACGTGTTTATAATTAAAGCACGTCTGGCGATAGGTAAAAACCCTAATCCAGTTATTTAGCTTTTCTGCCGCTCCATCTTTCTCCTCTCAAACTCATCTAGGGTTTTTTTCCCCAACTCCTACCTCCATGGCTGATGCAAGTGGGTCCTGCTTGAACCTTGGCGCCTCGGTGGAGAAGCGGGGCCGCGGCCGCCCTCGCGGCAGCAAGAACAAGGCTTCAATTGATGCTTTGGCGGCTTCATCGTCCGCTCTGGTGAAGCGGCGCCCCGGCCGTCCGGCTGGGAGCAAAAACAAACCCAAGGTGCCCTTAGCTGCACCTGGTCCAAATACTCCGTCTGCTAGCGCATCTCCTCCTCCGCTCAGACTCTTCTCGTTCTTCTGCATCGCCGGCCCGCAATGCCGTGAGATTCAATGCCTGCCATCGAAATTCATGAATTTCATGGATGGGCGGGAACTGCGCGAAGCAGTTCTCCGCGAACACTCTGGTGGAGGAACTCCATATGAAGTGGAGGTGTGGTACGACGGCGCCGGCGAACAGTTCTTCAAGGGTGGCTGGTCGCGATTTGCAGAGGACCATGACCTCCATCAGGGGTTCTTCATGACCTTTGATTATCATGTTGGCACGTCGAAGTTCGACGTGAGAATCTACGACTTCACTCATTGCCAGAAGGAGTTTGAAGCCGAAGCGTAGTTTTTACTAGATTTCTTTGCTATGTAATCTAGCTGTCGTGCTTATTTGTAACGAACAATCGTATCTGAATTATGTGCTTTACCATGGGAACAAATCATGGTTCCGAGGTATGTTTCTAATATTTTATCGGGTTCCTTTTGGACCGTTCATTGTGCTGTCAAAAATATCGGGTTGTGATCAACCGTATAATATATCATAGATAATTGCAAGAACTTGTTAATATTATTTCGTACGACTCGAGGGTCCTAGCCCCCGAGTGTAAAGTAAGATGTTTACACATATTGTCGATTTGACCCAATGACCCCGACCTATGGCCTCATGTTCTGGATCCAGAGGGTCATAACTCGAAAAACTCCTTAGTCTCCTTGCCTATGCGTAGAATCGTCGTAGTTGCTCTGCGTTCCACGAGTTACTCTCGTGTTGCCCCGTTTTCTTGTCTTGTAGCCGATAAGCTCCTCCTGGTATCACTTTTGTTACGATATAAGGTCACAGCCATGGGGACTCGAGTTTTCCATGGCCATCTTGTTTGAGTCATAGAACTAGATCTCCTACCACGAAAGATCGTGTGAAAGAGCATGTGCCCCCATGTGTGGTTTTGGTAATTAATGACAATCCCTATGGACTAATGTTTGTATTGAGTTATATTTATAGGACTTGTCCGTAGACAATGCTTGAGCCATATGTTGGTTTCAAGGGTGTAAGAAGATGAAGATAAAGAAGATTATTCAATGACCAAGGTGTTATTCAAGAAGTGATCCGAAGATTGGTCTAAGGGAGTTGAGCCTATGGAGTGTGTCTTGAGGGATAAGATGATGGAGTGAACTCTCATGTGCATTCTCAAGACATCATCATTAAGAAGGAAGAAGATGAAGTGCAATGTTGATCAAGTCGAAGCGCAAGTTCAAGATAGGCCGAGCAAGCGCAATCAAGAAAGGTAGTCCAACTTGAGGGTGTCAAGACCATCATCATCTAGCTCAAGTGGATTGCAAGGCAAAGGTTTGTTCTTGATAGGTTTTCTCTTCTACCAGTCTCGTGTGTTAGTTTGGAGACCGGATTATAGGATTGGTAGCCGTACTATCAAGAGGGGCTCTCGAGTGAGTAACTTAATTGTATCGTTCGGAGAGAGCTCAAACCTTTGCATACTTGGCATTATCTTTCTTGGTTCTTATTTGGCTTTTATCCATCTGAGGTTCTATAGCTTGTGGTTATTTCCAAGACAAGCTCTAGGTCATCAAAAATGGATTTCGTATGGAACTCTTATTGCGTTTTTGGTGTTTGGAGGTTTTACCGGTTCTTCTTTATAGCTAAGTCAAACCTTTTATCATTTGGATTCATCCTCCTTTGTTGGACTATGATGTTTCTATGGATGAAGTTGTAGAGCTCGTTGTGGTGATTCCAACGAGCCCAAGATCATCGAAAACGGAGTCCGGATGCAAAAGTTACAGCCGTTTTCGTATTGATGTTTTCTCTTGGGCCGGAAATTCCGCCCACGAGGCCGGAATTTCCGGGGGGAGGAAATTCCATAATTTCCGCCCCTGCGAAATTCTGGTAAGTCCTTTTTCTTGAGCTGTGGTGCAACCTGCAATAGGGGGGCGGAAATTTTATAAGGGGGCCGGAAATTCCGCCCCCGGGCCAGAAATTCCGCCCCCGAGGCCGGAATTTCCGGGTTAAAAATCCTGTAACGGTCAGATTTCGTGCGGGGGCTACAGCCCCTTCTTCCTCATTTGGAGGTTGGCTCTTCCATTTCTCTCTCCTCCATTGTTGACCTTGAAGAGCTTGCCCTTCCTCCCAATCCCTCCTATGATTCTTGCATCTTTTTTAGGGAAAAGAGAGAGGAGATCTAGATCTATATTTCCACCAATCATTATCTCCTCTATGTGAGGGGAACCTATTGGATCTAGATCTTGGAGTTCTTTGTGGATTTCCTCCTTGTTCTTCTTCTCATATCCCTCCATAGCATTTGTTGCTTTGGTGGGATTTGGGAGAGAAGGATTTGAGCACTTCGTGTGTTCCTGCCATTGCATTTGGTGCATCGGTTTGAGTTCTCCTCGGAGATTCGGTAGTGAAAGTTCGTTGAGCTTTTTACTCTTGGGTTCTTGGAACCCTAGACAGCTTACTGGCTTAGTGGTTACTTGGGGACCTCCAATTAAGTTGTGGAGATCTTCCCAAGCTTTGTGGTGCCTCCGTGGCAATTACTTGGGGACCTCCAATTAAGTTGGAGATCTTCCCAAGCTTTGTGGTGCCTCAGTGGCGATTCTTGGGAGCCTCCAATTGAGTTGTGGAGATTGCCCCAAGCTTGTACGGGTTCGGTGACCGCCCTCAAGTGTCCCATAGTGGTCGGGTCTTCCATCTTGGTGGGAGGGCTCGAGGAGATTACGGGGAGCCTCTGTGGCGTTTGGGGAGCCTTGTGCCTCCACACCGCTCCAACGGAGATTAGCACTCGCAAGGGTGTGAACTTCGGGATACATCATTGTCTCCGCGTGCCTCGGTTATTTCTATACCTTAGCTCATTTACTTATGCAATTTACTTTGTGATAGCCTTCGTGCTTGAAGTTTATATATCTTGCTATCACATAGTTGCTTATCTTGTCTAGCATAAGTTGTTGGTGCACATAGGTGAACCTAGTTTATTTAGGTTTTGTATGCTTGGCAAATTAAACGTTAGTTTTATTCCGCATTTGTCAAGCCACTCGTAAAAGTTTTAAATTGCCTATTCAACCCCCCCCCTCTAGGCGACATCCTTGTACTTTCATCGTGGATGAGCTCGACTGTTGTGGTAATTTCGCAAGTTTTGCTGATACTGAGTAGCTCTGGCGAGCGCTACATCTCTTGCCTCATCTAGTGCGTCGACATCATCCTGCAGTGCTTCTGTGGAAGTTGCCTCATCGTATGCTGCGATCCTTGGAGCTTCATGAGTTACTTCAACTGGAAGCACAGCTTCTGCGCCATGGACCAGGAAAAAGGGGGTTTCTTGAGTGGCTGCGTTAGGCGTAGTTCGTAGGCTCCAAAGTACGGAGGGTAGCTCATCTACCCAAGCGTGCTTGGCTTTTTCGAGGGGTGCTAACAGCCGCTTCTTTATCCCGTTGCATATTAAGGGTCTGTTTGTTTAAACTTCTGCTTCTGCTTTTAAGGTCTAAAAGCAGTAGCTCAAACAAACAACTAAATTTTGTAAAGCACTTGAGAGAAGCGTTGGAGCGAAACAGGGTAGACTGGCGCTGTCGATACGAAGCAGGCCGGGGGCTGCTTTCAGCTGCTTCCCGAGCTTCTCAAATAGGAAAAGACCATGCTATCCTATCACATACCAGTTATTTACAGAGAACTGCCACTCCGTATATAACCAGGGCGCTCCACATCGACCGAGCTCATTTCCTCCCGAGCCAGCCCGTTCCCAGCGCTGGCGGCTAGGGTTAGGGTCTGACCGCCGCCGCCGTCCAGCCCCCATCGCCGCCGTCTAGTCCCCGTCGCCGCCCACCCCCTGGCGCCTCCGTTCCCCGCACCTCCCCTCCCTCTCTCGGTCCCCGTCGCCGCCCAGCCCCCATCGCCGCGCAGCCCCTGCCGTCCCCGTCGGAGAAACGCGCCGCCGGAGAAACGCCCGCCGGAGAAACGCGCCGCTGCCCCGCCGTCCCTTGTCCGCTGGCGGTCCCCTCCTCTTCTCCGACCAGTAGAGGCTATTCGAGACCGGAGCCCCTGTCGTAGCAACATCCAGCAAGGTGAGGAAATAGACCACCTCTTCTCTGAGATTTATTGGATTGTTGTTTAGGTGATGAAATGGAAGAATTCCTGTGATGATTTGGATAGAGTACTTTGGAATTGCTAAATATATGCCTCTGTTATGATGTATATGCCTATATTGTATCAGATTGCTTGTGTGATACATACGTTATGTAGTTCATATACAAAGTAGGAGTTAAATAATTTTATCTATGTAATTAGATGGAACAAGATAAGGCACCTAAGGCACATTGGGATGCGTCATCGACCACAATTTTTTGTGAAATCTGCATGAATCAAAAAAGGGCAGGAAACAGACCAACCGCTTTCCTTAGTCCGGAGGGGTACAAGAATCTTGGTAGAGAATTTGGTCTTAAAACAGGAAATTTTTTGACTTACAAGCCAAAAGCTAAAAGCTAAAATCTAAAAGCCAAAAGCCAAATAAATAACTCCCAAATTATTTCAAAAAAAATTGTTTATGAATACTTATAAATTTATATTTGGTAATTTGCATTAATGATCACAGTTGTGTTCAGAAATGGTTAGAATTAGCTAATTCAGCTCGAATCAGTATTTATACAACATCTTCAGCATTCAGGGGTATTCCAGACATTTCATCCTTCAAATCAGGAACAGCAGTCATCAAAAGCAGTTCTGCCAAACATCAAATCTCAGCTTCCAGCAGCTACTTCCTACAGCTGCTTTCTAACAGCTCACCAGCTACAGCTGCTTCTCAACAGCAGCAGCCCAAACAAACACACCCTAAGTCATTGGCTTTTTCGACTTGTCCGTTTGTCTTCGGATGTGCTACAGATGCAAACTTCAATTTGATTCCCAGTCCTTCGCAATAGTCCTTGAACTCCTTCGACGTGAAGTTCGTACTATTGTCTGTGATTATGCTGTGTGTACTCCGAAGCGAAAGACTATAGACTTGATGAAATTTATTGCGGCTTTAGAATCTTGAGTTGTCACTAGGGCTGCTTCTACCCACTTGGTGAACTTGTCGACTGCCACCAGCATATAAACGTGTCCTCCTGGCCAAGACTTGTGCAATTTTCCTACCATGGCGAGACTTCACTGCGCAAAGGGCCATGATAATGGTATTGGTTGTAACTCTGCTGCTGGCGCATGTGGCCGAGATGCAAACATTTGGCATGCTTCACACTTTCGAACTATATCTTTTGCATCTTCGATTGCTGTTAACCAGTAGAATCCTGCTCGAAAGGCCTTGGCTGCGATAGCTCTGCTAATCGCGTGATTCCACATACTCCTGCATGAATATCCTTTAAGATTTCTTGTCCTTCTTGAGGAGTGACGCATCGTTGTAGGACGCCCGATATACTTTTCTTATATAATTTTCCCTGTAACACGACGAAAGCCTTGGATCGTCGTATTATCCTTTTGGATTCTACCGTGTCTTTCGGTAGTGTTTTGTTTATCATGTATGCCAGATATGGCTGCATCCAAGTTTCTTCTATCATCATTACTTCTTCTGGTTCTGCTACACTTGCTTTTCCAGCCCCCGAGCCTGTCGGTTGCCCCTCCGTAGTCGAGGTTTTGCTGTTCTTTATTGATCGTTCCATGATTTCCTCCCAGAAGACTCCTTGTGGTATGGGTAAGCATTGGGACCCGATGTTTGCTAAATTGTCGGCTTCCTCACTGCTGGCTCTGCTGACATGCGAAACTTCGCATCCATCGAATGTTCCTTTGAGATAGTAGTATAAGTTTCTGTATGTTGTCATGTTGTCACTGATGGCGTCGCATTTGTTCATTACTTGTTGAACGACGAGGTTCGAGTCTCCAAATATTTGAAGTCGAGTTGCTCCATAAGCTTTTGCCATTTTCATTCCGTGGAGCAACGCCTCGTATTCAGCTTCATTGTTGAAAGCTTGGGGAAAACTCATCCGTAACACATATTTCAGTTTGTCGCCTTGTGGTGAAATCGGGACTATGCCTGCTCCTACGCCTTGGATTCTTTTGGAGCCGTCGAAATACATCGTCCACACACTTGATAAATCTGGAGGACCTATACTTTGTAACTCCAGCCACTCTGCTATAAAATCTGGCAAAATTTGCGACTTGATTGCCTTTCGCTTTTCGTACGTGATGTCCAGGGGTGATAATTCAATTCCCCATAAAGAGACATGTCCTATTGCCGAAGGATTGTTCAATATATTGGAGAGTGGTGCTTCATTGACCACTATGATTGGATGCACCGCAAAGTATTGTCGTAGTTTCCGGGCTGTTGTGAAAACACTGTATGCGAGCTTTTGGTAGTGTGGGTACCTTTGCTTTGTTGGAGAGAGTACTTCACTGATGAAATACACTGGCCTCTGAACGCCGTGAGCTTTTCCTTCTTCACTTCTTTCGACTACTAGTACTATACTTACCACTTGATGTGTTGCTACAATGTATAATAGTAATGGTTCTTTTTCCTTTGGTGCGACCAACACCGGAGGTGTGGAGAGCACTTTTTTTAACTGTGTGAAGGCCACGTCCGCTTCTTTCGTCCACTCGAATTTATCATCTGATTTTTTCATGAGCGCGTAGAAAGGTAGTGCTTTCTCTCCTAGTCGAGCCACAAATCGACTTAGCGCCGCGACGCGCCCTGCGAGTTTCTGTACGTCGTGTTGCTTCGTTGGTTTTCCCATTGTTAATATTGCTTGGATCTTTTCTGGGTTTGTTAACAATGGGAAAACCAACGAAGCTACACGACGTACAGAAACCCGCAGGGCGCGTCGAAGGTTTCTGACAGGTCGCTGATAAGAGACTCTTCCTTTCTCGTGGTGATGACCACGTCATCAATGTAAACTTGGATGTTTCGCCCTATTTGACTTCCAAGGCAGTTTTGCATCATCCTCTGATAGGTTGCCCCTGCATTTTTTAGGCCGAAAGGCATGACTTGGTAGCAGAACACGCCATAAGGTGTTATGAAGGCTGTTTTTTCCTCGTCTTCTTTCTTCAACTTGATCTGGTTGTAGCTAGAATATGCGTCAAGGAAGGAAAGCCTTTTGCACCCTGCTGTTGAGTCAATTATTTGGTCGATGCGAGGCAGGGGGAAGCGATCCTTTGGACAGTGCTTGTTGAGAGATGTGTAATCGACGCATACTCTTTGTACGTCTGTATTCTTCTTGGGGACTATTACTGGATTAGATACCCAAGTCGACGTTTTGATTTCTCTAATGAACCCTGCGTTTTCCAGCCTATGTAGTTCTGATGCTATTGCTTTCCTCTTGGGTTCATCAAATCATCGTAGTGGTTGCTTGACCGGCTTTGCTTTAGGATCCACGTTTAGTGCGTGCTCGACGAGTTCCCTGGGAACACCTGGCATATCTGAGGGACACCAGGCGAAGATTTCCCAGCGCTCACGGAGGAACTCGACGAGCGCACTTTCCTATGCGGGGTCCAAGTTTACCGCTATGGAAGTGGTCTTGTTTGGATCCGTCGGATGGACCTGTATTTTCTTCGAGTCTTGAGTTGCATCGAAAGCCTGATCTGGCAGGGATCGCCCGACGTTGGGTAGCACGTTGTGGTTGGTTTCGCCTTTTAGTCTTTCATACTCTGCTGTAATGCCGAAGGTTTGTGCCAACCTGTTAAATTCTTTGTCACCGGTATTGGATACTTCGAAGCTTCCTTGTACCGTGATTGTTCCTTTAGGTCCTGGTATCTTGAGTGTGAGATATGCATAATGAGGTACTGCCATGAATTTTGCAAATGCTGGGCGTCCCAGAATTGCGTGATATTGTGAGGACCAGTCCATGACTTCAAACTCCAGCTTTTCTCTGCGATAATTGCTACTGTCGCCAAAACATACGTCGAGTTCTATTTTGCCCAAAGGATAATTTGCGGCTCTGCGGTGACCCAGCATACCACTGCATGTGTAGTATGCAAGTCGTTGACATAACACCAATGAAACACCGTCTCACTAGTATTACATCCCTCAGAGTGGTACAACAGAAACATCGCAGGTCCAAGGCATGACTATAGAGTTACAATTTTCATCATACAGAAGATCTTCAGAACCTCCTCAACAGGTAGAGGTTTAGTCCTGGCGACTACAATCGAGAAAGAATACTTGGAAGACTGAACTAAAGCTATGACTAATGCAGTTGGCTTACTACTCAAACTACAGAATTATCCTATCTACTTAGGTTCTAGGATTAGGGAATTGGTTCCCCTCTATTCGTATTCTAGTTTTCCACTAAGCTTGATATAGTTATTGACTCCACTGATAGCTCCCACCTTTGATCAAGACTTCTTCTTCAGCTTCGGTTCATTGGGATTGCCACCTCTTGATGCCTCCAATCTAAGCAAGGGTTAAGAGGGAGTGGGGTGAGTAACGAGCGTTACCCAGCAAGTTCATATAGGGAATAAGGTGTTTTATGCACTATCTACAGCCGTAGACCCAAGAGTCATTTGGCAATGCAGGTTTTCGTAAATATTTCTTCAAGAGGTTGCTTTTATTCTGAAGAACTATGTCCGTCAGCCTTCACAGGTTGATTAGAACTTCATGGAGTTCCTTTCCTGCCGCGTTCGCAGTTCCTTCCCGGAACAAGGAGTGACAAGCCACAATTTGATAACTCTGCAGAGGTGCGTTGCTTTACCCATGAGAGACCTTATCCTTGTTGCACAACCGGGCGTACATTCCCGTCCATACACTTTGGTATGGGTCCCAGTATAAGATCCAAGCCAATCACTGCCCTTCTCCACGACCCCGCATGCCCACCCTTTTGTAATCCACCGACTACCTGCAGCTGAGTCTCTTCTCAAGCTTCGAGCCAGCTTCATACAATCCATCATAGACACCTAATACCGAGGGAAACTGAGGAGTCCCACCCATGTTGCACCATCCTAGCGGGATGAGGGCTCCGGTACGGTACATCCGTTGACATGCGAAAGGGAAAAGATCCAGCTGACTTTCCCGTCCCATTCCAGATCTCATGGTTAACGCGTATTGTACGGCGCAAGAATCACTGGCGACATTTGTTATTAATCCTAGGTGATACTTTCCCATGCAATAGAACCTCCATGCCTATTCATCTTACCATGGTTCCATTGCCCACCACATAAGATTAACCACCCATACTGGGCTGGTAATCGATACTTCATATTGATTATGAAAACAGAACCTTTTGCTTTCAAATGCAGTAGTAATACCACAGGTATATATTTGCAAGTAATTTGATAAAGATAATCAAGAGATATGAGCAAGAGTGAACTTGCCTTTTTGACTGCAAGATTATGCAAGTCAAGGTCTTCGATACGAAAGAAATCCGAATTCTAAAATAGCATCATCATCCGGTAAGGATGATGTTAGAAGATTGCAGCATGATATGCATAATAGATGATATGCATGGCTCTCAACGTAACCTAACCTTGATGATTAAAATTGGTGAGTTGTGGTGATTTCCTTAGGATGTGTTACACTTTTAGAGTGTATCACCAAACAAGATTCTTATTAGGATTTAAGGTTAGCATGCGAATGTTCTGCAACTTGAATGGTAAAGCACAACTATGTAGTAACTCATAATTGCTTACTGTTAGCATACTCAAGAACAGTTATCTACTTTAAAGCTTATAAGGCTTTTAATGTTTACTTGCTATCTTCTTTTAGAAGAACAACTTTGGAAGAACATATTTATTAACGGATAAAAGTAATATAAATAATACTTAGTGTTCTGGGTTTATTATAATTCTCAATTAATCCTAGAGTAGTTACTAGATGGAATTATATAAAGGAAACAAGTGAAGATTCATTTAGTACTTGAAGATTCTTAGTGGATCATGATCATTCAAAGTAATTTACATTGCTATTACCATATAGGGTTGTTTCTATAGTTGATAACATCTTTTTTACACAAAGGAGTAATTATTAAGGTGATAACATGAAAGTAAAATTTAGATCTCATATTAACCTTCTACTACTTGATCACATGGATATGCATTCCATTTGCTTGGTAAAAATTCTAAATTAATTAATTGATAAATAATGGATTCAAGTGAAGGAATAACTTATAACATGATTTATTATCTATTTAAGATTTTTCTCAATTTTAGTATTTAGAAATAATATTTTTAGGGTTTAAGTCTTAATACTCAAGATTGAAGAACCAATGCTCAAGTAACAAAGTAAATAGTATATCATAGGTCTTAGACTTAAGAAGTACTTAATTGCTATTTTTACTTATTTTTGGTAATTTCCTGTGATCAAATAACTTTGAGTTTGTTGGATTTGTTTCATTCTTTTATATGATTTATCCTAATGAAATAAATAGCTAAATGACCAGGCAATGGGCTGAGCCCAGCTGGTCCAGCCGGACCAATCCGGCCTACCAGGCCCAACCTGACTCGGGTCAAGACCTCGACCCGACCGGTCGTCGACCCCAGTCGCTCTCCCTCTCCTGTGTTCTCTCCCTCGTTCCCGAGCGGCTGAAGACAGCGCTGCTCCGCCGCGTCCTCCCGGCCGCTCCTGGCCCTCTCCGGCGCCGGCGAGGTGAGCTCTTCTCCGCCTCGACGTGCTATACAACCACCCCAACTCGATTTGATTTTAATGGCCGCTCCTGCCCGCCCCCAACTCCGCAAGCTCGGGGCTTCTCCGCCCGGCTCCGGTCGCCTCGGCTCCGCCGCGCATCGGCGCGTGCTCCATCTGCTCTAACTCCACTTCATACCTACCGCCGCCATGCACCCACGCCGTCCGAAGCTTCCCAGCCAGCGTTATGGCTAACCCTAGCTGTAGCTATGTCGCCGACGAGGCCCCGTGCTGTCGTGCTGCCGGCTACTTCTCCACGACGCTTCAACAGCTCCTCTTCGAGCTTCTGGTCCACCTCGTCGACCTCCTCGACCATACCCTGCTACTCCACCATTTCCCCTCTATTGACTCCGGTGGGATGGCACTTGTTGGCTGCAACCCCGACGCTCTCGACCCCTTGTTGCTGTGATGGTGTATGGTGATCATGCTAGTGTGGTGATGATGCTGTGGTGGTGTTACTGTGATGATGCAACCTGTCTCGTCTACTTCATCTTCGACGCCGGCAGGATGGCAGTGCTTGCAACCTCGGCATCCATGGTGTGCGGCCTGACGGCTCTGCTGATTTGGTGTTGCTGTGCTGACTACCTCAGCCTCGACGCCGGCGGGACGGTGCTGTGGACGCAACCCCGGCGTCGCCTACATGAGCAACTACACTGTGAGCTACTTTAACTCTGTTACCCTCCATCTTGTTCACTAGCTTGTGCCAAGTGAACCTGCTACTGCTAGTAGTATATCTAGTTAAGCTGTGATACTAGTTGATGGGTTACTGTTATGGGCACTAGAATGGCTATGGTGCTCTGATGGTTTCTTACCATTCTGTAGCGAACTTCATGCAAGGATTCAATTTAAATAGGGTGACTGTTCTTGCTGGTTCATGAATGAATTTCAGTTATGTTGCTTGACTGAACTATGGTTTCAGTGATAACCATTTATCCGTTGCTCCAGTAAACTGAGCAATTGGATGATGCTATATATGAGACTGTGTGATATGTTTCACTAAATTAATCTAAGGCATGAACTGAAGCAAAAAACTTCAGTGATGATTTAATTAGGCCTTTCCTAGATATTGTTTCTAGAGTACTGTGCCAATACTCAAATGGCTGCTAATATGCTTTCATATAGGTTCACTGTGATGCCTCCAGGAGAGTGTGCACAGTATTTATATGTAGCATGCTTGGCTGGCTATTTTTATCTGTGATGCTTCTCTGGTTGTTGGTGCTGACCTTGGGTTGCTGTGATGTGTAGAAAATAAGCATATGCTTATTGTTTTATTGATAAGAACAGAGATCTGCTGGTTTGCTTTATTTGGCCAGTGATGCAAAGGCTGAGGCAAAATATTGGATAAGAACATATATTAATTTGATTTGGTTTACTACCCTGTGATGAGTCTAGCATAGCACCACTATGCCAGCCTGAGGGTAATCCTGTTGCCCCCCTTATTTTCTTTGATGGATGATAAGAACAGATACTACTGCTTGTTCTAGCTTTGTTCACCTTGTTGCTGAAATTTTTGGAGAAGAGAAGTTGGTATCAGGCTTTGATCTGGTGCCCTTCTATTTCTTCTTGATCTTGATCTTGTTCTTGTGGCAGCTTTGTCCTGCTTGATCTTGTTCTGCTGGTCACCTTGCTGTCGCCTTGCTCCTACTTCCTGGCAGCCCTGCTCCTCCTCTTGATCAGCTCCCGGTGCTCCTCTAAGTGACCATGGTGGCTGATCTGTTTTGCTAGAGTATTTGTGATGATGTCTGGGAGTGATTCTTGGTGTGCTTGAGATGAGGTGAGAAAAGATGGTGGTGCTTGTGGTGTGTGCGGCTGCCTATGGTGGTGCTTATCTAGTCTTCGTGCAAAACTCTTATTTGACTTACTTACCTTATGAAGCAAGCCACGGCTGTGTCCATGTTTATCTTGATTGGTGAATTATTTTGGTGCTGCCACTTGTAATTCTAGCTGTCAAATAATACTGATTTTTCTAAATTGATTTTGGTGACCTTTAATTCTGCTTAACCAATATCATGTTAAGTATGAATTTAATATTAATTGATTTGGATTTTATTACTTTAAACTTAGCTAGATCTAGAGGGTGTCATAAGCTGTCTGCTACTAATGCTATCTGTTTCAAATCTGATTTTGTTGCCTGCCTTAAAAATGCCTATCAATTCAAGTGTATGAATTATGGACCCTTTTCCAGAGTTGGTTATTTGTTAAAAATGATGCCCTCTAGTTCTGGATTTTAGAATTTAGGAGTTCTTCCTAAATTCCTTTTCTAAGTTTAATAAACTAAATTGCCTCCAAAATATGGGGGCAAACATTTTAATCATAACAAAAACATTTCTTTTGTCTTTGTTAATTCTTATTTGCAGGAATGAAGATGAGGACAAGAATTACTATTAGTTAGGATTTTCTTTATTCATTTTGTAAATTTTATCCCTTTGTTGTATTTAATCTCATTATTTGAGATTTGTAATGAAACAACTTATTTATTTGTAATAAAGACATTATTCTACATTCATTCTTGTATTCTAATTTGGTAATGTTTATTATTTATTTAAACTTCAATTCAAATTTATTTGAATTATTTGCATCTTAAATTCATCTGTTGAATTCAAATTCTTTCCAAAACCAACGATTCAACAAAGGTAATGCCAAAATTTATCGCACTCATGTCGATGACTAACTCAATTCCCATCGATGCAAGGGAAACCTCGATCACTTTGCTAGCTACAATTGAAAGCGCGAAAATTCTCCGGATTTTATATGCATGAATGCAATGCACACATCTGTTTCCTCTCTATTTCTTGTCTCAAATTCTGGGATGTTACAGCCTCTCCCCCTTAAACTAAACTTCGTCCCAAAGTTTTGGCTCTCATATGTTGCAGGATGAACTTGTTCTTGATATCATCTATCTTTCAGTCCCTTCTCCAACTATTTTAGATATAGATGGTATTCCTTGTCCAGAGTTTCTCTTGAATCTTCCGTTGTCTAACTCCGAACAACAGTCACTTGAATTCCGTTCAACCGTATCTCCTCTTGATAATTCTCTTGATTATCCATGATTTCAACACCTTTTATGGCTTATAGGGTTCTACTAGTTGTTCCAGCAAGTCTTCCTAATTGGATTCTGGTTTTACCACCTAAGAATAGATTAGACACATTTGGTGTGTCCATTTCAAGGTTTCTGATCCAACTCTATAAGTCTTACTGGGTCTTCTAGGTTTGAGACTAGGTTTAACTCTAATATCAATCTTCTCCATCTGTGGTTCATACTAGCTGTCATTCCAATTCACTTAGTCTACTACTTTCCACTCCTTGCTTAACTCTCCCCCTTTGACTTTTCTAGTGGTCTTTGAACTTATTGTCCCCTAACCATTTGGACTCCATGGTTAGACTATAAATATTGGTAGGTCTTACTACTACATCTTTCTAATGCTTTCTCGAAGAAGTATGTGGTGTACCCACATAACTGTGGATATCCGGTACGAATTCTCCGATTATGAATTAGGTAGGATGTTCTATTCCACTTTTGGATATAGGATCTTACCCAAAAGTTGTAAAGGTTTATGAGTAGTGGGCTTTCCCATTGTTTATCTATCCTACCCAGACGGTAGGTTATATACAAAGCCATGGGATAAATCCGGCAGAGTTTCTCTTGTACCGGAGGACATCCACGACAGACAATTGTATAAGTTGAACAAAATAAGAACTAACAGGGCTACAAGCAAACCAATGGCTTCAACCGATCATTGTTACATGAAATCCTCACAAGTCTTGGTCCGTAGACAAAGACTACAACTCTATCGATTCGGAAAGGTATTGCTAAGGCCTTAACCACCAATCTACAATTCAAGATTTCAGGACTACGGATCAAAGTTATACAGAGATGTTATGTGTCTTAGTCACGCTAGCAACGAGGGTTACTGGGGTTACCACTCCCAGGCTGGAAAAAGCAGCAGGCAATACCGGAATGGATCATCGGTATTACAACACCTCAATCGACCCGTGATGTACTAAGCATAACCAAGGCTGCATAACAACGAGCTCAAATACCTTAAACTCAATTGCGGTTACCTAATTAGTGGTTCTACTCAATAACCTAGAGTTACCTCTAGTGTTTTAAGACTTAGATTACTACTACTAAATTCCAATATTTCATCTTACTACCACTTCATGATGCTGCCATGAAGATCACTTGCTAGCTTTCTTCTTTTGGCTTCCATTCTCTGGTGATTCTTCATCTTCTGACTTGATTGCCGGAATTCGTCTCTCCCTCACACGAATCCCTTAACCATCTAGAGCTATACCATCAAGTAAGAACTCGATGATGCAACATGCACTTGCACATCAAAGTTATACTTCATGCATAGATCTAGTCACACAATAAACTCTAAGAAAATCCAAATTTGTGCAAGCAACATACATCATCATAAGCCCGTGAGTAAAACATCTCTAGAATTCAGGCTTAGATGTGTACCTTATAGCACCAAATATTATAGGTTTTTATTGTGCTATAATGCACGTAGTGGTGGACTACTACTCTTTATCTAAATATTTACTCCAATTGCCTATTTGCAATCGAATAAATTTGAGCAAAGTTTTTGGGAATCATTCTAACGGATCCAATTTCCTTTAAGACTACTAGTTCTAGCTAACCTTTCATCCTATTGAAGATGAATCTCACATGATCTCTCAAAACTTCATGTATTCATGAGCATTGTACTTCTTCACCAGACATGGTTCACACAACTCCCTGACTTATATAGGTCTTCTCTGTCCAAAGTCTGTGGTTTTTGGTATACTTGACCTAGTTACCATTGTTGAGAATACTTCATTCACCAATCTTCTTGAGCATCTACCTCCTCAGCTTGAAACTGCCGGTCTACTACAAAGTTCTACTCCTTCATGTGAAGATTCTCAAGTGAATCCAACATGATTAAGGTTTTTATACTGCCAATACATCATACTTGTATATGGCATTCTCGAGTATCCATATACTGGACTAAAACCTAAGGTCCTACTACCTCATACAGATTCACTTCACCACTTAACATCACCCTACTACAGTCTCGGATGACTTAAGTTTAACAATTTGCCCTTGGTATACTTCTTCCAATAGGATAGTTCCCATTCCGGTTGTATCCTCTCTTTGGACTACCATGTATTGTATACCAAATATAATCCACTTCCATCCTTTATGTAAGGCTCTAATAATGTCATATCTACTTGGTATGGTTCAAGATACCTACCTTCACCTTCGAAAAACAGGTAAGAGAATTTGACTCAAGTGTGTCAGGAGTATTCTTTTATTGAATAACCATCCCAAGTCATAAAGAAGAGTTGGTTTAGGTAAGAAGGCTTCCTATAGTCACTACCAAACCTACAGGTCTCCTATTAAAGGGTTTTAATCCTAAGGTCAAAGCGTTTGCTCTGATACCAGCTGCGGTGACCCAGCATACCACTGCATGTGTAGTATGCAAGTCGTTGACATAACACCAATGAAACACCGTCTCACTAGTATTACATCCCTCAGAGTGGTACAACAGAAACATCGCAGGTCCAAGGCATGACTATAGAGTTACAATTTTCATCATACAGAAGATCTTCAGAACCTCCTCAACAGGTAGAGGTTTAGTCCTGGCGACTACAATCGAGAAAGAATACTTGGAAGACTGAACTAAAGCTACGACTAATGCAGTTGGCTAACTACTCAAACTACAGAATTATCCTATCTACTTAGGTTCTAGGATTAGGGAATTGGTTCCCCTCTATTCGTATTCTAGTTTTCCACTAAGCTTGATATAGTTATTGACTCCACTGATAGCTCCCACCTTTGATCAAGACTTCTTCTTCAGCTTCGGTTCATTGGGATTGCCACCTCTTGATGCCTCCAATCTAAGCAAGGGTTAAGAGGGAGTGGGGTGAGTAACGAGCGTTACCCAGCAAGTTCATATAGGGAATAAGGTGTTTTATGCACTATCTACAGCCGTAGACCCAAGAGTCATTTGGCAATGCATGTTTTCGTAAATATTTCTTCAAGAGGTTGCTTTTATTCTAAAGAACTATGTCCGTCAGCCTTCACAGGTTGATTAGAACTTCATGGAGTTCCTTTCCTGCCGCGTTCGCAGTTCCTTCCCGAAACAAGGAGTGACAAGCCACAATTTGATAACTCTGCAGAGGTGCGTTGCTTTACCCATGAGAGACCTTATCCTTGTTGCACAACCGGGTGTACATTCCCGTCCATACACTTTGGTATGGGGCCCAGTATAAGATCCAAGCCAATCACTGCCCTTCTCCACGACCCCGCATGCCCACCCTTTTGTAATCCACCGACTACCTGCAGCTGAGTCTCTTCTCAAGCTTTGAGCCAGCTTCATACAATCCATCACAGACACCTAATACTGAGGTAAACTGAGGGGTCCCACCCATGTTGCACCATCCTAGCGGGATGAGGGCTCCGGTACGGTACATCCGTTGACATGCGAAAGGGAAAAGATCCAGCTGACTTTCCCGTCCCATTCCAGATCTCATGGTTAATGCGTATTGTACGGCGCAAGAATCACTGGCAACATTTGTTATTAATCCTAGGTGATACTTTCCCATGCAATGGAACCTCCGTGCCTATTCATCTTACCATGGTTCCATTGCCCACCACATAAGATTAACCACCCATACTGGGCTGGTAATCGATACTTCATATTGATTATGAAAACAGAACCTTTTGCTTTCAAATGCAGTAGTAATACCACAGGTATATATTTGCAAGTAATTTGATAAAGATAATCAAGAGATATGAGCAAGAGTGAACTTGCCTTTTTGACTGCAAGATTATGCAAGTCAAGGTCTTCGATACGAAAGAAATCCGAATTCTGAAATAGCATCATCATCCGGTAAGGATGACGTTAGAAGATTGCAGCATGATATGCATAATAGATGATATGCATGGCTCTCAGCGTAACCTAACCTTGATGATTAAAATTGGTGAGTTGTGGTGATTTCCTTAGGATGTGTTGCACTTTTAGAGTGTATCACCAAACAAGATTCTTATTAGGATTTAAGGTTAGCATGCGAATGTTCTGCAACTTGAATGGTAAAGCACAACTATGTAGTAACTCATAATTGCTTACTGTTAGCATACTCAAGAACAGTTATCTACTTTAAAGCTTATAAGGCTTTTAATGTTTACTTGCTATCTTCTTTTAGAAGAACAACTTTGGAAGAACATATTTATTAACAGATAAAAGTAATATAAATAATACTTAGTGTTCTGGGTTTATTATAATTCTCAATTAATCCTGGTGTGGTTACTAGATGGAATTATATAAAGGAAACAAGTGGAGATTCATTTAGTACTTGAAGATTCTTAGTGGATCATGATCATTCAAAGTAATTTACATTGCTATTACCATATAGGGTTGTTTCTATAGTTGATAACATCTTTTTTACACAATGGAGTAATTATTAAGGTGATAACATGAAAGTAAAATTTAGAGCTCATATTAACCTTCTACTACTTGATCACATGGATATGCATTCCATTTGCTTGGTAAAAATTCTAAATTAATTAATTGATAAATAATGGATTCAAGTGAAGGAATAACTTATAACATGATTTATTATCTATTTAAGATTTTTCTCAATTGTAGTATTTAGAAATAATATTTTTAGGGTTTAAGTCTTAATACTCAAGATTGAAGAACCAATGCTCAAGTAACAAAGTAAATAGTATATCATAGGTCTTAGACTTAAGAAGTACTTAATTGCTACTTTTACTTATTTTTGGTAATTTCCTGTGATCAAATAACTTTGAGTTTGTTGGATTTGTTTCATTCTTTTATATGATTTATCCTAATGAAATAATTAGCTAAATGACCAGGCAATGGGCTGAGCCCAGCTGGTCTAGCCGGACCAATCTGGCCCACCAGGCCCAACCTGACTCAGGTCAAGACCTCGACCCGACCGGTCCTCGACCCCAGTCGCTCTCCCTCTCCTGTGTTCTCTCCCTCGTTCCCGACCGGCTGAAGACAGCGCTGCTCCGCCGCGTCCTCCCGGCCGCTCCCGGCCCTCTCCGGCGCCGGCGAGGTGAGCTCTTCTCTGCCCCGATGTGCTATACAACCACCCTGACTCAATTTGATTTTAATGGCCGCTCCTGCCCGCCCCAACTCCGCAAGCTCGGGGCTTCTCCGCCCGGCTCCGGTCGCCTCGGCTCCGCCGCGCATCGGCGCGTGCTCCATCTACTCTAACTCCACTGCATACCTACCGCCGCCATGCACCCACGCCGTCTGAAGCTTCCCAGCCAGCGTTATGGCTAACCCTAGCTGTAGCTATGTCGCCGACGAGGCCCCGTGTTGTCGTGATGCCGGCTACTTCTCCACGACGCTTCAACAGCTCCTCTTCGAGCTTCTGGTCCACCTCGTCGACCTCCTCGACCATACCCAGCTACTCCACCGTTTCCCCTCTATTGACTCCGGTGGGACGGCACTTGTTGGCTGCAACCCCGATGCTCTCGACCCCTTGTTGCTGTGATGGTGTATGGTGATCATGCTAGTGTGGTGATGATTCTGTGGTGGTGTTACTGTGATGATGCAACCTGTCTCGTCTACTTCATCTTCGACGCCGGCAGGATGGCAGTGCTTGCAACCTCGGCATCCATGGTGTGCGGCCTGACGGCTCTGCTGATTTGGTGTTGCTGTGCTGACTACCTCAGCCTCGACGCCGGCGGGACGGTGTTGTGGACGCAACCCCGGCATCGCCTACATGAGCAACTACACTGTGAGCTACTTTAACTCTGTTACCCTCCATCTCGTTCACTAGCTTGTGCCAAGTGAACCTGCTACTGCTAGTAGTATATCTAGTTAAGCTGTGATACTAGTTGATGGGTTACTGTTATGGGCACTAGAATGGCTATGGTGCTCTGATGGTTTCTTACCATTCTGTAGCGAACTTCATGCAAGGATTCAATTTAAATAGGGTGACTGTTCTTGCTGGTTCATGAATGAATTTCAGTTATGTTGCTTGACTGAACTATGGTTTCAGTGATAACCATTTATCTGTTGCTCCAGTAAACTAAGCAATTGGATGATGCTATATATGAGACTGTGTGATATGTTTCACTAAATTAATCTAAGGCATGAACTGAAGCAAAAAACTTCAGTGATGATTTAATTAGGCCTTTCCTAGATATTGTTTCTAGAGTACTGTGCCAATACTCAAATGGCTGCTAATATGCTTTCATATAGGTTCACTGTGATGCCTCCGGGAGAGTGTGCACAGTATTTATATGTAGCATGCTTGGCTGGCTATTTTGATCTGTGATGCTTCTCTGGTTGTTGGTTGTGACCTTGGGTTGCTGTGATGTGTAGAAAATAAGCATATGCTTATTGTTTTACTGATAAGAACAGAGATCTGCTGGTTTGCTTTATTTGGCCAGTGATGCAAAGGCTGAGGCAAAATATTGGATAAGAACATATATTAATTTGATTTGGTTTACTACCCTGTGATGAGTCTAGCATAGCACCACTATGCCAGCCTGAGGGTAATCCTGTTGCCCCCCTTATTTTCTTTGATGGATGATAAGAACAGATACTACTGCTTGTTCTAGCTTTGTTCACCTTGTTGCTGAAATTTTTGGAGAAGAGAAGTTGGTATCAGGCTTTGATCTGGTGCCCTTCTATTTCTTCTTGATCTTGTTCTTGTGGCAGCTTTGTCCTGCTTGATCTTGTTTTGCTGGTCACCTTGCTGTCGCCTTGCTCCTACTTCCTGGCAGCCCTGCTCCTCCTCTTGATCAGCTCCTGGTGCTCCTCTAAGTGACCATGGTGGCTGATCTATTTTGCTGGAGTATTTGTGATGATGTCTGGGAGTGATTCTTGGTGTGCTTGAGATGAGGTGAGAAAAGATGGTGGTGCTTGTGGTGTGTGCGGCTGCCTATGGTGGTGCTTATCTAGTCTTCGTGCAAAACTCTTATTTGACTTACTTACCTTATGAAGCAAGCCACGGCTGTGTCCATGTTTATCTTGATTGGTGAATTATTTTGGTGCTGCCACTTGTAATTCTGGCTGTAAAATAATACTGATTTTTCTAAATGGATTTTGGTGACCTTTAATTCTGCTTAACCAATATCATGTTAAGTATGAATTTAATATTAATTGATTTGGATTTTATTACTTTAAACTTAGCTAGATCTAGAGAGTGTCATAAGCTATCTGCTACTAATGCTATCTGTTTCAAATCTGATTTTGTTGCCTGCCTTAAAAATGCCTATCAATTCAAGTGTATGAATTATGGACCCTTTTCCAGAGTTGGTTATTTGTTAAAAATGATGCCCTCTAGTTCTGGATTTTAGAATTTAGGAGTTCTTCCTAAATTCCTTTTCTAAGTTTAATAAACTAAATTGCCTCCAAAATATGGGGGCAAACATTTTAATCATAACAAAAACATTTCTTTTGTCTTTGTTAATTCTTATTTGCAGGAATGAAGATGAGGACAAGAATTACTATTAGTTAGGATTTTCTTTATTCATTTTGTAAATTTTATCCCTTTGTTGTATTTAATCTCATTATTTGAGATTTGTAATGAAACAACTTATTTATTTGTAATAAAGACATTATTCTACATTCATTCTTGTATTCTAATTTGGTAATGTTTATTATTTATTTAAACTTCAATTCAATTTTTTTTGAATTATTTGCATCTTAAATTCATCTGTTGAATTCAAATTCTTTCCAAAACCAACGATTCAACAAAGGTAATGCCGAAATTTATCGCACGCATGTTGATGACTAACTCAATTCCCATCGATGCAAGGGAAACCTCGATCACTTTGCTAGCTATAATTGAAAGCGCGAAAATTCTCCGGATTTTATATGCATGAATGCAATGCACACATCTGTTTCCTCTCTATTTCTTGTCTCAAATTCTGGGATGTTACAGGCTCCTGGTACCATTCCGTAGAAAGAACAATCTGTTGGCTTTAGATTTTCCAACGATATGCACATTGCTCTTAGCGTTCTGGCGTATATTAGGTTTATACCGCTTCCTGCATCCATGAATACTCTTCCGACATCATATCCTCCTATCTGGGCTTTGAGCACCATTGGCGAGTGGCCTGGTCTGGGGACTTTCCTCGGATGGTCTGCTCTGCTGAACCTAACTGGTTGATCGGACCACTTTAGATACTCTGTGGTAGCTGGTGGTGATGTTATTGCTAGGTTGACCTGTCTTGATATGCTCTTCCTTTCTTTCTTCGACTTTGGTACTGGTTGGATCATTGCTGATATATATACTTTTGACTCCAGTTGTTTTGCGAGTCGCTGCATTTGATATCCTTGATTTATGCTTTTTCCTCCCTGCCTTGCCCCTTGGCTTGAATCCATGGCGTTTTGCAACCTTAGGAAGGTTCTGCAATCCTTCATCTGGTGGTTGGACACTCTCTTCCCGTCTAGGTAAGCATAATGGATGCGACAAGGACCATATAACATATCTTCTGCCGAAGGACCCGAGTACCTTGGCTTCTCCTTTCTCCTGCTGTCTCTCGTAGGAAATTCGATGTTTTCATAGCCTTCTTCATTCCTTTCGTCATATCATGCGGCTATCTGATTTCTCCTTCCGTGGTTGTCGCTATTGTGGTATCTTCGCCTTTGCCTGCTTGTTTTGTCGACTTCCGGTGATCGACCCCTTTTGTTATTGTACACGTCTTCTCCATCGGTGAATCTGTTGGCTATTTCCATTAGCTCTGATACTGTTTTTGGCCTTGCTCTTCCTATCTCTTTCACTAGGTCTGTACGACAAAGGCCGCTCGAGAAAGCATCTATCGCTCTTTCGTCGGAGACGTCTTCTGCTGAGTTTTTGATTACACTCCAGCGTTGTATATAAGAACGTAGTGTTTCGCCTTTCTGCTGCATGCATGACTTGATTTCTTCTAGCGATGTTGGGCGCTTATATGTTGAGCGAAAGTTTCTCGCGAATTGACTCTCTAATTCTCCCCAACTTCCAATGGAATCGTTGGGTAGGGTATTTAACCAGGACCGTGCTGCGCCGGTGAGGTGTAACTGCAAGCTTTGCATGGCTGTTGCCCTTGTTCCTCCTAGTATCTGTACTGCTTGCAGGTAATCTGATAACCATAAGGTTGGCTCTTGCGATCCGTCATACTTCTCTTGGTCATGCGGCAACTTAAAACCTTTGGGTACCCACGTTTTGCGAACCCTTCGGGTAAAGCATAGCGCGCCCATCTCTTTTTCGTCGTCCTCGTAATTTTCTTCCCTCCATGCATAACGTGAGTTATTAACCCTTGCTTGTGCGATTATATTCCTTGCATCCTCCTTCCTTTTTTGACGTTTCTCGTCTTCCGAGGACTCGCTAGTTTCGTTTCGCGAAGATTTGCGCTTAACCGCTTCTTTTTCCCTTGCGCTCCGGTAAGTTGACTTTTTCTCTGAAATATTTCCTTTTAGCTTCTCTTCTACTAACCCGAGGTTCCGTATCATGGCTTGATGCATTTGTTCCCGTGGATCACCAGGTTTTGGCTGCGTAGTTAGTAGGTATGCTTGCGCTGCTATCAATGCTGCCTCTGGTGTTTCTTGTACGAATTCTTCCTCCTCTTCTGGTTGGTTTGGGCTTGTGCTTCTCTTATAGCTTTCTTCTACTACACGTGCTGTTGTCCTCCTACTGCGCTTTGGGTCTCTGTGCCTCTCCATGCTGGATTCTGATGAGTTGGTATATTCACTCCAATATCCTTCACTTGGTGTGCTATTATAATCTGGACTTCTCATAATCATATCTCTTTCCTGCCTGAGCTTTTTCCTACGCTGGTGTAGCGCGTATTGGTACCCCATTAAAACTTCTCTTCTTGAATCTGCGGGTACATCAGTCCCGTGGTTGACGGCTGTCATGATCATTCTCCATTCTCCAGCCGAAACGTGTACTTTCTCCTTCTCTTTCTTGCTATTGCTCCTTATTTTGTCGACTTGCATGTCGACCTCCTTGTTGCCAGGGTGATTTTTTTCTTCTTCTGCTGCTTCAGTGATGATTACGCATAACTGATGCACGCTCCTGGAGGCGCTGCTACTTCTGCTGGTGGTATCCCTTGATTTGTCCATTGTTTCTTCCACAATGATTTCTTGCTCGATTTCTTCGGGTTCCTCTAATTTTCCCAGCAGATTTTCTGTTGCTGCTAAGCTGACTAGCGAGTTTACCTCGCTAGAAGAGCCTACAGATGATCCCGATGCTATCGTCCTCTCTGCTTGGCCCGCCGACGGAATTGGTTTCGTCGGATCCGAAAGGCGGGTTGAACCCGAAGGTCTGATGTAGAAGCTTAGACTTCCGAACGTCAATTCCTTTTCTTGACTTTCGTTGACTTCTTGGTTGCTATTGGCTAAAAGCGAAAAAGCCGTCGAATTCATGATTCCAACGCCCAAAGTCCCGACGGTCGGCGCCAATTGACGAGGGGTTAACTCGACAAATGTCCTAGATGAAGGACTTAGGATCGGGGAGATAGGGCGTCAGATGAACTCGAAGGTAAAATCAGTCAAACAAGGTAGCTACGAAAGTAAACGTGAGTGAAGAACCTGGCTTCCTTTCAATCTGGCCTACACCGTCCCCTCCTGGCCCCTATATATAGGTGGCCAGGTATCGAGGATCGGGTAGGGTCCGACTCAGATTACAATATCGACATACGGTAAGAACTCGTATTTCGACTAGTATTACAATTGAGTCTAGCTTAACGGGCCTCAGGGGTACTCAACTAACGGGCTCTATTATCTATACCCTTGTCATATAGTCTATTAATATGTACTTTATGTGACATACAATTAATATTATTGCATTCCAATTCAAAATTACTTTACTTATGATTATGATTTTTATACATAAGCACATACTCCCTCTGTCCTTTTTACCCTGCATTCTGGGTTTAGTCATAGTCAAACTAGATAAAGTTTAACCAAGAATATTGCTAACAATATAAAGTTTTATAATATCAAATACATATAATATAAAAGTATTTTTTATGATGATTCTAACGATATCCATTTTATATTATAAATGTTTATATTTTTCTTTGACACTTAGTCAAAGTTTACAAAGTTTAACTTTGAATGAACCTAGAATACAGGGTAATTTAGGACATAAGAAGTATTAAATAGGTAATTCTTGGCCAAAGCATCGGTCAAAGAAAACGAAACACATATTAAATAGGTAATGGACACTGATTCATGGCCTTGCTGGACTTCTTTTGCTCGCATGGGTCTCTTGTTCTTTGGATCATCTTGACTTCATAATTTGACTCTCTTTTTTATGGGAGCTCCTTTACACCGCTTTAAGCGGCACATGGCCGCACACCTCGCACATCACGCGGCGGCCAGTGGGCCGCGGCCCAGGTACTTTCTCTTTCACTTCTCCTTTTTGTTTTTTTGTTCCTCTTTTGTTTTTACAAAACTTGAAAAAAATTCAAACAAGATTTCAAATTTGAAGAATAAATTTAGTATTTTGAACAAATTCGAAATTTGAACAAAATTTAAAAATTGAATTTTTTTAATTTTGAGCAAAATTTCAATTTTAAACAAATTTGAATTTTAAATAAAATTTCAAAATTTAACCAAATTCGAAATTTGAAAAAAATTGAAATCTGAACAAAATTTGAAATCTAAACAAATTTGAAAATTGAACAATTTCATGTCTAAACAAAAACTCGGATTAAAAGTGAAAAATAAGAAAAGGAAACAAAATAAAAACATAAAAGAAAAAAGAAAAAGAAAAAGGTTGAGGCTAAATGGGCCTGGCCCGGCAAGGAATCCTGCAGGCGTCGCGAGTGTTCGGGGCCGCAGGTGTATAGGGGGAGTGCTATACCCCGCTCCTTGTGGGAGGGGAACGCCTGTATGGCGCCCTTAGCGTCGGTTTCACGGCCGACGCCTGCAGCGTGGATCCCGGATGGGCTGGCCCATGTGGCAGTTTGATCGTTTCGAATTCTTTTCTGGATCGCGGACGTCACCTTTGTCGATCGCGGTTCGCATTCCACGTACCAGGTGGTTCATTTTCTTTCCGATTGAAAATTTTATTCAAATTCAAAAACATTCAAAAAAAACAAACTGTTCAAATATAAAATTGTTCAAATAAAAATGTTCAAATTTTAAATTTTTTCATATTTAAAATTGTTCAAATTTAAATTGTTCAAATTTAAAACTGTTCAAATTTAAAATTGTTCCAATTAAAATTGTTCAAATTTCAGATTTAAAATATTTTAATGGAAAAATAGTTCAGATTTAAAAATTGTTCTGGTTTGAATGGAACAGATTTCGAATGAAACAGATTTAGAATTTGAACATTTTTTGTATTTGGACAGATTTTTGAACTTCAAATTTTGAAATAAAGAAACAGAAAATGCTAAAACGCAAAAGAAATTGAAAAAAATAAAAATGAAAAAAGTGACGCGTTGAATGCTATTGGGCTGGCCCGCTTCGGAAGTTTAGCCATAGGAGGGTGCGCCTGGGAGCATTTCTCTAACGGGCCATCTTACTCGAGCCCAATAAAAGGTATACTCTTTCTTTTTTCATTTTTCCTTTTCAGTTATTTATTAAGTTTACATATTTTCAGATTCGAAACATTTTTTAAAAAAGAACAATTTCGAATTTGTACATGTTCTAATTTGAACAATTTTTTTAAAATGAACAATTTCAAAATTGGAATAAATTTCGAAAATTAGGGAAAAATTCAAAAATGGAACAAATTGGAATTGGAACAAATTTCGAAAATGGAACAAATTACGAATTGGGACAAATTTCGAAATTGGAACAAATTTCAAAAATAGAACAACTTTCAAAATTGGAACAAATTTCAAAATTGGAACAAATTTCGAAAATGGAACCACTTACGAATTGGATTGAATTTTATATTTAAAGAATTTCGAAATAAACTTCCAAAATTGAACAAAAATTCGAAACTGATTTTTTTACTTTGAACAAATTTTGAAACTAAAAGAAATCAAAAACAAAAAAAATAAATTTAAAATTGTTTAGATTCAGAAAAAAAGAAGAAAAAAATGAGGAAAACAAAAAAAAAACAAAAAAAGTACCTACCTGGGTCGGTCCATCGGGCGGAGCGATGCGTGCGGGACGGACATCGCTCCCGCAGCGGGCGGGAGTTAGGATTTCCGGGTGCATAGGATTTGGTCTCTTTTATGGTTGCACATTTTTCATAATTTGCTACTCAAGCTTGTATAACGTGGATGATAGGACCGTTGGCCCAGACCCAACAGTTACTTCGCCGGGGCATTCTGTCAAGATGATCTGCAACAATCTCGTAGCCCGTCGAGTATGTTCCGACGAACAATGGCGAAGACGCTCTGGCAAGACGCGCATACAACTCAATCAAGTACTCATGTATTCCCTCTGTTTGGAAATACAAGATGCTTTAGCAAGCGTATTTAGATATCTTTTAGTGTATAGGTTCGTTCGAATCTATACACTAAAAGATATCTATATATATTAGCTTCACAAAGCTAAAATATCTTATATTTCTAAACGGAGGGAGTACCTATCAGAAGCACGCTAGCTCGATGGATTTGCTAGCTGACTAGCTGTAGCAACATATGCACGCACCCTTCTTAAAAAAAAAAAAACATATGCACGCACCCAAAGCGATCTTGGCCAGAGGCTCGTATCGAGCCTTGCTCTTTTATTTCTTTTGGTCCGGCAGCGTTTACAGGACCATGGTATATATAGCACAAGCTAGCTACCTAGAGCAATATACTACTCCGTATCTAACTCTAGTACTACTTGGATACAACTTATGTACCAGTAGAACATGTCCACAACTCGTGCGATGTCGTGAGACTGTCTACATCGTGATTATTATTTCTAACAAGGACCCCCTGATCAACATCTAGTTTTCTCCCTTACAACAAATCACATTTGTGAGGATTGCACTTCCATATACGTGGGTTGGGGCTGATCTGTTGTCCATGATGTGGCGACCCTGGAGTCCTTTTGCCAACCTCAGTGTTTCATCAATGAATGGTGGGAAGAAAGGATGGGATTATGTCATCCGCCAACGATCACAGACAATCGTGAACATTTTACTGTAGCGAAATTGGTGCATCTTCACCAAAAGATACTCATTTTCTATGTAACCACACATGGACAGGGCATCCTAAATAGTAGTGGGGTGTAATATTCCTTTTGTGTTGTTCCCGCCAAAGACAAATATTTGTGCATGTAACTAAGACTCTGATTTCACGAACGGAAAGGAAATGCTCCTAGTGGTTTCTCGAAAAGAAGATATTACAATGATAAACTTGTCACCTGCTTTGATCCGATAGATTTTCCCTAGTTAGCAAATATATATCTCTAACACACACTACACCGTTCAAGTTAATTATAGCAAATACGAGTAAGTGATAGTTTGTAGGCAATAGAGTTGTAGGTGTAGAAGCGTAAGTAACATTTTACCCTCCACAAGGGTTCAAATTCTGGTAATCAGACACTTTGGTGGAATGTACATGTACCTTCTGATCCCCGAAATATGGATTTTGTGCATGTTTTTTAGTTGGCTGTACTACGCCAAATCCTTGTATATTCTGTGGGGCTCAAGACACCAAGTCCCCTTTCAACGCCCTGGTGTAACGTAGACCCCCTACAGGTATGACTAGGGAAAATTAACTCAGTAATCCTGGCAAGAATATTTGCACGCTGGGTGCTTTGTGGCCCAGCAAAACTCGGGCATTTCTTTTGTACAGAGATGCTAAACCTTACGAAATGTTTCTTTGTGTTCTGTATGTGCTTTCTCCCACTTCAAATTTATGCAGAAGTCCTATCGATTCGTTTGTTTTAGTATAATGTTTCATTCTTCATGTTTTTCAAGAAAAGTGCAACTTAGGTACACTCACACGATGTCGGCTGAAGATGAACATCAAGATTGACGAAATCAATGGTGGCACCTTTGTTGTGAGGCAGGTATGTGGGGGAAAACTTCCTAAATGAGGCAACAAGACAGCAATATCGAATTGAGTTTAGCGGACTAGGGTATAACTACAAGCACTAACCACCCAAGCTATGGTTGGTTATCAAGTTCAAGTTAAACTGAGAAAAAGACTTGAGAAATGAGCGACAGCCTTTAGTTGGATACTGGCCTACAGGGTTCAAAATTTTGTATGGAACTGGGTGGATGTATCTTGTGATAGATCCAAGAAAATATGGATTTTGTGAATGTTTTTTGGTTGGGTGTGGGTGTATCTTGTGATAGATCCAAGAAAATATGGATTTTGTGAATGTTTTTTGGTTGGGTGTACTACGCCCTGTCTTTGTGATCTGTGGGGCTGAAGACACCAAGTCCCCCTTAGCACGACAGGTTGGAATGCAGACACCATACAATGCGCTCGACCCCTGAAAATTAACTCAGTAAATCCAGGCAAGAATATTTGCACGCTGGATACTTCGTGGCAAATATGTCACGACTTGGACATCCAGTACCCACTTGGTTATCCGTCAGACTGAACCAAATCTTGACCTGTTGCCGTCTCGTGACTACCAGCATCTCCCGGTGGTAAACAGCCTCAAAAGCAACAACCGCCGAAGACTCCCATATCCACGGGCACCTAGTACATCTTCTCCAAGGAAAAAAAAGAAGTGAGGAAGCACTTAAACAATATGACCAACGCACCGCAGATCCAGAGTTTCCAAGAATTGCTCTCTGCGACTGCAAGAAATTGCCAGACTGTGCATGATACGGCTCTGGATGTTGTCCCAAAATCCATCGGCAGCCCACACCGTCGTGTTCAAGGAGAGTGACAGTGATGAACAGAACAAGAACTAGGCAGTGAGAAATGCAGAATCCAAGCACCTGGACCTCACAGATTTCCCAGCAGAAATGCAGAATCCATGCATCTCCAATCCTAATGCTCCAAGTCCTCTGCCACACATACACCTTAACATGTTCAGAGATGATGCGCCATACACATACTTGTCTGCTTCCCTTTGTCCATCATCACCAATGAGTCCATGAACATCCCACGCATCCTAGGTAGTTCCTTGAAGCATGCATGTTCTTTCACTGAATAAGTTCACTACTCCCGCCTAGGTTGTTCCTTGAAGCATGTTCTTTCGCTGGACAAGTCTCCTATTCCCTCTTAGATATCAGCCATCTCGACTTGGCGTCGAATAATTGACCCTCCTTTTCTTCATGCCCTGCCTCTGTAGAGCAAAAGGAATAAAAAATGTGAGCTAAACGGCTTAATGACGCGTAGTACTTGACTTCTATACGTTCAAAATGGAATAAAGAAAATAAGATGCATGCAGAGAAGGCACATGTAGGAACGGACAAGGTGATGCGGTGCAAAACAATGGAAGGACGGTCCCGCGTTGCTAAGTTTCGGACGCCTCTGTAATCCCGTGTGTGCGTGCATACGAGAGAGCGGAGCCACCTCGTGGTCACCGCAGTCCCCACTGCATGCGCCCTCTCTATATCATTGTCTGCATGGTATGGCACAGGGATATGCATACATATGCTAGGCATGAGCACAACCACAGGGGCAGGCACCCACACAAGCGTTCTTGCAGTATTGCACCAGTCTCCCCATCTGCCATCTATATACCTCCAGCATTTGCTCCCTTAAGCTGTTTCTCTAATCCAAGCACACTACCACCCTCCCATTTCCTATCCATCTTCCAGTTTGAAGAGGGTTATGGCCAGTGGTTGCCCCACAACTACCACAAGCTCACTGCTCCTCTTCTTCCTCCTCTCTTGCATGCTCATCAGCCATGCTCACTGCAACCAGGGTCACCTCGGCAGCATCTCAGGTTTCACCCCTTAGCTACAAATACCAAGTGTCGTTTCTCCATTCTTGCATAACATTGGCTTGTTTCTATTCTTTCTTTAATCTGCACGTTTTCACTACATATTCACTTGTTTCACTCGATTGTGCTGTACAGGTGCAGATTATGGAGAACAATATCCTCATCAGGGATATATGCACTTGCAAGAGAACATGAAGGTACATATGTCATCTAGTTATTACTAGGTGTCATTCTTATCAGTGCTCTATTTTCTGATGTTTTCAGCACCTGATGTCTTAAGTTTTCTTTAACTTCCTTGAAATACTACATACATGTTTAAGTACTTTTTGGTAGGAGAGAAATGAGTGTAAAACAGATTGGTAGGAAGGGGATATGGTAGCCAGTTAGCCACTGCCTCCTTCCTTACTTGTACAGTAGTAAGAGAAGTTCTAAGAACAAGAGCAGAACAACATGGATACGGGATACCCAAGTTAATTCAGAAAATGGGGCCCCGTGACATAGCCATCTGAAAGCAACAATAACACTAACATGATGTACACATGCTTCACAGCAGGGTCTAAGCGAGGAGAAACCACCCAAGTATGCAAGGAGAATGCTGATTGGTTCAACTGCTCCCATATGCACGTACAACGAGTGCAGGGGGTGTCGATCCAAGTGTACTGCTGAGCAAGTCCCGGTGGATGCAAATGACCCCATGAATAGTGCCTATCATTACAAGTGTGTCTGCCACAGGTGATTATTAATAATTAGTAGGAGCTTCTGTGTCATGATATGTCTTAGTAGAGAGTAGCAGTTCTCCTACAATCTCCTCTTCCTTTTCCTTCCATTCTCTTTCTCTGTTAAAATGTCTTCATTTTTTTCCTTTTTCTTTTTTACAAGAGGCTAGCTAGTAGCGGACTGGAGGCATTTTGTACTATGAGATGTTTAGTTCAGTTTCTGGACTAGTAATTTTGGGAGTAAATGGTCTGGATTTTGAAATCTGAGGAGCAACTTAGTTGTACAGATAAACAGTCTTTTGCTCTCATTATTAACCTATGGCAACAAGATACCAAGTAAACATACCTCGATGTAGTCCTCTGCTTGAACAGTCTTAGAACTTCAGACTGGATCTTCTAGATGGCTGGTCTCCAACAGGGCTTTTAAAGTGTATAATTTCTGTAAATGTGCTTCTGCTCCAGCAGACATTTGACAGTATATTCTCCAGCCTGCCATCTTCAGTTCTCGTGAGATTCTGTGCCGTTCCTATTCCATGGTATACAGGGGAGCAGTTCATCTAGACAAACCATAATAGAAGAAAGATGATGACGAGTAAGCGTAAGGGGAAAAAGAAGACTTCTGTGCAGACTGCATTTTTTCAGCAGAGCAGTTTATTTTCTAAAATAAACTGGGCATATATTTCTGAGAAAAAAATCATTATATATAAGAACATAACTTGTGTGTCTCAACCTTAAACTAACAAATTACAATTTTATACGTGTGTTGTATTTTTTGATACAAAACTTGTACCATCGGTAACAAACAATCAGTACCAAACAGAACATTTACTTTGCAAGCAGAAAGCCTGCAAGGTGCCTTGTATGCATTCAACAAAGAACAGTAGGATTTGTCTCAATAGGAAATTTTTATTAGCTATAGCTCGTTTACTTGAGGGATGCTTATATACAACAGGACACTCTAGAGTAACTCCTGCCTATCAAAACACACTGACAGATGCAGTGATGTTCAGGCACAACTTTCCGTTGGCAAGCATTGCTCTCGTTAAATTTAAGTAAAATACTGTACTACAGGTCTGCACGAACCCTTGGTCGTCCTATATTCAGGTTCTGCTTGTGAGCTGTAATGCAGTTACCAATAGAGCTTCCATGGATTACTAACACAATGACACAGTTACCTGCAGAACCATGCATTACTTTAGCAAGTCCATTTGACCAGTAGACAACTAGAGCTCAAAAAAATCTAGTGTTTTATTTTTACCCAGTAGGGAGAGGTTAAAACTTGATTTTGAAAAGGTTAACATACAACAAAACTCTCGGAAGTCTTCAGAAATTAACAGCTATGGTGCTTATCATGCAAGTTGAACAATATTCAGTTATTCACCCAAAATTTCAGTGAGAATCGTGTCTAAAGACAGAGGTAGACTTGTATTGTATCATGTAAATGTTGTCCAGACATGAAATGGAAACTATGTTTGAACTTCATAATTTTTAAAACAAGAAAAAACATAACAGCTCCTCAAGGGTTAGTAAGACTTCCAACCATGCTAGAGAAACTCAAAGCAAGTAAATCACACTATGCTGACCATCAACTGATTACAAGTGACGAGCTGAAGAAAGCAACTTTAGCATTTGGTCCTACTCTACCTTCAAATGGCTTCAGAAGCAGCAAGCAGATCTCCTAAAAAGACAATGAGAAAAAGATCGATCCAGTGGTATTGTGAGAGTGACATTAGAGAAGAGGATTCATATGGTGAGAGGAATAAAAAGCTGCCACACTATGGCCCTAGTGCTACTCTTGGGCAGTAGAAGTAGGTCACATCATTTTTCTTATGAAAACAAGAAGAGGTCATAGTTGATCCCTGTGAAGTGGTTCTGCGTGCAAGGAAGAAGGCATTCACATGGAAGGAAAGCAGGAGAGTGACATTAGAGAAGAGGATTCGATATGTCATTATATTCTACTCCTTCCGTTCCATAAAACTTGTTGCTAAAATGGATGTATCTAGACACTAATGTATCTAGACACATTTTAGTGTCTAGATACATCCATTTTAGTGACAAGTTTTATGGAACGGGGGGAGTAGAATATAATCTAAGCTAGAATTTGCTTCTAGATCAAGAGCATGCAGGACACCAACATGGCTGACCATTTTCGCATCACCGAGGATGCGAAATTTTCTATGGGCATCCAAGTGAATATCTATGGTCAGGTAAGAAAATATGCAGAACAACTTTGTAATTGGAAAATAATGGTTTCAAATGAAGCCTTAGAATCAACATAACAAGAAAATGGTTCATTTTGCATTGTTGATGCCTAACTACTATATTTCACACAGTTAATTTCCATTGTCTCAGTCAACGATATTACTGAACAAAATGTAGAATATATAGAGAAATAACTGCCGACTATAATCCTGCAGATCGGATTTACTGGATACTATCTCAATGATTTTAGCCTTCAATCTGAGATCCATTAGTCTTCTCTGATGATGTAAAATACCTAAGCACCAGGGGTTCAAAGACTTCTTATTAAGGCCAAACTTGTGGTTAAAGCCTGAAATCAAGTTTAAAAAATCATAATCATCAACTGGTAGCCCCAAACTGTTTGTTAGCCATTAAAACTGTCTCAGAGAAGGGATCAAATAGAGCTTATTCATTCAACCTCTGTGCAAGTCAAGCAAAGTGAACAGAACGGATGAACCCATGGATCTCAAGATTTCTGTGCTTGGAACCTTTAATCAGTGTCCAACTTAGTCAAGAAAATGGAATACAAATAATGGTATGGACTACATTGCAAGTAACTAAGCAGTAAGCCAGTAAGCACCTGTTTGGTTGGTATATCCATAGAACTATGGGGGTTAGCTCACTTCATCAGGAAATAAGCAGAGTTCCCACCGAACATTTTGTTTTCCTGAAACCAAGGAAGCTGGGATATATCAGGGGGGTCAACTTAGAATTGGGCATGAAAAAGGCAACAGTGGCAATACTTGAATACTTTTTAATTTTTGACCTTATCAGGAAACTCACATTTGCAAATATCCAACATAACAAGCAGCTTCCAAGAAACCCTGGGACGCAACATAGTTTTTAAGAGCTCCTCCAGCACTGTAGCATCGCATGCCATGAATGATAAATCAACATGATCAGACCAAAGGACTCAAAGTCTCAAACACATTTGCTGCGCAATGGAGCAATCAAGTAGATGCTACCATGTTGGCTAAATTCCACAGCATCAAGTAAATTTCATCCTTATATGGATGTGAACTGTATCCGTTCACAAACTCATTTATTTGTCCATCCACCTCAATCACACTCATCCCAATGTCCTTCTTCATCCCTTCAGCACTCATCAGCCTCCTAATCCTCATGACACCATCCCACATTCCCTCATCAGCATATATATTGGACAGAAGAACATAGACTCCAGAGTCATCTGCTCCAAGACTCGCTAAACGTTCAACCGACAGCTCAGCCAGCTCGACACACCTATGGCTCCGGCAGGCAGCAAGAAGAGATCCCCAAAGTTCTGGAGTTGGTTCCATGGGCATTGCCTCTATGGTGTGCCTAGCCTGGTCCAAATGTCCAGCACGGCCAAGGAGATCAACTAATGCACCATAATGCTCAACCTTAGGATCTATCCCAAGATCCTTCCTCATTCTATGAAATATCCCTAAACCCTCTGAGATTAACCCAGCATGTGTGCAAGCAGTCAGCACAGCAAGTACACTAAGATCATCCATTGGTGCTCCTTCAGACTCCATTTGGTAGAAAAGCTTGACAGCATCACGCCCACAACTATGAGTTCCAAGCCCAACAATCATCACATTCCAGGTAACCACGCTCTTTTCAGGCATGCTTTCAAAGATCGACATGGCGAGATCCAAGCGACCACATTTCATGTACATATCTATTAGAGCTGTCTTGACAACAACATCAAACAAAACCTTCTTCTTCTCCAAGTAAGAGTGCAGCCACCTGCCTTGCTCTAGAGCTCCAAGCTGTGCACACGCAGTGACAGCCCCAACTGCAGCGACCCTGTCAGGCCTAATACCGCACCTCAGCATCCTTTGGAAAAGTTCCAAAGCCTCCGAAGGCTCCCCACACTTGACATAACCATCAACGACGATGCTCCACGAGATCACATTCCTCTCAGGCATCTCGTCAAAGAGCACCTTGGCCTCTTCCATCCTCCCCTGCCTAGCATATCCGTCGATCATCGAGTTCCAGCACACCAAATCCTTATCGGGCATTTGATCAAACAGCTCGCGCGCACGGTCTGCACCTCCAGACATCTTCCCATAGGCGTCAATCATGGTGGCCCAGGAGAACGCGTCCCTATGCGACATTTCGTCGAACAGCTCCTGCGCCAGCTCCACCTCGCCACATCCAACGTACCCCGCCACCATAGAGTTCCACGAGATGAGGTCCCGCGCGCCATCATCGAACACCTTGCGGCCTGAACGGCAGTCCCCAATCCTGCAGTAGAAGCTGAGGAGCGCGTTCCTGGTGAACAGATCGCGATCCAGCCCCCTCCTCACGGCCTCGGCGTGCAGCAGTAGCCCGACCCCGCAACCGCATGCCTTGAGCACGGCGGGGAAGGTGTAGGCGTCGGGGTCCACGGCGGCACGGCGCATGCGCGCGAAGTAGGTGAGCGCCTTGCGGGGGCTCGCGGTGGCGTGGAGGCGGATGAGGGTGTTCCAGGGAAAGGGGTGGCTGGAGGCGGACACCGGGAGGCGCGCGAAGACGGCGTCGGCGTGGGAGGCCGCGGAAGCGGAGGCGAGGGCGAGGAGGAGGAGGTTGGAGAGGCGGAGCGGGGAGGCGGCGAGGTGGCCGGAGGTGAGGAGGAGGGCGTGGCACTGGAGCGCGTGGCGGGCGGTGCTGCAGGCGCGGAGGCGGGAGAGGAGGATCGAGAGGGCGAGAGGAGGCGGAGAAGACATGGCGACATTGAAATTTTGAAACTACCAACTGCTCTTGAATTTGAGATAGTGCTAGTGCGCCGGGACCAATTAATTTCTTAAAATATTTCGGATGAGTTCAGCCTCACAATATTGTTGAGAGTAAGTTGTACTACTTTTTTACAAAAGCAATTTAAAAAAAAATATAAGATTGTATTATGGAAGAAGAAAAAGTTTATATAAAGACCTTAAAGAATTGCTAGTTTCTCTTAGACTTTATTTTGTAACAGTTGGAGACCCATGTAGAGTATTATTTGTCACTATACATACACGTGGTATTGATTGTCAAAATAAAAAAATTAGCACGTGCAGCCGTTATATAATTCTTGACTCAACTTTATCTAGATTTATATATATTTAATGAATCTAGATAAAATTAAGTCAAGAATTATAAAAAATAGCGCATACTAAAAAAATTTGGGTTTTAGTACCAAAAAAGTTATGCTCAAAATGCCCCTCGTGCTCTTTTTTCTTGAGTATACTCCTAAAATATCCATATGTTATTAATTGTAGTATGAGGGCTTTTTCTCACTCTTTTTAATTCATGTCGCAGATTTGGATGTATTTATTTATAAAATATATCTAGATACATCTAAATTTGCGACATAAATTATGGAACAGAGGGTGTAGTACAGTTCTCTAGGTATGGTTCTTTGGATCTTGCTTCGTCAGACCGATCTTGGATCTTTTCTCATGGTCGCCGCGAGGAGTATTATCCTCGCAATAATTTTTCCGGCTGCTACGTCCTCGACAATGGTGATTCGTACTCTCGATTCCCCAGCGACGTCGACCAAGTTGTTCGGTTATTTCGCCCTAACATACTGGTGTTGGTACTCTTGCCGATATTGATTGACTACTTCAATGGTTGCACGCATGCACGTAGCCTTGGCATTGCGGCTCAAATTAAAATTATGGGAGAACCTTCGTTGGTATTTACAGGTTTATGGTTCGGTTCTATTCGGCTGCCTTCTGGAAAATACAAGATTATGTCATGGAAGAAGAAAGAATTTGAAGACCTTGAAGATTTAGTCGTTTCTTTTAGACTTTATTTTGTAATTGTTGGGGACAGCTTATGTATCTCTACCATGTACTATTTACTCTTATAAATATATATGGTGTTGATTGTCAAAAAAAAAATACCCAACATGTGCCAGGTTGAAAATTTCACACTTTCACCTAGCACCGTCTGATTACAGCCAAATTCATGTGAGCCACCTCGATTGCGGCCGATTTGAAGGGTACGCGCGAGTGTCTCACACGGCGGCGCGCAGCAGACCATGCGCTAGCTGGCCGGCTAGATGACCCATAGATCATCCAAAATTCTTCTCCATCAATACTCATATGGTTTTCATACTTTAGTGCAGCCTCAAGTTTGAAAAATCATCCTTCAAACTCCTATCATCAAAGTTCATTTGAACTAAATAAGAAACCAAAAGTTTTTTCATAGTCCTTGTATTGTTCATATCTGGTATTAAGTGAAGCAATAGCTTGATAAACAATATGTAAAAAAATAATTGATCCTAAATGGCTCCTCTACAGAATGTGATTCAGTAGGTGCATCAGTTGGGCCCTCATCAAACTAGCGTTTCTTACAATTTTACGCTTGGTGCAAAACCTTGGATTATTATCCATTTCCATTGCAATTTATTTAGCAGCTTCCAATGCGTTTGAAAAAACAAGTTTTTCTATCAGCCCTGTACAAACTCAATTGAAATATCAATAATCATATCCTTTCATTGTAGTTGCTTTCTTACCAAATCAATAGAAGATAATATTTCATATTAGATGATTATAGAAACTAAAAACAATGTCACCAAGTTCACCCCTGTCCATTGATGCGGTACGGTGTTGATAGTTTTTCACCGTCCAGTTGGGAACCCCAAGAGAAAGATATGATGAATATAGCAGTAAGGTTTTCCCTCAGTAAGAAACCAAGGTATGTCGGTCAGGAGAGGAAGGAGCCAATACGACTGAAGGTGATGCCCACTAGTTGCGTGATGCTCTAACAAGGGCGCCGTTAACGATAACTTGTTAGCGCGTCTTCAACCAGTAGCAACGTGGAACCTGCACACAACACAACCAAATACTTTGTTCCCAACTTACGATGAGGTTGTCAATCTCACCGGTTTGCTGTAAACAAAGGAATGAGCATATCGAGTGGAAAGTAATAATAGTATGCGAGTAAAGTAAACAGTGCGAGTAAAGTAAACAGGTGATGGCAATATAAAGGAAATAGGACCGGGATCCATAGTTCACTAGTGGTGTCTCTCCATAAGATAAAATAATACATGCTGGGTAAACAAATTACAGTTGGGCAATTGATAGAATAAAGATAATGTGCATATGTCGAGAGGATCACTATGAGATTTACTCTGGGCATTACAACAAGATACATAGACCGCCATCCAACTGCATCTATGACTAATAATCCACTTGTGGCGAATCAATCCGAGAACTCCACAAGTATTAAGTTGCGAACAACAGATAATTGCATTAAGCAAAGTGTGTAATGTAAACAAAGCATATGCCCTTGAGCATATAAATGTTGTTTTCCCCCTAGTAGCAACAGCACATCTACAACCTTAGAGGTTTCTGTCACTCCCCCAGATTAAATAGAGGCATGAACCCACTATCGAGCATAAATACCTCCTCTTGGAGTCACTAGCAACTACTCGGCCAAGATAGCTACTAACAACGGAGAGCATGCAAGATCATAAATAACATAGAGATAACATAAGATAAAATTCAGTACTTCAACTCAATCATAACACCAATATTCATCGGATCCCAACGAACACAACATGTAGAATTACATAAAGGTAGTCTCGATCATGTAAAGCAGCTCACGAGATCTAAACATGAAGCACATGGTAGAGAAGACAACCATCTAGCTACTGCTATGGACCCATAGTCCAAGGTAGACTACTCACTCATCGCGTCGGAGGCAAGCATGGCGATGAAGAAGACCTCCGGTGGCGATTTCCCTCTCCGGCAGGGTGCCGGGAAGAGCTTCTAGACCCTCCCGATCTTCAGGTCGACGGCGGCGGCGGATCGCGATGTGTTCTGGAAAAGTGATCGGGTATTTAGGTTTTTCCCGTCGGGTGGTCTTTATAGGTGAAGGGGCGTTGTCAGAAGTGGACCAGGGGGCCCACACCACCAGGGGGCGCGGGCCAGCCCTAGGCCGCGCCACCCTGTGGTGTGGCCACCCTCTGGCTCGGCTCCGTCTCCTCTTCGGTGTTCTGGAAGCTCCGTGAAATATCTGGACGACTAGCTTTGGTTTCGTCCAATTCCGAGAATATTTCCTGTGTAACTTTTCTGAAACACAAAAACAGCAGAAAACAGGGAACTGGCACTGTGGCATCTCGTTAATAGGTTAGTTCCGGAAAATGCATAAAAATGCCACGAAGTGTAACGAAACACTAAACAAATGGTGTAAAAATAAGCATGGAGCATCAAAAATTATGGATACGTTGGAGACGTATCAGCATCCCCAAGCTTAACTCCTGCTCGTCCTCGAGTAGGTAAGTGATAACAAAAGAAATAATTTTTGAGGTGACATGCACCTACACAATCTTGACCAAATATGTAAGCGTTGTGCGCTGGGATCAAAAGAACTTAAAACATGGGCATGAAAGATATATTTTTGATAGAAGAAACTTAGCAACCATGTTATAACATGAAAATGAACACAAACAAAAGATCATGAAAATGAAACAATAAAAGTCAAACGTGTGTTCAAATCATAAGGAAAAACATACAAATGGTTTTCAGCTTGTCCCTCATGGAGAGCAAAACATAAATGCATAGGACACCTTCAAGTTTAAGAGGGCGACTAGATACAAGTAATTTAAGAACAAGTGAAACCAACAATATGAATCAATCAATGAAAACTTTGGGACAATGCACATTATACTCAGAATGACAACTATGCTCTCTTAATGGTGCATAAAGATAGAAGGTGGTGACTCAACATAAAAGTAAAAGAAAAGCCCTTCGCGGAGGGAAGCAGTGATTAAATATGTGCTAGAGCTTTTCATTTGTAAAACAGAGATAAAAATTGGGTTTTGAGAGGTGGTTGTTTCAGGTCAACGACTGGCAATGGGGTTCTTACTATCTTCCATAATAAACAAGTGAGAGCGATTCTGAGTTCTTTGAAAATTTGGCACATTGGTACTCTTTTATAAAGCTTTCGCACTCCTCCCAACCTTTTTTCCTTTCTCAAACTATGGCTAACCGATTTCATCGGGTGCCCACCAACATTCACATACCATGGAGGAGTGCCTTTTTTCTTTTCTTTTAAAATTAGATTGCAATGGTCTGACCAGCTCTCATGCAAAATTAATCACAAGCAGATGAAGCTGCCTAGTCGAGGGGTACTTAATTTAATATGGAAGATAGCAATTCTGACCACTACGTTCCCATGAGCTAAAAACAGTGGCACAAAACAAGAAGTAGTTGAAAGTTTTGAAAGGTAGCACATGAAAATTTACTTTGGAATGGCTTACAAATACCATGCATAAGAATTTATAGTGGACACAATGGCAAACTTGGTTTTTAGGAGTTGGATGCACGAGTAGAGCTCATACTCAGTACAAAATGAGGGCTAGCAAAAGACTGGGAGCGACCGACTAAGAGAGCAATAACGGCCATAATCATGCAGAGCGACAAAGCGACATTAAAAGAAGCATAAGATGGCATCAAAAGTCAAAAACTAAATGATCATCAAGGCAATGGCGACTTTGTATGAGTCAAACATGTGTGAGCATGCACCAAGTCAACCCAAATAAAGCATCAAGGAGAAAACCAAAATAATGCTTCCAAATAATTAAAACAACGCATGATTTTTTCAAAGGCTCATTAAGCAATCTCAGTCATTTGAGACAAGTCATGCTACAGAAAAACCACTAAGCATACTATCAAAAAGACATCAAGCACGACATGCAAAAGCCTAGGCCGCAGTCTACACAAGCTCCTTCTTATACCACTTTTTTGCATAAAGCTTTTTCTCTTTTCCAACACCATTCGAAATTTTTATAGCCAACTCTTTTGATGAAAACCAATACGGTCCAGAGGCAAAAATACATCTTGATGAAAAGATATAACAAGATCTGAACATAAATCAAGGCGAAAATCGAAAGCTAAACGCAGTTCTAGAAAAAGAAAACACTCGTGGAAACGAATAGAGTGAAAAACGGAGTGTTCTTAGCAAATGAAAAGCAAGGCAACTTCTCCAAAGGAATTTGTTGGGGTCCAACCATTTATTTCAGAAAACAAAACTAAACAAAACTGAAAACTAAAAACAACTGACGCTCCAAGAAAAACGCATAATGTATGAAGCAATAAAAATATAGTGTGTTAAAAGGTGACCTGATTTTTGCCGATGAAGAAGGGGTGCCTCGGGGGCATCCCTAAGCTTTGACGCTTGTACTTCTTGGATATTTCTTGGGGTGCGTGGGCATCCCTAAGCTTGAGCTTTTATCCATTCTTCAACTCATCTCATCATTCTCCATTCCCTACACTTGAAAACATCCTTCATACAAAACTAAACACAAATCTATTAGCAACATTAGTGTAAGCATAATATTGAATCAACCCTTTTTGCTCCAGGTTTCAACTCAAAACCACCACATATAAAGTATATACTACTGTATCAACTTCCCCAAAAGTTCCGTGATCAAAAGAACTCAAAAAGAAAGCGATAAAGCGGCAAACACAAATATTGGCAGAAATCTGTCAAAACAGAACAGCTGACAAAGGTCGAATTTTTAGAGGGTTTTCTGTTGCTCAAATCAAAAAGTGTTAAACTAATGAAAGTTTGGATATAAACTGGGGCATATGCACAAGAAATCGCAGGTCCAAAAGATATATAGATAATTTTCACGAATTTTTACGGTGCAGCACCGAAAACTGTTTTAGGACAGCAACAACCCCAAATCTTACCTCACTCAAATTAGAGGCTTCTCTTGGCACAAAAACGAAATAGAAAGGATCAGGAGCGGTCATTACAGTAGTAATTACTTCCAAGACTCAAATAAAATAAAAAGAACTGAATGTAAAAACATTGGGTTATCTCCGAAGAGTGCTTTTCTTTAACGCCGTTGAGCTAGGCTCGGTAATTTGAGAAGATGCTCACATAAGAAATATGAATGGAAGCTAAAAAGAGCATCAAGGAGCAAATATAAAACACATTTAAGTCTAATCCACTTCCTATGCATAGGAATCTTGTAAGAAAATAAATCAAAGAAGCACATAGTAACAAGTATGGGTAGATAAAATAAGCGCAACTTCGGAACTTTCAATATAAAAAGAGGTGTTTTAGTAACATGAGAATTCCAACAATCATATTTTCCTCTCTCATAATAATTTTTAGTAGCATCATGAACTAACTCAACAATATAAATATCACACTCACCCTCCTTTGTTAAGCATGGAGGGCTATCAAATAAGGTATTAGTTAAAGAGTTACTCTTATTGGGAGGTAGACATGGGTAGCTCCATTCTTCCTCCTCTTGATCATCACTCTCCTCCTCTTTTTCATCCAATGAGCTTCCAGTTTCAGCAATTTCTTCTTCCATAGGCTCCTTCAAAGCATTAGTCTCTTCCGTTGGAGAGCATCTATTAAGATATTTAATAATATAGTCATTTTCTTCCTTGTAATTATCAAAGCAAAATGTAAGTATATTATAAACCTTATATTTATAAGGTGCATCATCAGTATTTTCAAGCAAATAAGCAAGTTCGAATGCACCCTTCCAAGCAATAAATTCTTCAATTTGCTCCATATCATAAAAGTCATAATTTCCATTAATATAAGAGGATATGGTAACATCATCATTATACTCACATTGAAAAGGGAGGTGTTTATACCTCCTACAGCAGCAAGATTTATCAAATCAATAAGTAACATTATAAGTAGAGCACACATTTCTAGCAATGATATACAATTTATCAATTTGTTCACATAAGTGTTTCCCTTTTTGTGACAAGCGGTGTTCCTCATAATATTTTTATTGCTCTTCCGTGAACCCACCTTGCCAAAAAGATTTAGTTTCAAAGAAACCAACCATTAATAGAAAGCATGATAAAGCAAGACAATAACAGACCAACAAAAATAATAACTATAGTAGGAACTAATTTTTTTGTATTTTTGATAAAACGATGCAAGCAAAAATAAAGTAAAAGCAAAACTTAAAACAAAGTAAAGGATGTGCGTGCGAAAACTCCCCTTGCAGAAGTCTTCTTCTTCCTCCCCGGCAAGGGCGCCAGAAAAGAGCTTGATGCGGTACGGTGTTGATAGTTTTTCACCGTCCAGTTGGGAACCCCAAGAGGAAGGTATGATGAATATAGCAGCAAGGTTTTCCCTCAGTAAGAAACCAAGGTATGTCGATCAGGAGAGGAAGGAGCCAATACGACTGAAGGTGATGCCCACTAGTTGCGTGATGCTCTAACAAGGGCGCCGTTAACGATAACTTGTTAGCGCGTCTTCAACCAGTAGCAATGTGGAACCTGCACACAACACAACCAAATACTTTGTTCCCAACTTACGATGAGGTTGTCAATCTCACCGGTTTGCTGTAAACAAAGGAATGAGCATATCGAGTGGAAAGTAATAATAGTATGCGAGTAAAGTAAACAGGTGATGACAATATAAAGGAAATAGGACCGGGGTCCACAGTTCACTAGTGGTGTCTCTCCATAAGATAAAATAATACATGCTGGATAAATAAATTACAGTTGGGCAATTGATAGAATAAAGACAACGTGCATATGTCGAGAGGATCACTATGAGATTTACTCTGAGCATTACAACAAGATACATAGACCGCCATCCAACTGCATCTATGACTAATAATCCACTTGTGGCGAATCAATCCGAGAACTCCACAAGTATTAAGTTGCGAACAACAGATAATTGTATTAAGCGAAGTGTGTAATGTAAACAAAGCATATGCCCTTGAGCATATGAATGTTGTTTTCCCCCTAGTAGCAACAGCACATCTACAACATTAGAGGTTTCTGTCACTCCCCCAGATTAAATAGAGGCATGAACCCACTATCGAGCATAAATACCCCCTCTTGGAGTCACTAGCAACTACTCGGCCAAGATAGCTACTAACAACAGAGAGCATGCAAGATCATAAACAACATAGAGATAACATAAGATAAAATTCAGTACTTCAACTCAATCATAACACCAATATTCATCGGATCCCAACAAACACAACATGTAGAATTACATAAAGGTAGTCTTGATCATGTAAAGCAGCTCACAAGATCTAAACATGAAGCACATGGTGGAGAAGACAACCATCTAGCTACTGCTATGGACCCATAGTCCAAGGTAGACTACTCACTCATCGCGCCGGAGGCAAGCATGGCGATGAAGAAGACCTCCGGTGGCGATTCCCCTCTCCGGCAGGGTGCCGGGAAGAGCTTCTAGACCCTCCCGATCTTCGGGTCGACGGCAGCGGCAGCTCGCGATGTGTTCTGGAAAAGTGATCGGGTATTTAGGTTTTTCCTGTCGGGGGGTCTTTATAGGCGAAGGGGCGTCGTCAGAAGTGGACCAGGGGGCCCACACCACCAGGGGGCGTGGGCCAGCCCTAGGCCGCGCCACCCTATGGTGTGGCCACCCTCTGGCTCGGCTCCGTCTCCTCTTCGGTGTTCTGGAATCTCTGTGAAATATCTGGATGACTGGCTTTGGTTTCGTCCAATTCCGAGAATATTTCCTGTGTAACTTTTCTGAAACACAAAAACAAGAAAACAGGGAACTGGCACTATGGCATCTCGTTAATAGGTTAGTTCCGGAAAATACATAAAAATGCCATGAAGTGTAACGAAACACTAAACAAATGGTGTAAAAATAAGCATGGAGCATCAAAAATTATGGATACGTTGGAGACGTATCACCCATTGTTTAGGTGCACACTACTTGTCAATGGATCCTTATCACTTTCAGCCATTGTAGCAAAGCCTTCATTACAACTTTCTATTACTGTCAATGCCATCATATGTTATGTTCTCTAAGAAACTGTACAAGCAAAAGAATCTTGTACAAAACTTTTCTCTAATGCCCCCTTTTTTTTCTAGTTCTCGTTGAGCAGCATTATCAATTGTTTGATTATTCTGCAACCTCATATGCAAGTCATACCATGTACTTATATTTGCAACATGTTCTCTACTAGTTTTATGTTGTTGAAGTCTAATGCTAAGGTATATTTAGAAACCCTGCCCTCATTTGCAAACAACCCTATCACAAGCCCCTTTCTCAATAGCTTGCAGGAAAAATAAAAATTATTATGCCAAGCTCTTTGTTATATACAAGCCATTATCTATCACATGTTTCTCCACTTGGGAGAAGTCGATGCATAAAACCTTCTAGATATTTTGCCTCTAGGACCATGCTTAATAGACATGACTCATTTTGAACCCTTTTGCACAAAATATCAATCATTTAGGATCAAGACGATCCCACTATCTTGGATCAAATACATTAGAATGAAAAGAGCTATTGGTCTTATCGTGAACAGTAGCATCATTATCTTGAATGCTAGCATTAGCATCATATTACCTTGAATGCCAGCATTAGCATCATTACCTTCATCATCAAGCATCATCATGTTCATGGCCACTATTACCTTCATCAAATTCTACAGTATGAGTCTCAACCACTATGACATTATCACCACGACCAACATCAATATTAGCATCTCGAGTTTTATTTTCATAATTTATTTAATACTCTTTCACGACGAATCTATTGAAAGCACCCTTTTGAGAACGAGCCAAGGCGTTTTGGCACCTAGGAGCATATGCACCCTTAGGAACGAGCCAAAGTTTTTTAATAAGTTGTAAAAGCATTTCAAAATGTCAAAAAATTCTGAAAAATAATGTGCGCATATATGTTGATGCTCTATATTATTGCGAAGTTGTTTCACAAAAAACCTATATGTTTTGTGTCGCTGGTGCTAAAAATAAGCTTTTCATGAGACATTTTCTTATCTTTTTTACACAAGACACAAAAATGTCAGTTTTCCGTGAAACTTGTCATGCGCATATAGAATGTAAAGATGTACGGGCGAAGTTTTTGTTCGGAATTTTCTGAAATTTTAAAATGTTTTTTCAAAGACCATGAGCATATGCACCTAAGATAAAAGTGAATTTCCGCTTCTAATCTCTGTCTTTTCTTCTTCTTTAAGGGTATCTCCAACGGTCCGACACAAACGGACCGTGGCCGTCCGGTTCGGTCCGAATTTGATCAAACGCTGGAAAAATCCAGCCAACCAGCCCAACGCATTTTGACGGAAGCGTATGCGACGATCCAAACGCGACCCAAATTTGAGCGCGGGATACGTCGGCCCGGACAGCGCGAGGTCTCCGCGCACGTCCTCCTCTTCCCCGACCCGGGCCTATGCACCAGTGGCACATATGCCAAAATGCCCCCAAATCGATTCCCCCTACCGACCGTTGCCCTATCACCACGTGCCGTCTGCCTCGGTTGTCGCCATTTTCGCCGCCTGTTCATCCCCTCGATGCGCGAGTTGTTCTGGCCTGCCGCCGCCAGGCCTTGCGCGGTCTTCTCGGTAGCTAGGCCACCGCAGCTCACTAGCAGTGCATCGTTCCAGACCAACTGCTGCGGCATCCACAAGGTGTTTGACTATTTGCGCGGCAGGCTTTTAGGTAAGGTCCTAGGCCTCTCCAGCCATTTGAGCCATAGTATCTAGGAGCGTATATGATCGTATGTCTATGTTTTTCATAGACTTGTGGATATGCATATGCATGTGTAGAAATACGGTTTTAGAAATGGAACCAGGGCGAGGCCCTTTAATTCTAAAAAAATGCATGTGCATGCGAATTGATCAGGACAAACCCGAGAACACCGGGCTCGGACGAATGGCAGCCACCCCGGGTTCCACAGCAGGCAGCTTGGCATGCATCCCGCCGGGAATAGCACCTGCCAGCGCAAGGCACGGTGCATGCCCGCGCGCACAGACGACGCGTGCGTGAGCGCTGCTTCGTTATCGCCAGGAACGTCGTCCGCGCGACCGACGGCGTCTCCGGTCTTCCTCGCGCTCGTGCGCCGGTCAACCCAGACACATGGCGACGATGACCAGCTCCAGCTCCTCTCGCCGGGGCGTCGTTCTACCCCTCCTCCTCTCCGTCCTCCTGGCGTGCCCGGCTCCGATCGCCTCCGCCGGAGACAGCAACGTGATCGAGGAGGACGCCAACTCGCCCAAGTTCCCCGGCTGCGATAACCCCTTCAAGCATGTACGCACGCATGCCCGGCGATCGATCCATGGCCTGTACATTCCATGAAATCGATCGACCGCTCATCCCGTTTGGATAAACATATGCAGGTTAAGGTTGTGTACTGGGTGGACGGCGTCGCGATGACCGCCCTGACCGGGATGTCCGCGAGGTTCGGCAAGATGCTGCCAGACACCGCCTCCGCCGCCCAGAAGCTGCCGGCCGTGGTGCCGGACCCCAGGACCGGCTGCGCCAAATCACCCAAGGCAATTGAACAGCTCTAGCGTAGCTCGATTTCTTCAACTTGGCAAGCTACGCAACCAACTGATCGAGCTCGGCGTTCCCGTGAACTTGATTTGAATTGCAGGTGGCCGGCTCCGTCGCCGTGGCGGAGCGCGGCGTGTGCACGTACCTCGAGAAGGCCGCGGCGGTCGACTCCAGCGGCGCGACGGCGATGCTCCTCGTCAACGACAAAAATTGTACGTACCGCAATCGCGTGCGCGCACTATTAGACATTACAAACTGCTCACGGATCATCGAAGCTCTTCCTTTGGCTTGCAGCGATGGAAATGATGGCGTGCACCCAGAACGACAAGGTGCCCGACCTCAAGATCCCGATCGTGTTGGTGTCGAATTCTTCTGGACAAAAGATCCTCTCGGCCATCGACGGCGGCGCAAAAGGTCAGAGCCGGATCAATCGACTGATTGCCAGTACTGTTGTGCAAATTAAGTGACACATAATCAGTGTGCGCTTCGTTAATTCACAGTGAACATTCTGATGTACACGCCCATCAAGGCGGCTTTCGACGGCGCCATCCCTTTCTTGTGGCTCATGGCCGTCAGCACCACGGCCTGCGCCGCCGTCTGGACCACCGTCGTGGTCGGCGACGAGGTAAGAAAACAGAGCCGCCGTCGAAAGATTCAGTTGCCCATTGCATTGATCTGAAATAAATGGCTGGCCCGCGTGCCGTGTGTGCGCAGAACAAGAAGGCTCCTCCAGCGGGTGGAGACCAAGAGGCCGCTGCCGAGCCTGAGGTCGTGGAGCTGGAGGCCAAGACCGCGGTCCTGTTCATCGTCGTGTCGTCCTGCGTACTGCTGTTCCTCTTCTTCTTCACCTCCGTCTGGTCCGCCTGGCTGCTGGTTGTCATGTTCTGCTTCAGCGGTCTTCAGGTGATTATATTAAGTTCTTGATTTCCTTGATCAATGGACTGATAAGTATCCAGGATGCTAATTTTGGTATCTTTCCAACTGAAATTCAGGGCTTGCACTTTGTTATATCGAGTCTCATTGTCAGGTAGTATGACTCACTGAAAATTCATCTCTGTCAGACTGTCACTCTCGTCTTAATTGCTGAGAAAATTTGATCTGGACAGAGTATTCAAGTGCGGCGACGCGAAAGTGAAGCTTCCGTTGGTCGGGAACGTGACGGTGGTGACACTCGCCGTCTTGCCGGTAGCCCTGTTCGTCGTGGTCATGTGGGGAACGCATCAGAGTTCAGCGTTTGCTTGGGTTGGTCAGAACCTCATGGTATGCATCTGACGTGCTTGTGATCTGTCTCCAAATTGGCAAAATTCAGAGCTTTGTTTGACTCATCGGTTTATTCTTGCTGGATGGGTATGCTCTTCAATTCGGAAAAAGTAATCTTACTGGATGGTTGGTTCTTATCTGTCAGGGAATCTGTATGATGATCCTCGTACTGCAAATAGTGCAGATGCCAAACATAAAAGTGCGTAAGACCACCATACACATCCTTAGCTACTTTGGCTTAGCAATCGCACGGATCTGTCACAAAACTCTGATGTGCTTGGGATCGATCATTTTCAGGTTGCGTCGGCGCTTCTCATCAGCGCGTTTCTGTACGACATATTCTGGGTGTTCATCTCGCCCCTGATATTCAAGAAGAGCGTCATGATCACGGTCAGTTTATATCCTAACCAGCTGTACATAAAAACCAAATTCACATCAGTGATTCAGTCATCGGATCATAGTTGCGATCATTACATATGCCGCGTCTGTGATCTATGTAGGTTGCCAAGGGCACCGAAGAAGGGCCGAGCCTGCCCATGGTGCTGAAGATGCCCAAGGAATTCGACGTGTGGAACGGCTACGACATGATCGGGTTCGGGGACATCCTCTTCCCGGGGCTGCTCGTCGCCTTCAGTTTCAGGTAAAGCCAGAACTGCTTACCTCTGAATCCACTCTCTCTTTTGGATCGAACATTACCAACTGTTGCTGAATCTACGAACATTTGTTGAGCTGCAGATATGACAGATCACACGGGAAGGGTCTAACTGACGGTTACTTCCTCTACGTTATGATCGGCTACGCCTTCGGTATGATACTCTGTCTTTTAATTTCTGAATCTCCTAACAACCTAGTGACATCAACATTAAGTTTGGGTAATTAATTACCTAAACAAATAATGCAGGCTTGTCATGCACATATGTTGGCCTGTACCTCATGAAGAGCGGCCAACCAGCTCTACTCTACCTGGTCCCTTCAACGCTAGGTACTATTCCAGACTCCATGCTCCAGATTGATACCGCCATTGGTGCCTCCTTACAATGATCTCGAGCTCTTGGCATGTGTTAACTTTCTGATCTGAAATCAAACGTGTGCAGGAACCATCGCTTTGCTGGGCGCGCAGAGAGGGGAGCTCAGCCAGCTCTGGAATGCCAAGGCATAGCATCGTGGAATGCTCCTAGCTGACAGTGTTGGCTTGCGGCACTCGCTGTCGAAAGAAGGCTCCACACGTACGGTCGCCCGGAGGGCTTAAAATTTCCCAAGCCAATTGGAGAACGGAAAAATGAAGATCTATAGCCATTATTTTTGTGGTCGGGTCCTTGTCGTAGGGTGCAGGTTAATTGACTATGTTTATCATGTAATTATGATAGATAGTAGTACTGCTCATTCAATCGTCACAAGCACTACAGTTTTCTGCATACTTTCAAACGAGTAGCAGCACAGTTACACGGGCAAACTTCGGAGTCGGATTGTTTTAACTTAACAGTGTGTTAGAGTATAAAAGTTTCCATGGATAAGCCATATGTAATGTAAATATGGGGGCAAGATTAGCTTACCTTTGCTATTTGGTTGTTATGGTTAGCTGTATTTGAGTTTTTTTTTTACTGGGAGCTGTATTTGACCTTGAAATGCTGGTTTTGCTATTTCTTAGAATGCTTGAAAATGTCACCATGGAGAACCGTCCAATCAGATTCTATGATTTGTGTAAATAACAAATGACAATATATAGAGAAATTTAATCGATACAGGCTTTCGCCACACATTATAAATTAAGGCACATAGTTAAACCAATACAAAATGATGAGAAACCCTCTTACAAAGCAGATCAAAGATAAACAAAAATAATAGGAGTAGCCACATCTCGAGAAAGCACCCGACACTAAAAACAAGAGGTTCCACCACACCTCCTTGTGAAGCTACCCGATATTATGGCACCACACCCGCCAAGTTGTCACTGTAGAGTACCGCCTGCCCTCTCGCTCCGGGCCATGGAGCGCGATCCTACCAACGTAAAACAAGGACAAAGAGTGGTGAAAACGTCACATGTAAAAGATAGGGGGCTGCCAATAACACCCATGCCAGCGCCTGAAAACCTTTGCGGCAGGATTTGAATTTGCCCACCGATGACAATGGAGAGAGAGAAATACCCCATTCATCCAAATTAATTGAAGTTTGATCTTTTTCATAAGTCCAATTATATTTAACTTTGACCAAGTTTATATGAAATATTAACATCAAATTTGGGATGTTGCTGTTTATGCAAACCTTTCCTCTTTTGTTTCAGGCATCCGTTTTATATGGTGTTTATGTTAAGGCAGGACGGGCGTGACACACAACCCAACCACACCACATCTATTCCGTGTGAATAAATTTCGAGGACAGTTTCAACCGATAGATATGCAACGGAACATAAACACAAGGACAATGCACAAGTAATATACGGGTTTACGTAGAAAACATCCTCGACGTAAGGAGGGAAAAACCACAGATGTGGACTAACTGGTCCGCGAGAGCTTCACTATGAGCAACCTTAGTACAAAGTTTCTCTAGAGATATTACAACACACTTTGCCTTGTTTCCACGGACAACAACGACAACCACAAGATGTAAGATACAACAAAGCAGAGATATCATGGTTTTTGTCCTCTTCGGTAATCAGCGAACTGCTCTTAAATCGTAGATCCAAACAGCACGAAACTTGGTAGATAAGTAGAATATGTGTTCCCAACATACTGACCTAAAATCATCAGCTCAATCGGACACTGTTTGCCTATCTAAACAGTTCGGTCTCCCAAAACTGCGGCAGGTCGAACTGATAAAACCGCCCTCAAATCTGAACCTCTACTGGCCCAAATCCTAAACTGTGTAATCAAATCAAAGTACTCAAGGTAAGAAACAAGCTCACCAAGTTTGGAGCCAATCAAAGAATGTTTGAGCCTCCAACCACCAGCTTGAATATAGACCGGTCAGATCACCTCTTCTCCTCCTTCCCTCTTCTCACTTGGTTGCAGTGGTCTACTGTGTTCTCTTGCCCTCTCACAGCAGCAGCTATGTTCTTGGCTTGCTCTAGGTCTCTCACACAGCCACAAAGGGTGGCTAGATTTTTCTTCTTTATACCTCTTAAGGAGGCACCTCCGTCATTAAATGCGAACCTCGATCAACAGTTGATACATGTTATACTTTCTGGGCTGATGTTGGGCTGCCAACACAGCTCCATATGGAGGCACATGGCCCAACAGTTTAATATACTAAAATCAAGATAAAGATTCTACTCTATGCAAACGTGAGTATACATTATCAAAATTATTGTGATGGTTATATATTCAATGTTTGTCGAGGATTTATACCAAAATCAGGATTTGTATGATCATGTAGACACCTTTCACGAGATCTTTGTGGATTATGGAGGTTGAAAGGAGCTTCTTAGTTGATCAATATATTACTATCCATACACATTGCATGTCGCCACTAGCTAGTAGTATAGAATAACACATGACACTTACCGGCGCTTAAACCCCATCTAACAAGTTTGTGGGCTGTTAGAAGCTATGTGTGAGTTGTGTCTTCTGAACCCGCTGGCGTACAAAGATCGGTCACGGGTGATAAACAATATTGGTGTGCATGAAAAGACACCCCTCAACAGAGATGGGAGTCTCCAGGCCAAATTCAAACAATGTTCCACGCAAGGAAGTAACTACTCGCCTCTAGATCTAATTTCCGGGTGTGCCAAATAACTATGTGCCCGAACTGCCCGCAGGTCCTGCCGAAAGAACATTGTATAGGGCACGGATTAGCGGACTTTGCCAGCCCCGAAGTCAGGTGACTTTGAGTCACTGACATGTCGGACATTGTAGGTGGGTCCATGTGTCAATGATTTATATTCACACAAAGTTAGTAACCGCAAAGTAAAAGAATCTCTAGCAATTGTATGCACATACAATATATCGACTAAAGAGCATAAGACCAACCATCACAAGTTATATTTTATAAAACCATATTGCAGACCGACAAATCACATTGTCCATCTATTATACAACAACAACAACGTCTTGGTTTAGTTAAAAAAATCGGAAGTTCTAATTTGTAATGGAAAAAAGATACTTTTATTGGTTACATTGTTTGCTTTCTCAACAAAAGATAGAACGAATTAGAGATAATGTCTTCCAAAGACCCTTGCGCTCATATACGATCCCACCAGATTTAGTTCATCAATCTCGTCTAAACTTTTTGAGAGAAGAAGATAGTAATGGAGGAAGATACGATTCTCGTGATATCCAACACCTCGAAATGTGTGGACACTATGCTTTGGTAAAGAAATTGTGATAAGAATTTGATATGCATAATTATGAGCAAACTAACTTTTAAAAAATTGAATTAATAACATGCCTATACATCAAGGTTTTTCCGATCGAGTATCGAGATCAACACACAAAGCCTTGATATCAAATATTGTCTGCTACACCATCAAAGTGATGAGGTAACATATATTTCTATTAGTGGGCTTATTAGATTTGCACAGATCATTCTCTAGGTTAACCCGAGAAACCGAAGAACTTTTTCCACATGCTATACAATGTCACGAAATATAGTATCAGTATCGGCTTAACATTTCATCAACATTATAAAAAAAGCCCTTCATTATCTTGTGAGTATACTAAAATGTCACAATATTGATATGGAAAAATAGTTGTTGCACTGATATCCTTTTTATATAAATAAGGAACATATATAGTTTTATGGTAATATCTAAAATATCGATTTTGGTTATTTTGAACACATAGGTTTAGTTAGCTAAAGTACGCAAAGTGGCATTCATGTACAGGGGATATATAGAACATAACGTTGTGGGGAGATCCGTGAGGGTGAGTCTCTGTTATTGAAGTGTATGTGGACTTGAGCCTTCTTTCCATAGTCCTTGCATTCCAAGATGTCGCTAGATCATTATGTGTGTGATCTTATGGGTTCATGTGTATGTGGATATGAACTTCTCTCCTATTTTCATATATTACTTGCACGCTTATATGTCGCTAGATCGTTAAGTGCGTGATCCTATGGGTTCAGGTGTATGTGGACATGTCGGGAACTCCTTTCGCGACAATAATCAATATGAGGCACTTGATTACCATATCGATTCTCACATACCCATGAAGATCTTTATCGTGCCAATTTCCCGTATTATGTGTGTTCATATTTCTATATTGGTTTGCGATAGTTTACACTACCCGAGGCATAACTATCCACCTTCTTACCTATTCACCGGGAAAACATTATTCCCTCAATCCCAGAGGTTAGGGCATATAAATTTTTCATGTTTTTCACCAAGGCATAAGGCGCAGGATGTATCTTACCTGTTTTCTCTCGAAACTACCCCTCTCGGCCTTTTAATCTACCTTAATTAACGAGAGTCGAGGCAGTTATTTCTAGCACTATTATTGGCCTTCCAACATGCATGCACAGGAAACTAGGAAACAACTCACGACAACATCTCACGGCTTAGAGCAAGTACAATAAGATCCAGTCAGCAGGCTATAAGGATTAAACTAGTATTTTTATGATGAGGTGGAGGTGAGAGAATAGGAGAGAGAAGAGGAGTGGACTCTCATGCAAGAGCTAGCTCTTGCACGTGCTCCTAGGCATTTTGTGATAGTGCCATGTGAGCCATGTAGTCATAAAGTACCATACTCTTACATCTAACTATTGTACTTGTTTGACTATAAAAATGGCTATAGATAACATGGCATGGTCTTATAGCCAGCAGCTGACTCTACTATTGAACTTGCTCTTAGAGAGAACAGAGAGAAATTAGAGGAGTTATTAGCCATTTATGAGGGGTAAAGTCTGGAAAGTAAACCGCTGCTTGACTCTTCTTAATGGATGCGCCAATATTTTTATGCCCTAAGCCTTAGGACGGAGGTAGTATATGACTGGTAAAATTAGTTTGGTAAGAAAATTTGTTTGTGTCATCCAAAAAATCCGCCGGGTGAGAGGGATTTTTGTAGTGCATGTACATGGCCTCGTGGATGAAACTGACATCATGCACATGGCCGGGTGAGGGAGTACATGTCAATGTTTTTGGTTTCAGTCCATGAAGCAAAATTATATTGTGAACCCATTCATAAAATCATCAAAACAACATTTGTTCATTGTTCAAGTGGATTGGAGCCTAATTATTATTTGATCCACAATATAAAACATTTTTGTAATACAACTAACACTGTAGCACCAACAACCCACAATCTGAACTGAACCTCCATGTTAATCTAATACTCCCTCCGACCACTAATACCTGTCTTTAGCATGATGTATCTAGATACTAAAAAGTGTCTAGATACATCATGTTAGAGACATGTATTAGTGGTCGGAGGGAGTATAACTTTTGACCATAGACTAGCTCATGCCATAAAGTTGAGTTCTATCTTTATATATTGGATAAATATGTCTTATGGAAATGCCATCCATTCATCCACAACATAAAATAGTTAAAAAGATAATGCTTGTGATCTTCGACGCGGATTTGCTACCACCGGTGGTAGCTATGCATGCATGCATAGTCCTTGGATTATGTGAGCATGGTATTCCTACCGCATGCGATGTAGAGAGCAGGAGATGATGGTGATAACGGATGAAATACTTCCGTTTGTTGCATGCATATGGTACTTCTGAATGGCTACTTAGAATGGCAACCGTGGATGGCTAGAGCAGGTGGTGATTTGGGACATGCCATGCCGAGTTGCCATGCACATTTTCCTAACCGGGCAGGTGGTGATTTCGGACATGCCATGCCTAGTTGCCTTGCACACTCTCCTAACCAAGTAACCTGCCAAGTTGCCTTGCATATTTTCCTAACCGAGCATGTGGTGATTTTGGGAATGCCATGCCTAGTTGCCTTGCACACTCTCCTAACAAAGTAACCACCTAGACATGCCATGTGATTTTACCGTTTTGCTAAGCCGGTGAGTAGCGTTGAATGGATTTATTATTTTACAGGAGTAGTTTTTCTCTCCCGTCCCGCCATTTCAAAACCGAGTTAGCCTACCGAAGTCACCATATGGACATGTCCTGTGATATAGCCATCTTGCTAAGCCATATCTGTAATTTTGGTGGAATTATTATTGTCGGCGCGAATGTTATGGTCTTCCTTTTCCCGCCATTATCTCACTGCTGCCACTACATATAGAGATGACAATGCGAGAGTGGAGCAGCGGGAGGCCGGACAGAAATCCTAACTTGCATCGCCTAGCTCCGCCTGCTCATCACTATACTGTTTGGCTATACGGAGGGTAAGAATAATTGAAATAAGTTCATAAATCCTATCGTGAAAAAAAAGACTGTTATGAAATAAGCTCTACTTGATTAAGTAGCGGCGCTCTAAAAATCAACAAAACACTTACCCACTGATTTTCCGGATCAAGGTGTTCATCCCTACTGAGCTATGGTATGAAAACGATTATGTATCAGAGAAATGCTAAATAGAAAAGGAGAGGGCAGCTATGAGTACACAATGGGAGTGGTGAGATGAGATGGTTTGTTTGTATGGTTCCATGGTGTGGTGACTTTGGATGGATGGGTTGAGTGGATGGTATAGTAGGTGTGTGTGTATGGTTAGTTTGGGTGGATAATTGATGACCCACAAGTATAGGGGGTGTATCATAGTACTTTCGATAAATAAGAGTGTCAAACCCAACGAGGAGCAGAAGGTGTTGATGAGTGGTTTTGATCAAGGATTCACTGTAAATACTAGCAAACAGGTTTTCAGGGGTATTTGGTAATACGAGTAAATAAAGTGCGAGTAAATAAAAGACAGTAGTAACAATTGCAGCAAGTGGCCCAATCCTTTCTTCAGCAAAGGACAAACCGGTTGTGTAACTTATAATAACCAAACGTTCTCGAGGACACACGGGAGTTTCTGTCAAGAGCTTTCGCTTCATAAAGCCAATAGTCTTTATTGGTTTGATAGGTGTTATGGGGGTGAACCTGTGCTAGCGCACTACCCTTACTAGGATAAATACACACTTGTGATTATACCCCTTGCAAGCATCCACAAATACAAGAAAGTAATTAAGATAAATCTAACCACAGCCTTAAACTCTAAGATCCTACGCTCCCTGGTGCAACGGTTTCCCAACGGAGGTTTAGGTTTCTGTCACTCCAGCAACCCCACAATTGGTAGCCAAATACACAATGCATCTCACTAGGCCCATAAATGGTGAAGTATCATGTAGTCGACGTTCACATGACACCACTAGTGAAATAGCACCACAACAATATCAAACCATTAAATATTTCTCAACAATAATTCACTACTAACATCTTGACTTCTCCCATGTCCTCAAGAACTAAACGAACTACTCACAAGACATCATATGGATCATGATCAGAGGTGAGATAATGGTAAATAACAATCTGAACATAAACCTTAATTCAACGGTTCCACTCAATAGCATCAACTACAAGAGTAATCAACACTGGGAAAGCTTCCCCTATGAATATAACAAGATCCAACTCAAGATGTTACAGCAGGATTGGCGTGGTGATGCTGGAGATGAAGGTGCTGGTGATGGAGATGATGATGATGATCCCGATGAAGTCCCGTGCGATGATGATGACGATGGCGACGATCTCCCCTCTCCGGGAAGGAATTTCCCCGGCAGATTTCTGCCTGCCGGAGAGCTTTTCTCTCTCTGGTGTTTTCCGCCCCGCAGAGGCAGCGGTGTCTATCTCTGAGCCCCCCCCCTTGACTTAGGTTTTCGGGGACGATGAAATACGCGAAGGGGCGAGACCAGAAGTGGGCCAGGGTGGCCTCACACAGGGCTGGCGCGGCCAGGGGTCAGGCCGCGCCACCCTGGCGTGAGGGCCCCTCCTGGCTCCTCTCGACTCCTCCTTCTGGCTTCCTGAGTCTTCTGGGAAAATATAATTTCCTGGTATTTTTTTGGAATTTTCCTGATCTTCAAAATATGGTTCCTTGATGGTCCTTTTTCCAGCAGAATCCTGACTCCGGCAGCAAATCCTCCAATGATCATCAAACATGTGAAAACAAAGGAAATAACATAAGTATCAACTCTAAATATGAAATATATCAATGAATAACAGTAAATTATGATACAAAATAGTGATGCAAAATGGACGTATCAACCCCCCAAGCTTAGACCTCGCTTGTCCCCAAGCGAAAACTAAACTCGGTAAACAAGACCACGGGTTTATGGAGTAAAGTGTCGATAATCAAAATACGGACAAGAAGCATCACATTCACCAAGGCACAAATTATAATAGATAGCAACTTCCCTTTATAAGATATAGACTTGCAATAGGTAAAAGGGAATCACATGTAAAGATGCACAAGGTAAACTATAATTGGCAATGGCAAACCTTAGTTCTTGGTCAAAGAATGATGAACCAGCTATTCTTTCTTTTAAACGGAGCCTTTTAAAACAGAGCTAATATAGCAAAGACCGTATGCTCAACAAAATAAACTTTTGCATTCATAGAAAGCTTTCAAAGATATATTCCTTCAGACAAAAGCATTGTATAAAACAAGGAAGGTAGTAAACATGATTAAACGAATCAACATATGGATGAGTGAAACATAACAACTCAAATGCTTGCTTGAGATAGAAGGGAATAGGTTGACTCAACATAAAAGTAAAAGATAGGCCCTTCGCAGAGGGAAGCAGGGATTAAACATGTGCTAGAGCTTTTCATTTGCAAAACAGAGGTAAAAATTGTTTTGAGAGGTGGTTGCTTTTGTCAATGACTAGCAACGGAGTTCTTGATATCTTCCATACTAAACAAGTGAGAGCGGTTCCAAGATGTTTGATTAATTGGCACATTGGTGCTCTTTTATAGCTTTGCACTCCTCCCCTCCTTTTTCCTTTCTCAAACCATGGCTAACCGATTCCATCGGGTGCCGACCAACTTTCACATATCATGAAGGAGTGCTCTTTTCTTTCTTTTTGAGATTAAAATGGTCTGACCAGCTCCCTTGCAAAATTAATGACGAGCAGATGAAGCTGCCTAGTCGAGGGGTACTTAATTTAGTATGGAAGATAACAAACCCATCCGCTACGTCCTCATGAGCTAAAAACAGTGGCACAAAATGAGTAGTGTTTGAAGGTTTTTGAAAGGTAGCACATGAAAATTTACTTGGAATGGCTTGAAATACCATGCATAGGAATTTATAGTGGACTCTTTGGAAGTGACTTGGCTTTGGGATTTGGATGCACGAGAAGTATTTCCTCTCAGTACAGGTTTTTGGCTAGCAAGGCTGGGTAGCAAGCATAAGAGTTGCATGAAACAGACAAACATACATATAATAAGAACAATCATGCAAACTCCCTTGAAGGTACAACGATTTTGACTTTAGGAATAACAATGCTTATAAGCCAAACATAAAGGATAAACTGAAGTGATGTAACTACAAGCACTTCTTTATTCTTTTCTACTCAAACCTCAAGGTAAAGTTACTACTGACCAAGCTAGGTTTGCCGAAACCAACTAAATTTACTCATGCTCCCAAAGTGATACCAATACCAATCAACAAGACTAGTCATACAAGAGAGATTGCAAACTAACATAAAGTGTGCGAAAAGTAAACGATAAAACTTCTCATTAATATTTCATTACCGCAACTCACACCAAGGGATACATAGATAACCAACTAAGGAGGATACTTCCAAATTGCAAACTATTCTATAAGATAACTTCTCTATTCATGATATGACTCTACTTGAAAAGTAAATGAGCAAAAGGTAATGATGTGATACCGCGGCACTCCCCCAAGCTTGGAACAAGCCAAGGGGATGCCTATACCGATGACGAATTACTCCTTTGGCGGTGGCGGTGGATAATCTTTAATAAGCTTCTCAATCAAATCATTCAGATCATCGATCTTGTCACTGAGGTTACAGATCATCTCAGAATTGTGCTCAACACGGTTCATGAACCTGTCAGCAAGAGAATCCCAGCTCTTGGAATTATTTCCCCATCCTTCTTCACTCTTGGAGCTTTCTATATCCCAGCCAGAGGGTATCGTGATCTGGGCACCTTTTGAAACTGATGTTCATGAATTAGAGTATGGAAAGGATTTTGGCCTGACGGAGATGTCCGTGGAGCTAAGGTGTGACGCGGCACACCCCCTCCGGTCCTTATGCGAGCACTCTTCTTGAACTTGTCATGATCTGTCACCACCCCTATGCTGGCAATCATGGTGTTTGGCCTTGAACTTTGATCTTCCTCCTCGTCTTCACTTTCAACCTCTTCTTTCAGCCGAAAGTCTTTGGTGTCATCTTCCGGAGGTGTCTTCTCCTTGTCATCACTTGAAGAGGCCATGGCTCCCCCAAGCTTAAGATCAACTCCTGACAGAAACAGCTCGAAACAAAACACGATGAGAAAACGATATACAGACCTCAGGGACTCCTGGGGGTTAAATAGGCGAAAATTATACATCGAAACGAAATCACAGGAGGAAACCGGGACGGAAACGAGTTCCGGGGTGCTCTCACACCTAGGTGGCGCGGCCAGGGGTGGGCCCACGCCACCTATGTGTGAGGAGCCCACGGACTCCTTTTCCTGCCCGTTTTCATCTCGTGATTTTTCATATTTATTAAAAATAGCAAAAATATTAAAGGAAGAGCTTTTCGCGAAACTTCTCTGACTAGAACTGTTACCTATTCAAAAACGAACTCTGCAGGTACCTGCAATTTGTCTTGGATGAATTCTTTCGGAGAAACTGTTTCAATAACATCAACATCTTCATTATAAGAATCTCCAGAAATATAATGTTTGAGTCTTTGCCCATTCACCACTTGTGTAGAGTCATCCTTCAATGAAGCAAACTTAATAGCACATGAGCGGTACACTTCCACAATAACATATGGTCCTTCCCATTTTGAAAGTAATTTTCCTGCAAAAAATCTGAGACGAGACCCATACAATAGAACTTTCTCACCAACATGAAACTCTCTCTTAAGAATTCTCTTATCATGCCATTGTTTGACTTTCTCTTTAAAAAGCCTGGCATTCTCATACGCTTCGTTTCTCCACTCATCTAGAGAACTCAAATCTAACAACCTTTTCTTACCAGCTAGTTTAAAATCTCTATTAAGCTCTCTCACTGCCCAAAAAGCTTTGTGTTCTAATTCTAAGGGCAAGTGACACGCTTTTCCGTAAACCATCTTATAAGGAGACATACCCATGGGGTTCTTATAAGCAGTTCTATAAGCCCATAAAGCGTCGTTTAACTTACTAGCCCAGTTTTTCCTAGATCTATTGACAGTCTTCTGCAAGATAGACTTGATTTCTCTATTAGAAAGCTCTACCTGCCCACTAGTTTGGGGATGATAAGCAGAAGCAATTCTATGATTAACATCATATTTAGCAAGAGTTTTTCTAAAACCACCGTGAATAAAATGAGAACCTCCGTCAGTCATAAGATATCTAGGCACACCAAACCTAGGAAAAATAACATCCTTGAGCATTTTTAACGAGGTCTCACCACCGGGACTCTTTGTGGGTATGGCTTCTACCCATTTAGTAACATAATCAACATCAACAAGTATATGGGTATAGCCTTTTGAAGGAGGAAAAGGACCCATAAAGTCAAATCCCCAACAATCAAATGGTTCAATAACAAGAGTGTAACTCATAGGTATTTCATTGTGTCTAGAAATATTACCAACTCTTTGACAGTCATCACAAGATAAGACATACCTTCTGGCATCTTTAAAGAGGGTTGGCCAATAAAAACATGATTGTAGAACCTTTTGCACGGTTCTATCTCCAGCATGATGCCCTCCATAGGTGCTGCTATAGCATTTTCTTAATATTTCTTGTTGCTCATATTCTGGTATGCATCTTCTCATAATACCATCAACTCCTTCTTTATATAAGTGTGGGTCATCCCAAAAATAATGCCTCAAATCATAGAAGAATTTTCTTCTTTGCTGAGCTGTAAAGGTTGGAGGCAAATACTTGGAAACAATAAAGTTAGCATAATCAGCATACCAAGGAAGGTCTCGCGAAGTTACATTTATTGAAGCCAACTGTTCATTTGGAAAACTATCATTAACAGGAATAGGATCGAAAGAAATGTTTTCCAATCTAGACAAGTTGTCAGCCACAGGATTTTCAGCACCTTTCCTATCCACGATATGCAAATCAAACTCTTGTAAAAGCAACACCCATCTAATAAGCCTAGGCTTAGCATCCTTCTTAGTCATAAGATATCTAATAGCAGCGTGATCAGTATGAATAGTAACTTTATAATCAACAATGTAAGATCTAAACTTATCACATGCAAAAACAACAGCCAGAAACTCTTTCTCAGTAGTAGCATAATTCTTCTGAGCAGCATCAAGAGTCTTACTAGCATAATGAATAACATTCAACTTATTATCTACGCGCTGTCCGAGAACAGCACCAACAGCAAAATCACTAGCATCACACATAATTTCAAAAGGTAAATTCCAATCAGGTGGTTGAACAATAGGAGCAGTAGTTAAAGCCTTCTTAAGAGTTTCAAAAGCTTCCTTACAATCATCATCAAAGACAAATGGTACATCTTTTTGAAGAAGATTAGTAAGAGGCTTTGAAATCTTAGAGAAATATTTAATAAACCTCCTATAGAAACCAGCATGACCAAGAATACTACGAATACCTTTAACATCTCTGGGACAGGGCATTTTCTCAATTGCCTCTACTTTTGCTCTGTCAACTTCAATACCTCTTTCAGAAATTTTATGTCCAAGGACAATTCCTTCATTCACCATAAAGTGGCATTTCTCCCAATTAAGAACAAGGTTAGTTTCTTCGCACCTCTGCAAAACTTTATCAAGGTTGTGCAAACAATTATCAAAAGAAGTTCCATAGATGGAGAAATCGTCCATGAAGACCTCCACAATTTCTTCACAAAAGCCATGAAAAATAGCAGACATGCATCTTTGAAAAGTAGCAGGAGAATTGCATAAACCAAACGGCATACGTCTATAAGCATAAGTTCCATAAGGACAAGTAAAAGTGGTTTTCTCTTGATCTTCCTTCTTAACAGCAATTTGAGAAAAACCAGAATAACCATCAAGGAAACAAAAATGAGTCTTCTTAGACAACCTTTCTAACATTTGATCTATAAACGGTAAAGGGTAATGATCTTTCTTAGTAAATTTGTTTACCTTCCTATAATCAATGCACATTCTATAACCAACTACTACCCTTTGAGGAATAAGCTCGTTATTCTCATTAGGCACAACAGTCATACCTCCTTTCTTAGGAACATAATGAACAGGACTAACCCATCTACTATCAGCAATAGGATAAATAATACCAGCATCAAGGAGCTTTAATACCTCATTTCTTACCACATCCTTCATCTTGGGAATTAGGCGGCATTGATGCTCCACGACTGGCTTCGCGTCTTTCTCCATATTAATGGCATGCTGACATAAAGTGGGAGAAATCCCTTTTAAATCATCAAGAGTATATCCCATAGCTCCTCGGTGTTTCCTCAATATCTCCAATAATCTTTCTTCTTCCTTTCCTGAAAGTTTAGAGCTAATAATAACAGGATATATTTTCTTATCATCTATGTAAGCATATTTAAGATTATCAGGCAAAGGCTTTAATTCAAATACAGGATCTTCCTTAGGTGGCAAAGTGGTACCAAGATCCTCCACATGTAGATTATGCTTGATTAATGGTGGTTGACGAAGAAGAATGTCGTCAATCTCTTCTCTTTCCTTGCTGAAAACATCACTTTCGTGATCTTCCATGAATTGCTGCAAGGCATTATTAGGAGCAAGCGCAATAGAAGCAAGCTGTTCAACTCGAAAATTTTCATTAGGCGTGTCATTTTCATAAGAAGTCTTAGCAAACTTGGAAAAATTAAACTCATAAAACTCTCCATTGAACTTAGTAAAAAAATTCTCCTTCTTACAATCTATCACGGCGCCACAAGTGTTCAAAAATGGTCTACCAAAAATAATAGGACAAGTTTTACTAGCCTCCTTACCAAGTACTAGAAAATCAGTGGGGTATTTAGTCTTACCGCAAAGAACTTCCACATCTCGAACAATACCAAGAGGCCAAACAGTCTCTCTGTTAGCAAGCTGAACAACCACATCAATATCTTCAAGTTCACAAGCGCCAATCTCATGCATAATTTCTTTGTAAAGCTCTAAGGGAATAGCACTTGCACTAGCACCAATATCACATAAACCATAATAGCAATGATCTCCAATCCTGACAGAAATAACAGGAACACTTGTTTTCCTATGCTTTTTAGGATGTGAGAGAATGTTAGAAGCATCTTCACAAAAAAGAATATATTCATCCCCTACATCTTTAGTAATAAGATCCTTCAATATAGCTACAGGAGACTTAATAGTAATTTGCTCATCAGATTCTGCAGCTTTCTTAGTACTTTTATTAGACACACTTACCAAAGTAGAATACTTCTTTACCTTAGCAGGGAAAGGTGTCTTCTCAAAATAAGGTTCAGGCACAATGCTATCAGCAATACAAACTTCAGTAGCTGCAGCAGGTATATGACTAAGAGAGTCTTTATAAGGCGCATGATATTTGTTCCAATCTTTCTTTGAAACATCAAGATAAGAGGCAAAGGCCTTAAGACAATTAGCAAGTATTTGTGAATCAAGACCATAAGCAGTGCTAACACTATGAAAGTCATCGGTCCCCATAAAAGATTTAATGCATTCATAATCATAGTTTATACCTGACTTCCTACCTTTGTCGTTTTCCCATCCTTCAGCATTCTCTTGTATACGGTCAAGAAGTTTCCACTTAGCATCTTCTTTCATATGAGTAAATGATCCAAAGCAAGAAGCATCCAAATAATCCTTATCAGGAAGAGTAAGTCGCGCATAAAAATTATCAATAACAATATTATTGGGGAGCTCATGAATGGGGCATTTGAGCATTAGTAACTTCAATCTCCCCCACGCTTGGGCAATACTCTCTCCATCATGAGGCCAAAAATTATATATCCGGTTACGGTCTTTATGAATTTCACTTGGAGGATAAAACTTGGAATAAAAGAGAGGTACAATATCCTCCCATGCCAGAGATGGACCATCTTGGAGTAGTCGATACCACTCTTCAGCTCTGCCTTTCAATGATAAAGAGAATAATTTCTTCTTGACCTGGCTTGGTGAAATACCTGCACATCTGAACAACTCGCATAATTCATGTATAAATAATAAGTGATCACCAGGATGGACAGTTCCATCTCCTGAATATCAGTTATCAATAATACGCCCAACAATTTTCATAGGTATTTTAAAAGGATCAATTTCAGCAGGTGGTGGCGGTGGTGGTTCATCCACATGTGCAGCAGTAGTAGGAGTGTTTCCAAATAGGAAACCAAATGGAGAGTTCTTCATAGCAGAGCAAAATAAAAATAAAAGACAAAATAAAAACAATACTCACAGTGACGGTTACCTTTACCAATTCCACTCTTCAATAGCGCTACACTCCCCGGCAACGGCGCCAGAAAATAGTCTTGATGATCCTCAAGTATAGGGGGTGTATCGTAGTACTTTCGATAAATAAGAGTGTCGAACCCAACGAGGAGCAGAAGGTGTTGATGAGTGGTTTTGATCAAGAATTCACTGTAAATACTAGCAAACAGGTTTTCAGGGGTATTTGGTAATACGAGTAAATAAAGTGCGAGTAAATAAAAGACAGTAGTAACAATTGCAGCAAGTGGCCCAATCCTTTCTTCAGCAAAGGACAAGCCGGTTGTGTAACTTATAATAACCAAACGTTCTCGAGGACACACGGGAGTTTCTGTCAAGAGCTTTCGCTTCATAAAGCCAATAGTCTTTATTGGTTTGATAGGTGTTATGGGGGTGAACCTGTGCTAGCGCACTACCCTTACTAGGATAAATACACACTTATGATTATACCCCTTGCAAGCATCCGCAAATACAAGAAAGTAATTAAGATAAATCTAACCACAGCCTTAAACTCTAAGATCCTACCCTCCCTGGTGCAACGGTTTCCCAACGGAGGTTTAGGTTTCTGTCACTCCAGCAACCCCACAATTGGTAGCCAAATACACAATGCATCTCACTAGGCCCATAAATGTTGAAGTATCATGTAGTCGACGTTCACATGACACCACTAGTGAAATAGCACCACACCAATATCAAACCATTAAATATTTCTCAACAATAATTCACTACTAACATCTTGACTTCTCCCATGTCCTCAAGAACTAAACGAACTACTCACAAGACATCATATGGATCATGATCAGAGGTGAGATAATGGTAAATAACAATCTGAACATAAACCTTAATTCAATGGTTCCACTCAATAGCATCAACTACAAGAGTAATCAACACCGGGAAAGTTTTCCCTATGAATATAACAAGATCCAACTCAAGATATTACAGCGGGATTGGCGTGGTGATGGTGGAGATGAAGGTGATGGAGATGATGATGATGATCCCGATGAAGTCCCGTGCGATGATGATGACGATGGCGACGATCTCCCCTCTCCGGGAAGGAATTTCCCCGGCAGATTTCTGCCTGCCGGAGAGCTTTTCTCTCTCTGGTGTTTTCCGCCCTGCAGAGGCGGCGGTGTCTATCTCTGAGCCCCCCTTGACTTAGGTTTTTGGGGACGATGAAATACACGAAGGGGCGAGACCAGAAGTGGGCCAGGGTGGCCTCACACAGGGCTGGCGCGGCCAGGGGTCAGGCCGCGCCACCCTGGCGTGAGGCCCCTCCTGGCTCCTCTCGACTCCTCCTTCTGGCTTCCTGAGTCTTCTGGGAAAATATAATTTCCTGGTATTTTTCTGGAATTTTCCTGATCTTCAAAATATGGTTCCTTGATGGTCCTTTTTCCAACAGAATCCTAACTCCGGCAGCAAATCCTCCAATGATCATCAAACATGTGAAAACAAAGGAAATAACATAAGTATCAACTCTAAATATGAAATATATCAATGAATAACAGTAAATTATGATACAAAATAGTGATGCAAAATGGACGTATCAATAATCCAATAGGTTGCATGGTGTGGTGTGTTGGGGTGGCTGTGTTGAGAGGTGGTGAGAGATAAAGATATGCATGCAAACGCCGTTGCTTTCTCTTCTGTTAAATCTTGTGCTCTCGGTAGGAAATGTCATGCTCCTTATAGAGGATCTAATGATGGATGGTGGGTGCATAGCTACCACCGGTGGTAGGAGGCTATTTTGCTGCTTGCGATTCTTTATTTATCATAATATTTGGTTAATATTTTGGTGGCTATACAATTACTCCCACCATACCGGTTTATTAGTCCGTTGGACATTTGAGATAAACTTTAAATTTATCAACAAAATATGAGGTATATATCACAAAAATTATACAATTGAAAAGTTCTTTTGAATATGAATCAGATGGTATGGTATAATTTTATAACATATATGTCATATTTTTAAACTAAAATTATGGTCAATTTTTTCTCAAAACACGTAATTGCCTGATAAAGTGGTATGGAGGAAGTATATTGTTTCCCAAAGTATATTACGAGACAAACTTACCTAATACTTCCTCCGTCTCGGTGTATAGGTCCTGCGCGTATCCCTAGGTTGTCATTTTGACCAACATAATGTAAGATAAATACAACAAAATATATATCACTAGAAACTTCAGATTATGTACTTTCTAATGGTATAATTTTAATGCTATGAAATTTATATTATATTTATCAAAATAACGACCTAGGGGTACGCGTAGGACCTATATACCGGGACAGAGGGAGTAAATTAATTTTACAGTCACTCTGAACACAACATGATGCACTCTCATTTCCAGGGTCGGTGTGCTAGTTACTGCTCCAATTAATTAGTACTAGTAAAAGAATCCATTATATATTGTCTTAAACTCTGAGTGCGTTTAATAACTCGGGCAAATCTGTACTCAAGTCAAGTCCCCACGATACTTGCTCATGATCGAACTTGGATTCTCGGCGGTTCCGCAGCTCATTTCTCTTCTCCACCTTCTCTCTCTTCGCTACAGTACCTGAGGAGCTCCTCGTGTTCGCCGGGCCAAGCCGAGGTCGTCTCCGGCGGCGATGCCGCCCGGAGATGGCTGAGGCGAGGCGCCGGGCTCTCCCCTGTAGATTCTAGGTTTAGTTGTTTCGGCAATAGGCCGGTAGCTTGGAGTCTGGCGCCGGGCTCTTCGGGTCTCCCCAGTCGCATCCGACGAATGCATGCTTTCCCCATCGTGCTCCGGCGGTCGGAGAAGATGGAGACCATGTCCAGAGCCGGTTTCTCCTCAATAAAGACCTTGGTTATCGGCGCCTTCTGCATCTGCTCTGTTGCTGCGCTGCTTCTCCTTCCCCTGGCCGGCCGTGGAGGCGAGGGGGTGAAGGGGAGGAGCTCGGATCTGGTCAGATCTGGAGGTGGCAAGGGTGGTTCTCCCGCTATGGTGCTAGGGCGCTGCACTTGGCGGTCACCGTCGAGGCTCCTCCTCCTACTTTCGTGGAGAAAGCAGGTGGAGTTCTCCTTGTCGGTGAGCCCCCCCATCAAGCGTCGCTGCCAAGATCTGCAAGTGTGCGAGCTAGTCACTTCTTCTCCGTCCAGCCATGGAGGCGTGGGGAGGAGTCTGTGCTACTCGTGCTCCTTGTCTAGGTCAAGGTGGTACATCCATGCTGCTGCTTCGTCAAGCTCACTCCGCGGTGGACAAGCTCGCCGCCGCGCTCAGTTGCCGCAAGGGCGGCCAGGTCAGGCGCCGAGATGGCGTTCCTGCTCAACCTCCTATGTGGAGGCCCTCTCTGAGCCTTGCGTCGGAGACCCCGTCTTCCTGCCGTCAAGTGGTTCGTCCCCGATGGCGTCAAGGCGGCCGATGTGCAGGGTTCCCCCGTCGGTGGAGAAGACAGAGGACCCGATCGCGTTTCCTGTTTATTTCCGAGGTCCTTTGTGTAATTTTGCAGGCCTTATCTTTTATTTTTGGCTTAGATAAGGGCCTGTCTGTAAGATGTACCCACCGCTTTTAATATAAGAAGCAGCCTCGGGGTCCTTCGAGACCCCTCTCCCGTTCAAAAAAAAAAAAACTTGGATTCTCGGATCTACTTGCCCAGAATGTCTGTCGGGTTTCTCTCCATTCACCACTTATCATACAAAGAATTTTGTAGTAAAAGTTTACATCCTTGTAGGTTATATCATTGACTATGTTCAGATTTATTTTTATAATTTTTTTGAAACTTCTAAACATAATTTTGATTTTTTTAAAGTGCAGGATCACTTAAGCTCGGAGCCAAAAAAAAAAACACTTTTCGAAGAAGTCCATTGTATGTTGTCTCAAACTCTCAGTGCGTTTAATAACTCGGGTAAATCCGCACTCAAGTCAAGTCCCCACGATACGTGGCTCATGATCGAACTCGGATTCTCGGATCTACTTGCCCAGAATGTCTTTCTGCCTGGTAAACTTATCTTCATTCACCACTCATCATACCTTTCTCTCCTCTTCCCCTCGCCTACCCGGAGCTCCAACCGCGCCGCTGCCCTCCGCCTCTCGCGCCACCGCCGTCCCCGATCTACCTCGTCGCGCTCCTCCCGTCGCCGCCGCCGCCCGCGATTCCGGGCGTTGGTTCTCGAGGTACGAGCCCTCCTCCGTCACCCAGGGATTAGGCAGACACCACTGAGCTCCACCACGGATTCCGGGCGCGCGCCATCTGGATCCGTCCCCTGAACCGTAGGGGCTCCACCGTTGGGCTCCTGGAGAATCGGATGCGGCCATGAGTTTGCCGGGGAAGAAGGCACCTGCCGGGGCTGCGGGGATCCGGCGGTGGCTCTCCACCGTCGTGGTGTGCGCGGTCGCGCTGGTGCTGGCCCTGGTGGTGATTTCGCTCTCGGTGGGCTCGCCTCTCCCCGAGACATCGCTACATGAATACATCACTGCTCCGTTGCTGGGGGAAGAGTTGCATGGTGACCAGGAGCCCCTGGCTGAGCCTGAGCGCAGGGCCCAAAATGGCACCCTGAATTCGAGCGAAGCCTCTATGAATTCAAGAGAGACTGATGACATAGTACCGGATCCAGTTGCTGATGATAACAAAGTACCGGATCCAGTCTCTACCGATGATATCACACCAAAACTCGACGATGGAACCATCCCCGGTGCACCAGAATTATCCAGTGATTCTCAAAGGCCTGATCAAGGTGAGCTATTAGTTAATTATTACGTTGTTCAGGTTCTGCACAACACCATACAAACATGAATGAAGTGTTGTTTGTCAATGCATTATACTGACTTATTCATGACAAAGGCATGGTGCGGATACGATCAACTGACCGGCATTATTTGTACAGGTACCTGCGATCTATACCGTGGGGCGTGGGTTTTTGATCCGTCTGGGCCCTTGTACACAAACAACTCTTGCCCTATTATCACACAAATGCAGAATTGCCAGGGAAATGGGCGGCCGGACAAGGACTATGAGAGTTGGAGGTGGAAACCTGATCAGTGCATCCTCCCGCGCTTTGATGGAGCCAAGTTCTTGGAGCTAATGAGAGGCAAGACACTTGCATTTGTTGGGGACTCTGTTGCTCGAAATCAGATGGAGTCCCTTCTTTGCATTCTGTGGCAGGTGAGATACTTGAATGATACTACTAATGATTTATGTTGTAACTGTAATTAGCCTACCCAGATGGTATCTTGTCAATTGCTGTTTGTGACCAACTTTATTGATTAAGTTAGCTACAAGATCTAAGAACTTTTGATGAGTGATTTAGTGTGAGTTAATGTGGAAGATTTTGATGAAACCATGATACCAGCTCATATGAGAAGCCTATCAAAGTAGTAAAATTGCTTGCTGATAACAGAAGAAAGAGAAATTATTTCCTGCTGTAAAAGCAAAACTAATTGTTTGTCAGCATGCCTGAAAGGCATCTTTTTGAACTTCACTATACTTATCGCTGTTTCTCATCACGTTTTTTACACAGAGGAAGGTCTGTGGGATATAATTGCTCGAAACTGTGTACTTTGTCAAGTTATGAGGCCGCTTACATATAGGGAAATCTTCTCTTATGAAGTACCAGGTCTGTTCCAAAATGTAAGACGTTTTGGTAGGCTATTTTTAGCCTACCAAAAATTACTATATTTTGGAACAGAGGTAGTATGTCTCTAATATTAAACCAGAATCATTAGTTTAGATCATCTAATGAATTTTGTAACTTCGCTTCACTATATTGGGAAGCTTTGCCGTTATGTATGACGCCTTCTGTAACAGAAACACATCCAGTTGGCTTTCGCCCCCGTGCTAGCTTAATGTTTAGATCGATCTAATTAACTTTCTGATCCTGTGTTGAATGTATTTGTAGCTTATTTCATTGAGCAACATGTTATCTGATTCGTTATGTTGACACCAATGTTATGTTCTCCCTTTGACAGGTAGAAACCCCAGTAAATCGTGGCAGCCGGAAGTGGAACAGGTGGATCTTCAGGTCAACATCAACAACTATCATCCGCATCTGGTCTTCTTGGTTAGTACACAGATCAAGTGAAGCTGTAGGGATCGCTCCCAAGGGTC